>OU342665.1:8845000-9470000 GCA_910589605.1 Chrysoteuchia culmella | reverse complement strand
TATCTCGGCCTCGTGATAGATAGCAACTTTAATTGGCGAGCCCATATTGACCGTATTTGTGATAAGCTGAGAGCTTTCTTGGCTAACATTATTATAATAAAAAACCGGATCCCCTTTAATACACGTCTACTCATATACAACGCTTTCATTACGTCTGTGTTGTCATATGGACTTAGTAGTTACGGACGTACTTACCAGACTTACCTCAATAGTATCTATCGACTACAAATAAGAATACTCAAAAATATTGTGACGCCAAAAATGAAACTCGATTGCGCCAATAACGATAGTATGCTATTCAAAATTTGTAAAACCTTACCCGTACACGACTATGTAAGTTATAATTTGTTTAAGGAGCAGTTCTTTAACTTAGATATCCAAGAACTAAAGAATCACAGAATTACTACACGTCAAATAACAAACAGGAAACTAAAAGTGCCAAAAATAAATAATACATATGGTCAGCGTACTAGTTCCTATTTTATCCCGCATCTAATTAATAGGCTAGATCTAGAACTAAGAAATATTATGACCCCAACAAATTTAAAACGTACATTAAAGCAATATTTTATATCACAATTGTAACTGCTGTATAAGAGTGTATGATTTCGTGTGCTGGCTACTGGCACAGTGTACCTACTTGACTAAACAGCTGCTGTGTGTATTGTCTGTACCTGTGTGTGTTATAGTCCGGTAGCGAGCCGCTCGCCCGCCAGGCATCTTGTTCCTTCTAATATTGTTTTTGTACGTAATAACATTGTAAACAAATAAATAAATTAAATATCGTGCGCGAATGATGTCCGAGCGACGCATTCCTGGTATAAACCTGCGTGGTTTTTTGTGAATGTCGTGAACTTGCTTTGAATTTCCAATATTGTATGGTAATAAATAAAAAAATAAAAAATAAAAAAGATGCGAAAGTGTGTTTGTTTGGCCTTTCTTGACGCCCTCATCGACTTGATTTTTGGCATAGAGTTAGTTGAGAGAACGGACAGTATCATAGGCTAATTTATAGCCCGATATTTCCACGCGGATGAAACCGCGGGCCAAGCTAGTTATATTATATTACTTACTTTATTGATAAAAAATGTTACGTCACGTCGGACGCGTCGTTCATTTTCATAATTTTATTAAATTTTTCATTCGGTACTTATTAAACTTAATTCTCAATAACAATATTCATGACATTGATTACGTACGTACATTTTTAAGTCTTGAGAATAGTTATTATTACTATTCTCTTATATTCGATTGGATATAACCATAGTTATGTTTTATTAATGGGAGTTTTGTAGAGTAGGATTTTATTTTAAGAAGAACGTGGCTGAAAAAATACCAAATTACCGTGAAATTCCGAATTTCACAATTTACCACGTTCAAAGCGCGCTTTCATGCACTATGCTTTCAAACAGGTTATTCAACAAAGCATTATTCGCATTATTCATAAAAAAATATAAAACAAAAACTTAATTATCCGCAAAAAATTACAACGAAAGCTGTGTATCATACAAAGCTATTTACATCTTATTACCATTCCAAAAAGGTTGTTTTACGCGTGGCACTAATAACGCAAGCGGGAAAGTGCCACTAATTTGTGTTACAAAGCTAAAAGCAGACTACGTTTACAGAGGGGATTACCGAACAGAGTCATAGTTAGAGATAGGCAACTGTCAGCAGTCACGGCAGTCCTTCAGGGAAGTGACGTCAAAACGTGGCATTGCCTGGTCTTAGGGGTGATTGCGAACCCTACCTCCCGTGACCAATGGCGGCCTAGAGGGCAAGTACTAGGAGTTTTAGTTGGTAGTACTCCAGGTGAGTCCAACATTTCGAATCGCCCCTACACCCAGGGGCGAGGGATGCGTAAAAGCCTATCTCCTAGTATATAAAAAAAAATAGGGCTAGCCTGACGACCCAAATGTTCTTTTCAAATTGATAGTCGCGTTGATTGTATGCCTGGGAACAGCAGCGATACGTTTCAATGTTAGAACTTATATAAATGCCAAAAAAGTTTAATATCGTCATACAAGTTTCCACACAAATCTTCAGATCTGTTCTATCGTAGGTGCTTCGTCATGACTGTACGACATGTTTACATCCACGTACTTGTTTATTCACGTTTCGACGTCATTGCTCAACTCAAGCCGATCCACCTCAAACCACAACCTAACAACTATAATTATAATGCGACAAAACGCATCCGGAAGCAGCTGACACACTTAAAACACAGTATATCCGCAAATGATCACCTTATCCGCTGCTATCTCATTCCAAAAACCAACTAGGCAAAGCATCCGGCCATGACGGGATATACAACGAATTCATTCCCAACATGGCACCCCTGGCTGTCTTCTCAAATATCCTGCTCATAAAACAACTGCCTCCCGAGTTCAAGCTCTTCATAATCAAAGCCTGGAAAAAAGGATGAGCTTTCGGAAAATTACCGGCCAATTGCTCTACTAAGCTGTACATACAAACTGCTGGAGAGACTTCTACTCACGTGCATTGCTCCAATCATCGAAGCTACCATCCCTCAAGAACAAGCAGGATTCCGACAAGGTCGTATTTGCGCTGACCAGGTGCTAGCTTTTACTACACACATTAAAGATGGGTTCCAAAAACAATTTAAATCTACAGCGGCTTTCGTTGATTTTAGAACCGCCTACGACACCTTTTGGTCGTACCTAGCAAAGAGATAGCAGCTCTTGTGGCCAATGTGCTGAGCGAAAGAAAGTTTGACGTTTACTTGGGAGACGCGAAGAGCAAGCGTAAAAAGCTAAATAATGGACTGTCACAAGGCTCGGTACTGGCTCCCATCCTCTTCAACCTATATATTCACGACTTACCCGAAAACGAAACCAGGAAGTTTATATAAAAAAAAATAAAAAAAATAGGGTAGATTCCCCTATCGGCTATCATCATCAGGATACTGTTCCGGCTTCCCCTCACCCTATACATAAGCGAAGTGAACTTTTTACGCATCATTGCATAGAAGTCATCCACTGCGGCATCTGCAAACATTCCAGATGCACTGCAGTATCGAGGAAGCCTGAACAATGCCCTGAGTGTATTATTGTATTGTACTCGCAGTGCATTATAAGCCCTCTGTGTAAAGCTGGTCCACAGACTGCTTGTGTAGAACGATTGGCAGAAGGCCTTAAACAATGTTAACTTTACTTCTGCAGAACTACAAGCAAATCTGTGCACCAGCATATTACCACGAACTGATAATGCCATATATATGCAGATGATATTGCGCTGGTGGTTCGTAGTCCAGACTTTCGAGAGGCTGAGGATGTCCTGACGAAGGGTCTTAGGATCATGTCGAGTTTCTTTTCTTCCTGGAGGCTTATACCTAGCACAAGCAAAACAGAGATCTCTTAACAATAAACTTGGAAACCACCATCCGGTTTATGATTTTTGATTTTTTGCATTTTTCAATGCTATTTTTATAGTTATGATAAACTTTAAATATAAAAATATTGGAAAAAATTTACTCGGCCGCAAGTGAATTCTCAGATGGGACTCGAACCCACGACCTTTGGAAATCCGGTCCAATGCTCTAACCACTGAGCTGCCGAGACTTGCGGACTGGCGTCGAAATTCTCCAATACTTTTATATTTTTAATACGCTGGCCAGCGTTTTTTACATCAATGCTAGAAAATACTTGCATTCGAAAGAAACTTCTTTTCCAGGGAGAAAATCTCAGGTTTATCTCCAACCCAAAGTACTTGAGCATCATTTTGGATGGGTCACTCACCTACAGAGACCACTTAACAAAAAACCTCCCTGAAATTGTACACACGCAACAACATCATGCAGAAAATTAGTGGCACATTATGGGTAGCATCTGCCGATGTCCTTCGAACAACAGCGCTTGGCCTCGGGTGCGGCTGTATGGTACGAAAGACTACACTGACTCACTGGTTGCCCTTACTGAGTCATATTGCTCCAACTCATCTTCGAAAAAAAACATGCTCTAGCGAGGGAAGCCCAGAAGATGATTGAACGACCTGATTTGCCGGCATACACAGAATTTACCATGCCACCATACCGCAGCGACTAAAATAACGCCGACCAACAAGCATAGCCACAGGAAAGCTGTTGGCCGATGGCTTTCTGGTCGATCAATCCTGTAGGAACAAGTGGTCGGACGTCGCCGCAGGTCTTCGTAACGCCTTTCCTGACATAACCACAAAGGGGAGAACCCCTTACAGTAACTACGGTACTTGTCCCAACAAAGAAAGTACTGGTGCCGCTTAAACAGAATCCGCACGGAACACGGCAGGTGCAACTATCTGAAGCACAAGTGGGGTTAATTAGCGAGTCCAGCGTGTAACTCTACGGCCTCGCGGAGCAGACTATCCGACATATCTTCAAGCGATGTCATGTTCAGGCGATGTTCAGAGGTGATCCGCACGATCTCTACGGCAACCTGAACCAGCGGCTGTGGACTGGTTGCAAAACCTACATAAAAAATATAATTAAGTTATCCTACAAATTATTATATATACGCCATACGATTAAATAAATTAACATTGCGTTGCTAGAAAGATAAAATTATGCAGAAAGTAACAAAGGAAAATAAACAGTAACATTGTCTCTGTTCCACTATTAAACTACTGAGCTGTATCTAGACTAGCTGTTGCGGCCAATTTACAGGGGGCAATAAAAACCTATCGTTTGCGGCGAAACGGTTACTGTTGGGGGTCTTTCAGACCAGCTCACGGTGGTTTTAGGGTTAATAAACACACGCACATAACTTCACGCCATTACATACTTTTGGAGTTGGCAGAGCATCCAAGATGCTGTTTGATTGACACTAAACCTTAAACATCACTGATACATATCATAAGTATAAAAATAGCGTTGAAAAATGCAAAAAATCAAAAATCATAATTCAATGATACATTTTTTTTATGATTTTGTATAATTTTGCATTTTTGCTTTTTATACTTAGGGTAAATTTTAAATAGAAAAATATTGGAAAAAATTAATTCGGCCACAGGTGAATTCTCAGACGGGAATCGAACCCGCGACCTTTGGAAATCCGGTCCAATGCTCTCCATCCAATCCAATGCTCGATTCCCGTCTGAGAATTCACTTGTGGCCGAGTTAATTTTTTCCAATATTTTTCTATTTAAAATTTACCTCAATGATACATTTTATACTCGAAAGAATCATCTATCATCAGAATAATCATCAATCATCTATCATCATCTCTAGTTTCTATATCGCTCAGATACCTATGACACAAATCCGTAATCTTTGGATGTCTGGTATAATTTCAAATTAAATGGCTTTTTCATCTTAATCGATTGTCAAACATTAGTAAAAATTATTGTTAATTGCGAGGATATTCCTCTCATTGATGAAACGACGTCGGCGTAAAAAAGTGAGATGTTATAAGCCTCGGTAGCTCAATTATTATTGGAAAGAGCATTGGACCGGACATCCAAAAGTTGCAGGTTTGAGTCGCGTCTGTGCAATAATGAGACTGGTAAGACAACTAACTAAACGAGCTACGGGCTTGCCCAATCATCTAGTTCTCAGTCGTAGAAAAAAAAATATAGATATGATACACAAAAAAAAACTTTGAATATCGTAACAGTGCATTAACAATGCAAACCCACTAAATCAAGACAAAAAGAAAATCACAATGAAAAATAACCCTTATTTCATCAGTGTGAAAGCCTCGCGAGTCGCTACGAGTAAAAGATGGACTCCATTTAGTTTCCTCTGAAATTTATCGTTTCAATGAAACCGCTATGGCTAAGCTTCTCTATAAAGTTTACCTTGTCGCACTTTTACGATTTCGCTAGATATCGTTTCAAAGTGTGATACGACGCTTTTTAGCCGACTGCTAAAATGTGTTTTTTTTTTTTATGAACAACGGGGAGACTCTTAGCCTTCATCATACCTGATGTTAAGTATTGATAAGGCTGAAGGTGGTAGCGAACCTCTCCCAAAATCCTCAATCACTGAGGAACTGGCTATCTTATCTCTAACTGCCGGAACACAACAATGCTGAAAACATTGTTGTTATGGCGTCACACTTAGATAAGATGGTGGAAGCTAGCCAGACGGACTTAGAACAAGTCCTACCACTAACCAAACCGAACACAATATGTACGCGCTAGGAATCGAACCCGGGACCCCTGGGTCTGATACCGGTGGCTGTACCACTAGACCACAGAGGCGGTTGCTATCGGCTAACGGCTAACACGCAACGAGCGTTTACCAAAGAATACTAACAAAAAAAGTACTGAACTGATTTCATCCTATAATTTGGTTATTGCGTTAAATGTCCCAAAAATCATTTCATAGTCGCAAAATGGATCGGTGCAGACGTGTGCTAAATTATTTTTGCGTATCGCGTTACGCGGCTAAGTGCCGCTGTTCGCTATGAGTCGTCATATTGTCGCAAACGAGCTCCTGGCGTTCCTGCAACAAAAGCATTACTTCATGGATGAGGTGAGCGCGATGCAGATTTGCAAGACCAGCTTCACCTAAGACGATGTTGCCGTGGCAGAGAAGCTACTGTACGAGCCTCTCGGAAGAGTGACCAGATGGTGTTCCGAAGGCGTGACGGGACAGAGAAGAGCCTGCAGGAGATAATCACCTTTCTCAAAGAAACCGACCCCGACGACGTGCCGACGTTCGTGGCGAAAGACCTCAGCAAGCTGCCTCCCGTCACATTCGATCACGATACATGATATAAAAACTCATTTCATATTAACGACAAATGAGGTTGTTTATGTAAGCTTTAACCAAAGAACACTACTTAACTAGTACTAACGCTTTAACTCTGAACATAGTGAGTCTGAACACAGGAGTTCAATTCTGCTAACGTTGAGTCACAACCGTATCCCAATCGTATTTCAATTTTTATTTTTTTTACACTATGATAACAAAAACTGTGCAAAAGAGCACTAGCAATATTTTGGACACTTTAATGCGCTAAAAACTTTCCTTTGCATGGCAAAATGTCCTGGCTGACACATCAAGACTGAACCCTAAACTGAAATGGCAAATTAATCACTTCAAAATCACCAAGGAAATTGTCTGTTGTTTTTATGAAAAGCGATTGTTGTAAAAATCAGATGCAAAACGTTAGAACTACGAACACCCTGAACTAGGACAAATTATCAAGTTATTTTATCTACTATATTCTGTTGGGGATTGAACTTGAGACGTCGGAGATGGAACACTGTGAAAACCTGTCGACCAGTATAGTCACAGGTGAGTATAGTCGTCATTAACAGCAAAGCCTAGTATTAATGGAACCTCAGGAAACCGGAGCTATAGAGTAGATTTTCGTATAAAATAAATACAATGTTGTCTCATAGTTTTTACGATAAGTACCAGGTTTGATTACGCAATAAACGCCGTTAAGAACAGGTAATCTCGTAAAACTTACTAATGGGGGTCAAAGAATTTTGTTACTAATAATATCATGTTTCTAGGGCATAAAATTCAGGTAAATTTCTAAGATTATTCAGATTAATGTCAAAAAATGCGAAATTCACAGCAGTGTGCGTTATGTGGCTGGGACGACGACGACGATATTGTAATATTAATGACGACGACGCTAAGAAAGGACAAACAAACACACATTTACATTTTTACTATTAATTAATCCCTTATCCTAACTAATGTTATGAATGTGAATGTGTGCTTGTTCGTCCTCCCTTCACGCCCTAAGCAACCAATCGACTTTGATTTTTACCATAAAGTTAGTTGAAAGGACAGAAAGTACCAAAGGCTACTTTTCATCCAGATATTCCTACGGGAACGGGGACCACGAGAGTGAAACCGCGGGCGGAAAAAAGTATTAATAAAAAAATGTCAATCCGGTGTTTTCACTTATGAATCCTCATAATAAGGAACAGTAGCATTAAATTCTACTCTAGCAAATCTTATAGAGGCCCCTGTTCACTCCACTATATCCAAACTATAGCATATCAAAGTAGCATCAACAACATAATTACTAAAACATTAATTACACTTACAAAACTTCTTCCGTTTCATCAAAGTGACATTATAATTGAGAACTTTCGCGACATTCTTAATATTATTTTCCCCTTATACAATACGCAAATAATGAGGGAAAAAATACAACCTATTTTTCCTTCCACACCTAATTTTCTTTGGAGTCCGGGAAATTTTTTCCTTCACCATAATTTAATAACACCGGGTCATTAATCAACTTGAGCTATGCAACCGTTTGCCTTTACAAAAATAAATATTTGAATCATATCATGAAATATTTGAGTCAAACGTTTTTATTTTTCAGATTAATTCGCCTACTATATTATTCGAATATCATTTGCGCTAGCATGAAAAACTTGCGAAGAGTATTCGAATAGGGAAATTTAGTTCCGTTTACGTCCGGTAGGGATGCTGCTCAATACTCCATATATTTGTTAAGGCCCGTGGTATCGCCAACGACCTTGGGCATAGAAGCGTGGCCTAATTTTCCCGCCCCGCTACCCGCACCAAAACACTTTTCGTCAAAACTATGTATTATTTTAGAAAGAATAATGCTCAGTTTTAAGTTAAACAAGTTAGCAATCTTTTCCTGAAAGAAACGTGAAAATATCACTTGTAGTTTAGAAGCAGTAGCGTATTTCAAGTTGAAAACAACTTCATTTCAATGTTTTTTTAATAGTATCTTAAAGACTATGTTTTTTTTAAATGCTCAGATTGAAGTTTATATATCAATATTTAATATAATATTCATTCTGGATTCATCAGTAGGCTAATTTATGAGTTTTAGGGCCTCAAAAATGATCGTTTCACGACTCCATGCGCCTTGACGTGACGATACGAATACTTTAAAACGTTTTTCTTTAGCCCAATAGCTAGTACAATAATAGTTAGTATTCTTTGCCAATAGATAATCAATAATCTAACACCGAGCAATCAGAATGACGACTTCCAGCAAATACATACTTGATTAATAATTTGGCAACATCACTACCAAACTGCTCGCCAGGCGTCACTCGTGAGCGAATAAAACGCGCGTACGCGGTGCGACGTACGAATCTGCGTTTTATTACAGCGTTGTGTTTTATTATCTTCTCACTGTGTACTTCGCCTTGCTGGGGGCCTGGTTTAAGTTAGAAACTTACCAGTTGTATCGTTAATTAATAATAACCTATATTATTTTAGCAATTTCACCTGAAGAAATGGTAAAACATTTTTTTTTTCGAGTTCGATTTTATAATACTCAGAATACGAGAAAGATATCAAAAGCATAATGTTACGAGTTTAATACCTTTCGATTACCTAGGTACTGTTTTAGACAGAATCTACCTAGTGTTTACATATTTAATCTTTCAATCAATAAAACGATACAAGCAAAGAAAAACCAAGTTTTACGTAATGTATCTGTTATCTAAATAAAAGTATCAATAAATACTCTAATTATCACGATTTGTCTTTCATAGTAAACCAACTGGCCACGTTGGGCGACACTGATCATTTTTCAATAATTTGATGTCACAGTATAGTACAACACAAAAGAGTATTCATAAGTCATTCCGCAAAGTAACGTCCATTTTGAAGCCTAAATAATGAGCATGTGTATCTCAGAAGTGTTCAAAAGTAGTATGTTATTAAGCATGCTCAAAGGCCTTTGCGTTTCATAAGCACATGTATAGGTACACTCGGAAAGCATGCTAGTTAGTAGCATGCTACAAAGTAGCAAGCGAGCATGCATATTTAGTAGCAGTGTATTCCAGGCTTGATGCTGCCTTGTTTAAATACCCTGCTAAGGTGTGAGCAAGACAGTGACACGTTAACGAGCTACGAATGTCGATAAAACCGCTCATTCTGAGGCTAGAGGGTGCAGAAATGGTGGTAAATGACAACTCCCAGACCATATTTTAATAAAGTCTCAGGGGGTGAGTACAATAGAATTCGCTCAGTAGGCTTCGATAGGTCAGCGAAGAGGAAAGGTAATTAGGTGGCAAACAAAACATTGACAACAGGTTGAGAAACATTTTCTCGGAAAGTACTATGGTTAAAGAATTAATTTATTATTCAAATAAAATACTTCTTTATGGTCTATTATTTGTGATATAAACATTTTCTATATACTTTTACTTTATTAAATGAAGCTCCTTGAAAAATCTCTACTGGTCAACCCGGAAGTTCCCCGACTGTATGTAGGTAGATTTCTTTCTGTATTCAGAAACAATAACAATAGGACACTGTAGAAAGGTGAATATAACATAGACGGAAGGTTGTTGGTCTATCCGTATTCTATAGGTTACATTTCGGGGAGTGTGCAGCGGATTTGCACAGCCTCATTCCACCATCCCCATTTTTTCATCGGACAAATAGACGAACAAATAGGCGCCACAATTATATGGTAGATATACCCAAGAGTCGAACCAAGCGGTTTGACTCGACATTCATCATCCGCACCGCTAAAGAGTGGAACTCCTTGCCTCAGTCTGTGTTTCCTGACACTTACAATTTGGGGGTCTTCAAGGCACGAGTGAATAGGTATCTTCTAGGCAAGCGCGTTACATCCTAGATCGCATCTTCGCTTTTCATCAGGCAAGATAGCGGTCAAGCGCTTTACCTATCTAATAATAAAAAACTAAAATATACTAGAAAAATTTGACGTGTCCTCATAGGTCTCTGTACCATACTTGGTTAGTGCATTGGGCCGGATTCCCAAGCATGCGAGTTCGAATCCCGACAGGGCGACATGAGACAAGTTGCTTTTTTCTAGTATATTTTCTTGTTTAATATTTATCAATTAACAATAGAATTTTCGTTCTTCCATTATTGGTTCTTCGTTACCTACCCTGCTGATATATTTGTCAACGCTTAAGATTATGCCTTAGTACATTATCTGGAAACTCAGTGCGGATGGTTGACCAATAAAAAGGGTTTTACGGACTGATGCCGCGAGTCTATGTGGACATCTGCTAAGGCACTATTCTGGGCACTATTCACTAGTAAATAGCATCTACTTTACTATATGCGACTATATTTCTTATTTTTAAAAATTGGAATTCTCGAGAATGCGCGAGGATTCCGCGGAAGACGCGCGTCCAATTTTTAGGCTCGTATTTATTTTGTGCGTTATACAGTTGATATAAAATTCATTATGCTATGTGCAGTTTCGTTGCAAAAAGTCGCTTCCATTCCATTCCGCGGCGGTGTAAATTGAGCCTTAATGTTTCGCACTACAGAAAACAAGAAAGAAGTAAAAAGGGGTAGGTACGTTAAAGCGCTATACGACTGAAGCGCGATAGCAATGATAAAATGAATAGAGAAAATGAAACACGATGCTAAATATTATTGGTGTCCATTAACCCATTTGAGAATAATTTTAAATTTTCGCAATTTTAGGGTTTTTTCGAAAAGAAAAAGTGTCGGGGCAAAATCAGAAAATCGTATTCCTGAAACTTTACAAAAATCTAGACAAAGGTATGAAGAAATTTATGTCTCATTACCAGATTACATCTCCTACCGTCGTATAGTTTTATAACAAAATCGTACTTTTTCAGCATAGCGTCAAGGGAACAGGCATTTTTTTATGAGCGACGGGGAAACTCTTAGCCTTCATCATACCTGATGTTAGTATTGATAAGGCTGAAGATGGAAGCGAGTCTCCTGGAATCCTAAATCACTGAGAAAACTGGCTATCTAATCTTTAACTGCCGGAACATAACAATGCTGAAAACATTGTTGTTATGGCGTCAGACATTGCAATTGCAAAGAGTGCTTAGAAACTTTTGGTGCATTGGGGCAATTACGCAATGAATTTTTACAAGTTGTCTAGAGGTCTATAATTTGGTCGATTACAAAAATAGTATAAAGTTTATTGGTAAAACTGGACCCACGATTTTAGGGGGGGAGGGTGGTGGGTGGTAGGGGGGCGTCCCCCCTACTCCCCCACCAACTCCCAACCGTAGCAAATGCATAGTTCCTGAGATATTTGAGATTGAAATTTGAGGTTCGGAGGCAAGAAAAAGTAACATTTTATGCATTTTTAAATTTGGTGGGGGGGGGAATTTGGGGGTAGGCACCCTAAAACTCAAATCTTATTCCCCCCTCCCCCTCACATTACCCCTCTCTCCCCCTAAATCCACCCTCCACCCTCATACTACCCCTATAAATAGGGTTAAAATGTAAAAAACATTATTCCCCCCTCTAAAATAAAATTAAATAAAAGGGCATAAAAGTGGGGAAGCCACTCAACACTACCATGTATTTCTAAATTGAAGTTACATATCTAAACTAACAGGTATTTTTTACTAGGGGTAAGTAAATGAAACATTAAAATATGTTAATATATAATCATTTATTGCATTTATTGCTCCAGCAAATTGCACACATTGGTCATCAGTTTCCAGTTCTTTTTCCAGATCATCAGTTTCCAAATTTTTTTCCCGTTCCACATTGATCTGAAACAATTAGAAAAGAAATTGTAATGTATTGTCAAACGAGACGCAGCCATCATTGCAAAAAAATTGAAGTTGAAGTAATGTATTGTATTGTAAATGCATTCTTGCCTTTTGAGTCCTAAGCTATTAAAGTTGTTAACAAATTAAAGATTTCTGAACGTCTCCGGCGCTGCGGGAAGTGCAGCCCCTACTCCTACAGCGGGCGGGGGCGGCTCCTTTACTTGATTATTTTTAATTTAGCTTTAAATATTATAGTATGTTTATATAAGAATATTTTTATTATTTTTCTTCAATAATTATAACAGTTAATCAATATTGTGCGTTATTCACAACAACAGTTCAGTATTGTCTGTGGCTGTATGACAAAATTCCTGTATCTTATAGACTTCAATCAAGAAAAAAAACAGAAATCTGTCAAAATAATGACATATTACGCAAAAAATATAAAACTTTAATATTTTTTTTTCTCGAAAACTATAAGTTTGCTGCGCCTTTGCTGAATTACTTCTTATTAATAAACCTTTACAACGAAAAATTGTGAACCTCCAACTCGTGGGTCCGTAATGTACAGTTTAGCCAGTTTATTACTACCCTTGTTTTACGGTACATCAAGAAATGTTCTAAAGTACTGAAATATTCGATAAGTAAATATGTGTTTAGATTTATGGTAAATTTTAAATAGAAAAATTTTGGAAAAAATTAACTCGGCCACTCTTGTGGCCGAGTTAATTTTTTCCAATATTTTTCTGTTTAAAATTTACCATAAGTATAAAAATAGCATTGAAAAATGCAAAAATTACAAAATCATAAAATGTGTTTAGATTTTTAAAATAGAGCATTTAAAATGCTAGGTAATATTTTTGGTACCGATGGGTAATTCCAAAATAACATGGGGTAATACTGAAATAACTCAATATTGAGTTTTATTGCACTTGGACAGAAGGTTTGAATTTCTTTTTCATTCACCATTACCCCTAACAAAGAATATCATCAATTTTGTTACTTGTGTCGGAGATCTAAGTTCTAACAGTTTTTTATTTCGGAATTACCCCATGAAAGAGCGAGTGGCTCTCAACATTTCATTAAGATTGCTATATTATAACATCGTGCACTGGATACATGGTTATAGCCCGCACCATTAAAGAAACAAATATAAAAATAAAATATAATAAAATAAATAAATAAGCAGGCAGCAAGCGTCAGATAACGCTCCCTAGCACTATTAGTCTGCGCAATGGCGCAAGTGTGGTGTTTAGTTGGATATGTTCATACTTTCAAACCCTTCGTTTTGCTGTCTCAGTAGTTGCGTTATTTTGTGAGCACCTTGCTTATGGAAGGTACACAAGCTCAGGCATGACGGTAAAACAACTAAAAAACTCATGAACATTCTTTCGTTTGAATTAAAACACATGAAGCGAGACAACGTTGTGGCAGCGGTTTATTTTGTGTACTTGGCAATAATGGTATAAACTATGAAAACAAACTCAAGCGAAATTAAAACTTATTTATTTATTTTATTTTAGGAAGGTTTACAGCTCTCGATACAGTTTAAAAGGATGTATAAAAACTAAAAGCCTATTACAAACCTCCACAATTCCGAATAAAAACTTAAACTAATAATGTTGATGAAGCATGTGGCGTAAATTTTTCCTTCTTTTTTACATTCAAAAGTTTAATTTACTTCAGAGCCTACAGATTGACAGCCACTGCCTATTAGTATGAATAAGTTTAAGCGGGGTTATTGCCAAAAAAATATGTCGGAATAAACCCATAGGGGTAATTGCGCAATATTCAGAAAAGAACATTGTACTACTCTTAAATATTAAAAAATAATCACAAAAAGCGATAATCTATTGTTTAAACAAACAAGCGTGCACAAAACATAACAGAATACCGAGAAAAATATGTTGGGGTTAATGCGAAACACCAAAAAAGGCGCGAAAACACTTGTTTGACAAAATTTGTCACCTCACACGTGACAGTTACACTTAGCGACTCACGATGACTGATGCGGCGAGGAGACTCAAGATGGCGTCTGTACTAATGATGCCAGCATAAAAATATCACTGCAGTTGGTAGAAAATTTGAATTTTCTGTATAACCCCATTTTCGGAATAGCCCCAATGCACCTTAACTTATTTATTACTAACCTCTTTCTTCTTTCTAGTCTTCTATGCCCCAGACAAAAGTAAAAAAATAAAAAGAAAAATATTTTGTCGTATTATAATAATATACCTGGGGCTCTGCCAGGACAGGGTCGATTTTTCTTTTCCCTTGCTATTCTAGAAACTCACTTTCGAAATATGGTAGTCACGACGTGGTTCCGTGGTTCCCCGCCTACCTAGTCTCGGCACTCAAGACGGACCGGACCGTATACCCCAAATATATATTTGGTATAATACAAATATATATTTGGTACGTCGAATGTTAGAGAAAGAAAGGTAAAATAAACGGGAATTATCAGACGGTAGAAAACATATATGAAGAATTACATGAAAGTACTGGAAAGAGATATAAAGTAGATCGTAGCAAATGGAAAACCCCCTGTGCCCTACCACCTGCAGTATCCAGGATCTCATATGGAGGTGGCAGGCGGTGCCATCCGGGTTGCTGTCCACTGGGTCATACAATCGTGAATCATCGACATGAAGAAGAAGAAACAATTGGAAAGAAGTGATGACTCCTTAGATGTCCTTAGAGGTCAAACGGGAGAAATGCATGATTGTGTATTTGTATGTAAGTAAGTATAATATAATATTGGTATTCACGTAAGTTCATCAACTCCCAATTATACCTAAGTGAAATGTATCTCTAAAATCCATAACAAAAGGGAGTCGGCCTCAAAGTATCAAGGAAGACGTTACGATGTAAATTAAATGAACAATAATTTACGAAGCTTCGTTACATCTTGGACTGTAAATACGGTCTTAATTGGCGATACTCGAAGTGGCGTGCTTAACAATCCATTAAAAATGAATAGGACGGGAGTAATTATTAACTGTTTGTGCGTAAAATGGCGGGACTGTCTGTCGAAATGGTGTTTTTATTGTCAATGAATTTCATATTTTTTTTACTTGTCCCAATGTTAGGCAGTTAAGTTTTCTTATCAACTTACTTTTCATATTAAATCATTATACCTGGTGGTAAATAATGATAAGGCTGAAAGTGGAAGCGCGCCAATCCCGAAAATCTCATTATCTGAATGAAACTGGCTATCTTATCTCTAACTACTTACATAAAAACAGTGACAGTGCAAACTATAGGTATATATAAACAGTAACACACCTTACACAATCACAGACTACACGTATTTCGTGTTCCCCCACAAAGGGCACCCTTATGTCCCGGCTACACTCACCGTCTTACAACCTTATGCCTGAACAACCGGTTTGCGCAATTAAGACGTAGCGGATTGTCCCGGCTATATGCTCCTCCTTGCCAGCGCAAACCGGTTTGTGCAGGCATGCTTTCAGGTAACACGGAGCGTATAGCCGGCCATTATGTACCAGCTACACGCTCCTTCCTGACTACGCAGTCCAGGACTGCGCATGCGCAGTCATGACGAAGCAAAAGACGGAACACCGAGCGACCGGCCACACGTGCAGGTAAGTATGCACTGCTCCGACTGCTCAGTCCTCAATCTTTTGAGAGAGAGCTCTATGAACCCAGTTAAAACCTCCTTCAAATAACCTCTGACATCGCTAATTTTCATACATTTACTATAGTTCTGAATTGTGACCATTGAAAAAACTTTCCCGCAAAAACCGGAACACATTTTAATGGAAATAAATGAAATGAAATAAAACTTTGTTGAATTTAAGGTTTCAATGAGAAAAACTAGGACAATTTACTTATGATTTTAAAATAGTAATCAGATTTTTTAATATCAAATTATAGAAGTTACAACAAATCAATACCTACCAAAAATATTTTCCTATCACTGGAATCCCAGAACACTAGATTATATATATACCCCATGCATAAGTAACAAATCTTTGGTACGAAGTTCATAAATAAATATTATCTTGTTTGTTACAAATAAACTGTAAATATAATGTTTTTTGTATGTAAATACTAACATCAGTTAAAATATATTTTATTTAAAATCATTTGCACTTTGTGTACCTGTTAAAGTAGTTGGAAGCCAAACTTTAAATAAAAATTTAAAAAAAATATATATATGGAAAATATGTTCTTTTACTATTTTTTCCATTTAGCTTTTAACAAACACAATTTATTTTATATTGTCATATTTATATAGTCATTCTTTGTTTAGTGATATTCTTATAACACATATAAAACGTCCATGACGGAAAAGGTTTGTGTTAAGTAAGATGACAAAAGACGATAGCTGTCAGAATTCCGTCGAATTAAAAATCAGACTATACGCATGTCATCAGAAAAATTTAGAAGGTCTAAGGCACGACTGAACGCCCGGCCACACGTACAGGCAAAACCATGCAGTCCAAGTTTGCGCAGTCCAAATCTTTAGCATTTCAATGATTACACAGGCCGCGCTTTCAGGACTGCACGGGATACCGTCTTGCCGGCTACACACTCTGTCTTGCTTGCGCAAACTGGTTTGTGCAGACATACTTTCAGGTAAGACGTTGTGTGTAGCCGCCACATTAGAAGTTGTAAAACCGTTCAATACCAAGTACCAAAAAATTAAATGTTTTTCCAGACGTTTCTGACTTATCTGATCGTCTGCTCCATGTTTTCCCCTTACCAATTCTTCTATAAATGTACTGAAATGTCATATAATAGAGACAGATGTCACTACCGATCAACTCACGCATCCAAATATGGCATCTTGAATTCGCATCACCGCATTTCTCACATGTGGGCGTTAGGTGAGAATCGGTGTGGAAAATCGACTTATTTCTTTCTCGTTTGAGAAGATTCGGGTGAGTATTGATAAGGAATAGGGGATGATGCGCTTTTAGTGACGCAGAACTAAAGAGAAAAGGTCGCGCTCTTATTTTTTATTTATTTATTAAAATTTTATTGCACACTTACAGGAAATGGCGGACTTAATGCCCTTAGGCATTCTCTACCAGTCAACCGATGAACTTAGGTTTAGAAAAATGAGACAATAAATCCTATTTTCAACTTATATTATAAATGCGAAAGTATGTCAGTTACTTTTTTTATTCGTTTGTTTGTTCCTCTTTCACGCAAAAACTACTGAACGGATGTGGATGAAATTTGGTATGTAGGGACTACAAGTAGTGGACTAACCATCTGTGGGACTAACATATAGGCTATTTTTATCCCGATATTCCCACGGGAACAAGAATCAAGCGGCTGCTAGTATTTCATAGTTTTGAGACCGCGGCGCCGTGGGCTCGTGATAGACGAAACATTGATGAAATACTTAGGTTTGAAAAATAGAGTACATATTGAAATGCGACACTAATTTTAATATTTTTGGTGTCGTCTATTCTCATTTTCCTTATGAAAATTCGCTCGTTTGGCAGCCAATTTTCAATTTTTAATCTCCTAAGTTCTGTGGCGATCACAGTCGCCAAAATATTAGAAGACGCTCTAGTGCTCGCATCATTATAATTTAATCCTAACTAATATTATAAATGCAAAAGAGTGTTTGTTTGTCCTTCGTTCACGCCCTAACTAAACAACCAACGACTTGATTTTGGCATAGAGTTAGATGAAAGGACGTATAGTAACATAGGTTACTTTTTATCCCGATATTCTCACGGGCACGGGAACCACGCGGGTAAAACGGAAACTAGTTAAAAAATATTTGACCTTTTTCCTCTTATGATAAATTTTAATAGAAAAATATTGGAAAAAATTAACCCGGCCACAAGTGAATTCTCAGATGGGAATCGAACCCACGACCTTTGGAAATCCGGTCCAATGCTCTAACCGCTGAGCTACCGAGACTTGCGAACCACCGTCGAAATTCTCCAATGCTTTTATATGTTTAATACGCTGTTGGCCAGCGTTGTCACATCAATGCTAGGAATATCCTTGCATTTTTCCTCTTTTTTAGTGTTTTAACATACCTAGTCTAAACAAAAGTAATGCCCTCAAACAAGTCTCGAAGCAACAAAACTTCAACGATATTACAAATTTTATTGTGGACATAAACAAGTGAAAGCTTTTCAAAATGAAAATTACACAGCTTTTACTGCACCTAAAGCTACCGACACCCGAAATGGAGAAGTAAATATAATTTTATCACCTCCAGGTAATATTAAAGTAGTATAAAGGTACGAAGACTTTGTTTACGGCTGCGAGCGGAACGAATGTAGTTGAGCCGTTGAACGCGTTTCTTTTTATTTCAAATTACTGGTTCTATATTAATAAAAGAGTTATTTATTTTCTGCATTAATAATAATACTGAAACTGAAGAGACCCGACCCTAAATGTTGGGATGGGTAGAGGAAGCAGAATATTAAAAATTATGATAGTTTTGCATTGGCACTCTTATAGAAGGCCTACCGAAATCTCTTAGCGCAGTATTGTTTCAATCTTACCATGCTATTTCGTACTAAGAACCTCTTAAAGTAAGTTTGTCACGGCGGAAGGCCATAGAATCCAGGGCCGGTATAACCCTATACAAAGTAAGGTTGTTTTTTAACGGAAGTTTTGTGACGTCTTCGCTCAATCATCGCCTCCAAAGCGTAAGTGTATATATTCTTTGTCCAAAATGTAAAGTGTGAAAAAAGGGGACAACTTCAATAAAAACAAAACGCAAACAAAACTTTCTGACATGATGGTTTTTAATAGATGATGGTAGCGATTTGTAATACTTAAGTTAACCCCTCGCATATACTATTCAGTGCAAATTTTTGAGATTTTCATAAATTAATAAAGAGCACTTCAGCGAAAACGTTGGAGGCACATCTTATTTCTAGCAAACGAATGTGACCGAATGAACGAACTAGAAATATGTGACAGCTTTGAAATTCCGTTTTGTTAAACGTAAAAGAAAAAAAATGGCAACATGTCTATATTTTTTCTATAATAAAAGTCAAAAATATTCTATGCTACATGTTTATAGTGCTCTTTGTCTATTCATGTAAAACATAGGTAAGTAACATACAAATAAATACAGGTTATCTGTCAGTGATAATTTGACATGATTAAACTCAGAAATAATTATGTTATTTGAATCAACTCGAAGGAGACACAACCAAAAAGTGTTAGGTACAATTTTTTTTGGCCTTATTGAAATGGTCCTTATTTGAGTCCATTATAGGTGTTTGCAGGGTTACTATAATAGATAATCCTACTAATATTATAAATGCGAAAGTTTGTAACTGACAAACTGTTTGTTTGATTATTTGTTTGTTCTCCTTACGCAAAAACTACTGAACGGATTTGGATGAAATTTGGTATGTAGGGACTTCAAATAGTGGACTAACACGAAGGCTACTTTTTATCCCGACATTCCCTCGAGAACGGGAACCACGCGGGTGACACCGGGGGCGGCCGCTTGTAGTCCATATTTGAGTCCATTTTATTAGTCCTATTATACAAGGTTATATAAAATAGATATAGAAATTAAAACAAAAGTTTTAAATCTAAAACTATTTATTCGCGGCTATTGTATCTTGGATCCATTTGTGGTAACTTTTCAACGCTGTATAATTTACATTTTTGTCGTAACATACGCCTGTATCGTGAGGGTTACCGGTTCTTAACCCTTGAAGGTGCAGACGTCTATCGGCTGATATGGTCACGTACAAACCACCATAGCTTGGACAGAGGACCACATCTGTAAATTAAATAACATTGTTACATTCTCCTTTTTTTTTTGTACGACGGTGAGACTTTTAGCCTTCATCATACCTGGGGGGTTACTCTTGACAGAATCGCGTTGAGATCGAGATTGAATGTCAATAATTATTACTGATTTACGACGTTGATTCGACTTTAATTGCTGCTAAAAACGATTACTAGCGTACAAAATTGCTTCATTTACTAAATTCAAGTATTAATTTTTAGTTTAATTACTTATTTTAAGTTATTATTACCGACTTTTGACATTAATTCAATCTCGATCTCAATGCGATCGCGTCCAGAGTAAGGGGGCTGATGTTAAGTATTGATAAGGCTGAAGATGGAAGCGAGCCTCTCCCGGAATCCTCAATCACTGAGGAGCTGGCTATCTTATCTCTAACTGTAGGAACACAACAATGCTGAAAACATTATTGTTATGGCGACAGACTTAGATAAGATGGTGGTAGCTAGCCAGACGGACTTACAACAAGTCCTACCACCAACCAAACCGAATACAATATATACCCCCGCTGGGAATCGAACCCGGGACCCCTGGGTCTGATACCGGTGGTTGTACCACTAGACCACAGAGGCGGTTTTCTTTTTTGAGGACGACGGTTAAAAATAGCATTTAGAAAGAAATCGAAAACTTATCCATTCCTATCCTATTTGTCAACTTGATTGTCTCGAATTCGTATGTTTTTGACGTCGAACAGAAGCTCAAAAAGTCTTCAAATAATATTTTAAGCTTTTGAGCCACTGATTTTGATGGATAATAGGTACTGTAAAAATATCTAAATTAGTAGAAAACGAAAAATATGTCGCGTAATTCCGCAAGAAAAAATGCAGATGCAGCCCAGTGACACACCTTGCACCTTCACCGACTACTCTACACGTGTTTCGCCCACACACGGAGCATCCTCAGGAGTTGTTAGACCGTGCCAATCTCAGCACCGAGTGACACACCGAGTGGCACGGTCTAACAACTCCTGAGGATGCTCCGTGTGTGGGCGAAACACGTGTAGAGTAGTCGGTGAAGGTGCAAGGTGTGTCACTGGGCTGCATCTGCATTTTTTCTTGCGGAATTACGCGACATATTTTTCGTTTTCTACTAAGATATGGATTTCCGCCAAGTAACGCCTGATTCTATCAAATATCTAAATTAGTTTTATGCTTTTATTCAAATTCTCCGAATTGCGGTGAACAGTTATTTTCAGTCTTAGTAAAATAACTAGTTTAGTTTTTTTAAATATAATATTCTGAACATCTATTCTCTACTTATTCAAGTGAAAACTTCTTTAGCGGCGTTATGCACATCAGAGTTTTAAATTTTTGGGATGGGTAAAAAATGTTAAAGTCGCGTCAGGACTCGTGACCATTTAACGTTGACCTATTTCAAATTACATAATGTCTCACACTTGAAAGATCTACGTATATTAGTTAATAACATCCATTATATAAAGATCTCTCATTACTACCAACTTTCATATTGATGCCAGGTCAGTTTTAATGGATTTACCTGCCAAATCAAGTTGGTCTCCGTTTTCATCAACTTTTTATGAAGTTGTGGTCAAGATATAGTGGATTTTGATCATCATTTTCGTTTAAGCGGTTTTCACTTCTGCTGGCACTACCAAAATGCAACCAGTTGTTTTTTTTTAATTAGTAGGGTAGGATGTATAACTTTATATTAATAACTTTGTTCATAATTAATTCTCTATCTATATGAAACAAGTAAAAACATACTTTGTATCTAAATTACTCCTGAAAATGTAATCCCAAGAATAGTTGTATATGTTCAAACATACAAAGTTTGTTTCTTCCAACTCTTCTCTTTAAAACTCTTTATGACTTTTGAAGATATTCTCATTTTAAAATAAATAACATAACACCCAGACGCGACATCCCCAACTCCCATACGACCTTTTTTAACAAAATCAACATGGGTACTGAACAAGGAATCCTCAGCAGAGTTATCTCAATAATAAAATACATAAAAGAGATGTTATAACGTAAACAAACATAAAGCCATTATTTCAGCTTTATGGGGGCTAAAACAAAAATGTCGGTCATTCTTACCATTGCCGTAAGTGGCGCAAAACGTATTTTCCACTTTATTACTCGACCCACAAGCCTTACTTTTCTCTTTATCGAAATATACGAGTGTCAAGTCCCCTAGAAGGCTCCATGCTGTAGTCTGAAACGGAAATATTTCTTTTGTTAGCGCCTAATGAAAACGACATAGCAAAGAGTTTTCCGCGCGTAGAAATGTGCGTGAGTATTTTTGCTATTTACTTTGATAAGGATATGTTGGGTTGTTGTTGCAAGATGTAGGGTAGGGTAAGGGTAGTGGTATGCAATTTATTTGTAAACAAAACATTTCACGAAAACTTTCAAGTCGTACATTAAAAGAGATACTAAGAGTACAAACTATTTTTGAGCTTGCATTAAAGTAAAGTAGGTATGTGGATCATCAAAATGTTTACAAAATAGAAGATATAAAAAGATATTTAATTATTTAAGAATATATCCATCGATCTTTGCGATTAAGCTAAGATTATAGCCCATCAGTAAATAGTTTCTTACGTAAACACCAGAATATCAGCATTCAGATGAGTTTCCTAGAAAATTTTGCCTTATATTATTTCTACGATCCGAGGCTTTTCTCCTTAGACGAGTGTTGCCAACATAAATATTGTTTTAGTTTAACGCGTTTAGAAGATTTCTCATGTTTTGCGTCATTCAGTATGATTTCACTTAACGTTACAAAAATAATACCTAACATACTCCCGGAAAAATAAATCGAACAACTGCGTTATTTTCTTAATTACAGTCTCATAAAATTCGACATTAACGTACTTAAAAAACTATATGATGAATAAAAGTCCAAAAAATTCAAGAAAAAAACACTGTTCACGTACCTTTCCTCAAAATGTCATACATAATTGTCCGTAAGCCAAAACAATTTCCGTTTGTAATTTATAGGAACGGGGGTGAAAATACCTTTACACTAAGTTTCCTACAGCTTTCTTTGGAATTATAAAAAAAACCGACTTCAAATCTAAAAAGCAAAAATAAGCCTTTTGGAGTCGGTGCCAGCCAAGGCATTCTACTTTGAGCTATTCCACTTTTTATTTTTCTTGCCTTATTTTTCGTTTTTTAACGCAGTTTTTTTATTTCTTACTTTATAGTGTCTGTTATAGGTTGTTTAGTAAGCTACTGTAGGATTTTTCTAGATTAGATTACGTTTCATGTACATTATAAACAAAGTATCGTGAAAATTACATCGTTCACGTTTTTGTTAACTTAACTTAACTTAACTTAACCGCACCGAACAAAAAAATAATCACGTAAGTAAATCGGATCAGAAATCTCGGCGTAATCGGTGTACTTACATTAAAAATACTACCAACCAAATTGCGAACCCATCCTCCTTTTTGGAAGTCGGTTAGAAATGTTACATTTGTTTCACTGAAAGTTTCAGTTGTTCTTATGCTAATTGTTTAGTTTAGATGAACATTGACCTTGCCAACGACACCCAAATCTTTACAGAAATGCACACCCCTTTTACCTGACTGCGCCAGAAGGAGTTTCTTTATTAGACCGCGAAGTGAGCATGATTCTATGAAAATAACGCAGTGGTTCGAATTCTTTCTCCGGGAGTATAGGAAATTTGAAAATAAAATAATTTACCAGTTTTATTTGGATCAGACTGTACTTACAAAAGAGTCCTTAACATCTTCATCATCTGCCTTATCCTCAGTTTGCAAGCAAGCTGTAGCTACACCCTCGCTGGAAAGCACTGGATCTTCCAGCACAAGAATAGCCAGGTCATTTGCAGCAATACCACCAGTGAAAGTAAAGTTTGCATGAGGTTTCACTGATGACACCTGAAAAATTGAAATATTTATATTTATAGTATCCTTATCCTAATCCTAACTAATATTATAAATAAGAAAGTGTGTTTGTTTGTCCTTCCTTCACGCCCTAACTAAGCGACCAATCGACTTGGTTTTTGGCATAGAGTTAGTTGAAAGTATGGAGAGTAACATAGGCTACTTTTGTCCCGATATTCAAAGTCAAAGTCAAAGTCAAAGATTTTTATTCAAATAGACTTATAGATAAGTACTTTCGAATAGTCCAAAAATTTTTTTCCCTACCAGCCATTCAGGACATCTTTTAACCGATAAGAAGAACGGCCGCAAGAAACTTATCAGCTTTAACAGAAACAACAACATTTACAATGGAACATGTTGTTGCCAAGCACAAATTTACAATTTTGAAATATATTTAATATAAGAGGAAAATTTTCCAATATTCAATTATTAGAATATTTTCCTTTTATCTAATTTATAATAGTTATGTTTTATGTTAGTATCACATCCATGCATTTTGGTCTTTTAAATAATCATCTACCTTGTAATAACCTTTGCTTAAGAGTGACTTTTTAAAATATATTTTAAATTTATGCAAAGGCAGCTCTATCAATTGTTGTGGAACTTTATTAAAAAAAGCTATACCTTTCCCCAAAAACGAGCGTCTACATTTTTCAAGTCTAAATTTTGGCACGGCAAGCTTATTCTTATTTCTAGTATTAAAATTATGGACATCGCTATGCTTAATAAATAAATCAAGATGTTTCCTTACATATACTATATTATCATAGATGTATTGTCCCGCCAAAGTTAGTATATTAATCTCTTTAAACAAATCCTTAAGAGAATCTCTCCGTCCAAGGTTGTAAATGGCGCGCACAGCTCTTTTTTTAAGTATAAAAACATTTTCTATATTAGCTGCTGAGCCCCACAACAACAGGCCATAGGACATTACACTATGAAAATAGCTAAAGTAAACTAGTCTTGCCGTTTCAATATCAGTTAAGAGCCTTATTTTCTTTATTGCGAAAGCCGCAGAACTAAGTCTACTCGACAAGGCTTCAATATGTGGATCCCATTGCAGCTTTGAATCCAATGTAATGCTAAGAAATTTTGTACTCTCAACTAACTCTACTACATTCCCATTCAAATTGATATGCATATCGACCTGCACTACGTTAGGTAATGAGAATCTAACAAACTTGGTTTTAGAAGGGTTAAGAGACATATTATTACTGTTGAACCAGTGTGCGACTTGAGAGAGAGCACTATTTACTTCGTCAGAACAATTGTTTCCTCTATCAATTTTAAAAATTAAAGATGTATCATCTGCAAATAGTACTGTCTCACATAAATTACTCGTGTAATGAGTGAGATCGTTAATATAAATTAAAAACAGCAAAGGGCCCAATATTGAACCTTGTGGCACGCCCATAATAATGGGGGCTCCAGTAGAAGCAGTATTATTGACAATTACTTTTTGATTTCTATTGTGCAAGTATGACTGCAAAAGGCTAACAGATTTCTTAGAGACACCATAATGTTCTAGCTTCTTTAAAAGTGTAACGTGATCAACGCAATCGAAGGCTTTAGACAGGTCACAGAATATACCAATTACGTCTTGCTTGCCCTCCCAAGCCTCAAAAATATGTTTGAGGAGTGCAATGCCAGCATCAGTAGTATTTTTACCTTTAGAATTCCCACGCAAACGGGTACCACGCGGGTGAAACCGCGGTTAGTACATTATACAAATGCGGAATCATTTTAAATAACATAAGTAATCAATAAAATTCGAACAACGATTAATTTCAAAGTATCTGCTCCTGTATGTTTTTATTTTCTAGCTAACTGTATAATCTGAAAAATATACTTTGACTTGGATCTTTTTACTTTCGACTCGCAATTTTTCATTTTTGTTTTAATTCCTCATTTTGCCATCAAATTCAATATGAGTATAAAATTATAATTAACTCTGCTGCACAGAATAGCACTTCATAGAACAACAATATTTATAAGTCGTTAAGATTTTTTTTATAAGCAGTATTAGTACAACATAAACCTACTATATTACACTAAAGTAAATAACCTACGCACTTTTTTGTTTCTGTTACGTTATTAAATATATAAGTAAATTACTTATAATGTTGTACCATACAAAAATGTGCTAAAAATTATGAAGGTCATTTTCTGCCTTAAAAGATACTCAAGTTAATTGACATTTCCTCCCATACAGTTCACAGTTCAAATACGTCAACGTTACCTCACAAAAGTATTGTCCAAAATACAAGTCTGCAATTTGAGATATATATCGTCTGATTAGGTCGACAGAAAGGGCATAAGGATTGGGTAATCATTTGCCAGAGCTTTGAGCTCAAAGATCCTTTGTTAGTAATGAATGACTGATGAAACGTCTACCCATTGATCCGTCCGAATATAGGGGATGTTCTACTGCTGCGCACAAAATTTGAGGTACACCGCGTATTAAAAAACATGGATGATAAATTCAAATTACAGAATTTGAGATGACGCTGGACATACTTAACGTCGATGCAAGACACAAATAAGCAACGTGGTGCTTGACGTGGCGTACTCAGATACATCGCCCATTAAAAACTTACAGTAACACACTCTACACACGCAGCACACGATGGCTTGGTAAATTGAACACAAATAGTTGTCTTACGCTCGTTAATAGTAACGTTGATGTCATACATTCGCGCATCTCTATGCTATGCACGCTAGGCACGCGGCACACGGACGTCTTACATGGTCGTGAGAATCTACGAATATTTACGGTACTTCATTTCTTCACGTTTCTAAAACATATCTTATCCTTTATCTAATCCATCACACAGTCAAGTTCTGAATAAAACTTACATTAGGCTAGATAATTGGTGTGACTGTATGAAATCTATTTATTGTTTTATTTATTTATATCGTTCACAGTGCGCGCAGCAGTGACACATCGCCTTTATAAAAGCAAACAGCATTCTTATTAGAGTAGTCTTCTAATCATTTGACATGCCTTTCATTTTCAAATCAAGTTTAATCATGTAGAAGAACAATTGATTTTAGTATTGTGTTATTTAATTAGAAGACAAAAGAAAAGGCTCTCGTTTGTATTATTTTAATCATGATGTGTTGATTGCAATATATTTCTAATGATTTTAAAATAAAGGCATCTATAAATTGTTAGTCCTTTTTCATACAAAGTAAAATCAAAATACCCTGACTATATAAAGAAAAGTTTATCAAGTAAATTTGAATGTAGGTAACGACAGAATTTCAAAGTTTTTTTTCACAATTTTTAAAACATATGTTGTGAAACCGTATTAAAGTTTTATATACAAACGAAACATTTAATTATAGCTACTCTTATGTTTAGGTAATATAATATTATTATCAAAACAGCGACGTGAAAATATGATTTTTCCAGAATATCACTTGGTACTCGGCTGTTTGTTAAAAGGAATGAGTCAATAGCGCGTAGAAATTGTATTCTATGAAATTTTTCGAGACAAATTTGACACAACATATTTGAAGTTATCGTAGAAAACTATTATTAACATTAATCCCTTCAGTGACTTTACACATGTAGGTACTAACGGCCGCCCGCAACTTTGTCCGACATAATTTTAGATATAGGAACTAAGTTTCATCAAATTGAGTGTCTTTAAGATTTATTTTCGCGAACACTATTTTACCTTTCCCGTGGTCCTGTCATTCTATATAGCAAAATATATTGAAATCAGAATGTTAGTTCCACAAATAAGGCGAACAAACAACCCTTAGGTTTATTATTTATAAATAGCAAAAGACACCGAATTAATAAAAAAAAACCAGAGATTAGGTGTACCTATGCGGTTTCAGATGGCGAATTATTGTACTCCAAGGAAGCGTTATAAGGTACTTACTTTAACAAAAAATACGTTCTTAGTTTGTTAACTAATATTAACTATACCTCAGAGGTAAACTTCAAATTACCTTCAGTATTTTCTCCTCACCACTGCTGACTTGCAAAGACGTCTTTCCCAATATAACAATGAAGTTTTCCGGATTTATTACTGAGTTGTTACTGAATACGCATCTTGCGGCTGAAAAAAAACGTAATTAATTGTCAACTGTCAAATATTTTCACGTTAATAATTAATCATGACAACCAGAAATTCATAAACAGCAAACTTTGGTGAAAACATGTTTTTTCGAAATTCTCATTAAAAATGAAAAAAAGGCTCTTTTAACAAAAAAGTTAATTAATAATGAACGATCCTCAGTGACTTTCATGATCGGCTAAAGTTCAGCTTTCTTAAATTCATTACCGAGCTCGAACACAGGTCACTGAATGACTAAAAGTTCTAAGCAAAAAGAATAAAACAAAGTTGGGTACATCTAAAGTAACGCAATGAAACGCAACCACAATAAACTTGCCATCGCAGCTTAGTATCTAACAGCGCCATCTAGTTAATATTAGGAACTACTATGAACATAACTACAACAGTATTTTGAAGATTTCCCGAAATATGCTGAATGCCAGTATGATTATATATCAAAAAATCACTTAGCAACCTATTTTGACGCTGTCATGTCTGACATATTTTCATACTGTAAAACAGTTATGACAGCAACGAATATGAAAACAAAAATTTAGTTACTTCTTTACTACTTTTAGTTTCTGGCCTCCGTTATGAATACTTTGAAAGTTTACGCTATGTTATTATGGATTAACAGAAAGTGCCCACAACTGAAGCTTGGAGTAGCCAAGTTGCCAAAACCAAGTCGTCTTCCCTATATTTTTTACTAGCGGCGGCCCGCGGTTTACACGTGTGGAAGCCTATCTTTTAATCCAGGCTATCTTCTATCTTTGCATCAAATTTCATCCAAATCGCTTCAGTAGTTTGTGCGTGAAAGAGTAACAAACATCCAAACATCGTCACAAACATTCGCATATATAATATTAGTCCTACTTCCTATAAGTAGGATACAATCAAATTCATGAAAATAGCGTGAAGAGTTATTAACAGCTTAATCCGATTAAAATGGACAAAATGTTAAAGTTTCAAATGCTAAAAAAAGTTCATTCAGAGAAAGGTAGTTGAAATCTGAATATTTCTATGACTGAACGGCTGCATCAGAAAACTAGCGCCGCAGCCTTAGCTGTGGCATTAGAAGAGATGAGGCCGTTTCAGCAAAAAAAAATTGTTATGTTTTTTGTATGTACATTCTGATTGTGTTTTTTTGCTGAATAAAAGATTTTTCTATTTCTTTCTATTTCTAAATAAATCGATCACCTCATTGTATTGTACCATAAACAGAGTGCCATAGCTTATCAAACTGTATTTTTTTGCATTTTTTTAACACGCCCGCCGCAAAAGCCTTTTAATAAAGTAACGGTACTTTACAACGTTTATTTATTTTATCGAAACGAAGCAAACGCCTTTTTAATTCTTAAAAAATTTAAAGAAACTGAAGTAGAAAAGTTTCCTTTTGAAGGCTATCTCAGAGTCTGGAGGCGTCATGATATGAAAGTGCTATGTATGGACCCAAAATAACTTCGTTCAGATTATTAAAAAAGTTGCTCGAGGCGAATCAAAGTTGCGAGATGAAGTTCTAAGTAACGAAACGGAAAATCGGATAAGGGTGAATCGACTTTGCGAAATGTGCTCTGAAAGTAATACGATTATATAGTTTACTAGCAACCGCCCGCGGTCTCACCCGCATGGTTCCCGTAGAATATCGGAATAAAAAGTATCATATGTTTTAATCAAAGCTTTCTACTATCTGTGTGCGAAAGGTCATCCGAATCCGTTCAGAAGTTTTTGCGTGTAAGAGTTGTTACACTCAAAAACTTCTGAACGGATTCAGATGACATTTCTTAATCATAAATTGTTGATTGATTGATTGTTATTCAAACTGACATACTTTCGCATCTATACGTTTATAGACTTTGTTTGTTTGAACGCGCTAATCTCAGGAACTACTAGACCGATTTAGAAAATTCTTAGACCATTAGATAGCTACATTTCTCCCGAGTGACATAGGCTATATTTTATCCCGATATTCCCAGGGGAACGGGCACCACGCGGGTAAAACCGCGAGGATCCGCTAGTTTATTATACTAGTAAGAAGAATTTTAAGACAACCTAATTTTGAAAGAGATCTTACGATTCTGTAACAAAACCTGCTATCACTACACAGAACAGAAAATCACTACACCGAACTCACTCCTAGCTTGCAAATGAATCTCGCCTCTACTGCACAATGTTAAAGTCGATTGTTATTTGCACGTCTTGAGTGAGTTCGGTGTCGACGTGATCGCGGTTTTTTTTACAGAATCGCACGGCTGATAGGATTATGAAAATACATAAAAAAATATGAATGATAATAATAATAATAATAATAATAATAATAAATTTATTCATAAAACTCTTAACATAGTGTACAGTTATGTTCTTCTTAAATTAGGACTAATACTATTATAAACAAGTAAGCATCTGCTGCCGAGCTAGGCATACGCCTGTGTTACGGCATTCAGCGCCTATCCCCCTTAAAGATACATCAAATAAAGTCCATTACTTTTAGAAGATTACAGGACGGAATAATTATGATGAAATAAAGACTGTAATTTTAATTAATACGATAAATTTCCATCCCCTTATCGCTTGCGAATTAGAGCTTTGAGTTATTCAGAATTACGGATTAAGAGTATTTTTGATACATTTTTAAATTTCAATTATCCCGACAATTCGAAATAATGTAAATTCGACCTTTCCAATTTATGTCTGTGACAAATCAAAGCGCGAAAACTATTACACTTATTTTTGCATTTGCGATAAAACAGAGCAAAGGTTTCAAAAATTATTATGTTAATTAAATGTATTCGCAGCACAGTACACTTTAACAGTAAAACGTAATCAAGCGAAAATTCCCTGAATCTAAGGGACGAGTGAGGTTTGGGGGAGGCCTATACCCAGCAGTGGGTGTTATGTGGCTGAGACGACGATGATGGGACAGTAGCAAAAATCAAAGACATTTCTTTTCTTTTTCATTTATAAAAAAGAACAAAATCCTAAAAAAAACATTATAGACTGCTACTTCTTTAACTCATCAATTCTGTTGTGAGTTATGCAGTTTTTTTTTACTAATAAATGGGTAGGGATTTGGATGTGGTCTAAGGTGTAACATGCTTGCCCAGGAAATGCCTATTCTCGCCTTGAAGAGACCAAGGTTGTAGGAATCGGGGAACACATAAGCAGGCAGCGCATTCCATTCTTTAGCGGTTCGCATAAGAAATGTGTCGGCGAAGCGCTTGGTACGGACCGTTGGAATGTCAACGACGTACGGGTGGAAAGCTAACATGCGTCTGGTACCCCGATGGTGGAAAGCTGGAGGAACAAGGTTCTTCAGTTCAATTGCACACTCTCCAAAGTGAGACAATATCCAAAATATCGATAAACATGCAACTTTGTGGCGGTGACTGAGGCTTTGAAATTTCGCCAATGTGCCTACAAGTTCAAAGTCAAACGATCAAAACGCAGCTTTTACCTGTCAGCACAATTTTGTCAGATATCAATGCACCATCACAGAAGTAATCAAATTGATCGCCCTTCGATTCGTTCTTCAAGAAGATCGTTGCTATCCATGGGAAGACTGCGCTGGTAACAAGCAGCTTATCTCCGTTGCAGCTCTCAATAGTCTGAAAAAGAAAAAAATACATTTTCTTTCGAGACAAATCACAATAAATACATAGTTAACAACAAACAATAATTATTTTTATAATTTTTAAACTTGCAGCAATTACATTTATGCGAAATCAAGGCTAGACTAAGAAAAAGAAGGATAATTCGGGACTATATAGTTATTAAAAAAAATATAGTAACAGATGGTAACTACTCGCTCATTTAGATAGATAACATTATTTTTCATACACAATACTGCAGAGGACAGCATAGTTAATGTGACCTCTGAGTGATCTATTGCACTTCGGGACAAATTTATACTGTCGTGTCACGCTTATCCAGAAACATTCCAGAAAATCCAGAGTGTTTCTAAGTTTGATAAACAGTATAACTTGTTTCTTTTAGATGTTGAAGGCACCCGTCTACTCGTTAGCAACACCCATAGTTAATAATTCTGAATGAAAGTCGCTTTTATAATTTGTCAATATTTGACACAAATAGCGACTATACTAATTTTATTATTTATTGATTAATTATCGTACTTTTGCGGGGTTGCTGTGGGGAATATAAAGAATAGAAGTGGCCACTTTTTGGTTCCCAAGCAATAATGATCAATAAATACTATTTAATTATATGTTTTAAAATTGCAATACGCATACGAAATTATACAATATCTAACTTTCGTCCCCGTGGAAATTTAAAAACTTTTCCATAATTTATTTTTTTGCTATTTTTTTTATGCAAACCTTGTCCTATTAAATAACGAACACAACAATACGGAATTAGCCCATTTAGTGCAGTCGTTCAGAAGTTATGCGTGATAAAACATCAATGCATGCATGCAAATACATAAATGCAGACCTTTATTAATTCCGAATAATAATAAATGTTATAATTATAATTTGCCACAAGCTCTTAACAATCTCTGTTACAGCGTCATAATATTGCCATTAAATTTATTTACGGCCATTAACAATACAGAAGTGGCAACCCAAATTATTATAATTTTAAATTTCAACAAAGCGTTATTATGAGTTATGGAATGAGGAAAATATTTTTTTATATTCTTTGAGCGCGGCATAGCTTGAAGCATAAATTCTGTCTGTCCCACCCTTTATGTCATTGTTTGGAAGAAAGAGTAAATATAATATTTTACTTTTGATAAATACTTTCCAAAGCACTTTCAAAAGCTATGTGGGGTCCACCAATTTCTTTTCTTAAAATGTGTTTTTAAGTGAAAACTTATTTAGCGGTGTTGTGAACATCAGAGTTTTAAATTTTTGGAATGGGTAAAAAATGGTAAAGTCGCGTCAGGACACCTGACCCTGATCGGAAATTCGTAAAACCATTTACCGTTGACCTATTTCAAATTACATAAAGTCTCACACTTGAAATAACAACAACCATTATATAAAGATCTCTCATCACTACCAACTTTCATATTGATGCCAGGTCAGTTTTAATGGATTTAACTGACAAATCAAGTTGGTCTCCGTTTTCATCAACTTTTTATGAAGTTGTGGTCAAGATTATAGTCGGTTTTCACTTCTGCCTGCACTCCCAGAGTGCAACCCGTTGCTTTTTTTTTGTAATAATTTGTGTAACGTTACTAAGATTCTAAATTCTGAAAATTTTTTTTGAAGGTAGCAATTTTTCATCTAATATCTGTATATCATATCTCATATTATTATGGAGACCCAAGGAAATACCTACCTAGGCACTTCATCCTCTTTGAAAAGAGGTGAAAATATTTTTTTTTTTTACACTCACACCAAAATGCCTAGACCAGTCTTTTCTCAAAATAAGCAATGTTTAAGGCTTGTCTTATGACTTAAGAGGCACTAAAATAATGGATAGAAATACAAAGACGAGAAGGTATTTTCTTTTTGTAGAAATATACTCGTAAATATACAGCCATGAGGCACAAATGCTCGTATTAATCATAGCAACATTTGTCCCTACCGGATTCGAAGCTAGGACCTCAGAAAAGGCGACACCTTGACAACCCGTATACGAACCACTCTACCTCGTTGTCATGACACTACGACCTTAGTTTACGCAAAGTTGTAAAAAAATATAATCTGTATTATCACTGAACATTTCATACAACATTAGTATCATACTTTTTGCAGTAATAAGTCTGGAAGAACAATTGTAAACAAACGGATCGTGGGTGGCAAAAAACATTTTTTGTGGTTAATTACACAACCTTGAGTGTTCGTGAGTGGCCCATTATTTGTTCTATGGAGCTGAGAAAAGTTTGGATGCGCTATTTTAACCGGCTTGAAGCTTTGCTCACCAACTGTCGTTCAGATATCGTGGTTTAAATTAAAACATTTTGTTATATGCCTACAAACTTAGAAACAAACGACTGAAATTAATAAATTTGTTATGCAAGGCTTGAAAGTTGGATTTTAGCGGCGAGTTACCTCTAATGAAACCTGATTAAGCGAAGGATTCTATGATTCAAAGATTGAATCATGAGCGTAGTGAGGGTTTCAAAGGTACGAGACGCAAAAACTTTTCTGCCGAGCGCAACACACAATTTTTCACCTCACAACAGCGAAGAAAATTTTTACGTTGTTTCCGCGGTTAACTTCCGGTAAAAAATTCTTTTAACAAAAAGTTTTATGTAAATTTACTTTATTCTTTTTGTTTTAATGATATAAAAGACTAAAATAATCAAAATGAGAGTTTTATAATTAATTCAAAGTTTTTTACAATCAAAACGATTCGATAATTGTTGACATTGACATGAGGTACAAGACCATGACAATTTGAAAATAAAGGTTTATGTCAAGTCCTAAAATCCAATCATAGGTTGTGAAATCTCACCCAGCCTTATATAAAATTCTTATAACAAATAGTTTAATCCTAGTTTTATTGTTTTATGATTCAATGACCTATAATAATATAATAAAACCAAAACGGAGTATTATAATTAATTCAAAGTTATTTAAAATAAAAATAAAATGTAACATAAAAAGTTAATAAGTAGTGCGATTCGGAACGCATTATGACGTATTTTTCTTTTTAAATAAAAAAGTAGTTTACCACGCTAGGCCGGTAATATTTTCGGCACAGAAATGGTATGATAAAACTTCCATTCCCGAGCCTGTTAGGTGCAATTTTTTTCACCAACTGTCACCACTCACGAATAATTCTAAAGTTAAAAAATTGTGAAATAAAAAACTATTTATAGAACTTAAAAACCGTCTTCAAAAGTATACAAAACGGTGCATCTATTTCACTGCCAACTGCATTACTTATTTACTAAGTCATGTGATAGCGGTTACCAACCTTTTTCAGCGGCAATCAATACAAGCCTAACTAAGCCTACTAACTATGGCGCTTCATTATATTTTTGGTAATGCTTTATCAAAACAAAACGTTCCGTCTATTACACTGCCAAGTCCATTTTGCTGCAAAATCTCGTACGTCTGTGTTCGCAGTCTTTTGTGCCAGTGATTAATGTGCCAGTATCATGTGATAGCGGCTATCAACCTCTTTCGGCGGCTATTTACGCGGCATCCTGCCCTAACACAATACGCACTAAACAATGTACGTATCGGAAACTCGACTGATGGAAAGATTTGTTTGCTTTTTTAATGGTGAAAATGTGAGGTGAGCTGTTTTTAGTACGTTGAAGGTACACTATACTACACGTGCGAGAAAATGTGACTCCGAATATATTTTATTACAATAACAGTTTATTGTAATTATTGTCAAATTATGAAAAATAAACGTATTAATAAGAAAAACACGTCCTACATCAGAGACGAGTTTCACAAAATGACTAATTCTAAATGAAATATTAAATATTACTTTCATCCAAGTATTTATTAAAATTACCACGATATTGTTTTTTGGCGAAGAATTTAAATAACAATACTGTAAATTACAATAATGTTCGAATATGGCATATTCATCAGCGTCCAAAAAAAAATATTTTTTTGTATAAGTAATTTTAAATATTAGGTAGGTACTTATAAGATTATTTTCGGTAGGTAAAGCTGCTAATACAAACTGTTAAAGAGAAAGACAAATCCAGAAAAGGGTACTAATACCGTTTCTACTTCTCTAAATTATAATATTACTTTATTTTTACTACTAATTTATTTTTATTATTTACTACTATCACAGGCTGCGCGTCCACAATAAATCGTACATCGATGCACGCACTGCGCGATCATATCCCGCTGCGATACGTGATTGATGACGTGATAAGGATATAAGACCTCAAGAAAATTTGTTGCTATGGCAAATCCAAAAAATATATATACAAATCCCTTTTTTAATTTATAATTGAAAAAAGTAATAATAATAAATAACATTATTGCCCGTATAAAATATCGAATCCATAATAACTGAGTCCACAGTAATTCGTACATCGATGCGCGCCCATACCCCGCTGCGATGCGTGATTGATGACTAGTGGCGTGATAAGGCTATCAGCAGTGCGCACTTGTGTAGGAACCTCGAGAAAGATTTGTGACTAGTAATGGTGCTAGGTGATGTGCACATAATAATGATCAGATGTGAACTTTATTATTATTTACAAGCGGCTTTCACCTGCGTGTTTCCCGTTCCCGTAGGAATATCGGGATAAAAGGTCAAAGTCAAAGTCAAAGATTTTAGCCTATTCAATACAAACAAACAATCAAATCTTTCCTCTTAATAATATTAGTATAGATAACCAGGCTTATTGGTTATTTAATAGTACTTTCATCATACTAACTTTTTTTAAGCACACACACTCATACATACATGCCCTCACGATATTAATCCCTTTCGAAGTTGGCAGAGCACCTAAGGTGCAGCCCGAGATTGAAAAGTATAAACATCATTCTCCTAGAACCTTAAAGGCCACGTTTGGCATTGGCTGGGTCTAAGATGTTATCCGGAAGCAATAGTGACAGGTTGTCAGCCCATCGATCACCTACATAAGTTTTCGAATACAGGGTGTTAAAAGAGCCATACCAAAGCCGTAATATATGCGTTGTGTACATCAAACTAGATTAGAATATATAAAAATTATTGCTGGGAAACGACTTTTATTTTTTATTTTCACAAAATGGGTGGTTTTTTTACTCGCAATGGAACACAACGTGTGCGTGTGTCTAGCTAAATGATAGGAGTAGGCGGCTGGGACCTAGTTTCATTAATTGGTTTGGATATTCATTGCGGTGTTGACATTGATCCTCAATAACTCTTTAACTATTTGGTTCCCAGGTTTGGCTCCATACAAGAAAATGATAGTAACGATGCGATGGGAGAATACCGTGGTTTTCGTTTTCGTTATGGGTCTTCACCCTGTATATCGAAAATCCATAGTGTTCATTTACTATATCTGCACAGGAGCTCTAATTTTATTCACTCGTCTCGAGGATTCTACTGATTTTCGTGCGACGTTTGAGTTTCCGTATTCCGTTAGCGACCTTACATAATTATACATAGCACGCTTTTCGTTTTGCCCCTCGCGCGCTCGTGTTGGGAGGCGGTACTACTGGCGAAAAGCGAAGCTATGTGTGTACGTGCAAGGTCGCTTTTACGGAATACGGAAACTCAAACGTCGCACGAAAATCAGTAGAATCCTCAAGAGAAGTGAATAAAAAAAAATTACAAAAAATTCAAACCCATTTCAAAAAACTAAAAAGCAAAAAATAAACCTTTTGGAGACGGTTTCATTTTTTTTTTTCAAGTTTTTTATTTCACAAATTTTAAAGGTAGGAGAGGTCCCGTGCCTACGCTAATAACCTTATGACAACTCCTCATCACCTTTTACAATATGCCGCTTTTCCCGGTGCAGGGACGTTACTTATTGAGGTGTTCTCCCGGTACTTCATCACCAGCTCCACTTCATCACATGCATTGAGTCGAGCATAAATTGCATATGAACCACATTAAAGTCGCTTCCGTAAAATGCTAAGTATTTAATAGTTCCGAAGACCATTTGTGGTCTTCATCATCAGTTCCACTTCAACAAATGCTGCATTCCAGAAGCATATGCATAAGTTACTAGAGAAAACACCGAAATCGCTATAAGAGTGCCTATAATATTTGAAGAGTTCCCTGGATTTCTCCAGGATCCCATCATCAGATCCTGACATGATGACAATGGGGCCACATGGGAAGTATACCCTTTCGAACAAAAGAAGAATTACTCAAATCGGTCCAGCCTTCCTCGAGTAATCGAGTAACATCATTAAAAAAAAAACGATTCCGTCGTATTGAAAACCTCCTTCTTTATTGGAAGTCGGTTAAAAATAGAGTTCCAGGGCTTGTAGACGATGTTACTTTACATCGTTATGTAGCGAAACGATAATTCGATTCGTTATGGTCTATTGCGCCAATCAACTTGCGGTACGACCACGTGACTTAGCGCGGCCTATCCCAATCCTATACATTTAATTCTTTTCGAACTTCGTTATCGTTTTTGACTTGTTACTATTGGATAAGGGCCCTGTAAAGATAGCAGCTGGCACATATTCTGTTGATAAAAAAAAGCACCTGACAACATCAGATGTCAAAGATAAATCTGATTCTGAAATTAGTTATTAATGTCTTTAAAACAAAACCAACATAGAAAATATCATCCAGATGCAGGTTGGTTAAAAAGGGCGCTAACGCAATGTTGCTAAGTGAAGTCCTTAACAATTCATTTAGTTGTTCATTTTCTATGGAGTTCGGGAGCTCTATTTTTGATTCACTCGTCTCGAAGATTCTACTGATTTTCATGCGACGTTTGAGTTTCCGTATTCCGTAAAAACGACCTTGCAGGTATATACATAGCTTCGCTTTTCGCCTGTTGTATCGCCTCCCAACGCGCGAGGGGCAAAGCGAAAAGCGTGCTATGTCTACGCTTGCAAGATCGCTAATGGCGTGATCGCCTCCTCGTTCGCCTCGCCACTAGTCGCGCGTCGAGCGCTTCGTTTCTACTGATTTTCTTTTTTTATTTTTTTTTTATTTATTTTATTAAAAGAAACATACAGCTCATATAATGCATATAGAATTATTATAATTATAAGTAATTCATTAGCCAAAACAGTTTACAACGATGACAATAATAACCTATTATTCTTTTTTTGTGATTTTTAAATTTTTGCATTTTTCAATGCTATTTTTTTCTATTTAAAATGTATCATAAGTATACCTATTATTCGTTCGACATACGAATTTCCGTATTTTTGAATCGCTCGACCGCGACGAGTGCCCGTTGCAGTCGAGCGAAACAAGCGTGCGACGCGTGACTTAAGTCGCATGCGTGTGACGTAATTAAAAAATAGAGCTCCAGAACTATGTCAGTGTCAGTGTAGCATAATTTGCTTTAATTTTTGAAATCAAGAAAACTTACTAACAGAAAATTCCATAGGAAATAAAGATATAAATGAAGTGTCAGGAAATTCCTTAGCAATATTGCTTTAACAACCTTTTTAGAGCCCCAGAACAATCAAAAATATTCATCACGTAAACATTGGTTCCGGGTAGGAGAATTTCAGAACCTTTCAGCTGACAGAATGTGGTTTATTTAAACGAACACACCCTGTTTGGAGAATACCCGGGTACACACAGTACTGAAAACTAATGCCGGTTGAATTTAGAGCTTGACTTCCCGCGTTTAACTAGTTGCCATTCCGGACTTCTCATACAATTGCTTTTGGTTAAACATTAGGTGCATTCCCTTTGTGCAAAATATAATCGGACAACATTTCATACATTGATCCGATTCCGGGACAAGTGGCTTAAAAGTATGGATGACACTTAAAGGTTTTAGAACAAAAAAAAATATAAACGTATTATTGATTTTTTCACAGTTGGATGGATTGAACCCACGAAACACTAGGCACGGTCGCTACTTGTTGTGCCATTTGGGCCAGTCAAACTCATTCCATGTAAACATTTGTACTAGGTATATATACTATACTACTATATACTTGTATAATACTCGTATCACCAACACACGATACAAAAACAAATGTCTACTCAGGGTTTTCAGCTCGCGAAAATTTTAGAACGTTCGTTTTTCCTACTCGCTAGTTGACCCGCTAGACTCTAGGGCCTAAAGTCTAGACGCGAAAGGCAAAGATCGAACCCACGACTCCAGTCCAGACTTACTAAGCACGGTCACAACACAACACTGCGCCAAAGAAGATTACTTTAAAATCAAACAGAGATTCCCTACACAATAAAAGGTTTCACCAGACAATGCTCGTTCACCATAATTACGCGTCTATGGAGGGCAGGGTAAGCAGTCGTCATTCAATGGAAAATTGTTTTTCGTCAGTTCCTGGCTGGTTTTTTTATTCTCGTATTTTTGCGGTGGGATGATTGATTCCCTCGCAGGCTACCCACGCGATGACGTCAGTAACACACAGATGTGGAAAACGGTCAATTCTACTCCCATGCTGGACTGGAAGTGAAATACAGGGTGTTAGAAGACGCATAACGCAAACGAAAACCACGTATTTTCCCCACCGTTACTATAATTATCTTACAATATAATCTTACTTAATTATGATTTTAAATAACAATCTTTTGTGCATATTTCATACCAGCCGCCGCCCGTGGTTTCACCCTCGTGGTTTTCGCTAACGTGGAAATATCGGGATTACTCTCCGTCCCTTCAACTAACTATATGTCAAAAATCAAGTCGTTTGATTGCTTAGTTAGGGCGTGAAGGAAGTACAAACAAACACACTTTCTCATTTATAATATTAGTTAGGAAGTTAGGACAATAGATTTGACGACCAGTTTGGCGCAGGGGTACTAAGCCCGCCTTCTGCGCCAGAGGTCATGAACATGTCTATTTGTCTTGGTCTGGGTGTTTAATATGTATATTATGTATGTATTTACAAAAAAAAAGTATATAAGTATGTTTATCCGTTATCTAGTGTCCATAACACAAGTTCTTCATGAAACTTAACGTAGGCTAGATAATTGGTGTGTTTGTATGGAATTATTTATTTATTATTATTATTATATAGTTGAGGACTTGTACTATTTACTATTCTGTGGTTGAGGTTACTTTGAAATAAATGTGGACCAAATTATAATCCCGGTTTGGTCTATTAAATACAACTTGCACTATAATTACCCCAGATTATGCTATACATTTATTTGTTTTCTAAAACATTTGTCAGTACCGTCAACTACACAATGCAATACAAAAATACTGTAATTTTTTTATTATACAGCAATATGCATGTTAAACGATCGCTACATCTCTGTGTCCCCTAGAACAAAACGTTTTTATTTTTCCACATCTAAAATATTTCAGCATTCATATTTAAGCTTTGAAGTTGAACCAAACGTTGCTCGTAACGAAATTGTAACTTTACCATGACGACGTTTTAAATGTCTCGAGAGCGAGTGCAGTGCAATGCAATTTACTAAGAGAGAAACTGCAACAAGAAAGCTTCGAGAGAAGCATTCTAATGTACAGTCAGCAACACGTTAGGTTTTACACTTGTACTTCAAAAACCACTGCTATTCAATGAAGTATAATATTCATGTAGCTCAATGCCTTTATTACGAGCGACATACACATAAGGACCCTCATAATAGTCAATACATTTATTGCATCCATAATGTTATAAAAACTATAGTACAAATTATGGACCCTGTCGGGTATCGCAATTTAAAAAGAAGATAGGAGCGCCTTATTTAAGCAGTAAAATCTGACGTCATAATCGTATCTCAATCGTGTTTCAATAGTAGGATTTTTTTTATTATAGTAACGAAATTTAAATAAAGTATCATAAAACGGGTATTAAACGCGTATACTATGATAGGTATTTATTTCACCTACCTAAAATTCCCGAGACGTTTCGGCCAAGTTGCATTGGCCGTGGTCACGGGCTGTCTCAAGAACTTTGTATGACACTTTTTATTGTGTTCTGTATTGTATCTAACTTTGTATTGTGTACTGCAATTGAAACCATCTAGACTCACCCTAATAAAATTTCGATGCTGTAACGCGTTGATTGTGTTACAATATCATTTCTTTTCTATCTCAATGGGGAATTTAGTTCTAATACGTATAAGAAAAAAATAACTAAATTTCATAAAAGTAACTTTTAAAGGGTTGGGTAGGTACAGCGTATTAAAAATATAAAAGTACTTATTGGAGAATTACGACGGTGGTCCACAAGTCTCGGTAGCTCAATAATTAGAGCATTGGACCGGATTTCCAAAGGTCGTGACTTCGAGTCCTATCTGAGAATTCACTTGTGGTCGAGTTGACTTTTTCCAATATTTTTCTCTTTAAAATTTATCATAACCTTAAAGGGTTGATTTGACAATCCTCGGTAAAAGTTATATAAGTCGGTATAACCAATTCTATGTAGCGTTATCTCACTCTCTAAAAACTTCTCTGTCTTCTACGTGGTTGCGAGAGTAAGTGGAATCTTAAGATGGCTTACCTATCCTTTCACTGGTTGGTAAGTGATAAAATAGGAAAACAAAATTAATTAGAAAGAGAGAGAATTCTCTACAGAGTGAGATAACGCTACATAGATTTTTGCCTCAAGTACCTTTAACTTCATGACTAAAACAAATACATAGGAATGACAATTAATTTTTCACCTCACACGCTCTAAAAAGGAGGTTTTATCAATCAGTTTAGGCGTAGAAAATCGCTTTATGCGGCTTCGCACGGCAAAGTACTTTTTTAATTTAATACCTAAAAATATGTCATAATGCGTTCCGAATCACACTATTGACTTTTTTGTTACATTTTATTCTTACTTTAAAAAGCTTTAAATTAATTATAATACTCCGTTTTGGTTTTATCATATTATTTTAGTTCATTGGATCATAAAAACAATAACAATAAGAATAAACTATTTGTTATAAAAAAAAATATTAGGCTGGGTGAGATTTCACAACCTATGATTGGATTTCGAAACGTGACATAAATCTTTATTTTTAAATTGTCTTTGTCTTGTACCTTATGTCAGTGTCAACATTTACGGAATCGTTTTTATTGTTATTTATAAGTAATAATATATTCCTACTTTAAATAAATTTGAATTAACTATAATACTACCTTTTTATTATTTTAGTTTTTTATATAATTAAAACAACGAGAATAAGTTATATTTAGATTATACTTTATGTTTAAAGAATTTTTTACCGGAAGTTGACCGCGAAAACAACCTTAAAATGTTCCTCGCACTGAGCAAGTAATCACTACGTTTTAATGGTTCCTCGCTGTTGTAAAGTGAAAAATTGTGTGTTGCGCTCGGCAGAAAAGATTTAGCGTGATAAATATTAAACAAGAAAATATACTAGAAAAAAGCAACTAGTCTCATGTCGCCCTGAAGATTTAGCGTCTTGTACCTTTGAAGTCCTTGCTTCGCTCAGGATTCAATAGAGGTAACTCGCCGATTTATAACCAACTTTCCAGCCTTGCATAACAAATAACTATTCATTATCTATGTAATAAGGCTAAAGAAAGAAGCCTTTCTCGTATAAAAATAATACATATATCTGCCGACCCCTCGCTTCCACAGTGTAAAACACTCACGAACTCGAATAGGTACTAATAAAATTATATGACAAAAACATTTTCGTAGTTTTCTATTAAATAACTAAACCATATAAAAATATGATAATTACAACTATGAACTTGGAAAAAAATTCATTGAAAATAATCTCACCACTAGAATAATAGAATACTTGTGATATTATTTTTGGAATTTATAAACTTTAATTAAAATTGTTTGATACTTTTGGACATTGACATTGTTTCATGGATGTCTTTTAAGAATTAATGACTTGAGGAAAACTTAACAATACCTGTAACTATCCGACCAAGACAATTAGGCGCATGACAGGAATGCGGTTTTGCACTTTTGGCACCTGCAGCCCACTTCTATCATCGCAATTCTCCTATTACCTGATTAATAGTTACAGTATCAAAAACGAAAAATTATCAATTCGTCAAGAAGCTAAAGACCTGGGAGTCATCCTTGATTCTAAACTGCTATTTGATAAACATATTGTCAATACTCTCAACAAGGCATCTCGTTCACTAGGGTTTATTATGCGTCTGTCTAAGCCTTTTAAACGCATGAAAACCATTAAAATCCTTTATTGTGCTTATGTCCGTAGCCATCTCGAGTATGCCAGCCAGATTTGGAACCCCTGTTACGCAACTTACATAAATGATATAGAGAAGATCCAAAAAAAATTTACTCGGTTCCTAAATTTCAAATTCAAAATTCCTAAAACATCTTACGAAGACCGTTGTACTAAATTCCATTTGCTACCACTTTATGTTAGACGTAATATTGCAGATGTTACATTTCTACTCAAGTTGATTAGAGGCTCAGTGGCTTGTCCTGATCTACTTGATAGGATTCGTTTTAAAATACCTACAAGAGCACCCCGCAACGATTCATATAGACCATTTAGTATTCCTTCTATGCACACCAACTACAGGCATAACAGTTTCCTTATAAGAGCTTGTTCCGCCATCAATAACGCTGACGCCAATATTGATTTATTTTTCAACAGCATCACGACTGTTATTAAGTTATTGTTTAAACTTTAGTTTAATGTTTTATTGTTTAGTTTAATATTGTTGCGCACCTGTCCCTTCTGGGCTACGTTTACTTTAAGATCAAATTCTTTTGAATACTACATGTGGTAGCTTGTCAATAGCTTTTAGTTTTATATGTTTGTTGTTATATGTATGTTTATAAGCTGTTAGCTATCCATAAACGATAAATAAATAAATAAATAAATACAGCGATACAATGACTAGCTGATTGATTACCCCTTCTTGAAAATTAATTTTTTTTAATTTAGTTTTAGTTTTTAGTTACTTTTTGTAAGTTTTTCTTAGCTGTCATGCGCCTAATTGTCTTGGTTGGAGAGTAAAAGAAAGGTAAATTTTATGAAAATCGATATCAACTTTCGCAATAGTCGGTCACGTGTACGTATTGTGAAAAAAAATTATTATCTCGAGCTTCTTCGTGCTTCGGAAAGCACCTTAAGCCGTTGGTCCCGGCTGCGTTTTCAGTAGTTAAAGCCCACATTGGGCCCGAATGGTGGGTCATGGCGCGTTCTCCTTATTCATCCATAAAGAAGGCCAGTGCCCCAGCAGCGGGAAATTAAAAATGGGTGATGACGATGACTTAAATAACTTGGCGATGATATCTTGGTTTTTATTCGACTCCGATAATACTTAGCGTAAGCACTTGTTAGCCAACGAGGTTAAAAAAACCGGCCAAGTGCGAGTCAGACTCGCGCACCGAGGGTTCCGTACAAATCTGTAGATATTAAGTAACTTTAAAATTTTCAAAAATATTTTTTATAATATGATGTAAGAAAAAATTTACGGTTTTCGCAATTTTTTCTTCATCTGTACTATAAGACGTTACTTCGTACCAAATTTCAAGATTCTAAGTTCACGGGAAGTACCCTTTAGGTTTTGATTCCCGTGCAAGTTTCGAAAATTTGCGGAAATTAGCGGCATAAGCGGCTGTATCTTTTGATTGCTTTGGCTTAGAAGTTTGTTTTTTTCACAGCTCTAAGGGACAGTAGACCTGAGTATTAGATATAAATTTCAGTTTGATACCTCCACGCATTCCTGAGAAAAACGGTCTTGACAGACGGACGGACGGACAACGAAGTGATCCTATAAGGGTTCCGTGTTTTCCTTTTGAGGTACGGAACCCTAAAAACAAAACCTAGAGAAGATACACAAATATTCACCACATCAGAATTTATCCAGGGTAGGGTTCGAGCTCCCGAGTAGGGGGGCGTTTGGGACCGAGAACAAGGCACCAAAATCCCCTTTGGAATTAATTCTTTTTTTTATGCGGCCTTCGGAAACGCTGCCTTAATATGAATCATTATTTTAGTGGTATTTTAGGACCACTGATATATAAACAGTTGCTATCTCTACACGATAACCTTGACGTAGCGTTGTACGAAAAAGCCGTCGGCTGTCAAAGCGATGTTGACAGCGATGCCGACGGCGCTTACGCGGTAGGCCCACAGTAGTACCGCGTGTGTCGTCGACTTGTCGAATATAGGCGCGACTCTTCACACCTGAGCGCTGATGCTATAGCGCTGTCTCGGTCGCACAAAGAGTCAAGCATTAACTGACTATTTGCTTTAAGAGTGGATTTTATATTTTTTTTATTCTCGAGCAGCAGTTTTAATGCTCTGCCAATCCCGCAAGGGATTATTTATTATGCGATATAGGGGTTATACGGCTCCAGTGGGAACTGGGAACTGTAGTCACTGCGCTAGTGTAACTCCTAGTTACAGTATCTCCTTTAGCCTCTTCAGGGTTCTAGGAAGTCTAAAATGTATAGGTATGGCGTGAGGGTAAGTTATCTTATGCGTCCGAACTCACGACTTCAATAGGAAGTCTCTACTATATTCACAACGCCATCAGGCCAGTCACAATAAATAATAATAAAATATTATGAACATCACCTCACGGACAGAAATGGGTTCATTAAGTTACATAAAAAGAATGTAACGATCAATTATTATAAAAGAATAACTAACCAAATGCGTGGGAATATAAAACGGCACCACTCACTTTTATGTCTGCTTGTACTACTTGAGACGACCTAAAATGATTCTTATGACATAGAAATAAGATGATTAATGTATTACGTTTGTTGTCCAATCGAACACAGCAAGCTATGCCTAAGTACTAAGGATGCCTGTACTAAGGTTGCCAATACTAAAGTCAAGTGTATAATTTTGTCGTAGGAGGATTTGATAAATTAATAATAGAATTTTCGCAAAAATCCTAGAGATATTGCAAAAACACGAATAATTAGACAATGGTGTTGACATTTCTCAATCTTACTGAAAAACTATAGGGTTTTTGCAAAAATACTGGTTGCTATAATAACATTAGATATTCTTTACTCTGATTGGCTTAATTTTTGGTTGCTTGCTAACTCTTATTCTGATTGGTTCATAGATAGTTTACTACACGTGAAAGGGATTACCTGTCTGGGAAACTTGTTCGACGCGTCGAATTATTATTTCTATAAAAAAAAAACCATAATAAAATATCCTTCAAATGTGTTTTTTTTTAAATACTAAGACACAACTAAACAAATTGAACTGTAACCTTATATCCAGAATAGATGATTTGAAATAAAATGTTACCTAAAAATACACCAATCTCTCTTGTTGACGTGCTTGATATCCGTTAAGTTGTTTTGTTTTCTACTAGAAAATGAAACTTGTAAACGTGTATTATAGAAAAAAGATATCTTTGCTTGTATTATTCCAAACTATTTTCTATAAAATTAGAAAGCTAACTAGGCACTATCTTGTTAAATAAAAATAATACTCACGTGTTTTGTGATATTTTTAAGAAGATTATTCAAAAACTCGTCTTGAATCAAATTCAAAGATTCCTCAATTAAGTTTTCTATGTCTTGCTCATTCTGCTGTATAGCATCACTTAAATGTAATGGTGGTTCTGTGGGTATATAATCTATGTCTTCGTTAGTAGTGTCTTTATATAATTCTAAATAATCTATGCCTTGGTAATCTGTACTGTTGTCGTCTAAATCATCTTCAAAATCGTATTTGCTGAAAATTTCGTTGTCTATATCACTTTGAACAAGAGGAATCACGTTTAGCCCTGGAGTCGTAGTTTCAAAAGGCAACATGTTAGCATTATCCAATAGGATATCAGGAAACTTTACAAAATCTTTTGAAAGATCAGATAAATCACCCTCTGTTGTAGTTTCGCCATCATCTGTGACACTAGTCGATTCTGTGGTAAAATCTTTTTTTGCATCATTATGAAAATCAAAAATTTTAACGTGAATTTGCGTTTTATTATTGTCATGCTTTTTAACACTATGCTCATTTACATTAGCATTAACATCTTTGATCAATACCGTTAGATCTTCTATTATTTTATCGAAATCCTCGTTTTTCTCATCAAGTTCAATGTGTTTATGCCGAAAATTATCACCATCTTTTTTACTAACATTTGTTGTGTTTGTACCAAGAAACTCTTGCAAAAACTCGGTAAAACAGTCGATATAATGATCACAACCGCACTTAACGTCAACAACAAACAATGCATTTATGAAAAATAACAAACTCACGTTCATTTTTTTACGATATAGTTTACGTATCTGAACGTTAACTCTCGATGTATGTTCGTAAACAAATGCGCAAGAGATGACTCCCAGCTATATAATCTTGATATTATTGCACGCAATTAAATTTAACTTTTATAATAAAGGTGTTAGAGTATAATTTGTAATGTAACACTTTGTTAAGTGTTAGGTAAGCCACCTTGAAAATATACTGACTTTGATGGATGTACGAATACAATTAAGCTGTATAAAGCGATTGCATACAAAACTTTTGGTTGAAGCTTTCACAATAACATGATGCGGTCGTTATAATTTATGGCATATTCTTTATTAGGTAAAGCCTGTGTTTAACGTGTCAATAATCAATACTTTTGATATCTTGGCTATTGGCAAACAAGCGACCTAAAAATTTTTAACCGTGGGCTCGACTATTATATCATGTTGTACCTTTGTATTATTTATTATGTTATATTGTCATTCATGTAACATCTTTCAGTGTAAATTGTTCTAATTTTCCATATTGTAACATAATGATTTTCAAACCTGAGCAATCACTTTTGCCGATATAAATTTTACTAACAGTGTACCCATTTGATGTGAAGCTTAGAAATCTTATATTTTGGTAGTTAAATTAATTCTGTAAATTACCTACCTGTTGAATCACGAATACAGAAAATATCAATACTAACGGGAAATCATTATGGAATAGAGAAGATTAGATTTTATGAGTTCTATTCATTCGACGACCTGTTTGGCGCAGGGGTACTAACGCCGCCTTCTGCGCCGGAGGCCCCGGGTTCGATCCCCGGACAAGACAAATATTTGTGTGCATGAACATGTCTATTTGTCTTGGTCTGGGTGTTTAATATGTATATTAAGTATGTATTTACAAAAAAAAAAGTATATTAGTATGTTTATCCGTTATCTAGTATCCATAACACAAGTTCTTAATGAAACTTAACGTGGGCTAGATAATTGGTGTGATTGTATGCAAATATTTATTTATTTATTTATTTATTATTTATTCATTTCCGCGTACAAGAATTTCATAATAGTGTTATATTAATTACGAACTTAACTAAAGTACGTTTTGGTTGTTTATGAATGGCGGGCGCACCCCGCATAATCTTTACTTTTAACCGCCTCTGTGGTCTAATGGTACAACCACCAGTATCACACCCAGAGGAACAGGGTTCGATTCCTAGCGGGTTTGGTTGGTGGTAGGACTTGTTGTAAGTCCGCCTGGCTAGCTAACACCATCTTATCTAAATCTGACTCTATAATTATATTTAAATCTCCTTGGACCAAGGAAGTTATGCCTGGAACAGCCTTGTTTTTTTTTCACAACAATTTTTGGATAGAAGTTTTTGTTAACATTTTGGCGTGTTAATTAAAATCTCCCTTGGGCTTTAATAGCTTACTTTAAATTAAGAATACATATAATACATGCTCCAAATGCAGGCCAAATGCTTTGTATAAAAAGGTTCTATTATTCGATTTCACAAATTACAAAAGCAGTTGGTATATTATAACCTTTTAACAAGTGACCATTTAACATGTCATTTTGTTAACAGGTTGATGTAGTAATATACACCATTACAATGAACAAACAGTCGTACGGATTATAGCAGTGATTTGTTTGATACAAAACTGTAATTACTTTATCACGACTATAGCTAACATTTGCGGCCTCGATTATGTTGTATACATGTACGAGATGTACAGTCAACCGCATCTATGGTTTATTCCGCAAACATATTCAAAATGTCAAATTTCTACAAACAATTCCAAATTCAACGGCTATATTACGTCTTATAGTACAAAAAGTCGATCGGAGATTTTTTACAGTTTTGTAAAGCAGGAGCGCTGCTGTTGACCCTACTATGTTGATATTTTAAAAGTGTGTAGTACGTCTTTTAGTTGTTATATCTTATACTAGAAGCAACGCTATTTTATACAAATTATCGAGGCAATGATTAAAAAGATAAGATGAATGAAGAAGAAGAATTTACATCGTTCGGGTCCTATGATTATATAAAAGCACGCGGTTAATAAATCAACAATCAGAAACTTAAAGTTAGAAACAAGATAAGTGTCATATGATGTTTCTTGATTCAATATTAGAACTTTGAACAATAGCTTTGTTTTTTTTTACTAGTCATATCGCTAAGGTTTAATGTGTCAGTAACATAATAATACACCTCAAACAAATACATACATATATAATTAAAAGTATAATGAAGATTCGTTCGACGGTCCCGTTAACATAGATACAGCCTAATAAAAGTGTTAAATCATAAAAAAAAATCCATGGCATTTTTATATACAACTTTGTTATATAAAAATGCCATGGGAACCCGGATGCACAACTTTTATAATAAAAATTATAATTTTCTAAGTAAACAAAGACCAATTTAGTTGATTTCGCATACAGATTATGATCGTTAAAACATTAAAATATGTATTCAGAGCTGTCTTATGTCGAGTGAATGTCGGTCTTAGAAAACGATAGGTGTGATTTGACCCTAAATAAAACTCGTCCGAAAATTTACGTTTTATTTTTATTTAGTCACATTCTCTAGCTCATACACAGACACATACCGTCAGGCCATGGTCTATCTATGCATACAATCGTTTTGCCGGAGTAATCGTGCGGAATTCGCGGGGCGAGAGGGGGTGCTTGCGAGACCGAGTTGCCATACGCTCGCTCGGGACAATGACATATTATGTCCTGTAAAAAACTATGAAAATCTTGTCAAAAGCGGCATGGCCGCGAGGTTTCAAGGGCGTTGCCCCACTGTTAGTTTGTTAGTTACCCTGTGGTCAGCTCATATTTGCCTTGCGAGGTTGGCCTCTGCCAACGAGTGATGTTTGTTCTTGTTGACTCTTTTATGCTGCATTACTCTTAATGCAGCATAAAAGAGTCAACAAGAACAAACATCACTCTCATAACCACGCCTCAACGATGCCACATTTGGCATTGGTTGGGTCTTAGATGTTGATGGAACAACCGTGACAGGTTACCAGCCTATAGCCTATTTTAATAACATTTATTTTTTAATAAGCTGTCCGCTGATAGGTTTGTACACAGGTTCACTGTCCATGTCCAAACATGAAAGTGGAAATACCTACCCCTCAATTTTGACACTTTCAAGTGGGATGAAACTTTCAAAAAAAGTTTTGCCGTGTGTCGCAGCACTTTTTAGGTTCTTAGTTATATGTCCTGTCAAGTCCGATTAATATATGGAACTATCCCTGTAAGTCCACAGCACCAACAAGCCTAGAAGTTGTACCGTCAAGCAGACCATATGTGGACTGTGAACGCGTAGAGCTTTCCGTCTACTGTGGCCTACCATGAGTTTTCAGTAAACGGGAGACGTTTTGTATGAGAATCTGTAGTTCTGCTACAGTCGACTAGAGGCGCTGTACATATTCGCATACGAAATGTCTCCGGTTTACTGTACAGTAAACAGAAACGAAAACTCATGGTAGGCCCACAGACCTCATAATGGTCTGCGGACAGTGAACCCGTTAAAATAGCAGATAGTATTTTGTGTTTACTACCTATCTACATTGGAAAGCTAACAGTTGGAACTTCTTTTGCGCCCAGTCTACTTAGTGCGAGTTTTTTCTACTCACGGGCGATCGTGAGCGCGTTAGGTTTTTGTATGACGTTGGTGTAGTTCGTGGCGTAATCCGCCTGATGGCGGGCCGCTAATTTCATTCAAAAAATCTACGCGTTCACTATTGCCCGTGAGTAGAAAAATCTAAGCACTCAGTAAAGCATGAGAGAAAAGAAATAACGAAGTAATTATGTTAGCATATTTTTTTATCCCGCCCAAAGTACGCATCAGTCATTATTATGTTCAAAAACATTTCATGTATCTAAGTACCTAAATACAGATTTGTCTTCATAAAGCAGTTTTAAATGCTAAAAATGCTGTGTGTAGTACTTGCGCCGCAAAAAGTGGTCTCGAAGTCTGAAGTTACTTTTAGGCATTTAATTAACGACATTTTTGTTTCTGTAAAAAGTACTTAGCTCTTTAGGTTTTAGGGGAGAATGGTCGTAAAAAGCCAATTAGCCCTTAATGGCTGAGTGTATTTATGTTTACAAATATTATTCTCTGAAAAAAAAGCACTATAATACGAGTAGCTGACCAGCGCCCATTTCGATGGGCGTATTCTTTATTTTATTTATATTTTGTATCTTTAATGTTAAAAAATAGTCTTTGTCTCCAAGATCTGATCTATCTATCCTACTTCCTATCTTACTTCCTACATATATTATAAATGCGAAAGTATGTCAGTTTGTTAGTTTGTTTGTTACTCTTTTACACATAAACTACTGCACCGATTTGGATCAAATAAGTCACACAGATAGAATATAGCCTGGATTAAAACATACGCTACCATTTATAACGATATTCCCACGGAACCACGAGGGTGAAACCGCGGGCAGCCGCTAGTAAGTCATTATTCTTTAAAATCTATCAAAATCGTTAAGGCTTAACGATGTGTGTAAATATACGTATATACGAAGGCAGTGTGAATATGCAACCGGCAGACATAGTTGCTTTCAAAATAGCATTAATAGTTTAGATCGTAACAGATTAAGCAAGCTAAGTGATTTATAATTTTACTACTCACCAATTTCGGAAATCTTCCAAAATCCATCGTTTCTCCCATAACTTCAACATCGTCAGAATTTCTCGTTGTCAATTTCCTTTCATCCACAGAATCCGTGATCAATTTCGTCATCGAACCATCTTCGTCAACAAAAAAATAATCGACTAAAACGCTCTTTTTCGGGACATCACTAAAATCGTTGCCCATATCTTCCAGAATAACATTCCTTTTATACTTTGACTTCGGAAAGCTCAGATCTTCAAAGGTAAACGTATACTCCTCCGTGTTAGTATCGTACTCATTAGTCGAGTCCATATCTGTGGTCGAGTATCCTTCAGTATTATATTCCACAACTTGAATAATAGTCAAATTCAGTTCTGATATAGTCGGGATCCTTTTAATAGTGATATTCGCATTGACATAATTGTAAACATCTGGCCAGTATCTTGCACTATACAAGAACGCAGATATCAGAAACAACATTACGAATAATATCATTAGTACTAACAACCTTATTATCAATTTCAATAAACTTAAGTTTAACTTCATTTTGAAGCTGTCGTAGTGTAGGAATCAGGTCTAAGACTGAATGGTAATCAAGGGATTTCTTTAGAACATAAAAGTTGCTATATTTAGGAAGTACTGGTCGAACAATAGATTCGACAATATAGGACGAGCAAAGGACGCTTATAATAATTGTGCCATTATTTTGCGACAACACACCATAGATAGGCAGAGGTAGTATTTTCAAATGATCTAGACGTGACTTTGTTATTGTTTTCGTACATAAATAAACCTGATAAATATTACGGACATTTGTGAAATCCCGAGATGAGTAGCTTAAGCATTACGGACATAACTAATAATAGGTTCACAAATGAAACAACCTTAATACAGCTACGGGAGAATCTATATAGATATTTACACCCAGACACAGAACAAATGGACTCGCCTCACAAGTTGTTCTGATAGATCGCTGGGGCCAATTGGCAACTATTCTGCATCGAACAAAAACTAATCACCGAAATCGGTTCACAAATCTCGGCGTAGTCGGTGTACATACATAAAAAAAAATTATACCAACCGAATTGAGAACCTCTTCCTTTTTTGAAGTCGGTTAAAAATTGCTTTATCAGAAGAGCTTATTATGATGATAACTTGTCTGAAATTGATTTGTTTAGTGGCTGCTCGATGTCTTCTTTTAAACTAAAGCCTCTTTAAGAAAATCACTGACGGATTCATAAATCAACTTTTGTATCAAATTACCTAGTTAATTGTGTTTTTTATTTATTATTATTTTTGTTGTAGCATGTGACCATTGTTGTCACTTCACTGTTTAGAATTATAATCCAGTCTTACTGTTTGTAGTCGTATTGTATGGATTGTATACATTTAGGGAACTATAGGTCTATAATAACTAATATTTCTTCAACCATATAATTTGTATGACTGTTTGTTTCTATAAATAAATAAATAAATCTCGATATTCCAACTAGTATTTTATAAACTCCTTTATTCTTTCCAAAAAAGCCTTCCTAGATGTCTGTATTACAAACCTACGTAATACTGCCTACAACAATTTGTCCCAGAAAACATTCTTAACCCACTTGTTCCTGAATTAACTTTTTTTGCACAATTGACTTGAAATTTTGTATACTTCACAGAACGGAAACATAAAACTGATAAAAAATAATAAAAAAAATATTTCAGTTCAGGAAAAGCTGGAAAATGCCGTGTCGTAAACGACACAGTAGGAGAATCTACTACTATGATCTTTCACTACGTCGATTTCTGTAGGCTTCGACATATATAGGAGAAATAAAGTAAAACACCCAAAGAATCACTCTCATATCCACACCTCGACGACGACGCCATATTTGGCATTGGTTGGGTCTCAGGTATTAAGGCGTTTTTTTTTATGAACGGCGGGAAGACTCTTAGCCTTCATCATACCTAGTGATAAGACTGAAGATGGAAGCGAGCCCCTCTCGGAATCCTCAATCATTGAGGAACGGCTATCTTATCTCTAACTACCGGAACACAACATTGCTGAAAACATTGTTGTCAGACTTAGATAAGATGGTGGTAGCTAGCCAGGCGGTCTTAGAACAAGACCTACCACCAACCAAACCGAATACAATATGTATTCCCGCTGGGAATCGAACCCGGGACCCCTGGGTCTGATACTGGTGGTTGTACCACTAGATCACGGAGGCGGTCAGACGTTAGGCAATAGCGACAGGTTGCCAGCTCATCGTTTACAATAGTTTTCGAATATCCTTCATTCATCAGCCCTGACAGTTGGAAGACACTTTTACTCTATGTACCCGCATTAGACGCATTTTATACTTGTCCAGCATGGGAAATAATAAAATGACTCAACTTACATTCATCAAAGAAGTCATTCATGTTACAAATTCAGCAAGTGCTCCGAGTAAAGGCCCAGGGTCATTTTGAAGAAAAACAAAATGTAGTCTCCAGAGTCTTCATCCGTTACTTACAATTTTGCGGAGGCATGATGTAAGGTAACGTCACCCAGCGTGCAATGTAGAAAGACATGCTTGCCGTTTCCCTGCTTGATCGAATCGGAAGTGAGGAGTTCCGCAGGAAAACAAAAGTAAACCTTCATCCCTCGAAGAATTGTTCAGGTGAAGTGGTAGTAAGCGGGACACATAGCGAGAAGAACCGTTAGCGGATGGGGCGGGGTGGTCCTAGAATGGCGACTCTGTGAGTAGGCCCCCAACAAGGTGGACCAATGATCTGGTGAAGATCGCGGAAAGCTCCTGGATGAGGGCAGCCCGCCAACGACCGATCAACGTGAAGATCCTTAGGCCTTAGAGGATCTTCACAACGATTGTTCGATGGCTACCCATACCCAGCAGTCGTTCTCATGCCGCTGATATGAATGTGATGATGATAGTTATAGAGTCTGGAACTATTTTTTCATCATTTTGCTCTTATTTCTCAGTAATCTCGTTCAGAGTGAAAGGTTGTCGTAAAGCCCTGTAACAAATATAAGTACTACAGATAGTAGTACATTTTCCTACTGTGTCTTTTACGGAACAGACAAAGTAAAACGAAAATACTTGATGAATATCTTATAAATATACCGTATTTTTTTATTTTCGAGATTATTAGGAACCGACTATTGATAATTAGATAACAAATAAATTAAAAACAGCATAAAACAATATTTCAAATTACCCTGTATTTATCATTTTAATAAGCACGTAATTTAACCTCATTTTGCACAAAAACAATAAACTGCATATCACGGTTACCACTCTACTATGACTGACTAAGGCATCAACAGCTAGTAGCAATATAAAATAAAAAAATAAAGTACCCTCGTACAAAAGAATATTTTTTTTAAGTTGGTGTGTCTTTAAAGACACAGTAGGAGCAAGTGGGTTAATGATCTCATTGGCTTACAAACTCCCAAAGCGGATATTTTTTAAGAAATACTACGCTTGTTACCGCAACAGATCCTTAATAAAACCGTTTTGTCATTCGAAGTAATTGCCTTGTTTTTAAAAAACGGTTTTGTCCTTGCCCCAGTAACGATGAAGAGATAAAAGATTTTAATAAGATTCTACAGGAAACAAATTGTAAAGGACATTCAGTTAATAATAATTATATACTTATGATAAATTTTAAATAGAAAAATATTGGAAAAAATTAACTCGGCCACAAGTGAAGTCTCGGTAGCTCAGCGGTTAGAGCATTGGACCGGATTTCCAAAGGTCATGGGTTCGATTCCCATCTGAGAATTCACTTGTGGCCGAGTTAAAATTTTCCAATATTTTTCTATTTAAAATTTATCATAAGTATAAAAAAGCATTAAACAATGCAATAATTCAAAAATCATAAAAAATAATTATATAATTCATAATAAAATAAGAGACAAGATTTTGATAATTACACCAATTATCAGCCCAGGTAGGTTTAATTCGTCATTTGGTAGCAGTACGCCGGTGTCCAGATAACAATGGAATATCAAATGTGTCTCATAACCCGGAACCTCAGAGTTAAGGGAAGTTTCATTAAATAAATTAAACAAATAGACATGCTCATGCGCACAAGTATTTGTCTTGTCCGGCAACAAAACCCGGATACTCTTCCTCAGAAAAATATAAAATTCTTAGTGAATGTGAAAATTAGAAACAAAATTATAATTTTGTTTATAATTTTGTTTCTAATTTAAGTTAATAACGAAACTGCTGGCAATGCATATCCAATTATGAAACCAGCAATCTAACTTTCAGCAATTTTAACTTGATTAGCAAAAAACAACATTTTTTTATAATTTTTAAATTTTTGTATTTTCAATACTATTTTTATACTTATGATAAATTTTAAATAGAAAAATATTGGAAAAAATCAACTCGGCCTCAAGTTTATTCCCATCATCATGTTCCATCTGAGAATTAACTTGACGGCGGAGTTGACTTTTTCTAATATTTCTATTTAAAATTTATCATAAACATATTTTACTTTCATATTTGAATTGTAGAGAGTTTCATCTCCGAAATTTTAACATCACCAAAATAAAACGTCATTGCCTGATATCCATATCGAATCGGAAGCTAAAACTAGTCTTAGTTTTTGTACAAAAAAAGTTACACTTTCACTACAGAAAGTTTTTGTCGCAGCTTTGTACCTACCGTTACGTAAGTGAGAAATGTTTCTCACATTAGTATTAGGATTAGTAAAACGAAAAAATCGGTTAAATGAATAACGCGACTGTATACTTTATCTGATAAAAAAGGTAATTTCGACGGAATATTTGACGTGGATTTTTAAGAATATCTACGTTGCAGAGGTCGTGGGTTCTATTTTCTCAAAAGACAAATAAGTATTTGTGTGATAAACAACATATCTACTTGAATGAATGATATGGAATTAAGCTGTTCTATAACCACTTTCAATAAATGAATTGGTTTATTTTTAACTAAATACTACTTTAATGCTTTAAGCTTCTTACAAAAGAAATACGAAAGGTCTATTTTAGTTTTTACCTTTCACTTTGTGTAATAAAGCTTATCTTATTTTATACTTGTCAAAATATATAAAATAAGATAACACACCTTCATATACATATTGTTAAGCAATTAGCAGTTTACAATAAAAGTTTAATTATAAATCATTTTACTTATTTGGTTTGGTCATTTGTTTTTATCTTACCTATTGGATTTTCTTACGTCAAATGCTCATAGATTAATATTATTTTAACATATGAAAAAGTTTTATCGTTATAGCTTTTACTCTCTTCTTTACAAATGTGAGGTCAATAATCATAAATTAAATGTAATTAGGGTAATAAAATTAGTCAGTGGTTAAATCAAACTCCAGCACGTACAAAAATACTTTTTTTATTTTTTAATACTTAAAAATAGAAAATAATATTAATAACAATCAGACACACGCACAAACACACAAACATACAACAGGAAACGTAACTTCAGTCGCAACAACAATATAACAACAGAAACAACAACAATAAAGCATTTTTACAGCTACGACAAATGTTGTTTTAAAACATAAAACATTTTTTTCATCTCTATGGTATCTTTGTATTTTTCTCTGCCATAGAGATTATGAAACAACAAATTGCCGTACCTCCCTCTTTGCAAAGTTTTTAAATCTTATGCGATCCCTTTTTGGTGTGAATAATAGTTTCATAAACAGGTACTTTGAAGGGTACGGGTTTTTCGACAGGTACAATAATGTGTTTTACGACCTCAAAAGGTACCTCCTTTATTCTAGGTACGTGTACGGTTCTCTCTACGGGGTAAGGTACGGATTTTTCTACAGGGATGGAGACCTCCTTTATGATAGGGATGACTACGGCTTTGGGGACAGGCACTTGGATAGGAACGGGGTGTGGTACGGGAATTAGGATCGGTTGGTTGATTTTGAACTCTACGTTCTTGGGAACAGGGACGACAACCTCCTTGTAGTGTTTTATCGGTTCTGGGCTTTCTTCATCGATGTGTTGGTGGACTGGGAAGGAATGGGACTTGAATTCGTGGCCCCCGAACCCGTGACCGTCTAGACCTGAGGCGCTGAAGTCATGGCCTCCATCAGAGCCACCGCCTCCGAAGTTGAAGCCACTGGAGTAGTCACTGACTTGGAACTGTAACAAGAAAAAGAATTTGTTGATTAATGATTACATACTTTATTTTCTTTTATTATTAACCTAGGATAACAGAATTATCAACCTAGTTGGGATTTTAGTGTGATTAGTGATTACTAACCTGCGAAAAGAGCAAAATTTCCTAAATCGGTTTAACCATTTCTAAATGATGGTCTTTCATACTTTGAACAAATATTTTTTAGAGTACCTAGATTATGTTACCAATGTAATAAGAATATCATACTTCAATAGTACTTTATTAAACTGTTCTGCTTGTTGTTCAGAGTTACTTTTTAGAGTTTAGAAGTAAACGAACGAAGAATCCAATAACCCTGTTCCAATGAAAGGAAATAATATAAATACAAAAAATCCTAACAATTATATTTTCCAGTACTTAAGTGAATTTTGACAATACTGCGCGAAATTGACTCGAATACAACAACATTTTTAAACGGCGTATCAAATGACATTCAGCCACTGAAATAAAATCAACCATAGATAAAATTACGCGCCTTTTTTAATTTTTCGAACGGGACCGTTTTCGCGCCGATTTAATAACGGTACAGCGGGCTGGCACAAAAAAATAATAAAAAAATTAACTCCGTCTAGGCAACGGCAGTGGTTCCGTTCAGCTTATTCGTTGTTGATTTTTTATTATGTTCCTTTTACTTTCGTTAGCGTTTTGCTCTTTTTTGACGTTATTCAATAAGTTCGGTATTCGGTAATATCATGGACAACATTCCAGAGACAATGTTACTATACTAGCATATTCAATCAAAATACATTGAATTTTTGGAAGTGGATTTTCGCTTTTATCGTTAAATTATTTTTAAGCTCTATAAGCCATTAGTAAAGCCAACCTATACTTTTAATAAAAAAAAGAAATAAGTGACGAAGGCCCACTTGCGCCAAGCTGGGTTAACATTTAAACCAGAGTTAGTGCATCCAAAAGAAGCACTAACTCTGGGTTAAATGTGTTAACGAAGCTTGACGCAAGTGGGACTAGATAATTTTTGAGCAACATTATAATTGCTACAGAATATTTAATTTCACGAACGCTGTTGATTTTGTATATATTGAGACAAAATAACATTATACGAGTATTAAATTTACCACGGGCAACAATAATTATAAAGTATGAATTTCTGAATGTCAAGGTTCAAAGTTATTCTAGTTAACAAAATCCTTCTTAAAGTTAATTTATCAATATTTATATAAGCAGCTGTTCGTCTTTTGTTCTCAAATTATAAACTACCTACTGTTGTAGTATTTTAACATTTTGAAGAATGATTAATTGTAATAAATGCGATGTTTTTCTAAATGTCAGTCTAACATTATCTAAATAATAGTTTTTTTCTTTTGTTTCTCTGCCTTTTAAAGGTTGAGTATTTGTGAATGTTCAAAAAGCGAAAATGTAGTAAATATTATTTGTATGGACTACGTCTAAAAATAGGTTGTCTTCTTTAGTCATCAAGAAATGACAAATTAGATATTTAACGTTTGATATACTACGTCTTTCTCGTTTTTATGAGCAAGATAGTTTTAAGCTTAGAAATTATAGTTTTTATTTTTACCGAAATCATCTATTCTACGTTATAAATTAGCATATTATTTATATTTTACTCAGCTATGTATAGTTATTTATTTTGCCCTATTCAATCTTTAAAAGTCACTTAATGTTACATGTCCAAACACAGTTCCTTACGCATAATTACTTAGAAAAATATTGTGAAAAACATCGAGACTTAGCAAAAGTTGTTCGTCCCAAAACTCAAAGAATAATGTCTGTAAAGTTGTCGCTTTTGCCTCCTTCAAAACTTTTCGAGGACAAAATAAATATTATAAGATACCAAAACTGGTATCAAACTTAGGCATTACACGCCTATAATTCGCGTATCGTGTAAATTCTGATGGAATATTAATAGGTACATGGGCGTATTAATATTTTTAATAGCCAAAGTATCTAAAAAAGCTATTATTGTTTCTGGTGCAACACGACTAAAGGAATGATTAAAAAAAACAATGTCAAAATTTACGCGCGAAATTCTTTCCACTTCCTGTATAACATTACACAAACTTACTCCATTTTCGTCAACGGTGTGTTCCCTTCACTCATAGTTCGGCGTCTAATACTATTTAAAAAATAAGGTGTTTTTTTATGAACGACTTTGACACTGTTATAGCCTTCATCTAAGTGTTAATAAGGCGGAAGATGGCTGAAGATATGGCTCTCCCGGAATCCTCAGCCACTGTGGAACTAGCTATCTTATCTCAAACTGCCGGAACACATCAATGCTGAAAACATTTTTTCATCAGACTTAGATAAGACGATGGTAGCTAGCCAGGCGGACTTCCAACAAGTCCTACCACCAACCAAACCGAATACAATATGTACGCCCGCTGGGAATCGAACCAGACCACAGAGGCGTTAGCGGTGTTTACTAATAATAAATAATTATCAGGACATGACCTCTAACTAAGTCAACGCCCGCCAGTTGTACAGACGTGTCTCCAAAATCGAAAAATTAAACAAAAATCGCAATGAACCCGGTACAAGAATTTCAAACAAAGCGTGGCCAATTTAAAGGCGACCTTTAAAAACCGAACGAATGACTCGGAAAATTTGCCTTCAGCATTTTTCGTATAACGATTCTGAAAGAAAAATGCAAGAATTGTATAATTAGATCTTCCGAACGATCGGTGAAAGGAAATTCTTCACTCCAATAGCTACCGAAGATAGACGCAATTGATTTAGTAGTCCCTGTTGATATTGTTTATTTTTCCCTTGTTTCTTTTAAATTATAAGTAATTTTTATATAATTAAAGCAAAAATAATCTCATTGATAATAATTCATCCAGTCATTGTTAAATCTTGTATGAAAGCGACTTTAGAATGATTACGACTCCTGACAGTCTTAAAAACCTATACGTGAATTTTACGAATGAATTTCTACCAACGTCGATTGATCAAAAGTGGGCTAACTAAAGGATAATTACAAGACTAGACATCCCTTTGCAATCAACGTCAAAGGCTCTGAAATGTATGAAATAAAAACTTTTTTAATTTACAATCTTTAAAAAACTTTGTACACAACCATCCAATCAAAAAAGTTTTTATTTCACACCCTCTAACGAAACACAGCACACCGAATCGGCAATGTTTTTGGCAAAAAGAAAATAAAAAACTCGTAAACAGAGGTTACGATGTGAAGCGGCCATATTTTTTGTATCAGCCTTGAGCGAATCCAGGTTGCCTCGTAAGACAGTTTCCGCGGGAAACCTACATTTTCGCGGGCAAAATATTGCAATTTCCGGTCACAGGTGGCACTGATTCTGTGTAGGTTTAATTTTACATGGTAAATAAATACGTAAGTATTATAATAGTTACAACATTTTCTTTTACAGTTTTGCTACATTAAATAAATAAAATAAATATTTCCATACAATCACACCAATTATCTAGCCCACGTTAAGTATCATGAAGAACTTGTGTTATGGATACTAGATAACGGATAAACATACTTATATACTTTTTTTTTGTAAATACATACATAATATACATATTAAACACCCAGACCAAGACAAATAGACATGTTCATGCACACAAATATTTGTCTTGTCCGGGGATCGAACCCGGGACCCCTGCGCCAAACAGGATGTTGAAGGAATGGAAGATAAATTAGATGAGGTATGTTAGATGATAAAGGACATGTATATGGAATGTAATGAGAGGAAATAGGATTACTAGAGAGATATCTATAAATCGCGAAGAAAGGGAAAAGAAATGTGCTATGAGGCAAGGCAAGCACGAGAAACTTTTTTCATGTCAGCCCCAAATAGTTGCCCCTATAGTTTGCCCCTAAGCACACGGGAGAAATGCAGCTATACACCACTTTGTTTGTCTTAAAGCGAAAAAGATTCTTCTAATTTATCCATGAGCAATGCCTTCAGCACAGAAAAAAATTACTCATGATGATGATCAAGATTTATTTTAATATGTTTAATTACCTGATGATCTTGTGACTGAGCTGCCTGCAGGTCTTGGTATTGCATCTGAGGCATGTAGGGACTCCATTGTTGCTGGTCGGCGAAAGCTGCTGCGACTAACAGCGTGCTTAACAACTGGAACAAGGAGGTTAACGTTACTTAAAAGTCGCTAACTGAGTGATAGATTAACTCTTTTGACATATTTAAAAAAGAATAACGTCTATTCTTTACAGCCTTAGTTCAGGCTCATCCTTGTTAGAACCAATTTTGACCTAATTTCCGACATTAACCCTTTTTTAGCCCAATTTCACGTAAAACGTCTTCGTAATATTTAACTTTTTTTATTTCCAATGGTCGGTCAACACTTATGTTTTGTTTTCATATTTTAACAAATTTTTACAAATACCTAACGTATATTTGAGGTTTTTAAAATGAAGCTAAAGAATTCATAAAATTCATCCTGTTTTAAATTCTTACAACGTCCCCGTATTTTATATTTTTTCAATAAATTTTAGAAACTAGAATACACAAATACAAATATTTTGACACAAAATAAGAAAAAATTCAATTTATGTTCGGTCCAGCACCCAAATATATTTCCCGCGAATAAATACAAATCCAATCGTACCATAGATTTTTGTCACGTCGCGTCGCGTATCGTATCCGGTGTTTTTTTTATATTTGTTAGAGTTTCGTAAAAGAAAAGAATATTTTTAAGCCAATTGTGAAATAGTTTCGTTTCGCTATATGAACAAATGTATGCAAATAGTTACAAATTTTAATGTACGGTTTCAAATATAAACAGGATTTTCTAAACTGTCATGAAAAATGAAAAATGTCAAATACAAAATATAAAAAAAAATACTGTATTTATATTACAAATTTTATACGGAACTTTTCATAAAACTACAACAACCACTTATTATTTTACTCATATATTATCCTGACGTGCCTGCGTACAGTTTTATCGGTCGCTCTCTATTTTTCAACACCCAACGAACCGACAAACAAATACAATAAATATTTAAATACAAACGTTAGCTCAAAATATCGAACAGTCAAAAATTGGAGACAAACTACCCAATTTTTTACTGTTCGATATTTGCATTTGAAAACCAATGCAATATCTATTTGGATATGCAACGAAATGTTTTTTTTGGTATGTTTTTCAATCCACGTCACCGATATAACCTCAGAGCTAACGTATGAAACTCAAAAAATACTTTTCTGAGTTAAAATCTCGTATTTGCTAATCTACATTTTCTTTGACCCATTGAAAAGTAAGAGAAACCAAAGAGGCTCTTTTAAAATAAGTCATTACTAGGTCGTAGTAAATTAAAAAATAAATAACTGAATATAACAAAAGAAACTGGTTGGAAAAATTAAAAATCCTACATTTAATTTACAAAAACGAACTACCATTTGAATTACAAATTTCAAACCCTTTTATTTTTTTAATGGCAAATTTTCAATCGAAAAAGTTTTGTTTCATTGAAATCCGTATCGGTATAAATTAAAAGCTAGCTAATTATGCTTTTAATATAGTGCTAAACGCCAGTTATCGCATTCTTAGCTCACAGGAAATGCTATTTGGCGCTATAACTCAGATACAGCCAACTTGGACGATTGGAGTGACAATAATGCTTGGAAAATTTAGGATCAACTAGGTAATAATCATATTTCTTTTTAAAACTTGTTATTCTTAAGAAAAATGTGTATTTATGTGGTTTATTATAAAAGAATACCTACAAGGATTATTATTTTATTGATACTACTAATTTGTAATAAGTCAATTGCATGGTTCTTTATACATTGCAGTGATAAAAATACAAACTTTTTTTAAGATTTCTAAAAACATAATTGAAATTTCCAAAGATTATTACTGTCTATGAAGTGTCCTAAGTGTGTAAATAAGAATTTGGTCACTACGTGTGTAAAGAGAGCAGTCCAGAATGTCAATTTATCAAAAACAAAACATCATACGATTGAAATATAACCTTACAAGCAATAGTTATAATCTTTACATTAAATTTCTAATAAATATTTTAAGTAAGTAACTAAAAATCGAACTATTTTCTAATGTAAATTCTACCTACGTGGTTGAAACACGTAACTTTCAATCATATTTCTGAGATACTTAATATAAATTCTGTTGAAGCACTGGATGGAATTGATTGTTATCAATTCTACTGATTGAATTTATTTTTATTTATCCCTGACTTTACCTTCTGCGTTACAGTACATTGTGCTATATTGCCGTATCTGCTTTTCGCAGAGAACTTTGGCTCCTGTTTAATGTCTCGTGAAAACTAAATGATGCCGATGTTCCCACCTCTATTTGCTTCCTACTCGAATGCTGACTACTCTCTACTGGCACGGCAAATTCTATTTTAAGTTACCGAACCAACTACCGATTTACAATAATTTACTGCTTTTCTGTTTTTAGACTAAAAAGGATTTAACTTTATTCTGCGTTAAATCAGACATTTTATCAGATAGGAATCCGTGACTTTATCACGGATTTCTTCGTGGCCTGCGAACATATAAAACATGTTCGCAGTTCGTGGCCTATGTAGCAACTTTATATGTAAATGCTCGCTACTTAACAGTCCACCATCAAAACCTTATTTAAATGATTTATTCCGATACGCTTCCTAAACATTTTCATGAGCTGGCAAGAAAGTAAAAATGATATGTTGGTGCATAGGTAGTCTAAATAAATAAAAAAATTTAAACAAATTTTTACTCATTAAAACGAGCACTGTTTATTAACATAAGTAAGAATTTTGATTTTGTTTAGTATTTATTTTGGACTAGCTTCCGCCCGCGGTTTCACCCGCGTGGTTCCCGGTTCTGTGATGAGATCGGGATAAAAAGTAGCCTATATTACTCTCCGTATTTTCAACTAACTCTATGCTCTATGATTTTTAATAAAGTCAATATGTTGCTTAGTTAGGGCGTGAAGAAAGGACAAACAAACACACTTTCGCATTTATAATATTAGTTAGGAAGGATTAGGATAGAATTATGATTTTTCGACTATCCAACATGGACACAGGATGAACCAAGGACCCCGGACCAGTAACTACGGCCCTTGTTGACATTGCTCTTTTAAATTAGATTTCACTGCTTAATAAATAAAGTTACAACAACATAAATACAGTGAGTGGCCTAGAACCGGGGATAATATTGAAAATAGAGACTCTCGAGAGTATTTGTATTTATTCTGGCAAGATTCAAGTTAATCAAAACCCATGCATTAGAAAAAATCAAAAAGTAAAGATTTGATTTTAATTAGTTCTAGACCCCACGCTGTATAATCTACAGGTTCTGCAAAATATACGCCCACATAGTTATCATAAGACCCGGTCACAATTTGAAAGTTTTCTTTTGCAATTTTCTATTATTTTCCCGGAGCAGTGGCAGTGGTGTCATTGATAGTGCTGGGACGTAAACAACGTTAATCGTCGCCATAAATAACTATGAGCTGCAGTGCACACTAAGCCTTGCCGTTGTGAATACAAGGGATGATATTGTGGGCGGTAGCTCTGCGATGTAGTTAAGAGCTTAACTGACTCCAAAGACTTTTTTAATGGAACTTGTTAATGACTTGGAGCGTCAGCTATCTAGCTCGATAAATTGTAAGATGATTTTCTGGGGAAATGTCTAAATTACGTTGTGGCTGATTTTTTGTTATTAATCAAAATTATACATAGACAATTACTTGAGATTATATTTTAGATACATGATATAAATAGTTGGTTTGACCGTTTCTTCACGATTTTTTTACCTGTACCTCGCGATCATTGTTTATTTAAAATTAAATTAAAGTTTAGTAAGTTTTGTTTTGCATACGTAAAATGAAATTATGAAATGGCATTATTTTATGTGACTCTTATTTGGAAAATATTTTCGTGTAAGTAAATAAAATGTTTGTACTCGATATTATTTAATTAGTAACTTTCAACTATTTTCAAAGTAACTAAAAACAGTAACAAAATTGAAACCCGTACGTCCCAACATCATAAAGGTTTTTACAGTCAGTAACATCTCGATAGCCACTTGATTCATCGTTGTTAGACTCGCTCCTGTTTATAACCGTTAAATAGCAAAATAGCGTCACATATGTTATTTAATATTATTATGTATTTATAGCGATATTGTATTGTACACTAGCCGGAAGTACATCACATTATTGTGATGAGAAATTTGGAATTGGAACTCGTAAATAAATATTAATTAGGTAATTTTGTTTTTATTTAATTTAGCTTTTTCATGATTTCCATCCTAAGCTTGACGAAACCTCCTTTTATAATTTGTTACACATTCATGATAAAGTCACATTCTGCACTATTTAATATTTAAATATTATTTTTTGAAATTAAAACTCACATAAGTTTGCACTGCACACATTTTGTTGTTTACGTTCCGTTTCACTTTAACTTGTGGTGTCACAATAAAATCGCTCCGCGTTTTTATATAAAAGTGACAGGCGTTCGAATTTCAAGTGTTTGAATGTCTAGTATAGCTTTTTTCCTTTTTGTTTCTTAAAATAGCCAATATACGTTGACCTCCTTCTCTCATGATTGCCACCGCGAATTAGCTCTATGTAATTTGGACAGATTATATTATTACCTAAGCTTTGAACATTCACAGGAAGTGTCAATTATTTCATTATGCAAGTAATTACTATTCATTGCGCTTTTTCGCTTAGAGTGTTTAACTCCATTCATTGATAGAGCTTCAATGTACTTTGAGTAATGGCGAGAGCTCGAACTCGTTAAAATTATAGTGAAGGGATGCAGTTCATTTTTTCACGATGCTCTTTTTAGTCGTTTTGCCGCGAAAAGTAATTGAATGAATCGTAGTGCGGAGCTAGTATAGAAACTGTCGTATGTTATCTGATTGAAAAAATAGAGCATTAAATAACATGTGAAGACGGCAGATTATGAAATGCGGCACAACAATAGATTTCTACTTCACTGCACTTGTTTTAATTTAGCCTCTCTCTGCAATTAAGTACTTTTACACGGTTCCGGCTTTTACATTGATGTTACCTAAAAGTCATTTAATTTAACGTTGTGTTGATGGAATATGCCTACACTGTTCTGTCACACATAGGTTTGTTTTTTTTCAATAATGTGGTAGGTATGTACAATTTCCCTCCAAGATTAAAAAAATAAGCTCTGTCTCTAAAGATGTAAGTATGGTGTATAAATACAGATGAATACTTAAGTAGATGCTGTGTAGTGTCGACTTAGAATAGCACTACCCCCTCTCATCCCGTGGGTGTCGTAAAAGGCGCCTAAGGGACTCAGCCTTCAGGAGATTGGCAGCAGCGTCTCCTACAAACTTGGCCATACTGCGATCGCCAACCCTCCTGCCAAGCGTGGCGATTATGGCAAATCCCTCCTTTGGGGAGGCCTTTACCCAGCAGCGGGTGTTATGTGGCTGAGACAACGACATAAGTAGTTATTTACATAGGTACTAGGTACTCATTACAACCTAGAATTGTAAAGGATTTTTTGCAGTATAAGATTTGGGACAAAATTGGAGTTATTTTTTATAGTTAGGTAGCAAGTATTTTAATTTTTACCAACAAAAGAATTATTCAAGAAGTTAATTTACTTACTAAGTCACTTATCAATAACAGTAGGTACTTACCCTTAATAAGGTATGATTTGACATTAACTAATCGAAAACTTTCGGATATACTGCTAACGTTACGTCGGCAAAAGCAGTCTTAATATTACGAATAAGTTTCATTTGCCAAACTCATAGGTACTATGGGTACCGTACTGCTTTCTATCGGCTCTGTATGAAATAAAAAAGGGAGAAAAAAATAGCCCTTGACGAGTCTTCGCGTTACAAGTTCTCCCGTCATAGGGTTTGTAAACCGATGGCGTAGCTTCTTTGACGTTCATAAGTGTTTTGTAACAGCCTAGACTGAATAAATTATATTTAATTTTGAATTTTATCTTTTCACAATACCTACCTACCCCTTTATACCCACGCTTTTGCAAAGTCCGAAGTTCAATATATATCCGGTTACCTTTCGTGAAAACATCTCCTCCAATAGTAGAGATTGCCCAGTCAGCTGTGTGGAGCAGGGGGCTATTCCGAAAACAAAACATGATGTACGTGTCGTGATCGGACGACGTTCGTTTAGTTTCGATACTTCATCATCATTAGCCATTTTTAAATGTCCCCACTGCTGGGGTTCTGGCCTTCCTTATGGATGGATAAGGATGCCATGACCCACCACGCGGGCACAATGCAGATTAGTGGCTTTTAACGATGACAAATACAGTCAAGACCAACGGCTTAGCGTGCTTTCCAAAGGCACGCTAAGCCGCTGAGGAGCTTGAGTTATGAATGTTTGTTCACCTATCTTGTAACCGATCATTTCGAAAGTTGCTTAACAACCACAATCGCAGACCGAGCGTGCGAACCACTGCGCCATCCAGTTCCTTAACTTGAGAACTTTATCAGCGTCAAAAGAATGCTCAATATCTGGTAAGTTGTAATGCAAAAATCGTTTGTTTAATCGTAATCCGTTTTCGTAGTAGACCCTCTGAATTTGAAGCTATCGACTGAAAAATGAACACACTCTATTTCAGAAACTCGCACAATTTCTGCAAAGAGCTATTTACCTTGCTACTTTGGAACAGTTTTAGTTAAAGTTGATTAGATTAAACCATAGTATAAATGTACAGTCGGGGAACAACCCGGTCGACCAGTAGGTAAAATTTTTTTAGGGAGCGTTATTTCAAAAAGTAATATGTAGATTTATAAAAACAAAAATCTATGAGAAATATAGGTATCTTATTTGAATAATTAATTATTTCTTTCACCTTATTGATTTTCGAATAAACATTTCCCAACAACAGCCCTACTAGTCAACCGCGTAGGGAATCCAAATACCTAACATAAAACAAATATAAATATTAGGTTGGGGAAAAAGATTTTTCGCATGTAGTAATTATGAACTTGTAATAGAATCTCTTTGGCTATACTACTCGTATCTGGCTTGTTTTGGTATTATAAAAAGTTTAAATTTTACAGAAGATAATTCCAAATTCAAATTAGGAAAATGTGTGATTTTCATTTGTTTTTCTTACCGTTAAGATGAGTGAATCTAATGAAGAATATCGATACATTTTAAGATGTTACTACAAAAAAGTAAAAGCAACAATATTTAACCCAGTTCTTGTTTTTTTTAATAAATATGCAACAGGAAAAAAAATTGGTCTCGCGACACTTCTGACAGACAAAGAGACTGTCCAGCAAATGTACCTATAACAAAATCATTTAATCAGTAAATACGCACATTGTTCGTTCGTCGTCATCGTTTTATGATTCATCGATGAACCGTATATCAAACGCTAGTAACAAGTGGGTAACCATCGCAATCGCAGCAATGTTACGTGGTTTAATCAATTCAGGGATCAGTTCATGTAAGTTCCTACTTGTCTATAAAACCGAATTATCTAAACTTACTCTCTCAAAATCTAATTAGGGTAAACTGTATAATGATTGGCACTTTAAGAAGAACCTGACCTACATTTGTTAATTATTATTTCTATAACATGCTTTGACAAGATTTACTATTTTAAAATTATTCTTTGATGTTTATATCTTAAATTCATAAAACATTTGGTACGTAAAAATCTACTTCATTTTACCAAAAAAAGAGGAAATTTCTTAAATTTACCAAAAGTACACTGATTGGCACTCTTAGTGCAATGGTTGGGCCACAAGGCAATATAAAGATACACAATAATAAGACTTGTCACAATAATCCCATTCAAAATCTATGGTTGCCATAGGTGCCAATCATTGCACTTCCAAATAAGCTTTTTACTAATAAAAAAAAAAGTAAAAAAAAAAAATAGAAAAATAATAGTTGGCACACTAATTAATTAATGTTATGTTCACAAAATAAATATGACTATAAATAAAAAGTGTAATATCACTTATAAACATATCAACTAAAAATATATATTACTCTTTATAATAGTAAAAAGTATAATAACATAATTTTTTGTATACTTCTTTCTTATCAGATCTGTTAAAAATTTCATGAATAGACATCAAAAAATTCCGCGCTCTCTTTGTTTCAGTACTGTGTTACCATATTAATCTGGTAGAAAAATCTAATATGAAATTTTTAGAGTGTTGTAATGTAAGATTGAATTTAAGTTTAGCAGAACACGCATTGTATTTCCTTTAAAATTCCTTAATAATTGCGTTTAAATGTCAGAGTGCCGATGACTGTTGCCAAGATTAGTACAGGTTACCCTATATGAATGAACATGCTTATAAAATGCAAATAAATGCAAACAGATGCAGATACAAAGAAAGTCGACGACGTTCCGTGGGTAGGCCCCCGACAAGGTGGACCGACGATCTGGTGAAGCGTCGAGTCTGGCGAGAGTCGCGGGAAGCCTATGGATGCGGGCAGCGCAGGACCATCGTTGTGGAGATCCTTGGAGGAGGCCTATACCCAGCAGTGGGTGTCATGTGGCTGAGACAACGACGACGACGACGAAGAAAGTCTAATATTATTGCATGTTTTGCGGAAGTTAGCCAAATCCTAATTACTTAATTGGTATCATCAGAATAACTTAATCATATTGATAATAAATTATGTAACAGACTCTTAGATAGTGGTAACCGTGGGAATGTTGATTACCTATCGTTTATAGTATTACCAGATTCAAACCTATCGATATTATCAACACTATCGATCGATTCATCATTACTGATGTTAAGTATTGATAAGGCTGAAGTTGAAAGCGAGCCTCTCCCGGAATCCTCAATCACTGAGGAACTGGCTATCTTATCTCTAACTGCCGGAACACAACAATGCTGTCACAACAATTTTCCAAATTAATAGTTGGTGCATTTATCTCGCCGCACCATATGTGACTTGGCTTCCGTTGAAGCGGTAAGTTTATTTAAAGTATATTATCTACTTCCGCTAGAAGGCATTGTTTATGGGCTTGCGAGGGTCTCGCGCCTAAACTTCAGTAAAACTCTAAAAATACTTTGCGAGTTAAGTGGAGAGAAAAAGGTATTGGATAGGGCTATCTCGCGCCGGTAAACGTAATAATATCTCAAGTAAAAATATTTAAAAAAACACATTCTCCTCTAACTGCAACGGGACAGCGTTTTTATTTTACTAGCAAAAGTAATAATATGATTGAAAGAGAAAAGCAGTGGTAATATACTTCAGAAAAATTATTTTGCTGTTATAGTGTGCTCTTCTCTATCTCGTGTCAATTATCCATAAGATTTTTTTATAAACAACGGGAGACTCTTAGCCTTCATCATACCTGATGTTTAGTATTGATAAGGCTGAAAATGGAAGCGAGCCTCTCCCGGAATCCTCAATCACTGAGGAACTGGCTATCTTATCTGTAATTGCCGGAACACAACAATGTTTTTTAACTTTAACTAAATAAGATGTTGGTAGCTAGCCAGGCGGATTTACAACAAAGTCCCACCAACCACCAACCAAACCGAATACAATATGTACCCCCGCTGGAAATCGAACCCGGGACCTCTAGGTCTGATACCGGTGGTTGTTACCACTAGACAACAGAAGCACAATTTGCGATATATTAAATTTTCAATGCATTTGGCTACCATTTTTTTATATTTTTTTGCTTTTTAGTTTTCAAATAAAGTCTATAAACTAAAGCTGCCAGCCCTAATAAAGTGAAGCAGCCTTTTGGCCTATAAGTTTGGTTGTTGAGAAAGAAAATATATTTATCTACAGCATTTAGGTATATATCTATATAACTTTAGCATTTAATCTAGAACTGAGATGTAGGTGGGTGTTTGAAAGCTCTTAAAGAAGTTATAACTTGTAACTTCTTTGAGAGCTTTCAAACATATTATAACTTTTAAGTAAGTATATTAATTAATACGAATGAAATTGATAAAAGAACTGGACTGGAACATATGTAAAGAAATATTTGAAAAATACAATATATTTTAGTCCTGCATTAGATCTACAGATTTTGTCCATACAATGAGAAAAGTTTTGAGTAAATAAATAAAATATTTCTTACATTCACACCAGGGTGACGGATATAAATACATATAATATGAGTATTTATGTGTAAAATATATATATATAAAGGTCCATGACTCGGGTACAAATGCTCTTGTTCTTATTCGTCATACAAACACTTGCACCTACCGGGATTCGAACCCGGGACCTCAAAGTAGGCGATACTTTGGAACTGGTGTACGTTCTCTACCACGGAGGCCGTCTAGTAAAAAAGTATACTGCGTAAACGATTTGATAGACATTCAGTCAGGAAGTTTCTTCAGCTCTTAATGGACCCAGAATCCAAATAACCAATGACACAAATACTCACTAGACCTAAAAAGCACAACATACTATAGTTATTTTTAGATCACGCTCTAGTAAAACGAATAGTTTACATAACGTGAAGTGAACAGCCGCAAATAAACGACAACAACTTTGGCATCTATATCTATGCTCTATGCGTAACGGGTCGTTATGTAACCGGCCGACTTGACGAGCCTTTTACTGACCGCTTAGGCGCCGCGCAAACGTGGAAACTTTTGTGTTGTTGTGCTAAGACAACAGAATACCGGGTAAATAGTTTTTTTTTTTTTAGTAATAACTGGACAGGCATTTGACAACCATCGTACTTAACAAACAGGATGTGGTCTAGGTGTTGCATGCTTGCCCAGTAAACGCCCAAGGTAGTAGGAATCTGGGGGGTTAAAAAGCAAGGATTTTGCAATTCTCGTTAGATTCATATTACAATTCAGATTCAGAATCGTAAAATGGCACTTTTCTCGCAATTCACAATAGGAATTGAATTTGATTCATATTTTGCAATTCATTCATGTGACAGTTTTGTATGGAAAAGCGTAAAATGCTCCACAAAATAGGAATTGCTCAAGCGTCAACTAACAGAATTACAAAAAGATACTAAGGAGCAACTTCTTACAATTCATTTTGTACATGTTGTGTGTTTTTTCCATAAAATTTATTTGATATAACAAAGTTACCACTTTACGAACACTTTTTGAAGAATGCCTGTGTTAAGGAGCGTTTAATATATCGTAGACAAATTGTGGCAATGTGAAGAATCGAATTATTCTTCGAAGTACCAGACACCGAGTTCGTCGGCTTCTTTCGTCTCATTGACGCCAATAAAGACCTACTGCCTCCAAGCTTGGACGAATTCCTCCAAGGTAAGTAACTAAATAGGTACATAATACTACATTTTACTACTACTAGTGACTTACCTTATAGTGGTTACATTCTCCGAGTTATTATATGCCTCTAAGTGCTTTTCTAAGTAGATTCTTTTATAGATATCTATTACTCCTTGAATGCTTAAAATATTACAAGAATAGGTAGGTATAGAGGTAGGTATCTCTACATCGAACCCACATTTTGAATACTTAAAATTTAAATAGGTACTTAAAGCATCAACTTTACAAGTTTTATCATTAAAAATAAGTAGATATCTTCTAATGTTACACACAAAAGTTATAATTATTTATGTTGTAAATAATTGTAGGCTTAGATACCTTCTATTTATTAAACCTTTAAAAGCTAAAGATTGGTTTCAGTTTTTCAGATATTATTGCACAGACCCACATTTGTAATGATGAGGATGCTTTCGTAGCCACTAACACCCCATAAGGAGCAGCCTGCCATAAATATGCGCATAAGGAATACAATTATTATTTACCACTACAGCGAGGAGGGATGACCATCTAGCTGCTCGTTAGAAGATTAAGATTTTTTAGTAAATAAAAAATGGGTTTCTACTACTGTTTTATTTTCAATCAAATATAACATATTATTTATTACAAATAAGAACCCAACAATTATGTCTATCATGCATAAGAAGAGATTTTACAGCTATGTATTTTGTTTATAAACTCTATATACATAAGTACCTAACAATTACACAGAAATTACTATTTGATCAATTCTAAGGAATAACAAAATCAATGCCAGAGTTTTATTTATTTATTTGTTTATTGGGCAGTCAACAAAAACATGTACTAACAATATGTAATAAATTAAATGTAGAATCTTAGTCTAAGTACAGTTTCTAATTATAGACAGCCACGGCATGCAATTACGAACTTCAAAAAATAAAAATAAAAAAGACAATGTAAAAATCCAATACATGCTGCAGAAGGTTAAAATCAGGTTGTTACAAAATCATCTAATTTAATTTAATTTAATTTAATTGGGGTTTACGTTACTAATGATAGATTTAACAATTTCTTTATATTTTCTCAGGCTGAGGTGGAATATGTCCAAGTCTTCAGAATAATTTGACCGGGATAAGCTGTTGTATTGCTTCTGGATCCTATTCAAAGTTGAGTGACTGCCCAGATTGCTCTTAACACTTTTCTGTACAAAAATGTTGAACCTGCTAACCCGAGGCAGTTTTTTGGGAGCGTTGATTTAAATCTGATCCAGAAGGTTAGAACAATCCAGCCCTCTATTAATTAGTTTGTACAATAACATGCTATCGAAAAGGAGCCTTCTATGCTTGAGGCTTTGGATCTTAAAATATTCAAGTCGACTCTCATAAGAGTTTTAAATATTATATAAATTATTACAAGTACTTATTTACTTTAACTTATAAAATTAATTACTACCTCATTTTTATTTGTACCTATCATTTTTATGATGGTATGTCTACAAATGATAGGTAAAAATTAAGTAATTCATTTAATTATTAATCATATTTAACTTTTAAAGTTAAATTCTTTTTTAAATAACAATAATGAGCCACTAATAACTACGAGTTCTACAATAAAAGCTAATCTAATTAAAAATAACCAAGAAATCATTGTTGAAAAACCTTAGTTTAATAATTTTTATGCTTATAGCAAATACTAAAGACACTGTTAGTTAATATTGATATGTATTAAAGGATAACTTATAAATTATAATATAACATAACAAAACAATACTACTTATTTGAAATATTAAAGTTTTTGAGAATATATCATTGCTTTCTTGCCCTAGAAAATAATATAATAAAAAACATCTTTCATAAAATAGCAATCAAACAGATGTCCCATGGTTCGGCCAACTATTCGCCTAAGATTTGATAACACTAATAGGCCCGAGCACAGTCCTCTCCGGGTCAACTTGAGACAGTATCGCCTTTGCGCCTCATCTATCAGAGTCGGCAGCAAGCGAGCTGAAACAAAATACATTTATTTAAACTTAGCTTAAATTTCAATGACTGCTTCGGAAGGATCTCCGATAGCATGTAAATACATTTTGATATAGTAATATAGTCATGTGAAATACCAATATTAATAGACTTCCTGTTGTTTACAGCATGTAAGCAACTACAATTGAAAACTCAAAATTCAGATGCTAGTTCTACTAGCGGCTCTTAAGATTTATAACTAATGGAGTATAGTTTTCAACAGATCATGAAATTAATAAGTTTACAATAATAAATCTGTTGTTTGTACATAATTATATTAAATTAGACAAAATGATACCAAATGTATGTTGTACTTGTACTATTAAGTATTCTGTGGTTAAACCAAGCATACAATGATTATATGTATTAATGACAAAATTACATACCTATATCAGTAAAATTGTATTTAGCATTCAAACATAATTATGTTACCTACCTATATTGCATTTAAAAGATACAAATGAAAAGAATATCAAGTTTTATCATATTATGAATAATAGGAGTAATGAACTGAGAAATTACTTTCGAGATTGGAGTAAATATTTGCAAAAAATCAATACCTAACAGAATACCTAGGTATATTTATCATGCCATTATTATAGAATGAGTACTTACAATGGACCATTCCTTTGCTGTATGTGCCAAAACCCTCAGTGTTTAAATAGATAGGTTAGTCAATTCTTTCCGGCACTTTACCTCGAGGTTTATTTCTGTAGTTTCTTATACTATCCTTGTAACTCCAATAGAATATCTCCTTAAACTCCAAAAATGGACTAGGGCCATGTTATTTCTGCAATACATAAGAATTGTATTATAGCGGTAGGTAGGTACCTACGAACTTGTAGCACAAGCACAACAAATATTTATTCATACACAACTTGCGGCGTACAATGTTAGCCCTTTCTTTGACCGAAGTAGTTCGTTTTAACGTACAATCTAAGGTACATAACAAGGTTTAACTTACTTGTTAAACTTCTTCGATACATCAAAGTAGACAGTCGTTTCCATTAAAGAATGTTCCAAAAAACAATATTTGAAATGTGCTGAAGTAGGTATACAAGAAACCGAGATTCATCTAATAAGTGATTCCAAACTGAGCTTTAAACTTGAAGTTTTTATAAAAGTTTACATAAAAACAAAATAATTTAATATTTTGACTTGATTGCTCGACGTCAATTTGACGTTTGGCGTGTCACGTGATATTTAGCTTGTTGCCATTATAAGATAAAATTGTGACTATTTCACATTCATTGTTTGTACTTTTAATTAAACTTTTCTGTGTTTGTTGGTTAGATTCCTTAATAAATATTACTTAGTAAGTTGAAGTAACAGTTTTCATCTTTTTTAATAATAAAAATTGATTAAAAATGAACACCGGTTATTTGCTATCAAGTACGGTTTTCTATTATTTTTAGGTGGCAACATAACCACCAAAATAGATTCTGCTAACGAATTGAATTGAAGCAATATTGCAAAAAAAAAGTACTATTTTACGAAAATTAGAGGAATTGTTTAGGATCTGCAAGAAATTCTGCTAAGGAATTACTTTTAGCAATATCACGCGTTACATCCTTTTTAGCCCCCCTGGGCACACATGAGCAGGCAGCGCATTCCATTCTTTAGCGGTTAGCATAAAAAATGTCAGCAAAGCGCTTGGTACGGAGTGAAGGGAATGCACTGTTTACGCATACCAGTTGGTTATGTTGGGCTCGCCTAGCCCCAGCCCTGAGCTGAACACTCCTATAATACACGATTATGTTAGTGCGCATGATCCTGTCTTGCTTACCTGCCTTGCAAAATAGCGGTAACCCGCTATAGAGCTAGGAGTGTCGATAGAAGCAGCTTATGGTACTAGAGCATTGGTTCCGGACCTGGGGTTAATTATACCCCCGCAGGGGTAAGCTATATACTATGGTGTAACAGAGGTATGATGAATAGACATAAAAACAACATTATTTTATGTATAAAATATCAGTTTATATGTTTTTTTTATAACTTTGGCGTCAATATATTTAATTCAAAGAGTTTATTGCAATCATGTGGTTACAATGGTGGTATATAACATAAAGACAGTACCATAACATGAACCCTGCTAGGGTATCGCAATTTAACTTAACCTAAAAAATACAAAGAAATTATTTTTTAAAAAGCAAAACGAATTCTTTGGGTATTAAACCAACATTGAGATTAAATAATAATTAAAAACATTAGTAAATAAAAGTCAAAGAGACAAACATTAAGAACTTAGGTAATTAAATTAATATTCTGCCTATTACACAATCATCAAATTATTTAAATACAGAGAGGCTGTAAATAAAATCCATAGGTACGCATGGCGCTCTTTCGCGTTCACACTAACATATACAAAAAGATATTTGTATTTGCTTTTATTGTTTGCTTGAAATAAATTTTGAATTGGAGGGGGGGCAAAATCAGGCTTTGGGGGTAACAGTTCTGAAAATGTTAGGAACAATAGAACCACCACACATTTTGTAGATAAATAACAAACAAAGATGGAGGTCGGCCCGCTTTCGGAGTTTTCTTGGCAGTCTTTCTTCGAAAGTCCTTCCAATTTGTGAACGGCCAGTAGAATCATTAGTTTTTTCTTTCTTTTTTTAATAATAAACAATTTAAATACCAAGCAACCAAATCAAAATATAATTTTTTTTTTTTTACCAATTAACCTAGCCCCAATGTAAGCACTGTAAGGATTGTTTTATGGGATACTAGAGTAACGGATATAAATACATATAATTACACAAATATAAAAAAATATTAAATTTTAATTAACAATTATCTAACCGTAGGTATCCGAACGCAATAATAAATCAACTTTATGAAGGAAGACTTATAAGTAGTGACCACGGCAACTGAAAAGGTGCCGAAACGTCGGAAACCAAAAAACCATAAAAACCCCAAAATATAGTACCAAATATATGTTTCGGGTAAATGTGCACTAAAGAATTCGCAAAAGTTGTTTTATTTCACACATATTTGTAATACCCTCGTTGGTTCTGATATCCGAGCCGCAAGTTTGGTTGGTGGTAGGACTTGTTGTAAGTCCGCCTGGCTAGCTAACGTATCTTGATGACGCCATAACAACAATGTTTTCAGCATGTTGTGTTCCGAGAGAAAAGATCCAGTTCCTCAGTGATTGAGGATTTCGGGAGAGGCTCGCTTCTATTATCAGCCTTAAAAATACTTAACATCACGTATGATGAAGGCTAAGTCTCCCCGTTGGTCATAAAAAATGTGATTGCTATTAACCTCGAAATTAGAGCTTAGTATGTTATTTTTCGACATTTATTTTAAATATAACTTGCCAATCAAGTATACAGTGTAGGTAAAATAAAAGTTGTCAGTTCAATGAACTAGCTTCTGGGATCACATTTGTACAAACATGCTAAACAACAACACTGCTGGGCCCGTAGACAAAGTAACATCGTTATGTAGCGAAACGATAATTCGATTCGTTATTATCTATATGCATGCGCCAATTAACTTGCGGTAAGACCACGAGATTTAGCGCGGCTTATACCAATCCGCCAATCCTATACATTTCATTATTTTTTATTGTTTTTGAATTGTTACTTTGGCTAAGGGCCCTGTTTACTGGCGTGCGTGCCTTGTCTGTAACAAAAGTGTCTAAGTTTGCTGAACGCCTAAAGAGACGGTTAGGCCAATATCGAGCACTAAGCTCGTCTTTTAATAGCATTACGACTAAATAAATACAGATTTGAGAAAAATATTAATATATGCAGACAATTATAAGAAAGTACCTTAATGAACTACGTTTGTGAAAATTTTGAAGAATCGCTATAAATGTCCAAACCTTTAAGGTCTATTTATTAGGCTAGGTAGGTACTGCTTTTTATTTTCACACATCATTTTGGTCTTTAAATGCGTAGTTTTCCACGCATAAGTAACGTTAACCACTTCTTATCATAACATAAAACCACCCTTGTCGAATCTAATTAGCGATCGGTAAATTATTAATGGGTGCTGATCAGAAAATCATTAGAATGCATAATAGCCTTATCGTAAAATTAATTATATTGTTGGCTGCGAAGACAGTGGTGCGACATCGCCGCGCCTCCCCTAATAGCGTCATTGTTCGTAGTCATTAATGTCTAGACATTGTCTTGCAGATAACGATCTAGGGTGTTATTATAAAATGGAATTGCTTTAGAATAGCGTAAAAATCTAAAGGTATCATAGTTCACAAATGATACGATATTATTTTAGTTTGGTTTTAGTTTCTCTTTGTTTTAATGTGGGTTTAAAGATCGAGTTTCCTCCCCACTGGCTTTAGCGCTGGATGGATAGATATTCATCCAGCGCTAAAGCCAGTGGTTAGGAAACTCGATCCGTAACCGTGCTGTCGTCTGCATACCCAACAATATCGGGCACAAACAGGTCATTAATATGCAGCAAGAACAGAGTGGTAGAGAGAACAGATTTATTTATTTTATTAAAAAATCACTTATGTCTAATTTATTTATTTATTTTATTTTATATTCACAGTCGTAAATATCTTAATTTTGATGAGGAATAGGGACAATATCAATAAACGACAGTTGATATCTTATGTTAACTCTCTATGTGTCTCTAGGTGTCGTGTGAGGCGGGTCGTTACGTTCCCTAAAATATGGTTGAGCGAAGCGATGGCTGGTTCATGCGTCATGCTCGTGAACGGGTGCCGCCAGCGGAAATGGGTCTACCTCAGTCTACTTATCTTAATGCTGTGCTTAAAGCCTAAATATTTTTATCTAAAATAAATTGATACTGACCTGTATGTACCTCACAACTTGCAGTGTAGTAGTCTTGTGGTGCGGGAAATGTTGTAATGTATGATAGACAAGTCTTTCTTTGCCAGTTAAAAATTGTTTACGTTTACAATAACCATAAAATGTAATATTTTAATTAGTATTTTCCTTTTGTGATGGAAATTGACCTTACTGATATGTTAAGGTCACTTTTCAATTTGACGACTCTGTATGAAATAAAACAGGGAGAAAAAAACAGCCCTTGACGAGTTTCTTGCCGGTTCTTCTCGTTACAAGGTCTCCCGCCGTAGGGTTTGTGAACCGATGGCGTAGCTTCTTTGACGTTCATAAGTGCTTGTAACAGCCTAGACTGAATAAATGATATTGACTTTGACTTTGACTTTGACTTTTGACTTTGACTTTGAATTTGACTTTGACTTTGACTTTGACTTTGACTTATGCTCCTTAAATGTTAGGAAAGTTGTAATGTTTACAACAGTCAAAGTTTTACAGAGATAGAAAATAAGTTAAGATACAACTTAAACTTAACATTAAGCACAGTAGCCTTTCATAACACTGAAAAGCTCCATTTAATTGACATAAATCCTTTGTTAAATAATTTTAACTTGACAAAAGATAATTACTATCTGCCTCACTATTATAAGAGACAAATAGCGCTTACGCTATTTTTTTATTTTAAACATTTAGCCAATAATCTGGCTATTAAAACCTCTGCTTTTATTGATCAGTTACATTTGTAATATAACTTTGGAATCTGTTCCAAGTAATTTGATTCTATTAAATCCCAACACTGACTTGGTTAATTTAAATTACCATTAGAGACAACAGAGGTGTCCTCTAGCCCAGTGTTGAGAAGAGGAAAGCCAAAAATGGGCATCAAAATATAAAAGGCTTTTCTGACAAAGACCTAGAAGTAAGTTTATTTTTAAACTGTGAAAATGTTGATGTGTTGTGTATCACTGAGCATTGGTTAAAATGTCACGAATTAATTTAAATCTGGATAATTGTAGAATTGTAAGTTCATTTAGTAGGCAATCTGCGATTAGAGGAGGGTCTCTTATAATTTTACATAATAATTTTCAGTACAAAGAGCGTAAAGATATAATATCCCTCTCAATTGAACGAACGAATAATTGAATTGTCTTGTGTGGAACTAGACCAAATTATTGTAATATGTGTTTATAGACCCCCACAGAGTAATTACCCAGAGTTTGAGTCCACTGTGGAGGAAGTTTTAAGAATAACTAGTAAAAGTAATAAAAAGGTTGTCATATGTGGTGATTTTAATGTTGACATTTTAGACTCAAAGTTATCGAAGCTCGCAAGTAGATTTTTAAATTTATTTAAATCGTTTCTTTTATCTCATACCTTTAATGAGCCTACCCGAATAACACCTACATCTGCCATCTGTTTAGACAACATTTTTTCAAACTGTGTAGTCACTGACAAATCTATAATAAATGTTATTAAATCGGACCATAGTGGACAACAAGCCTCTATAGATCACCATCATGTCTGTCCTAAGCGGAAAATTGTATGCAGACCAATAACTAAAAAGGGCATAGATGAATTTAGAAACAATGTGATTAATAAAATTATGGAATCTAATTATCTTTATAATGATTTATTTCATGTGGTTGAAGACGAATTTAGTAAAAAGTTTAAGCAAAAAGTGATCAATTGTATTCGGATAAAGTAAAGTTTAGTGATTGGGCCACGCCGGGAATTTACACAAGTAGAAGGAAACTATATGACCTCTATGCGTCAAAGCATACTTCCTGTGACCCAATTTTTATTGGATATGTCAGGAAGTATTCTCAAATGTTTAGAAATGTATGAGCTGCTAAGGCGATGTTCTTTTCAAATAAAATCAAATTAGCGGATAATAAAATAAAGGCTACTTGGCATATTATTCACCAAACAACTGGGAAAACTAAACATAATGTCAACTCCTTCTGTCTTAAAGTAGGTGATAAATTAATTGAATCTGACGTTGAGGTTGGCCGTGTTTTTGAAGATTTCTTCTCTCGGGTACCCTTGGCCTTAGAAACTACCAGTAATATAAATTCCTGTCCAAACGTTGCTGCTGCCCTCTTAGAGTCATGTGTTGATAAGTGTAATAAAGTTTTCAATTTTAAGCATATTAATAGTGAAAACATTTTAAAAGCTTTCAAGTCTATAAATATTAAAAAGACTGAAGATTTATGGGGCATATCAACCAGCGTTATTAAATCAATAATTGAAATAATAGCTCTATATTTAGCTTTCATTTTTAGTCAATGTATAGATGAAGCTACTTTTCCCGATTTAATTAAATATTGTAAGCTTATTCCTCTTTTTAAATCGGGTGACAAAAGTGACCCCACAAATTTTAGGCCGATATCAGTCTTACCGGCTCTTAGTAAATTTAAAAAAAATATATATACTCTCAATTATTAGACTATTTAACAGTAAATCAAATCCTTCATAATAATCAGTTCGTCTTTTCTAAAGGTAAAAATACTACAGATGCTGGAATAGCACTCCTCAAACATATTTTTGAGGCTTGGGAGGGCAAGCAAGACGTAATTATAATAATAAATAAATAAATAAATATTTCCATACAATCACACCAATTATCTAGCCCACGTTAAGTATCATGAAGAACTTGTGTTATGGATACTAGATAACAGATAAACATACTTATATGCTTATTTTTGTAAATACATACTTATTATACATATTACACACCCAGACCAAGACAAATAGACATGTTCATGCACACAAATATTTGTCTTGTCCGGGGATCGAACCCGGGACCTCTGGCGCAGAAGGTGGGGTTAGTACCCCTGCGCCAAACAGGTCGTCAAACAGGTAATTGGTAGGTATATTCTGTGACCTGTTTAAAGCTTTCGATTGCGTTGATCACGTTACACTTTTAAAAGAAGCTAGAACATTATGGTGTCTCTAAAAAATCATTTAGCCCTTTGCACTCATACTTGCACAATGGAAATCAAAACAATCATAAACATGAATGATGGAAACATCATGATTTATTTATTAAGCATAGCGATGTTCATTTTAATACTAGAAACAAGAATAAGCTTGCCGTTCCAAAATTTCGGCTTGAAAAATATAGACGCTCGTTTTTGGGGAAAGGCAGTCTTTTTTAATAAAGTTCCACAACAAGTGATTGAGCTGCCTTTGCATAAATTTAAAATATACTTATGTAAAAAAAACGCTCTTAAGCAAAGGTAAAAGATGACATTTAAAATACCAAAATGCATGGATGTGATACCAACATAAAACATAACTATTGTAAATTGTGTAAGAGGAAAAAATTCTAATATGAGTATGAGAAAATTTTCCTCTTTTATTTAATATATTTCAAGATTGTGGATTTGTGTTTGGCAACAACATGTTCCATGACCTGTTTGGCGCAGGGGTACTAACCCCACCTTCTGCGCCAGAGGTCCCGGGTTCGATCCCCGGACAAGAAAAATATTTGTGTGCATGAACATGTCTATTTGTCTTGGTCTGGGTGTTTAATATGTATATTATGTATGTATTTACAAAAAAAAAAGTATATAAGTATGTTTAACCGTTATCTAGTATCCATAACACAAGTTCTTCATGATACTTAACGTGGGCTAGATAATTGGTGTGATTGTATGGAAATATTTATTTTATTTTATTTTTATTTATTTATTGTAAATGTTGTTGTTTCTGTTAAGGCTGATAAGTTTCTTGCGGCCGTTCTTCTTATCAGTTAAAAGATGTCCTGAATGGCTGGTAGGAAAAAAAAATTGTTGGACTATTCGAAAGTTCTTATCTATAAGTTTATTTGAATAAAAATCTTTGACTTTGACTTGGACTTTGAAATGAAAATAGGAGTGTACTAGTACTTTTACCCGGATGGAAACCGTGTTGTGAGGTATTTAATATATTATTTTGCTTTAGATAGTTATTAATTTGATTAATGATACATTTTTCTATAATCTTTTCTGTACTTGGCATTATGGAGATGGGTCTATAAAAATATTGGTCTGACTATAGAATGTTTAAATTGTTCTGGCAACTTTCGTTCTGCAATACATAAGTTAATTAGGTGAGCAAGTATAGGACATAGCTGCATAGCTAGCCGCTTAATATACATCATGCTTATATGATAACTGCCGGGTGACTTATTAACGGGCATATTGTTGATGACTTTAAGGACTTCTTTGGGTGTTACCGATCTCCACCTGACATTAGGTGTATTTACCTAGGAATTTCTGTCAAGCCATTTTTCGTTACAATAATGCTTTACTTGTGATACCTCGTTTTCGAATGTCGGCAAAGTTATTACATCAATCATTATTCAAGAATACGTTCAAGTCGTAGACATCGGTTGTTCGCGCCTCCGCCGTGTCGTACGGTGGCGCGCGCGCAATCACCATTGTGTCGTATGCATGAAGCACTAAACACGCTCCTGGTAACTTTTCCAGAAATTGATATATTTTTTGATAATTCTAAAACTATTAGTAATAGAATTTAGCTATCTTATTGTGTCTTTTTAGTTTTTGTAATGTAATTATGTACTTATTTTAGGATAATTATGTAATTGGGTTTATACCCGTTTAATTATGCTTAATAATAAATAATAAATAATTATTACATATACAATTTTTCATGATATTATTAAGTTATCTAGAGATTGATTTTTATTGCCTAGTAATGTATTTATTTCATCCCACAATTTTTTAAAATTTTTTTTACACTTCATAATTTGTTGTTTCTCAAACTTAACTTTACTTTTTGAAATTTCTTTATTACACTTGTTCCTGAATCTAGTAAACTCTTATCTTTTTATCATGTTCTTTGGATCTTTAGCCCACCTTGCAAATAGTCTATCTTTTTCAAATATGAAGTTATATAAATATCGTGTAACCCATAGATTACTATGTCTTAGTATATTTGATTTTACAACTCTTGCTTTGTAACTCTTTTCGTAAACACTGTTACATATTGTTTGTAAGGAAGTCCGGCATCAATAGCCTTGAGGTCAGAGAAGCAGCTGTCAACGACTACTCGAATCGACCGTTTACTCTGAAAATCAGAGATCCAGTCACTAAAGTCAACAGAGATACCATATGATGGAAGTTTGCTTAACAAACTAGCGTGCCAGACCCAGTCGAAGGCTTTCGAGATGTCGATGTTCCAAATACATTCAACCGTCTTTACGCGATTGAGTAAAAAGTCGGTTTCATCCACGTGGTTCCCGTCCCAGTGGGAAAATCAGGATAAAAGGTAGGTATTCTATGTTTTAATCCAGGCTATAAACTACTCATGTGGCATATTTTAGCCAAATCCGTTTTTACTTCATTGAGTAAAAAACAATTACGCTAATGATTTCTTTAAAATTTTCGTTTTTCATTATCACGAACATAATTTTGAAACTTTTATTACATATAACTTTAATAAATTAGTATTCATAAAAACGATGACTGACTTTTCTGAACCAAGGCCTTACATGAGACTTAACCACCTAAAGTTTACATGGGATCACAGACCTATCGTCACAGACACGGCAACACGTGCTAAGGCAGGGACCCTATTCGACCCTAAAGACCATATTTTGTTTATTGTTACCTACCTGTTTCTTTGTTCTGTTTGTTTTTATATTGGTTGTATGTGCATTTATGTTGTATGGTCTTTTTGTGTGAACAAAAAAAAACTCTCTATATATATATATCGAGATAGACGAAAAGAGCGCTTCAAACTGTAAGAGAAGCGTGTCGTATTTTTCGTTTGTTCACATAACGTCACGAGCGAAATTTAGTGATGTGGAAATATTATTGACGAGCTCTTGCAAGCAAGCTTGCACAATAAACCATTTTCGTTTCTGAGTGACGCGTGTTTTCATGGCAATGGTCTCAAGCGGACTGACTTATGTCGGAAAACTTTGACCGTGGATCAAACTTTTTACACGCAAGGTAGGTACACTTTTACTGTCTATCTCAATATAGGTCTGTGCATGGGATATTGGTTAAATTTAAATTATACGGTATTTAATTTAATGTATAGTTAAATATACAAAGTACATGGTATAACCAGGGGGCTAATTGTCTAATTTAAAATCTATCGCAATCCCTTTCAATTCGTAATTTGAAAGATATTCAGGCCGTCACTATTTGACATTTGAAAGGGATTGTGATCGGGACGCGTTTTAAAAGGTATGGAATAAACGAAATTGAACTGTATAAGCAATATGACAGACGAAAATATCACAATCACAATACCTCTGAAAGGGATTGTGATAGATTTAAAATTAGACAATTAGTTGGCAGGTTTCCACATTTCAAATTTCATCCAAATACATTCAACCGTTTTCACGTGATTGACACGTAAAACACCCAAAGTGGCCGCGCACGTTTCACCCACGTGCCCCGGATCTGCGAAGTGAGTCACCTATAGCCCCCATCTTCGACCTGGGGGCTAATTGTCTAATTTTAAATCTATCGCTATCCCTTTCAATTCGTAATTTGAAAGTTATTCAGGCCGTCACTATTTGACATTTCAAAGGGATTGTGATCGGGACGGGTTTTAAAAGGTATGAAATAAACGAAATTGAACTGTCTAAGCAATATGACAGGCGAAAATATCACAATCACAATACAATCTATCACAATACAAAAGGGATTGTGATAGATTTTAAATTAGACAATTAGGGGGCTGGTTTACGTAAAAAAATGCATTCTAGGCGTATGTTAGTTTGATTAGGTCAATGTCCCCTGGGCTACCATAAGATATTCAATCAGTAAAAAGTAATTACCTATGAAATAAAATGTAATAAAGGGACGCGAGTTTGAAGTCTTTCTTGGAGTGGTACGTAGTAAATACTAATTGGAAGCCACTGGTCTCTAACAAATTACTTGAAATGTTGAAATTATTATCTATTCCTTATGTTTACTTTTTCGCTCTATTTAAAATATATAGTAAGTATATATTGCGATCAGCAAGTCTCAAAACAGTATTTAAGGAATAACAAACTAAAACAAAATATTTAAAATAATATTATTAACTTTATTCTTATCGCATAATATTTACAATATGGTGGAATTTCTAACTAGACTAGAAATGAGCGGTCAGTCTGTCAATCTCGTTGAGGTCTGTCACGATCTCCTCCACTTTGCTACCTATCTTCTTTGCAATCTGTAAACAAAATAAAAGAATTATAAATGATTTGAAAAACAAACTCTAAAATGGTTACGAATCAAACTGACTGGTAACTTTTATCCGAGAATTAATCAGCCCTTAAACAAGCATAAAAATCAGCTTTTAAACAAGTTTAGAGATGGCGCGCACGAGCAGCTTTTGTCTCCGCAACTAATTTATCTGGCATGAAAGCCTCGCGGCTATCGCGTCGCTACATGCGCGTACTTTCATACTAGCCCGTAGACTTGATCACAGTCTGGACCTCTATTTTTGAATCACTCGTCGCGTAGTGGCGAAGCGAACGAGGAGTCGATCATGTGATTAGCGACCTTGCAAGCGTTGTAGCACGCTTTTCGCTTTGCCCCTCGCGCGCTCGCGTTGGGAGGCAGTACCACAGGGGAAAAAGCGAAGCTATGTATATACGTGCAAGGTACGCTTTTACGGAATACGGAAACTCAAACGTCGCACGAAAATCAGTAGAATCCTCGAGACGAGTGAATAAAAAATAGAGCTCCTGAACATAAACAGTCGTTGCACTCGGCCGATAGGACGCGCTCACTCACACACGCACACGCCACTCGCTATCGCTACACGGCCGACCCTTCGATTTCACTGGATTTCACTGGTTTTCACTGGTAAAGCTGGCAATACACGTCCGATTTTTGCGTCCGACTTTTATAATATGCGCTAGAGATTAGTCAACTGGCAAATCTGAAGGAGAATCGGAGGCCTATTTCGTCTCTGTACAGAAGTATGAATACAACGCCTTCAGACAATTCGATAAAACAATAAAATCGTAAACGCCTAGCGTTCTTTCCGACTCGGACTATCGGATCGGATGTGTATTGAGTGTTCAAACAAATGTATGGCACGAGCGCCTTCCGATTGTCTGATCAGACTATCGGAGAGAGAAATCTGACGTGTATTCCCAGCCTAAAACAGTAGCGAGCTCGCGTGAAGCGGCTCGTATCTGTGTGAGTGCGTCATTTCGTCCGTTTGTAAGCAGAGCAAATAATCTTTAGACTGCAACTTGACGCCAGAGACTTTGTTGCGGTGACAGAAGTTGCTCGTGCTCGCTATCTCTAAGTCGCTTGAACACGGGCAGCACGAACGATAAAAATTTAGCGAACAGGAACTGCGAACATCAAAAACTGTGTTCGTCCAAAATGTTCGTGGCGATCCAATTTGGTGATTTTGTGAGGAAGCTGTTCGAAATATTCAAAATATAAAACTTACGAGCGCAATTAGTCCGAACACACGTACGAACCAAATGTTCCGTGTTCAATGTTCAAATTCGCCATGTTTTGTTCACTTGTTCGTACACGGCTGTGAACAATTCCTCGCTTCAATTTGACTTCGGGGAACTTCCCGGTTGATCAGTAGAGTTTTTTTGAGAAACGATATTTCGGAAAGTGGTAAGGTTAAAGAAATAATTTATTTATAAAATGAAATACCTATTAAAGCTCTATTATTTGTGATATAAACGTTTTCTATGAGTCTATAACTTTTTGAGATAACTTTCTTAAAAAAACTCTACTGATCAACCAGGAAGTTCCCCCATTGTACGTTGACCTTCATACTTACGTCTTGTTTCTCAATATTGGGCATGGTAGTGTACAGCGAGACTAGATCGCCATCCAAGATCCCCCTTGCAGGCCCACCGCCCACTTGCCGATGGGCTGTTTTGTATGTCCTGGTGGCACAAAGTCGGAGTCAAACTTTTTGTTATCGAAATAAACTTATCAATATATTCTTTCGAATCGTCCAAATTGTTTCTACCAACCATAATTTTGACTAGAAAAACGGGCGCAAGAAAGTTACTAACGTTTATACATTTTAATTTTTGCATTTTACAATGATATTTTTGTGTGATAAATATTAAACAAGAAAATATACTAGAAAAAAGCAACTAGTCTCATGTCCCGTCAGGGCGACATGAGACTAGTTGCTTTTTTCTTTTATCTCACTAACATTTATATTCACTAACATATAAGGAAGGAAACCAATATCTAGCTTTATTAATCATGTACCTTATGAAAGAAATAAAGATATTTTGTATTTTGAAACCAGGTGACTAATGGCATCGGCACCGCCAAAATCTGTTGATTGCTCAATTACTAGTCAAAATAACAAGTAATATACACTTTAAAACTTTCGCGTTGCATTATAAATATTGAAAATTGAAACGGGTATTAAACACGTAGAAACGTGGTAGGTATGTCACCTACCTGATTTTCCCGACGTTTCGGCCAAGTTACATCGGCCGTGGTCACGGGCTGACTCAGTCAGTAAAATACCTATCACGTTTCCACGCGTTTAATACCCGTTTCAATTTTCAATAACAAGTAAGTCAAAATTTGACTCGAAGAGGTCAACAGATTTTGGGTACCAGCGGTGATAGTGCCATTACCTTTAAGTTATCCTTCCCGTTGTCTTTATACAAAATACTAATTTAAGGTTTTATTATTTATTTTCATTGGCATTGAAATGTATAAAATCAGTTTTCAATTTACACTTGCTTTTAGTTAGCCTTCCTATTCTCTTATACAAATTCCCAATTAAACGTAAATTTAATGTTTACTATCAAAAGACATCGACAAAAGACTTGACATTGAAATCAATACATTGTCTTGGGGTAAATTTTAAATAGAAAAATATTGGAAAAAAATTAACTCGGCCACAAGTGAATTCTCAGATTCCCGTCTGAGAATTCACTTGTGGCCGAGTTAATTTTTTCCAATATTTTTCTATTTAAAATTTACCATAAGTATAAAAATAGCATTGAAAAATGCAAAAATTACAAAATCATAAATTATTGGCAGTTGCATCTTAATCGATCGTTAAACACCTGAAAAGATGTTTCTTTCAAATGCAAAGATATTCCTAGCATTGATGTAACAACGCTGGCCTACAGCGTATTAAAAATATAAAAGTATTGGAGAATTTCGACGGTGGTTCGCAAGTCTCGGTAGCTCAGCGGTTAGAGCATTGGACCGGATTTCCAAAGGTCGCGGGTTCGATTCCCGTCTGAGAATTCACTTGTGGCCGAGTTAATTTTTTCCAATATTTTTCTATTTAAAATTTACCATAAGTATAAAAATAGCATTGAAAAATGCAAAAATTACAAAATCATAAATTATTGGCAGTTGCATCTTAATCGATCGTTAAACACCTGAAAAGATGTTTCTTTCGAATGCAAGGATATTCCTAGCATTGATGTAACAACGCTGGCCTACAGCGTATTAAAAATATAAAAGTATTGGAGAATTTCGACGGTGGTTCGCAAGTCTCGGTAGCTCAGCGGTTAGAGCATTGGACCGGATTTCCAAAGGTCGCGGGTTCGATTCCCGTCTGAGAATTCACTTGTGGCCGAGTTATTTTTTTCCAATATTTTTCTATTTAAAATTTACCATAAGTATAAAAATAGCATTGAAAAATGCAAAAATTACAAAATCATACATTGTCTTGGCTTAAGTTGTTATTTTAGTCACTTTTTTCTTCACATGAAATAATAAAACAAATATTTCTTACACTCACACCAATTAACCTAGCCCCAAAGTAAGCACTGTAAGGCTTGTGTAACGGATATAAATACATATAATTATACATATACAAGTATTTATGTGTAGAAATACATATAAACGTACTCTCAGGTACAAATACTCGTATTCATCATACAAACAATTGCCCCTACCGAGATTCGAACCCGGGACGGGCCTCAGAGTAGACGACACCTTGAAATCGGTGTACGTACCACGAAGGTCGTCAAAAATAAAATGTAACAATTTTGCTTGCTTTTTGTGTCGTCGTCGTCGTCTCAGCCACATAACACCCACTGCTGGGTATAGGCCTCCCCCAAAAGGGTTTGCCATAATCGCCACGCTTGGCAGGCGGGTTGGCGATCGCAGTATGGCCAAGTTTGTAGGAGACGCTGCTGCCCGTCTCCTGAAGGCTGAGTCCCTTAGTCGCCTTTTACGACGACCACGGGATGAGAGGGGGTAGTGCTATTCTAAGCCGACACTACACAGCTACACAGCTTGTGTACAATCGGGTAACTTCCCGGTTGACCAAGTAGAGTTTATTTGGGAAACGTTTTCTCGGAAACTACTAAGGTTTAATAAATAATTTAGTATTCAAATGAAATACCTTTTAATGGTCTATTATTTGTGATATAAACGATTTCTATATATCTTTAACTTTTTAAAATAAAACGCCCTGAAAAAACTCTACTACTACTGGTCAAACCGGGCAGTTCCCCGACTGGACAATACCTGGCAGCGCGTGGGTTGAGCCCAGCGATGTGGCAGCAGTAGTTGTTCATAACGTTTTGCAACATCAGCAACCGACGATACATTTTCTCGCTGACTGGGAGGACATAGCCGATTCCACCGTCTAAAGTCGCTGTTTCGGGCAAGAAATGAAGAAAGCATAAGTAACAGCAATTGCACTCCGCAAAATTTAAATAAATAACAACCGCCTCTGTGGTCAAGTGGTAACAACCACCGGTATCAGACTCAGGGGTCCTGAGTTCGATTCCCTGCTGAGGTACATATTGTATTCGGTTTGGTTGGTGGTAGGACTTGTACTTGGTCTGACGCCTTAACAACAATATTTTCAGCATTGTTATGTTCCAGCAGTTAGAGATAGGATAGCCAGTTCGTCAGTGATTGAGGATTCTGGGAGAGGCTCGCTTCCATCTTCAACCTTATAAATAAATTAACATCACGTATGATGAAGACTAAGAGTCTCCCCATAGTATATAAAAAAACTACTCTTGCTCTTACACAATAAAGTGCAATTCAGGTCGAATTTGTAGATTCATTGCTCCTTTCATTCATTGTTTCTTTCCAACGCGTAACTCTTATCCTGTCCGACGACGTCAGCCCGACTGATTTGTGTGGGTTTCGTCCTCGTCGAGGATGCCGAGCGGTAGGTATATATTTCATACGTACATGCAGAGTGGCAGATCCCTAGAGATGTATTTTTGAATCATTCGAATCACTATTCGCATACGGAATCGTAAGATTCGCATGCGAATACTAAAAACCGTATATTTTAAATTCCAATTCGCATTCGAATCTGCAACGAGTGGTCCCGACCACTCTTTTTTGATTCGAGCGATATAAAGTTTGACGTTTAGTACTTAATGTCATTTTCAAATTAACATTGACATGACGGATAGTTTAACAACTTAAAATCGTTTCGTTTCACGTGATTCAAATCCGATGCAGTATCGGTTTTTGAAAATCTATGGGGAGTTAGTTTCCGGTTTTTATAAATTCTGCGTAAAATGAAATAATGTCAAGGAAGTTTAAGAAAACGGCAACACCGTATTCGAGTAATTCAGAAATGCGACAAAATGGAAGTCGGTGAATTTCAATTCGCATGCGGATTGAATTCGCGTAAGAATTTCGAATGATTCAAAAATACGTCTCCTGGTTTAATTCACTAACTCTCACTCTCCTATTCGTTACTTTGACTTACGTTTGTGACTTTGACGTTATAGATATTATTATTGTTATTTAAACTGTAACTCACTGTACATAGTGACGTGCCGCAAAGGCGTGGGCGGTGAAGAAGGCGCGGCGATGCGGAACATCGCGTGAATCTGCTGGCCAATGTGGTAGTCACATTTCTTTATTAAACGCTGACCTGTAAAAAAAATGTAAATGTAATTACTCACTAAAGGAGATCAACCAATACTGAACAGTACAATTCCAGATTTTAATACTATATTACGCGTAATGTCAGCATTATTTTACGTAAAAATTATAAATTTATCGAGCAGGATAAGTCTAAAATTGAATTTAAAAGTCATACGTAAAATAATCGATTTGAATCGATATTTATTACATAAAATAAATAAACAGTTATGTTTTTTTCATTAAAAACACTCGGTATTCGCTATTAACCCTTTGTATGCCGGAACGTAGATCCATGCGAGACACAATTGATTTTCTATTGTGTCTAGAATTCCGGCTTACGAGAAGTTAATCCTTAGATGACTAAAATATCCACTTTTAAACGTTTTCGATGGTCACACCATGTTTCAAACAATATTTTTTAACAACATAATGGTTACTCGATCTAACATTGTTAATTCGTAATCTGTGCCATTGTCGGTAGTTGGATTTGTGTTTTCTGTCATTCAGACGTCAAATTTCCGGCTGAACTCCATAGAAGTAAGTCAGGGCCGGTAAAACCCTTTACACACGTGTTGAATTTTTCAATTACTTGTCGAAATGACAAATATGACAAGTTTTGATTTGACATAAACCAATCAACATATTTTGGGACCAGCAGACGCAGAGATGGCGCCATTAGTCCCACTGTTTGTGTATGTATAAAATCAGTGACTTATATTAATTGATTGTTTCTTCAGGGGGTTAAAAGGTAAAGACAGCTTAGTAATTGTTTGATTGTTTTCCAAGAGTAATAAAAGTGTTAATAAAAGTAATAAAATTATTTTTCTTAATTTTATCATTAATTATCCCAATAATTCCACTAGTTCTCAAATCCAGTCAAAAACAATAAAAATGCTAATTTATTAAGGATTTAAATGACATAAGCTTTGTTGTACAAAGAACTTGGTATCTGTACCAAAGCTTCATATAAAGTAGTTGATCGCCTTTCCGGTCTACATGGACTCAACCGATGACAAATGTGGTCGTTGAGGTGTACCTATTAGTGTTGTTTATTCATTTTTAACTATCAAGGTACACCTTCGATGATCTGCCAATGCCAACCCCACAAAGGTATTTCGGAGTTATGGTAAATTTTTAATAGAAAAATATTGGAAAAAATTGAAATACGGTCCAATGCAAAGGTCGCGGGTTCGATTCCCGTCTGAGAATTCACTTGTGGCCGAGTCAATTTTTTCCAATATTTTTCTATTAAAAATTTACCATAAATATAAAAATAGCATTGAAAAATGCAAAAATTACAAAATCATAAAATATTTCGGAGTTGTTATTAAGACGCTATATAGAAAAGTAAGTACTTATTGTTATAAAATTAATAGGGCGGTTAGAGATGTTATCTATATCTAGACTTGTAAAGTTTCAGAAACACGATTTTATGATTTTGCCTCGACACTTTTTCTTTCGAAAAGATCGAAAAGAGTAAATTGAAGATTATTCTCAAATGGGGTTACATATACTATTGGAAATTGGTTTAATTATCGACACCAATAATGTTTAGAATCAAGTAGTTTCATTATTTTTTTAAATAGCTATTGTTATTTACTACGAAGTGATTTCGTGGTTATTATGCCTAATCTGCAAAATCAGTCTCGCTCCCGCGCGCGTCGTTTTCTCATTGCAATTTTGCTCCAGTGGTTAGAGAGCGTTTGGCAATTTTCGGTGACTTAAAAATCACGATAAGGGACCAAAATGAACTATTTATTGCTAATCCGTGCTAGTATAGATAATAAATGTGGTAAATATAGATGGTTACCGCCGTAGCTCTCCCTGGCTTGCGGCTGGCACATGTAGAGGGCGATGTTGGCGCCTCGCTCACCAGGAGGCCCAGACTGGTGTTGTCCACCACAAATTCATATTCATATATCATCATTTGACAATTTAATAGACATCGCAGTACCAAACACACACCGAAATAATACACAAGTACACTGACCTAAAAGATGAAGTAGCTCGGGTCTGGAGACAAGAGAAATTGTACATAGTCCCATTTACACAAACCGCTTCAACTACTTGGCCTCAGACCAACCACGTTCATTAATATGCAAAAAGCCGCCATTCTTAATACATGCAGAATAGTTAGAAAGTTTTAGATATTCCCGAAAGTACAATCGATTCATAACTACTTAATATTAGCCTCTTTGTGTTGACTCACAGTTCCAAAAAAGCTTAACATACCAAATATTTGAGAACAAAATTAAAATAATAGAAACTTTTATTGCACACGATACAAAAACAAACACATATAGAGAAAAATTACAATAAAGAGGAAAACAATAAGCGGCCTTATTGCTACATAGCAATCTCTTCCAGGCAACCTTGGGTGAGAGACGGAACCCTTCATGTGCGAGTTCGACTCGCACTTGGCCGATTTTTTTTTTACAATTTCATTGGGCTAGCATTTGGCCACCAACTGGCCTGATGGTAAGCGAGCTGTGGCCTAAGATGTAGCATGCTTACCCAACAAGTACCTATTCACTCTGATTTTGAAGAGGTCCAATTTGTAGCATTCAGGGAATACATCAGCAAGCAATGAATGCCAGTCCTTGGCTGTTAGCACCAGGAAGGAGGACCTATTTATTGGTACAACAACATTAATAAATGCTTACCCCCGTAGCTCTCCCTGGCTTGCGGCTGGTACATGTAGAGAGCGATGTTGGCGTCGGCCTCGCTCACGAGGAAGCCCAGACTGGTGTTGTCCACCATGAATTCCATTTCGTATATCTGTTCAACATACAGCAAAACGGTTAAGTACATAAGTAATAGAGTCTAAGTAGGAGGTGATGTTGCAGGCACCTAACAATTATGTGGGGAGGAGGCGACAGCCACGGCTGCTGGTGGTACCACGAGACAGGACTAATTTGCTTAGTAAAGATGACTGATATTTTTTCGTGTTCTCTGAGTGAATTTTCCAAAGTATCATTACATATTATATGTTATAGGCAATAGGGACCACTTTATCGAATTGGGATATGTCCTGTCATGATATTGTGTTTGTGTTAATAAATAAAATAAAATTATAAAAAAAATCTAGTATTAGCTGTTTTACTACGATTTAAGATAATTATATTATGGGCCCAGGAGATAATTATTTTCCAATTACTGAGACGAAATAATTAAAACTTTTTAATTTTGCATTTAACAATGCTATTTTATATTATAATTTTTTTTTTTTTACTATCTTCCATCAGCTTCAGAGCTATAATCAGATTTGCGGTTAAACAGTAACAGTTCGAGGGTTTCACATCCTGTGATGTGTCACCTCATATTTATTGCCTATTATATTAGGTTATTATCTTTTTAAATTGAGGCTATTCTTTTTCTTTTTAGCCGGGATATCGACTTTCTGTCATCTAGCAGAGTTTGTGCGAGTTGGTTTTTATGCCGCTGCAGTCTTTGCTTGTAGGCCTTATGGAATTTTTCTACCTCTTCCTTAACTGTCGGGATCTGTAAGTACTCGTGTATCTCTGAGTTTCTAGTGAAACATGTTGCTCCGCTTATTGTTCTTAAGACCTTGTTTTGGAACCGTTGTAGTATTTCAATATTTGAGTGGCAGGCTGATCCCCACAGCTCTATACCATAGGTCCATATAGGTTTTATGATGCATTTATATATACTTAGTTTGTTCTCCAGGCTAAGCGAAGACTGTCTGTCTACTAGCCAAGACATATCCTTAAATCTTCTGTTTGCTGCTTCTCTTTTGTTTCTTATAATTATGGTCTCTCCACGTAAGCCTTCTGTCTAGTTCCATACCTAGATATTTATATTATAAATATAAATAAGAAAATATACAAGTAAAAAGTCCCGTCTGAGCGACATGATAACAGTGGTATTTTTCTAGTATATTTTCTTATTTATATTTATTACATTGCTGGAATTTATAATAGAAAGATGAGATGAAAGAAGAAATAACAAAACACCTGGGGGGGGGGGCTAATTTGACATTTGTTAGGGATTGTAATCGGGATGCATTTTGAAAGGTATTGAATGGCCGAAATTATGCACTGTCTAAGCAAAGTGACACACGAAAATATCTTCCTATTGTATGGAGAAGTGTCAAATGTCATTTAAAACATCATCGTTCCGAAAGGGATTGCGACTATAAGTTACACTATTCCATAAATCACAATCCCTTTGAAAGGGATTGTGATAGATTTTGAAATTAGACAATTAGGGGGCTAGCCTGCCTCAAAAGTATTATTTTGCTATTTTTTACTGAAATGTTTTTTATAAAATTGGTGCAATTATCATTTATCTTCTAACTTTCAGCACTCGTTGCATTGATTTTGGCATCAATAACACACAAGTGCATAAGCTACTGACTTCCGAATCAGATCAATACATGTGTTGTGTGTGTGACATTATTAAATCACATTATGTAATTATATTTAAGACATATAAAACGGATCTTATTCTAATCCCACAAAACAAATCTTACCTGTGCCGACCGCAGATCTCTCGAGACAAGCGACAGAGTTCTGTGTTGTGCTTGATACCGCAGTAAAGACACAGACTTGTATACATCAGCGACTAGTATAAGGTTCTTCACAGCTAACATTTTGTGCACGTATATCTGTGTGTCTATGAACGCTACGCCTACTAGGTCGTTGTCTTTCAACTGCCAGATGTAGATCTGTTGACAATTTTGTTTGTGTAAGTGAACAAAATAGCTTAAAAACCACATTTTAGGCATTATTTCAAAGAAACAGGAACTTTTGTATATATTTTTAAATTTAAACTAAATAAAGTTGATCAATTACTTCAAAAGTACAAAAACGATTAATTCGTTAACTGATATACCGATTTATGATTGTTTAATTTTTGCATTTTTTAATGCTCTTTTTATAATTATGATAAATTTTAAATACATCATATTACTTGTGGCCGAGTTTATGTTTTTATTATGATTTTAAATTTATCATTAATGATGTACTGATGTTTAAGGATATATTTTTAATTATAATTCAGCCTTTCAGAAACCAAAATATCAAGATTTTTAGATAGTTATTTATATTGGTTTTCAGGTTAAAGACTTCTGCCAGGTAATCCAATGAATGATACTATCAAAGACTTTATACTATCCATTTAAGAAATCTATAGAAAAAGTCTCTACTTATAAAAAACTTTTTAACTATGTATTGTATTAATTAGAAAGTTACAGAGTTTATAAAAACAAGTAAAGTATTAAAATACTAAATAATCCTAATCCTAACTGATATTATAAATGCGAAAGTGTGTTTGTTTGTCCTTCCTTCACACCCTAACTAAGCAACGAATCAACTTGAGTTTCGGCATAAAGTTAGTTGAAAAGACGGAGAGTAAATTAGGCTACTTTATATCCCGATATTCCCACGGGAACGGGAACCACGCGAGTGAAACCGCGGGCCGCGGCCGCTAGTAGGTTCTACTCTACCTTCTGCCCCACCGCTGATATCAAGTACCCCAGCACTTGTGTGAGCGCAGTAACAGGGCCTTTCTGTTCCTTAGCGTACAGTTCCTTGAATCTGTTCTTGGTCAAAGGTTGACCCGGCTCCGGTACTACGTCTATAATGTCGTAAATTATGATCTGAAATAGATGTGACAAATTAAAAATGGCAGTCTTGACTATATTTTAGTTTAATTCGGCAATTTCTAGTAGGAAACCGGTGTCCAGAGAACAATGGAATATGTATTGTTTCTCATAATTCGGGGTGCGAGGTTAAACAAGTAAAAATTGTAATGCAAAATTAGATAATGTTAGATCTACAGCTGGAATAGTTTCAAATTAATATCTTATTAAATCATAATATTTTAGAACTATCAAACCATAATCGACTTTGATGGTGGTGACAAAATAAAACCTTTTGGAGCATCAAAAAGACTATACAAGAAAGATATAAGTTACGCGATGTGTGTCTTTATTTCAGCGTATGCAATGTCAAGTATCGTATGACGAAGCTAAGTATGTCCAATCAAGCGCTTTTCAGACTACGCTATAATATACTAACATATAGCTTACAGCTCATAGCACAACGATATCGCTCACCATACATTTACTTAGATAGCAGCGTATAGTAAGCCAATAATATATATTATAGCTTAGTGTGAACTCTAAGTAAATGCATGGTGAGCGATATCGTTGTGCTATGCGCTATAAGCTATATGCTATTATATTATAGCGTAGTCTGAAAAATGCTTTAGCCGCGTACTGATTGGGCGAGCAGCCTCGCGCGGCTGCCTCGCGAGCCAAATGCCTCGGTTGGTGTGGACGTGCCTCGGGCTGCCTCGGGTGCGTGTTTGCTCGGCTGAGCGCGGCTCGACCCCGAGCCAGATGTTGTCGGTAAACTTGACGTGCTCAAAGGTGCCTCAGTGAGCGCTGTGCGTTAGGTGGGTACGGTTATGTTTTGGCTCGCGCGCGAAGCTACTTCAAGTTTGTCTCTTGCCGTGTTTGTCTCTATCTATAATAATGATATTGTACGGTCATTAACCGCACAATTTTATTGTTACCTAGCAAGCGCATAGCGCGTTGTCAGCACTTTGGTAAATGAATATTTTATTTAAATTTTTACAACTAATTAGTTCGCATTCAATATCGATATGTTCATGTTGTGTGACTCATTACTTCAATAAACAAAAGAAAACAGTTCGGACTTCTAATTTCAAGATTTTCAAGTACTTAAATTTCAATTCAATATTTCAAGATTCACTTCAGTAAAAGTTTGTGTGGTAGCAAGAAACCATACATCTTTTTTGGTCCTTCGAGGAACTCAGTGTTTTGTGTGTCTAGTGTACGGAGCGGATCGGTTCGGCTGGCCTCCCACAAGCGGGTCTCACCAGTTCGGATTGAGAGAGCCGCACATCTGTGCACGAGATATACGAGCATTGAGAGCATTCAGCACCTAAGGCGAGTTATTCAAGGACTCGGACTTCAACAACAACACAACTTCAATTCAAGAAGATGGAACGTCTGCTTATCCGTCAGAAAGAGCTGCTCAAAGAAATTGAGAGGCTCAACGTCAACTTTGGGAAAGATGGTCCTGGAAGAAAAACGCAAGATTATATTCAGAAGAAGCTGGATACTTTGGAAAGTTTGTGGCAAGAATTCTACAGGAATAACGAAGTGTTACAACAATGTGAAGATAAATCAGGTGAATATTTCGAAAAAGACGTTTTCAAGACCATGAAAAACTTTTATGAAGCAACCAAGACTGTATTCTTGTCATATAAAATACCTCAAGAAGAAAAACTACCGATTCAGGAGAGCAGTAGGCCAACTTTTGAGCTACCTTCTACAAGCAAGAATGTGAGTTTTTCAACAAAATGTGACAGGGGTACCAGTAGTAAGGTGGAAGAATTACTGAAAAAGCAAGCAAGTAATTTTCGTTCATTTTCAAGAGCAATTTCAAATATTGATTTAGATATAATCAGTGATCAGTGGGAATTTGAAGATCACCTGAGAACCCTTCAAACCAGGTGGTCAGCGATCGACTCTCTACATTTGGAAATCGACATGGAGCTGGAGGGCTCTAACGAATCATATGATCAAGCATATTCACATCATGAGCGGTCCTATTTTCAAATCAAGAAAGCAATCAACAGCCGTATGTGTTCAGTAAGTCACAAGGAAAAGTTCGTGCCTCGTATGGAAATTCCAGAATTTTCAGGAAACTATCAACACTGGATTTCTTTCAAAGATCTGTTTTCTGAGTCTATCCATCGCAACGCATCATTGTCGAAAGCTCAGAAGATGCAGTTTCTAAAAAGTAAAGTACGAGGTGAAGCTGAGCGTCTTATCCAGCATCTTTCAATAAGTACTGAAAACTATGATACATGCTGGGAGATTTTAAATAACAGATTCAATAACAAGAAGTTAATTTTCAATACTCATATTCATACCATGATGAGCATACCTACCATTCAGCAACCGGCTGCCTATCTAATCAAGAGACTTCATGATACCACTACAGAATGTTTAAACGCCGTAAAGAATCTGGGCGCCGACATCAGCACGTGGGATCCATTATTGGTTTACCTATTATCACAAAAACTAGATAGTCAAACGTACAGCGACTATATGGAATCCCTAAACCAGCCTCGTGAACTTCCTAACTTGAAAGAGTTCCTGGAATTTTTAGAGAGCAAATTCACTATCATGGAGACCTCTCGTAGGAAACCGGATGGAACGCAACTTCAGCAGAAAAATAATTCTACACCTCAATTTTCAACAAGTGGAAAATTTCATCAAAAACCTAATAATTTCAAGAATTCATTTTTGAGTAATCAAGTACATTCAAGACCTATTCAAAACAATTTCAAGAAAACATGTCCTTTATGTGAAAAAGATCATGGAATTTATTTCTGTAAAATATTTCTAGAAATGTCGCCAATAGTGAAGCTAAAAACTATTGCGAAATTAAATTATTGCAACAACTGTCTGTACGATCATAACGGAAATGCGTGCACAGCGAAAAAACGATGTCGTGAGTGCAACGGCCCCCACAATAGCATTTTACATGAAGCATTTAAAAGCAAAACTAATAATTCAGAAATAATAAAGAAATCAATGCCTCAACCGAGCATCGAACGAGCCCAAACCAGCAACGCGCATGTTTCACAACAAAAAGATTGCTCTGAAGTTCTACTTGCAACAGCCATGATCAAAGTTCAAGGAGTAGATGGCACCTATCATATCATGCGTGCTTTAATAGATCAGGGTTCGCAGCTGTCGCTTATCTCAGAAAACGCGGCACAAATATTATCTTTACCCCGAGAAAGCTTCAAAGGAGTCATCTGTGGAGTCGGAGTCAAAGAAAGCAATTGCAAGGGTCGATTCGTCATAAACTTTCAATCGATGGATGAACAGAATGACTTCAGCGTCAATGTTTTGATAATAAACAATTTAGTTCGAAATTTACCAAATGCTACTTTCACTAAGCCATCGTGGTCGTACTTAGATAACATCAAGCTGGCTGACCCACACTTTTACGTCAGCCGACCGATAGACATCCTTTTGGGGGCTAATATATATCCTCAATTGATGTTAGAAGGAGTCTGCAAATCTCAAGATTCATCTCTTCCTATCGCTCAGCAAACTCAACTCGGCTGGATCCTGTGCGGTTCAGTTACGACTACGTTACAATGCAACGTAGTTTTGAACAACATCGAACAAATAGAAAAGTTTTGGAATATCGAAGACATAACGGAAAATTATCAATTATCTTCGGAAGATTTACGTTGCATAGAATATTATAAACAAAGTACTACAAGAAAAGCAGACGGCCGGTACCAAGTCAGGCTTCCATTACAAGAAAACTTTCAAGAAGAATTGGGTTTATCAAAGCCAAGAGCAGTCGCTCAATTTCTACAATTAGAAAGAAAATTCAAAAAACAACTGGACATGGCTATCGAATATAAACATTTCTTTGACGAATATATTCAGTTACGTCATATGAAACAATCACAGCCGGCCGGTAACAAGACACCGCAATGCTATTTACCGCATCATTGTGTCGTGCGGGAAGGGTCACTAACTACGTCACACAGAGCCGTTTTCAACGCTTCATCACTTACCACGAGTGGAAAAAGTCTCAATGACCTTATGGCCTGTGGTCCCAACCTGCAGCAGGACCTTCAGTCGCTGATCCTTAAATGGCGGCAATTCAAGTACGTCTTCACAGCAGACATTGAGAAGATGTTTATGCACCCCGACGATCAACAACTTCAGAAAATCATATGGAGAGCTTCACCACAGCAACCACTTCAAGAATTTCAATTAACTACAGTTACATACGGCACCAAGGCCGCTCCGTTCCTGGCGATGATGACCTTGAGACAACTAGCTCGGGACGAACGCGAAAACTTTCAAGATAGTCAAGCGCCCCAAACAGTTGAAGAATGTTTTTTCATGGATGATCTCATTCAAGGTCAACATAGCTTAGATAAAGCTCTCAAATTACAAGAAGATTTAATTAAACTATTGAGTTCCGGCGGATTCAACCTCAGAAAATGGTCAGCAAATGAAACATTATTATTAGAAAATGTGAAAACAAGTAAGGAAAAGCAAGATAAATATGAGTTTCAGCAGATTGAATCAACGAAAACACTAGGGTTGCGCTGGGACCCGCTGACAGACAGTTTTTCATTCGAAGCTAAACTTAGTAACAACACTACTAAGGTTACAAAAAGGACGCTGCTTTCAGACATTTCAAAATTATTTGACCCGCTTGGATGGCTGACCCCCGTTACAACAAACCTGAAAATCCTGTTTCAACAAGTTTGGAATACTGAAATTGGCTGGGATGACAAGGTTCCAGAAAGCATTTTACAAGATTGGAATATAATAAAATCAGATGTTATCATAAACATAAACAAAGTTCACGTGACGCGGTGGCTATATACCGAACAAGCGGCCGATATCGAATTACATGCCTTCTGTGACGCATCGTTGAAGGCATACGCTTGCGTCATATATTGTAAAAATAATTCAAACAATAATATCGTTTTAATTGGAGGAAAGGCGAGAATAGTCTCAACCAAGAAAAATATTTCACTTCCGAGATTAGAACTATGTGGGGCCGAACTTATGACTAAATTGATAAGTAAGGTTTACCAATGTCTTTCAAGCAATGAATATAATATAACTACACTCTGCTGGACAGATTCAACAGCAGTTTTGGGATGGATTCAAGGAGATCCCAAACGATGGAAGCCATTTGTCGCCAATCGAGTAAAGAAGATCACGGAAGTAGTGAGCCCGAACAACTGGCGCTACGTGAAGTCTGCTGACAACCCTGCTGACTGTGCTAGTCGGGGATTACTCGTTTCACAACTACTCGATCACAACTTGTGGTGGCAAGGCCCATCCTGGTTATCTGCATTTGAGAAAAACAAGGAATCGCAGCAATTATTTTCTACAAATGAAGAGTTAAAATCGTCGGTCGATTCAGCTGTAGTCAGCAATGCCGCCGTCGTAACACAATGCGATGACGTCATAGAGCTATTACTCAATAGATATAGTTCATTAACCAAGATTATCAAAACTTTAGCATGGTGGCGAAGACTTCTGAAAAAAGATCATAAGATGAAAACTTCATATTTGTCAATTCAAGAAGTTCAAGAAGCGAGGGATTACATTATCAAGCATACACAAAGAAAGTATTTTTCAGAAGAAATTAGTTGTTTACAAGCAAGCAAAAATATAAATAAAAATAGCAAGATATTGAACTTACATCCATTTCTAGATAAAGATGGATTACTGCGAGTTGGTGGTCGACTGAAAAATGCATATATTGACCCAGATATGAAAAATCCGATCATAATTTCACATACCAGTCGGCTATCGCAATTATTAATTGATGACATGCATTTACGTACCTTTCATGGAGGGGCTCGTCTCACGCTTGCGAACCTGAGAAATAAATTTTGGGTTACCTCTGGAAATAGAGTTGTCAAAAGCCGTCTCCAACCATGCGTAATCTGTAAGAAAAATAAACCAAGCTTACAAGATCAATTAATGGGTGACTTACCTGCAGCACGAGCGAACCCAGCTCGTCCATTCTTTCACACCGGCGTGGATTTCACGGGTCACGTCGAAGTTAAGGCAAACAAAGGAAGAGGAATTAAAACTACAAAAGGATATGTCGCAGTTTTCGTGTGTATGGTGACAAAGGCCGTACATCTGGAGCTGGTCTCAGATTTATCCTCCTCCGCCTTCATTGCTGCCCTAAGAAGACTCTCTGCTCGCCGGGGTACCCCGCATCACATTTACAGTGACAACGGGACTAACTTCGTCGGTGCAAGTCGGATTCTGAAGCAAGAGTACTCCGAACTTCAAAAAGTGATGGATGCTGATTTTCATAAGCAAGTTGTTGACCTTGGCATCGAATGGCATTTTCAAGCGCCGTCGTGGCCTAGTGCAGGAGGCCTCTGGGAAGCCGCGGTCAAGAGTCTAAAATATCATTTACGACGAGTACTGACCAATCAAAAATTGACTTTCGAGGAATTTTCAACCTTGTTGTCACAATTAGAGGCATGCTTAAATTCAAGACCCCTATGCGCTCTAAGTGAAGACCCTGATGAGCTTGACTTCTTAACGCCATCACATTTCCTATCAAGTGGACCCATATTAACCATCGTAGACACCGAACATGATGTCAGGACACGATGGAGATTAATTCAAAAAATTCACAAGGACATTTGGCAGAAATGGCGTGACGAATATTTATTACAACTAACTACGCGTTCAAAATGGAATTCACCTAAAGAAAACATCAAGCTCAACGATATTGTAACTATTCACGACCCGAACCTACCTGCAGGAAAGTGGGCGATGGGCCGCGTCATTCAATTGCATCCAGGCAGCGATGGCTACGTCAGAGTTGTGACGTTGAAAACGAAACACGGCGTCATCAAACGGCCCGTAGTCAAGTTATCAGTCCTGCCTGTTCATAACGCAGTAAATCAGACACCTATTGTGACGTCATCAGAGCAAGATCAAGAAATCAAGTCACAAACTAATAACCAAAGGCAAAAACGAGACAGAAAACAGTGTAATCGGAGCCATAAAACTTTAACGCTCACTTCGATTATTTACTCGATTGTTTATTTCATGACTTTACTATCTACATGCTTCAGCTACAAAATAACTGCATTAAATAACACTCAAGGATTGTACTTTGACAAGATCGCAAATATTCAACTGATAAGAGATGAATGGAAAGTTGTTGTATATTACAACATGGATCCTTACTGGGAAGGTTTCGCAGCATATCAAACTTTCTACGAACACTTAGAAAATACGTGTTTCAAAATAAACAATCAAAGTAATTGTGACGTTATAATGTCTCAGTTACGTCACTCGTACGCAGAGCTCGAGTACTACAATAGCGTTTTGCTGAATCGTCCAAAGTTACATTTGAGGCGACGCCGTGGGCTTATCAACGGTGTCGGATATCTTGCTCATAGCCTGTTCGGAGTATTAGATGAAGAATTTGCGGAACAATACGCAAAGGACATTGACCTTATACACATGAACGAAAAACATTTGGCAACACTAATGAAAAATCAGACTTCGATAGTGGAAGCTGAATATAATTTATTGAAAAGGACGGAAGAAAGTATTCAAAATCAACATAAAAAATTCAATAGACACATCCTTGTCCTGGAACAGAATTTTAACAAGATGAAAGTTGAAATAACAAGTTTAGACTACAAGAATGAATTCACTTCGTCAGCTATGGCAGCACAAAATTTACTTCAGAATTTGAAAAATATTCAAGATACAATAATAGACACAATAACAAATATTTATAACGGAAAGTTCAATGTGCATCTAATAACGCCTCGACAACTTCAACATGAATTAAATTCGATTGCGGGACATCTGGAAAATGATATTTCCTTACCCGTGACAACCATTCAGACAAGTACAGATATTTACCACTTATTGAAAGTTAAAGCACGAGTCACAGAACAATATTTGATAATAGAAATAAAAGTGCCACTCATAAGCAGAGACAAGTACGAGTTGCACAAAATTATTGGTGTCCCTAAGCAAGAAGGGAGAAATATGGTTACCCTGATACCCATTTCAGAGTACATAGGGGTAAACTTACAAAAGGATTCATACTTTCCACTATCTTCAGAAGAAATAGAAAAATGTATTTATCATGACCTTTCAACCTATTTTTGTCATCTACGGACCCCAGTTTTCAAAATGAGGTCAGATCAAGACTTATGCATAAGTGACTTCAATAATAATTGCAAAATACAAATCGACTTATGCAAGAATCAATGGATTAGCTTAAAAAATATCAACACTTATTTTTATTTTTGTTGTGACCAATGTCAGCTGAGAGCCATGTGTGGGGATCAAGTTACCGCCTCGCAGCTGACCGCCGCAAACGTCATCGACATATCGGAGAACTGTGTAATTAAGACAGAAAATTTCACAGTATTTTCACATCGTGACCTTTCAAGCATTCTCAGACTGAATATGGAAGTTGAAAAACCGGAAATTCATCAGATTAACAACATTCTCAACTTCACGATAAACCCTCTCAATCACTCCACTTCAAACGACTTGAGATCAGACATTATCTTAGGAGAAATAAAGCAAAATATTGAGAAACTGAAGAGTGCAGATATCCTGACAGATAAAATTTCTTACCACGACATTCATCATTATTCTATCATATACTGTCTGGTTGGAATCATACTGGTGACCGGTGTCATATTCATTTGGAGGCGATTTATTCGTGGCCGTCGGGAGGGCACGCCAGCACCCGCGAGCGACGCGACTGCAGCGTCAGCGAGCCAGCCGCAGCCCAGCGGACAACGTGACGTCGATAACACCCCGCCAGATCAAGAATCCGTCACTCTGGAGATGGGCGTACGGACCAAGGACAGAGGGACCACCCCTGTGTTACGCAAAGTTACTTTTAGTGATAGTTTAATGTGAAATATTTAAGCTAATTATACATTTTAATGTTTTTTATTTACACTTATTCAATTTTACAAATGTTTTAATTTTCAAATTCGTTTACATTAATTTGATTGTACATTTTAATATTTTATATTTACATTTTTTTTATTTTTCAAATGTTTACTTTTCAAATTAGTTTACATTATTATAACATTATCTTTTTTTGTCGCTCGGCAGCATGTACGGTCATTAACCGCACAATTTTATTGTTACCTAGCAAGCGCATAGCGCGTTGTCAGCACTTTGGTAAATGAATATTTTATTTAAATTTTTACAACTAATTAGTTCGCATTCAATATCGATATGTTCATGTTGTGTGACTCATTACTTCAATAAACAAAAGAAAACAGTTCGGACTTCTAATTTCAAGATTTTCAAGTACTTAAATTTCAATTCAATATTTCAAGATTCACTTCAGTAAAAGTTTGTGTGGTAGCAAGAAACCATACAGATATCATGGGCAGTCGAGAGGAGTCCATTCGTTTAACACAACTGTACAGCAAGTACAAAGAGCTTTGCAAAAACAATAAGCAGCTAGGAAAATAGCTGCAGCTGAAAATACACGACTGTCAATTTCGAATACTCGCGGACTTATGACGGCTCAGCCTGCCTCGCGAGGCGGCCTCGTGTAAATTTGACAAAACTACTGAGGCTGCCTCGGGAGCCATCGCTCGCGATCAGGACACCGAGGCTGCCGCGCGAGCCCGTGCGCTAGGTGGGTACGCGGCTAGTCAGGGCGTGCCTCGCCGAGGCAAACGCATGTCCAGCCTGGCGAGCGTGCCGAGGCCCGAGCCAGGGCTCCGTCACTCCATGTACTTGCGCGCTTTAATTACCTACCGCCCGGTCGAGCGTTCTCGGGCCGTTTGCGGACCAAATTCAGTGCGGTTTTCGCAAGCGGAGCGCAAGCACGTTGTTCAATTTAATCGTTAAATTCGTTCGTTTACTTTAAAGATTTTTTTTTTTTTTACCTACACACTGGCTCTATAATTATGTTTTATCTAGATGTATTGCACAGTCAGAACAAATTTATAAAAAATATATTTTATAAACGATACAATTTTAAACTACCACCTAATAGTCAGAACATATTTACAGTTCTCAATAACATAAACAAAAAGTTATGTTGTACGCTTGAGCATTTAGGCACATTTTAACATGCAGCGGTTGCTGACGCGAAGGAGTAGGCTATTATAGCAGTAGGTATTGGAAATTTTTCACTGAGTGAAGTATCTGTTACGTAGTAACTATTTAGTAATCTGTGCCCGAGCCGAGCGTTGTCGGTTTTGTCCATGCTCAAATGCGCCTCACTACGTTTGCCGCGCTCACTCAAGACGGTTGTAACTTCGCCTCGCTTGTTCGTGAGGTCATGGATAAAGAACAGTGACTTAAATTAATACAATTATATGCTAAATATAGACGACTTAAGGATGCGCTATGTCCCGATTATACTAATTAAGATAATACTAACTAAGATTAGGATATTTTTTAAAGATTTTTTACAATTACTAGAAAGGTAGTGATGGCGGTAGCTATCCGAACGTGCGGCCTCATCGCGATCTTGAGCAAAACTGGCTCGGCCTTTCCTCGCAAATCTTATACGTCTTTTTATACCCGAGGCTGGCTCGCGAAATTGCTCGCTCAGTCAGTACGCGCCTAACGGATAACTTCTATAACAACAATATCTTAAACCCTACCAATGAAAAATGTGGCGTTGAGGTTTTTATAATCTTTTTATAATCTCAAACTGCACTTTTGATGGTCTGCCAACATCACAAGTGATTACGATATGATAGTATATGTGTGTGTGTAAAACCATAACTTGTATTTACTCACCCGCCCTCTAGAAGTGATGTCTTCACTATAATTATAATTTGTACCTATCGCTATGTAGCCGCGAAGACCAGATCTGAAAGATAAATTACGAATGATAAATTTTAAATAGAAAAATATTGGATAAAAATAGCATTGAAAAATGCAATAATTCAAAAATCATAAAAAAAAATACGAAATTAATAACCTATCCTCAAATAAGGATAGGCCTATCTAAGATTTGGTAGTCTAGATATTTTTGTTAATATGGCCAAAATAACAAACAGTTGATAAGTATCGAAACCAAGATGGCCTATCTTAGAGATAGGTTATTAAATCTGACCGTAAGTCTACAACATAAACCGACGTCCGCCGTGGTAGAGTGGTAAGTACACCGGTTTCAAGGTGTCGCCTACTCTGAGGTCCTGGGTTCGAATCCCGGTAGGGGCAAATGTTTGTATGATGACATGTCTATTTGTCTTGGTCTGGGTATTTAATATGTAAATTATGTATGTATTTACAAAAAAAAGTATAAAGTATGTTTATCCTTTATCAAGCATCCATAACACAAGTTCTTCATGAAACTTAACGTGGGCTAGATGATTGGTGTGTTTGTATGCAATTATTTTATGTATATTTATTTATTTATACCTAGTTCCTTCGTAAGACAAGGCCACATTCTTAAGACAGGTAACATGTTCCCAGTCGTCCAACTCGATGCGAGTGTTCGGTATGATCTCCCAGGAGACAGGGGAGAACAGCATCACTGAGAACCTCTCCTGCATTGGGTAGGGGAATCTGAAATCGTGTAAATGATGTCATTTTAAACCTTTTAGCCCTACAGTGGTCGCGTGGATTACATATGTCATCCACAAAAACTAAATTGGCTAATTCTCAAAAACTACAAAGGTAAATTACGAGCACTTCGAGATACTCTAAATTGAATAGTTTAAGAATGAGCTCCAATAATGCAAAACCGCCGGTCGTGTATGGTAATGTCACAGGAGCTCCGCGAAATTCGTGGACTACAAGTGTATGCCACGCGACCAATTACGTGAGTATTTTGATAACTTATTTTTATTCATGACTTTTGAAGTCAATTCTAATCTGACTTACTTATAATAAATAGCCATAGGCTTACAGTATACGAATAAAATAACTAAGCTCTTGTATACATTTTTGTTTTGGAATAAAATCATAAGATCGGTGGACCGCTTTCAGTACCGCATGGCTGATCTCTATCACACCAAGCCACGAATTTTTTAGTGTTATTTAGAAGTATTTTTTGTTTTTAGTTAATATTTATAAACACAGAGGTTGTTATGTTTTTGTTGATTATATTCATTAAATAATACTTTGATTATAAGATTTAAACACGAATAAAATTAAAATAAAGCTCAGATTTTTTGTATTTTCATTTTTCATTGGCTCCACGCGACTAATCACGTAACTTTTTACTGCGCGACCACTCCAGGGTTAAGCATTTTCTAGGCCCTTTAATATCACTGTTAAACACTTTAATGTTATCCTTATTTGCATACAAAGGTAAGGATCAATGTGGCCACAACCGGAGATTAAACCAAAGTATTCTATCTTATATTAAGGCATTTTAATGAAGATGAAAGAAAATGAAACTCTATTATTATTAACTTGAATATTACGTAAATATTTTTGCCAATGTCATTTATAAGGTATAATCTTAAGTTTTCTTTTAACCATAATACATTTGTAGGTTTTTATAAATAGTTCAATAAACATTGCCCACTTTCGATTCACTGTCTCTATTTTCCTGAACAATATCGAAGAACGATTAATCTCAATCAATCTAATTTAAAAATTTCGCGGTCTGATTCGAGTCTGCTGAGGGACCACGGCTATAGCAACATAGCGTCAAGCTGTAAGTCGCAATCGTCGTAAGTGCAAATGTCGCGTTTTAGTCCCGTTGTTAATTTAATTTATAAGTTGTTTATAATATAGTCTGAACTGGACCAAAACATAGATTACATATTATTCCCATATTCCCACGGGATCGAGAACGACCATTGATCATTAGTTTCTAAAAACATCTTCTGTCCTGTGAAACGAAAACTCACCTATCACCCTTATTCTCCGTAGATTTCTCCTTGTCTTCTCCATTGAATTTGTAGTATGAAGTTGTAGGCGTTGAGACTGAAGCGACGAGGCAATAGGTCTTCGACTCTACGTGGAATGTGACTGCATGCGGGGTCATGCGGATGGGCACCTTCCGCACCGGCCACGGCGCGTCGTATGATAAGTGTGTTGGAAGCGCACATATGCGGAGTTCCGACTGAGAGCAATATTGAAAAAATAGCAGTCAAGAACGCTGTAGTGGCGGGACTATAACATTTCTGTCCTATATCCCTAAATAAGTTCTTTTAAGTGTAAGAAAAGTGCCTTCAAAATTGGTAAGTTACTATTATGAACTGAAATGTTGCCTTGCACATTATAACACAACTGTGTTTTCATCGTTGGTTTCAACTAAAATGTGTCACGAAAAGGTAGTCTTAATAAGATATGACACACTATAAAGCGACGAGGATGCGGGGTCATGCAGATGGGCACCTTCCGCACAGGTCACGGGGCGTCGTATAAGTGTGTGAGATAGATTGAATAAAGATATTAAGCAAGAAATTTTATATAGCCCACAGCTAGTACGGTTCCCTATAATTTAAAAAAGGTTTTTTTACGCTTTTCTAAGTTGCTATCGACTTGAACATTATAGCTCAGTTTTCGAGGGATATAAGGGCCACACCACATCTATCCGTATTAACGTCGCGATCTTCCTTTACTTGAATCTATCTCTAATTGATATAGATATCTTACTTCAGTTTAATATGTACGATACGGTGTATCGGCGTTACACACCCAGCAATTATTTTCTAGCATCACAAATCACTGAATTAGGGCACAGATTAGCAGATATAAAACCGTAAAAAGTGCTAGATTATATTGTTACAAATATTACCTTATCAGTGAAATACAGGAATCCTTGAGGACAATTGGTATTGTTGAACGGCGCAAAAGCAGCGGCGGGCGAATGCGGTGCCGCCAAAGGGTGTAGACGCGGCTCTCCGCGCGAGGTCAGTATCAATACATGAGGCGTGCGACCACAGATGAACACGCCGTTATAACCACATACGTTACCTAAGGACGAAAATGTAGCTTTGAAGATTCAAGCCATATCGACGTCTTCAAATATCAAAGACCTGATTTCGCAGTGCTAACTTTGTGATCGGAAAGGGGATCTTTTTGTCTTACTAATATTATAAGGAATATATAACTACAATGACGTTTTACTAATAGAAACGTTAAACGCTAAAATCATGACGATTAAAATCACCGAAAAAATACGACAGCTACATACACTGACATAAAACGTCAAGAAAGGGACAAAAACTAACGTCAATATACGTAATACCTGTCGTTAGAAAGAGATAAACAGATATCGTTAGTTATTGTTCATGCGTATGCACACGGCGCCGCAAGTGCGACACGTGCTGGCCGCAATTTAAATAGATAACTCCGCTAACATATATGTTATATTACATCGTTCGTAACTATTTTATTGATTGTTAACGCCGCTAGCAGATGTAGACGCGACTCTCCGCGTGCGTTCAGTATCAATATATGAGGTGTACGACCGCAGATGACCGCATTATCAGATCACAGCTCGGTCTATCCTTGGCAGAGAAATAAGGCTCCAAAGTTACCTCTAATGTATGAAAATCGGCCAGTGTCGTCAATTATGTGTCCTCCACTGTATATCATATAATTGTTAAGTTAAAAGAAACTCACCAAAGTACCGCATCTGCCTCACATTCTCCCTAAGAGTGCCAGCCTCGTAGCTGTCATCAGTACCTCCGACCACTCCTCCAACGTATCCAAATGGGAATGTCAGAGCGAGCCGGGAGAATCGCATCTTCAAGTTGCCGCGGGGGTATTTGTATGCCTGTTGGATTTTGATTCTTGTGATATTTACAAAAAAGTATATCACATGTTATTTCTTATTATGAAAAATTCATAATAAAACATAAATTGGTCATCAAATCTCATCAACATGATGACCCTTGGCCCCTTGTTCCCCAACCCCACATTAAGTAGTTCCTTTAGCATATCAGCATCAGCAGTGACGCCCGTTGGGTTCGTCTCCTCATCTTCAGCAGCTGCTATGTTATCTCTATCTCCTCTGTGCTTCGGAAGGCACGTTAAGTCGTTGGTCCCGGCTATAATAGCAGTCGTTAAATCCCACCAATCCGCATGGGCTTAGTGAGGTGGGTCATCCTATTTATCCATCCATAATGAAAGCCAGCAGCGGTGAGGGAGCATCAGTGGGGGTAATTAAAAAGGTGATGACGATGACGAATAAACACATCCAAATCACATAACATACCTGATAAAACATGAGTTGGTCATCGAATCTCATCAACATGATGACCCTTGACCCCTTATTCCCTAACCCAACAACCAGTAGTTCTCTCAGCCTATCAGCATCGGCGTTCACGCCCGTTGGGTTCATGTCCTCATCTTCAGCAGCCGCTGTGATGTTGGTGACGGATTCCAAGCTGTCTGCCAATACCTGGACGAAGATTTGTTAATTTTGATGATTTATGTTTTATATAGACTTTGCAAAATATGTTTTGGACTTAAGTTTAATTTTATATAGCATGTAAATTTAAAAACTTTTTAGAAACGGTTAAAAATATATAACATATTTTAATCATAACAGTTAAGTCTAAATTGCATAAATAATAACCCAATTGAAACAGTTCCGCTGAGTCAATATTTTATAGTTAGGCTTATCATACCCACAAACAAAACATTGAAAATCCAAAGACAACAAAAAATGTATACACAAATCTTACTCACCCTATGCCCAGCGCACGCATCTCTGACCAAAAAACTCAGTCTCATCTCTGGCAATGAGTACAGCTCCAAGTTGCCGTTGGTCCTGACCACGAACAGCCAGTATGTCGGCTTGACCTCGGCCAGGTGGCGCCGCCACCACCGCGACATGCGGCGCGGCACGCCGGGGTTCTTGGACTGTTCCGCTAACATTATCTAAAGGAAAACGGGGGAGTTTTTAGCTATTGCCGATCCAAAAAGAACCTAAAAATAAAGATTAGACCCATTTTCACCCACTTTAAGGCCTAACATTATCTAACTAAAGGAAAACGGGGAAATCGCGAGAAGTACACAACTCGACAAAACAGTTTAGTCGATGGAAAGTTGTATATATGCGCGGTCTCTAAGGCTGGCCACACTCAACATGAATCTCTATAAATCCATAATCTGAATTATAGATAAAGACAATATCAGAAAGAAATAAGGACGACACCAAATATATTCGACAAACATAAGAGAATCGAAACGAGCAGCGCGGCACTCCAGTGTCTCCTTTGATTGGTCTGCTAACATAATCTAAAGAAGGTTGGGTTATGTTGTCGATTGTTTTTGGCATAAGTTGGCGTTTATGACGATTTATTCACAAAAAGTACTAAATGTGAGATCGTAGCAAGCCTAGAACATAAAAAAAAATTGATAGTATGATAACAGAGTGGTTCCATTCCATGTAAACTTTTGCACCAAATAAAGTCGTCATCAGTAATACGTCAATTTAAAAAAAACCCCAAAGAAGCGCGTATTCGCAATAAAAAATCGTACAATGGACTGTTTTTGAGTTTTCACCTATGGATTTACGCATGCAACAATATCTTCTTCTTATAAGATAATTCGTAATAATTCACTCAATGTTCGACATTTGGGCTGTCAGATGGTCGTTTCACGACAGATTCATTACGTCACCAATCAATGTTCGATTTTCATAATCTGTATCGTCTTCGCATTAGCCGGTAGAACCACTGGTGATTTCTAATAATTCTACAAGCATTTATTTTGCATGTAACTTAAAAACTTTTTTTAAATACACGTAAAAGCGCGCCTTGCAGCTTACATTATTTTTCGAAAATATAAAATTAAATGTATTTAAATATTTGTTCTACAATACAATACTCACGCTAGCCATAGACGCCGGAGTCTGGTCCCCTCCATACAGCAGTTCGTCGTCGTCATTCAGTTCGTACACGGCGCCCGCTTTGAAGCCTTCTGCTTTCACGTTCTTTTTCTTGCCTTGGAACTCGCCTTTCACCTGTTTATGATACAATTTAGATTTTTTGTATACTATGGAAAAAGTTGTAGGTAAAAAGTTAACATTTATGGAAAAAGCACAAAACAATATTCCGAAACTAAAATCAAATGTAAAGAAAACATCATTTAAGTAAAGGATGTAAAATAAACTGGTATCTCTTATCCTCGTCACGAGGAGATTGACATTTTACTAGGACCTAGTAGAATACCAACTTTCTAAGTTATTCAATATTTGTAGCATATTTAGACTTAATTAAATTAAAAATTATGGCACGATTTTATTCAAAATGAAAATAATCTCTAGTGAGCAAGGTCACACAAAAAATATTAAAGAACAAATTAACCAGTAAAAAAATTAAAATCTAAGGTTTATTATACAATATTTCAATGTTTTTTTAGTTAAATATCGACCAAAAATTAAGTAAAACCGCAAAAAAATCTATTACTTTTTAAACGTTTATCTTATAAATAGCGGTCACTATACTCGAATATTTACCTGCGAAGGTGTAGGGTCAGGTGGAGCGAGCAACCCACTCAGATCTCGGTAGGGGACAGCCCTAGCTAATGCGGGCCGCTGTGGTACCGCCTGGCGAGTCGGTGCCAGACGAGCTGTTAACTGTTAAAAGAAAAAATATTAATTGATCAGTTGGGTGTGTATAGCAATCTGGATCTCCTCCACTCACTCAATGGATGACCATTATCGGATTACAGCTCGGTCAATCGTTTGCAGAGAACCAAGACTCCAAAGTTACCTCGACTGTATGAAAATCGACTAATGTCGTTAATTATGTAACCACCACTGTATAATTGGATAGATGACTACATTAACCGAAAATAAAATTATAACACTTAATGTCTGTGCAGATCAATACATAAGTTAGAAATTATCATGTCTTTCGAAGATATTGGGTAGCCGACAACATTAATAGGACAAAGTATATGGAATTCACTTTTTTAAGATCTTTTGCTGGGCAAGAAGCATGTCCTTAAACCACATCCTGAGCGCAAGCGCGAGCACGACATGACGCACACGTAGGGGCCGGCCGCGGCCCCATATATCGCCGACCACTCCAGCTGGATAGGTTGGATTTAGCACACCAATGACGACCGTTTGCTAGCCGATTTACTTAAATACCGTTCCCAGCTAAGATACTCAAAGTCCTTTGAGCTAAGATACTCAAAGTTCTTTGAGCTAAGATACTCAAAGACCGGTCCCATGTAAATAACTCAAAAGACCGCTCCCAGCTAAGATATTTAAAGACCGTACCCAGCAAAGTTACTAAAAGACAAAAGACCGTTCCCAGCTAAGTTACTTAAAGAGCGCTCCCAGCTAAGATACTTAAAGATCGTTCCCAGCTAAATTACTAAACCTACCAAAGATACATAATACTATAAAAGAAACAGACAAAAGACCGTTTGCCAGCTATTTTTTTTTTTTTTTTTTTTTTTTTTTTTTTTATTTATGGAAGACCAATAGCGTGTCATAATTACAATATTTAGCACAGTAGGAAACAGATAGCCAATAACAGGTCCTCGCTAATAACAGCTATTTAAAATACTGACACCTCTATTAACAAGCACATAATGTATGAATGAATAATATAAAAATTTAAAGTTAACATAATCCTACAAGCTGTAATACCAACAACGATCTGTATAATCTATTTAGAACTATTTAACTTAAAACTATGGGTCAAAAGAAGAAAAAAACTATGGGTCAAAAAGCCGTCTGCTCAACGCATTCCTCGCTGAAGTTACACTAGTGTTGAATAAATCAAAGACGCTATGACGAAGAAATAACACGGTTTGCTAGCTAAGTTAAGACAGTTCCCACCAATCATCTAAGCTAAAGTATGTAGTACAGTCACACCGCACCGTCCTTCGCCTATATTCAGGCTAGTTTGCAACTTTAGGGACAGAACAACATAAGTATAGATCAGTCTCACCGCGCCGTCCTTCGCCTATATTCAGCCTAATTTGCAACCTAAAGGGACAGAACAACATAAGTAAAGGTCAGTCTCACCGCGCCGTCCTTCGCCTATATTCAGCCTAGTTTGCAACCTAAAGGGACAGAACAACATAAGTATAGGTCAGTCTCACCGGGCCGTCCTTCGCCTATATTCAGCATAGTTTGCAACCTAAAGGGACAGAACAACATAAGTATAGGTCAGTCTCACCGCGCCGTCCTCCGCCTATATTCAGCCTAGTTTGCAACCTAAAGGGACAGAACAACATAAGTATAGGTCAGTCTCACCGCGCCGTCCTTCGCCTATATTCAGCCTAGTTTGCAACCTAAAGGGACAGAACAACATAAGTATAGGTCAGTCTCACCGCGCCGTCCTCCGCCTATATTCAGCCTAGTTTGCAACCTAAAGGGACAGAACAACATAAGTATAGGTCAGTCTCACCGCGCCGTCCTTCGCCTATATTCAGCATAGTTTGCAACCTAAAGGGACAGAACAACATAAGTATAGGTCAGTCTCACCGCGCCGTCCTTCGCCTATATTCAGCCTAGTTTGCAACCTAAAGGGACAGAACAACATAAGTATAGGTCAGTCTCACCGCGCCGTCCTTCGCCTATATTCAGCCTAGTTTGCAACCTAAAGGGACAGAACAACATAAGTATAGATCAGTCTCACCGCGCCGTCCTTCGCCTATATTCAGCATAGTTTGCAACCTAAAGGGACAGAACAACATAAGTATAGGTCAGTCTCACCGCGCCGTCCTTCGCCTATATTCAGCCTAGTTTGCAACCTAAAGGGACAGAACAACATAAGTATAGATCAGTCTCACCGCGCCGTCCTCCGCCTATATTCAGCCTAGTTTGCAACCTAAAGGGACAGAACAACATAAGTATAGGTCAGTCTCACCGCGCCGTTCGCCTATATTCAGCCTAGTTTGCAACCTAAAGGGACAGAACAACATAAGTATAGATCAGTCTCACCGCGCCGTCCTCCGCCTATATTCAGCCTAGTTTGCAACCTAAAGGGACAGAACAACATAAGTATAGATCAGTCTCACCGCGCCGTCCTCCGCCTATATTCAGCCTAGTTTGCAACCTAAAGGGACAGAACAACATAAGTATAGATCAGTCTCACCGCGCCGTCCTCCGCCTATATTCAGCCTAGTTTGCAACCTAAAGGGACAGAACAACATAAGTATAGATCAGTCTCACCGCGCCGTCCTCCGCCTATATTCAGCCTAGTTTGCAACCTAAAGGGACAGAACAACATAAGTATAGATCAGTCTCACCGCGCCGTCCTTCGCCTATATTCAGCCTAGTTTGCAACCTAAAGGGACAGAACAACATAAGTATAGATCAGTCTCACCGCGCCGTCCTTCGCCTATATTCAGCCTAGTTTGCAACCTAAAGGGACAGAACAACATAAGTATAGATCAGTCTCACCGCGCCGTCCTCCGCCTATATTCAGCCTAGTTTGCAACCTAAAGGGACAGAACAACATAAGTATAGATCAGTCTCACCGCGCCGTCCTTCCCGCGGAACTCCCTGAGCGCGAGCACGAGCGCGCGGCCGCACGCCGACACGACGCACACGTAGGGGTCGGCCGCGGCCCCGTATATCGCCGACCACTCCAGCTGGATCGATTGAATTTGGACGCCGTCTGGATAAGAAACAAAATAAATATAAAAAAATTAGGACCACCGACAGATCTATTTCATTTTGCCTTGCTTAGTTTAGAAAACGGGCCAAGATCAGAGACCATAATGCCCTGTCTAATCAAAGTTTAGTGTTGTAATTTGTTTTCATTGTTATTATTATTTTTTTAAATGTCGTGTTTGTTTAACTTCTTATAGCTATAATTTATGTTTAATTATGATTTGTTTCTGTTTTCTCTGTTTTTTCATACCGCGCACCAAACGGGCCTTGCCAGAATACCAGCGTTGCCGTCACACATCTAGTGTCATAGCAACACATGCTAAGGCACCCTATTGACCTAAAGGCCATACTTTATCTTTGTGTTATTTGTAATGTGTTTTTGTACTGCTTGTTATAATTCTGTATATCTTTTTGTGTGTGTACTTTGTATTATGGTCTTTTGTGTTAATAAAATATTCCTCTCTCTCCCTCTCTCAGATCAGGGGGCCCTATTCTCGCGCCTTTAACATCTCAAATTTGTAATTTTTTGGAGTCAAAAATCTGAATTAAAAGCTCACGGAAAGTCATCTTCGATATTATAGGATTATCAAAGATAATTGAAAATAAAGGTTTTTGACAGTAGTAGAGATTTTACTTGCATTTTTAATAAAGAAATTAAGGATATAAAAATGTCGAGATATCAAAGACGCGAGAATCGGGCCCCTGACCCCTTACTCTTGACGCGATCGCATTAAGATCGAAATTGAATTAACGTCAAAAGTCAGTAAATTGACTGTAGCGACAATTACAATCGAATCAATGTCGAAAATCAGTAATAAATTATTGACATTCAATCTCGATCTCAACGCGATTCCGTCAAGAGTAACCCCCCCAGTTCTGGATAGCTGTGGCAGATAATGTGAAAAATTACAAATTATCTGCCAGATCAGCCAGAACATATCTGACGGTGGTGAAATCGACCTTTATTGTCGCAGACAACGTTTGTTGATAAGACGTTTTAAAGTTGAAATAAATCTTAAACACTTGGTTCACGATTTTTAGCAGATATTAGGATTGACGAAGGTATAACAAATATGACAAAGACACTAAAACACAGAACAAACTATCCTCACATTAGTTTTTATCCGAGATGGGGATCGAACCTACAAGTCCTACTTCAGTAGACAAGATCAGCATCACTTCGTTATTGGTTTTACTAAAGGCAGGCAATACTAAGTTGCAACTTTAAAATCTTTTTTTTTTCTGAACGGTGGGGAGACTCTTAGCCTCCATCATACTTGATGTTAAGTATTGATAAGGCTGAGGTTCGAATCCAGGACACCTGGGTCTGATACCGGTTAGAATCTTCACAGATATAACCATTTAATTTATAAAAAATAATAGTTTGTCTTTTTATAACTAGCTTTACATATCTCCCATGCTAGACTGGAAGTAAAAGAAAAACATATAATACAACAGCAAAATCTTCCAAATTTCAAGATGATATATCCAGCTGTGACAGACTGAATCGCACCATAAGGGTTCCTTTTTACCATTTTGGTACGGAACCCTAAAAACAAAGAAACACGAACTTACTCGCTAGCAATCTTATAGCAGCCGTAGTGACTTGAACCATAAACTTGTTGTTGCCCAGGTTTCCAGCGAAGACAGTAGGCGCTCCTGTCATGAATCCAGAACTGTCTACTTCGTTGATCTCTTGGCCCGTTTGGAGGACCTGGACAAAAGATTATGGCATCAACACTATAATTACTATTCTATAGAATCAGGCGTCACCTGGCGGAATCCGATATAGCTATAGCAATATATCCGATATAGCAAGTACAAAACCAAAAAGTTTCTTGCGCCCGATCATCTAAGACGTTACCTCCACGGGCGAGTGTCTCGCAGCGATTCCGCCAAGCTATCGTCTGTTAATCTCGGTTCGTGACGGATCACTGGGTGTCCGTAAAGACTCGTTGCACAGTCGTTTTTAGGGTTCCGTACCTCAAAAGGAAAAAACGGAACCCTTATAGGATCACTTCGTTGTCCGTCCGTCCGTCCGTCTGTCAAGACCGTTTTTCTCAGGAACGCGTGGAGGTATCAAACTGAAATTTATATCTAATACTCAGGTCTACTGTCCCTTGCAGCTGTGAAAAAATCAAACTTCTAAGCCAAAGCAATCAAAAGATACAGCCGTTTATGCCGCAAATTTTCGAAACTCGCACGGGAATCAAAACCTACAGGGTACTTCCCGTGAGCTTAGAATCTTGAAATTTGGTACGAAGTAACGTCTTATAGTACAGATAAAGGAAAAATTGCGAAACCGTAAATTTTTAGTTATCTTATCATATAATAAAAAATATTTTTGAAATTTTTAAATTTCATTTTGCAACAAAAATACCATAACTATGACTCGATTGTCGTGATGGGTGAACTTTTACTTATATACCTACAGGTTTTTACGGAACCCTCGGTGCGCGAGTCCGACTCGCACTTGGCCGGTTTTTTTATTTAAAGAGCTCAGTTATGTGACTGACAAAAGTGAAATTGGAATAAATAGTATCAAAAGTTTTGCATAAAGTTACTTTTGAATTTGATGGCGCAGCGAGGATATCGTTGCGATACACTCGCACGTGGAGGTGACGACAAAATATGTCTCGAATATCGTAAGAAAAAATATTGGACTATTCAAAAGTACTTATTTGTTATAAGTTAATTGTTGACTCGACTTACATATCTGGCTTTATACTGCATAAAGCTCAACATAATTGAAGTTTTAAAAATAGCATTGTATGCAAAAATTAAAAAATCAAAATTATACATTTTTAATTTCTATTTTTGTGTGATAAATATTAAACAAAAAAATATACTAGAAAAAAGCAACTAGTCTCATGTCGCCGTGACTAATTTGAATTATTCCGACAGTAACTATTTTCGCAGACAATTTTTCGTTTGATACATTTTACAAAGTTACATACAAAGTCGAAGTATTTTTGGGTACGGCCAGGAGGTTAACAATAATGATGTATTACAAGTTCCCAATAACTTACAAATCTATGCAACTCAATTCCTAATCTCCCCGACTCACCATACTAGAATCTTCCTGCGTCAGTAAGAGATACGCGTGGCTTCCGTCTGAATCTTTATGGGCTTCCCGCGGCGTTTCCGTGGAGCCAGGGTCACCCATCACTGTCCACATGTCTATGCAACCTGAAACAATTACGGTGATTGAGATTTTGTTTATGACTTTTGGAGGTCGATAAATAACAGAAATATTCTCATCTCATACAAAAAATTAATAAAATTCAAATACCATTCATACCATACGAATCGAGATATAAATCCGTATTTTTAACCAATTACGGACTATGCCACATAATATATAATAGTATTGACGTACAGAAGTTTCACTCCACTTTGTTTAAATAAATACTCTCTTCAACACAATAAAGTGCAGTTTAGACCGCACAGCCAAAACGTTTTATTTGCCAATTCGTAGGCTCTCATTCTCACGCAACCTATATTCTTGCCGACGACGTCTCAATATTTAGCCATTTCTACCCTTGCTAAATACGAGAATCTTCATTCTTACACACGTTCGAAAAATAAAGACACTGATTTGACGTCCTAAAAAGCTTGATATATCATCATATCTATCTTTTATCACCCCAAAAAGTGACATATTTTACCTAAAAACATATCATATTCCTGAAATATAATTTAACACAATACCATATCAAAAAGACAAAAACCTGAAATAAATTTAGACACAAAAAAAACAAAAATCACCCTGAAAAAATAACTTAAGCTATTCCTTACCGGGCAGACTGAAAGTGCGGCCTCAGTGCGCGCTGTAGCACAGCCAAGACCCCATTTTTCCCGCGCTCGCTATAAGCGACCAGCACCCTGACCGCCTAACGGTATAGCTTGTGCTATCGCTATAGCAATCAAACTTCAAACTCTCATAAAACCCTTCAACGATAGGGTTTTTTTGTCTAATTCCTACATATTTCTATTCATCTATTGGATTCACTATTGCATTTTTAGTATGAAAGTGATAGCGTCAGCGAGAGCCCTTGTAGGGGGTTTGAAAAATCGATAGCCATAGCGATAGCACAATCTATACCGTTAGGCGGTCGGGGTGCAGTTCTATGTGCTCGCGCGGCTCTCTACTTATACTTATAACTACTATTATGACTATACTAGTGGGTCCACAATAAAAATATATAATTTCTAGTCAAATCTCTTCTAGAGCACTTAAATTAACAGACGTATGTGACTGAACAAAACCGATTTCACATCCTAAAAAACTTGATATTTTATCATATCTTTCTTTACCTCTCCAATTGTAATTTTAATTTTCGGATGTGTGTTTTAACATATCCTTAAATAAAAATGGACACAAAAATACATCGTGACATTAAATTTAACACAAAAAGACATTAAAAAGTCACGAAAAGAACACATTTTGAAATAGAATTTGACACAAAAAGAAGTAAAAAAACAAAAGACGGTAAACATTTCTCACCAGGCAGACTGAAGGCAGTAACAAGGTGCGGCCTCAGTGCGCGCTGTAAAACCGCCAAGGCCCCGTTCTTCCCGCGCCCGCTACAAGCGACCAGTTCTATGTGCTCGCGCGGTTCTCGCCCGCCCGCTTGTAACTGTGGCTCGCCCATAGATACGTCGCCGATCGGGCATATGTTGAGGAGGGAGTCGCATACCTAAGTAAATAATAGGGTAGTCAATACCATAGATAAGATTCTTAAATAAGAGCTGGCTACTGTAGTCACCAGAGGGCACATGATAGGATCGTAGCCATAATACTGCGGATTAGCGTAACTTTCTATATTTTTGTTTGCAGTCACCTTAGCCGAATTCGGCCAGGCAGCATATATAAGGCATATTACGAGTCAAACCCCTACCGGACACCGGTGTCCTCTCCGAATTTCAGCCGAAAACCATAATTTTCTAATAGTTAGAGTTTAGTCTTGTATGAACATCTTGATTTCAGAATCAAGCCCGATAAATATACTCCAATCTGTGATCAAAAGTATAATACTCTTTGGTTTGAAGTGACATTTGACATTTTTGAAAATCGAGATTTTTTTGGAGTTGTTTTTTTTTGTTTATGTGTTTTTTGCTATTTCTAACCACATAAAACAAATATACTGTTGATGTTATAGTTTTTTTAGTTTAGTATCTGAACATGGTTAAAGTTAACAGATTGAAAAAATATGGTATGTACGGTAACTTATAAAGTTTTATAGAAAAGTATAATTTTAGGTAAATGGTTTTTTTGGCATGTCATTAGTATGGCCCGGGGTCTGAATGGCCCAGGCCAACTGGGAAGTCTGCAATACTCCCTAGTTTGGCAGTCGCAAACCTGGGTAAATAATTGAGTAGTGAACATCACAGAATACAAAATATCTTGGCGTATTTTATTACCTAAAAAAACACCTAAACCTTTTTTTATTACTGTTTTGAATAAAAACTGCATAGCTAGGTTCAAAAGATAAAACAAACCTTTTTTTATCACTCAAAGGAAATAGGAAGAAACGAGTAAGAGAGAGCAAGTTAGCTGTCATAGCGAAGCACAGAAGTGATCCATAATTTTACTATTTTCAATTCTAGATATTTTTTAAATATTAAAATGTTTTAGAAGAACAAGGAGAGTCGTGATAAAGTTGTGATATTAATCACATCTTAAATTTTCCCGCGTATTTTTTATTGAATAAAAACCTTTTTAAGTGTTAAAAAAGTGCGTTGTAATCCGCAGTTATTTTACTCAATTAGAAAAATATCTTCTTGTCTGTTCCTTTGTCCAGTGTAAAATAACAATATTCTTACCTCAAACACGTAGCTAGTGAGTTGCGTAGACGTCCTAATATCCGATCCGTACACCTCAAGTTCATCTTTATCGCTGATTTCTATCACGTTTGACGCGACACAATCGCTTATGTCCAAACGGCGTTTCTTGGCAGCCGAGTCTTCTTTGCTTTGCGGATCTTTGTTTGCAGACGCTTCTTTCTCTTTCTCTCTCTCCCTTTCCCTTTCTAGAATATAAAATTTGAATTAGGGCTGGTTTCGCCACCGACAGATAAGTCCTGCCTCTAGATAGCATATCTGGCAGATAATTTGACATATGTTTTATATTGCAACAGTCATATATGCCAGATAAGCTATCCAGAACTGATCTGTCGATTGTGAAACTTCAATAGTATGTTCTTTAAAACTATCAATTTTCTTCATTCAATTTTTAACCCAACATCTTAGATGTTAAAGTTTAAAGTTGATTGGTCAAAATTGGATCACCACCGCCTCTGTGGTTTAGTGGGAACACCACTGCACACACACTTTTGTACACACTTTTGTGATATCTGCAGCAGTTGCGGCAGGGGGGATATTGCCAAAGTTACTAGCGAGAGTAGGGGTATCCAAAAAGTTAGAGTGGAAGTAATCAGAGAAGGCCTCACATATTGCATCTCCGGTGCTGAAGACAGAATTTCCAAATTTCAGACTACTAGGCATGTCGTTGGTTAGTGACTTCGACTTTACGAATGACCAGAATATTTTAGGGTTATCCTTCAGAGAACTTTCTATGGAATCAATATAGCTACGGTAACATGTCGCCTCTAATATTTTGCAACGTTCCCCGAGTAATTTAAAGGACTCCTCGTCAGCGCGGTTACCGTAAATGAAAAGATCTTACCAGCATCCGAAACAGTGAGATCAACAGTAGCCTCCAGTGGTTTTTCTACTGAGAACAGCATACGATTCTCCCTTTCTGTCACTCTGAGCAGGAGGGAGTTACCAAGGCGTGAACCCAGGAATAGGAAGTCCTCTTCTATTACACACATCTGAAAATAAATTTGAATGTTTATTATTTTTAACAGACTAGCAGTCGTCACAACTGATAGCGCCTGTATCCTGCTATCTATGTGTTTTGTTCATTATTTAAATTCTAAATATCTGTCTAGTCAATTTTTTTATTGATTGAAGTTAGAGGCGAGGACTACATCATCCGGAAGCTTATTCCACTCTATAGTTACTTATAAAATGTTTGCATGTGTTGTTATTTGCGATTGAAGTACTGAGCTTGAAGCTGTGACCCCTAAGGTAACAACGGTTCTGATTACGCTTCTAGGCGAGAGAGAGTTATGAAGATTGTGGAGGTCGTAGTGTCCATTAAGTATTTTAAAGGTCTCGATTAGGTCTCCACGAATCCTGCGGTAATACAGTGTCAGCATTGGTCTAAGATGTTGTCCAGAAACAAGTGCCAGGTTGGAAGGCCATCGACTACAATAGTTTTCGAATATACCCCGTCATCAGCCATATTTAATGTCCCCACTTGTCACACATGAAGCGGTCGTGGCCGCGCTTAACAAACTGATCGTAATCGATCACGTTTGTTAAGCAACGTTCGTTCCGGTCAGGTGTCGTATGCGTGACCGTAAAGTGGCATTACAACTGAGCGCTTCTGTGCTTCGGAGGGTACGTTAAACCGTCGGTCCCGGCTGTTGTCATCTGATAAAAGGCGTTAAGCCAAGTCAGAAACCTTTTAGGCGGCTTTATAAATTCTGACACCAGAGGTGGCCACTAATCCTCATACGATAAGAAGAAGAAGAATGTCCCCACTACTGGGGCACTGCGGATTGGTTGGTTTTAACAACTGCTAATGCAGCCGGGACCAATGGCTTAAAGTGCCTTCCGAAGCACGGAGGAGCGCGAAATAGTAAATTTTTGGTCACCCATCCCGTGACCGACCACTGCGAAAGTTGCTTAACCTCAACAATCGCAGGCCGAGCGCGCGAACCACTGCGCCACGGGCTCCTCTATCCATCCTAAGCTGTCCATTGCTAGGTTTTTACTATCTGCACTGGAAATGTAGCAGCTGACTTCTATGCACCTGGCGTATTCTGTGTTTTCTTTCACTCCCAGTCTGTTATGGTCTTCTAGCACGAATACCGCGGGGCTATTATCTACAAATTAGCTATGATCGCGCAGATATCGCGCAATCGCTGAGGAACGTCAAAATAAAAATGGTATTACGTATGTGATTGCTGGCTCATCGCTCGCTGATGGTTCGTATAGCGGCGTCTCACTCTCTCGCGCTCCTACCTAGATGCGAGAGTGAGACACCGCGTGTTGTTATGACGCCAGCGCCAAAAACAATTTGGTAGCAATAAAAGGAACTAAATGAATGTACAATTTAGTTCATCGTTAGTTCGGTAGAGGCCGCACTGTTGATGCATGACGTAATGCGATTATCGCGCAATTTCTGCTGTCGCGTTGCTGTTGCAAAGATAGGTAATGGCCCCGCCGCTATATCACGCGATATGATATGGCGCATATGCTGTCTTGCTCACCCCGCTAAGATGTGAGCAGGATAATGACACGTTATCGAGCTACGATTGTCGATAAACGACGCTCATATTAGGCCTAATGGGATACACACAACATTATACTCACAGTAGTAGTAAGCACTGAAGCAGCAGCCCTATCCAGGTGGAAACTCCTCACACTTCTCACAGAGTCTGATAGTAACGTCAGCACATATAACTGTCCCCCTTTTAGCGATAGAGCGAATCTGCCAGCACCTAGAGCCGCTACGCAAGCCCCGTCAAGCGTTATACATACACCTTCTTGGATTCCTGTAGAAAAGGTAATTATGATGTTAATGTTTTATTAATATTTAAACTTTATTTTATATGATTTTTTATTTTTGCATTTTCAATGCTATTTTTACTTATGATAAATTTTAAATAGAAAAATATTGGAAAACATCAACTCGGCCACAAGTGAATTCTCAGCTGATGTTGTGACGTAAGTTCTAAGCCTACACTGAATAATTGACATTGACTTTGATTTGGGTTAACGTCGATATTGACAGTTACAGCGGCCCCGTCTACGTTCATTATAATCCTCGTCGTACTGGACTCGGATCAGTGGGAGCGCACCCTACGAAAGTTGACTATTTAACAATTCTTTAAATACTTACTGAGAGGAAAATTAGTAGTGTGCGTAGCGATACTGTTGAGCGATACGCCGTAAGGCGGCACCGACTGGTTCAGGTAGATGAGGGAGTTCACAGCCATTATTAGACAACCACCTATAAGAAATATTTTTTAGTAAATAATACTCAACTTTTCTTCAATTTTCTCTGGAGATACATTTTGGAAATTAGTTGTTTTATTTTCTCTAAAAGGTTGCGGAGAGAAGTCGCCTTTAGCGCGGCAGCTGATAGAGTACGTTTATGACAGTTTTCTATAAGTTCTACAATAAAGTAAATTATCGATAATAGTCCACTTAACGTATAGATAGATAGATAGATAGATAAAAAAATTATTTGCATCTTTAACACACATGAAATAAACGTATCTACTTTGTTGGGTGGACTAACCAGTAAAAGTACGATATTGGAACGTAAGCTTTATTTGATACAGAGAACTGACACGACCTGTCAGGAACGCATTCTCTTACACCTGAGGGCTGATTATCAACGGAAACTCGTTTCGGTTTCAGTTTCGTCGCTATTGTGGCTGTCATACAGTATGAAAATGTGACAGTAATGGCAGGGACCAGAAACTGGTTGGTAGGAAATTTTTTGTTAGGTAATCAGCCTGCCGGTTCCTATAACTTAAGAACGAATCGTTTTGCTAAGGACAGTTAGTTTTGAGATTTAGTCTATGGAGATTTAGTATATGAATATGACAAAATACTGTTCGTATCCACAACGAATCGTTTCTGACTAAATATAAGAACGGAAGGTTAGCGAGCGGACTTTTGAATGACTAGTTATTAGACACCTCAAATGACTATCATTTAAACCAATTGAATGAGGAACCATAACGAAAAAGGTATGGGTACGTAGGCACTTTTGAGTCACTGCCTAACCTTGTGTATATTTTATCATTACAAAGATGGTAAACATTAGACCATATACTTACCAAGTGGTTTCTGCACAGGAACAGCTTGCAGACAATCAAAAGGCAATCCCCCGGTAGCCCAGATCACAGGGTGCACACGAGCACTCATGTTCAAGCTGACGCCAGCCATAGCGCAAGTGTCGTTACGTACCGCTGTACGACTGGTGAACAACAAACATTAAAGATATTTATTGCCATTCAACTAAGAGACTTAGCTAGTAGACGATCAAAGGGCAATCCCCCGGTAGCCCAGAACCCAGATCACAGGGTGCACCCAAGCACTCATGTACAAACTGACGCCAGACATGTGGGGAGGCAGGCGGCTTTGGCACCGATTGCGAACACCAATAGTCTAATAGGCTATTTGACCGGTTTTGAAAATCCATTTTATATTATGTAGTAGAGTTTAAGGAACCCAGTAAAAGATGTTTTTTTAAATTCTGTTACATATTTGTTGAAAAATATCAAATTAAAAATTCAATATTTAAATAAAGCGCCAAAACGCTACTTATGGCGCTGCAATGGGGTCGGTGACGTCACTTGCCTGTATTCTGCATATCATCCACATACGTAAGCAAACGAGGTTTACAAGCAGGTGACGTCATCATAAACTCGACAAATCAGGAGCGTTTTGTGTCACGTGACAAACATTAAAAAAAATGTATTTTAATTTACGGATATTTAAATAAATATATTACTATTTTCAAATTACGTTAGTAAAAAACCATTTTTAAACTCTTTATTTATACTGATAACAGAAATTGACACGATTTTTCGCATTGTCAAATTGCCTATTATACTCGTATGTTAAAAAAAATATTAGGCATACACTCCGTACACTATTCATCGTTCGTCGAGCAAAAAGTATAAGTAAACCGGAAAAGGAAATTGACAATACAAAATTGACATTGACGTCAATGTTAAAGTCGTACAGATATTATCTAATTAAAAATCATTCCAACTTTCTCACACACCTTGCATCTGTCCCTTTTACTCATTCACTTATCGTTCATTTCCACTGCATTCATCATCAAACATTCCTACAGACATAGCGCAAGTGTCGTTACGTTCCGCTGTACGAATGTTGAACAAACATTTAATAAATCACTTTATGTATTAACATTTAATTAAGAGATTTAGCTTTTAGTCGATCGATAGTGGCAATCCACCCCGGTAGCACAGATCACAGGGTGCACCCGAGCAGTCATGTTCAAACTGACGCCAGACATAGCGCAAGTGTCGTTACGTTCCGCTGTACGAATGTTGAACAAACATTTAATTAATCACTTTATGTATTAATATTTAATTAAGAGATTTAGCTAGTAGACGATCGATAGTGGCAATCCACCCCGGTAGCCCAGATCACAGGGTGCACCCGAGCAGTCATGTTCAAACTGACGCCAGACATAGCGCAAATGTCGTTACGTACCGCTGAACGGATGTTGGACAAACATTTAATTAAGAGATTTATTAACATTTAATTAAGAGATTTAGCTAGTAGACGACCAAACGGCATTGCCCGGGTAGCCCAGATCACATGGTGCACCCGAGCACTCATGTTCAAGCTGACGCCGGCCATAGCAAGTGTCGTTGTTATGTTTTTTATGTGTTGTGCAAGGCCTTTTAAAGAAGTTTAGATTATCTAAATGTGAACTAAACTTTTAAAAGCTAAAACATTTATTCCGAACGCCAATATTATTGTTTATCGAATAACCAATATAAAAAACACAGTATCTTACCCAGCAAAAGTTCTCACAGGTTCGTACAGCAATAACAGAGTAGGTTCATAGTATCCGTGCAAAAACTGTATATCTAATAAATTGTCAATCTTCTCATCTAATTCTTTGAGGATTATCACATATGATGCCAGCGTGGGGGCGCGAGCTATCGGCTGAGCGGGCGCCTGAAAAGTATGGTATAAGTACATATGTCAATATTATTTCTACATCAGCGAGAGGTTTTTTTTATGAACAACGGGGAGACTCTTATACCTGATGTTATACTCATCATACCTGATGTTAAGTATTGATAAGGCTGAAGATGGAAGCAAGCCTCCCCGGAATCCTTATCACTGAGGAACTGGCTATCTTATCTCTAACTGCCGGAAAACAACAATGCTGAAAATGTTGTTGTTATGGCATCAGGCTTAAATAAAATGGTGGTAGTTAGCCAGGCGGACTTACAACCAGTCCAACCATAACACAAATTGTAACCCCCGCTAGGAATCAAACCCGGGACCCCTGGGTCTGATACCGGTGGTTGTTACCACTAGACCACAGAGGCGGTTAAAGCGGAACACGGATGTGGGATGTTTCAACATATTGGCACGTTTTGTAGATCCAGAACAGAACCATACTCTAAACAGCCTTTGCTCTGCCTACGTACGGCCGAAATGACGCACTCACACAGATACACGCCGTTACACGCGCGCTCGCATCTTTTTTAGGCTCGGACTAGCAAGAACCAGTGAGATCGAGGGACCGACCGTGTAGCGATAACAAGTGGCGCTTGTGTGTTAGCGCCGTCAATAATCAATATCGGCCGAGTACAACGAGTGTTTGTGACAAAACACTGGCTCCACACATGGCTAGCATAGTTTGACGACCTGTGTGGCGCAGTGGTACTAACCCCGCCTTCTGCGCCAGAGGTCCCGGGTTCGATACTTGGACAAGACAAATATTTGTGCGCATGAACATGTCGATTTGTCTTGGTCTGGGTGTTTAATATGTATATTATGAATGTATTTAAAAAAAGGATATACTGTTATGTTTATCCGTTATCTAGTATTCATAACACAAGTTCTTCATGATACTTAACATGGGATAGATAATTGGTGTGATTTAATGGATATATTTATTATTATTATTATTAAAGTTTCGTTTTAGAGTCGCGCTGACTGTTGGCTGGCTAACATCAGCGTAAATATGACTATGGCTGGCGTCATCAGCGCAGACGGTGGTCAGCGAGATTATACACTTCGTCTATCGACGCCGACGGTCAGCGTGTCATCAGCACGCCTCCAGAACCAGAGGCACAAGCGCGCAGGTGTCGTCGGCATCGACATCGACTTCATTTGACAGATGGATGTAACATATTGCTCTTAGTCTTTGGTAAGTTTTCATTTGTGTCAAAAAGAAGCAGCAATGTGTCACATCCATCTGTCAAATAAAGCCGCTTTCGATGCCGACGCCACTTGCGCGGTACGGCCCCTGCTTTAGTGAACTCCTATGACACACTTGCTCTTATTATACAGGACAAATAAACACACGTCCATATAAGCTGCCATAAGTGTAACTACGTTAAGTAAATTCATCTTTTATAATTTAATTTAAAATTAAATAAATGTATAAGTTAATCATTTTGTTTTGAAGAGTAGATCTTACTTGTTTATCAATTACTTTGAAAATGATGTATCAACATAGTTAGGATTACAGTCTAGCATTTAACCATTTAATGTACCTATAACTATATTTCTGATTATAATCTGTTTTGTTGTCCGTATAATAATAAATATACATTTATTATTATTTGGAAGGAGGGACGCCGGCAAAGCCGGACGGGCGATCAGTCACCATAATCGGAACCACTTCGCCCAGTTCCCCAAAGTCCCCTGACAAAAAACAGGGGGGAGGGCGGGTTATCATTTACCCCACATTACCAAATATACATGGTGACGACCTGTTTGGCGCAGGGGTACTAAGCCCGCCTTCTGCGCCAGAGGTCCCGGGTTCGATCCCCGGACAAGACAAATATTTGTGTGCATGAACATGTCTATTTGTCTTGGTCTGCGTGTTTAATATGTATAATAAGTATGTATTTACAAAAAAAAATTATATAAGTATGTTTATCCATTATCTAGTATCCATAACACAAGTTCTTCATGAAACTTAACGTGGGCTAGATAATTGGTGTGTTGTATGCAATTATTTATTTATTATTATTTATTTACAGGGTGGAAAAAAAGATGGTCATTGCAGGGAAAGTACTGTAAATAATGATGTAAGCAAATACCTTAAGAAAACATTCCTTCATTTTTAAATATAATATTACACTGCATTCAATTTTTTTTTGAAAATTACATATTTGCACCAGGAATCGAACCGGCTTAAATGAGAAAATAAAACGTGTACTTTTATGGTACCAATTAAGTATAAAGATCGATTTGGCTTAAGTAGCTTAGTGCCTTAAATTAAAGTCAAAGCCAGGAAAGATAAAGGATTACACAATAGTTCAATATTTTATTTTCATAATTCATAATTCATTTATTTGCAAGGACATGGTAAATACATGCTTTTATAATATTGATTATTGCGCAAGATGACCTGTCGAGTTTGTCGACGTGCAAATACTATAATCGAGTTATTAGAATGTCAAAATGCTTACATAAGTACAAACAATGATTTTTTAAAATAACAAAGTAAATATTATAGTTGTTAGAAATGTCAAATTATGCAGCCAGTGCCCACTCATTAATGTCAAGTTCTAATCTTAAATCCAAATAGCAATTAATATTAATGTCAAGTACGTAGTGTACGTATTGTACCTACTCTTACTTACACTAACTTAAATAAAAATGTAGTTCACTTTTACTTACTTAGTTGCTCATATGAGAACCATTTACAACAATACACTGATTTAAATTAGTAGGTTATTTACTTTTTTTTGGCTAAACGTCGTCGTCGACGTCGATTTTAAATCTATCGCAATCCCTTTCAATTCGTCATTTGAAAAAAAAACATACTTCCGTTTGTCACTATTTGACATTTGATAGGGATTGTGATTGGGGCGCGGTTTGAAAGATATTGAATGAATGAAATTGAACTGTCTTAGCATGGTATGGAGAAGTGTCAAAAAAAGTGTCATTTAAAACATCATTCGTTCCAAAAAGGGATTGCGACTATGAGTAACACAATTCCATAAATCACTATAAAGGGATTGTGATAGATTTTGGAATAAGACAATTAGGGGCAGCTTTTTTAATAGTTGTATATAATGTTAGATACCATTTTACTCACACAAATTGATCTTTATAATCAACACTATTGATTGGTACTATAAAAGTACACAATGTTATTTTACTCATTTAAGCCGTTGCCGTGTGGTGACGGCCTAAGAATACAAGTGTGACCACTCCCTTACATGCCTGGGATGTCTTAAGAGTCGACTTAGCGGCCCGACGCATTGAACACCTGTGCGAGAGAAGGAAAACTTGAAACAAACCCTCTACCAACCCGTCTGGCCAGCATCGTAGCAGTAGGCTAACAGCCTCCTATGAACGCCACAATAGACGTGAGCTAGGAGAGGCCAGCAGTGGACGACCACAGGCTGATGATGGAAGCCGGTTCGACTCCCGGCGCAAGTAAGTGATTTTTCAAAAATCTTTGAACGCAGTTTAATTTATTAAAAAAAATGAAGGAATGTTTCCTTTGAGTAAAATTTGCTTACATCAGTAATTACGGTAATTTCCTTTGACCGTCTTTTTTCCATGCTGTATAAATAAATAAACAAATGGAAGTGATTCCATTTTTATTGTTGCATACATTCATCATAATAAAATAGCATTTATTAGCTATACTAGTAATGGTTTGCATTATCCTACTTACATTCTTTTTAGTGTCTCCAAATGGTTTAGCCTCAAGAGGATCTCCTTCTTCAGATGTAATGTCCTTTCTGAAGGGTAATACTGCTAGCTTCTTGCCATAAAGCAACATTACTGCACATCGACACTCAGGGTCTACTCGAATCCAGGGTATGTGCGGGTGTGTTGTCCAGCCACCCTGAATATCAAATCAAACTTTTAATGATAAATGATTGTAGAGTAATTAAAGTTTATAGTCATTGCTTAATTTCTCTCATATTCTTTTATTTGACCTACTTAATATTATACAACTTTATAAATACACCAAATATTTTAACAAAAGAATAACTTAATTTGTTGGTATCTACTACACTTATTTAGCCCTAGATAGCTAACGTTCGTCAAAATGATGAGCATCCGATATACATTGCTTAATTTCTCTTTTATTGTTTTATTAACACACCCGCGGTTTCGTGCCAACTCAGAACCCAGTTGCCCACAAGAGTGGTGCTCATGCTCAAGCTGGACTCTTCTCAAAAAAAATATGTATGAAAACAAAAAAAAAAGTTCAAAAAAAATTAAAATATTATTATTCTTTAAAATAGCCTTTAATTCATATTCCCTATTTTCTATAAACATAATAAAAGTAAAGAAAATATTAAAAAATATTAAAAAAAAACATTTACAAATTAAAATCGTCAAAAAGTCGAATGGTTAGCATATCAGAGTAGTTCAGCAAAGTTAGCTATCTAGGGTTAATATCAGTCTAAAAAATTAAAATGGCATTTATATCTGTACTTTTTTATATAAGTAATTAGTTACTATTTTTTGGTTTATTATATTATTTGTGTTCTTTATGGATTTTATATGTGTGCATGTGTTGCTAATAATAAATACATTCTATTCTATTCTACTTGCTATATTGTAGTTACATTTGAGTGTTCTATTTCTGAAATAATTTGTTAAATAGCTTATGAGAAGACTTCTGAACCAGCTTACAAGGACAGAATATAATACCATGACTTACTTACTTTGTGCTACAAGTTACAAACAGACAAACATATATAATCATGCTATTTATTTAAACATTTGGTTTTGAAAAGAGGTTTCAGGAAAGTTGTTACATTAAATTACTGCCGTCCCGTGTTGTAATCTCTTGTTTGTCCGTAGGGCTTGTAATAATGGATAAAAAGGCTCAAGGAGGAATTGGATCCAAAACTCTACAACATAGATTATTACCGAGCAATCTTTTATAAAAAAAAATAATAATAAAAAAAACCGTGTATCTCTCATTACGGGACATTGGCGGAATTTCTGTGGAAAACGGAAGAAAGCCATAAGGAAAAAAAATACATTAAATTAACAGTATGGGCCAAAATTTAATTTTTGTATTTAATTGATAATTTTGTTTTATATTATTGTGTTTGTTTATCCCAAATGCCTATTTGGTATTATGAGTTTGAGTAAGTGAGTACAAAATCTCTTACCTTCATATCATCTTCCTCGAAGTAGTGCATACTGAGAGTGATGAGGTTGTTTGTTTGTGGATCATACTGCAGTACAGACAACTTGGCCTCTCTGAACGACACCAGGAGAAGATCCCGTCCGGCACTTGTACAACGGACTGATGCCATAGACATTACATTACCCCAAAGTGTGTATGTCGCTAGACATTCTAGTTTCATTTTGGGGGGAATTGGTTGGCCGGCTATAAATAACAATTTGTTAAATGTTATTTACAGATACATAAATTAACTGAATGAACATGAGCTATATTCCTATTTTTTTCTGGACTTGTAACACATTTTTGCCTTTTGTTTAAACTTTTAAGTGTGATTGCATTATTATAAGTAAGAATAAATTATGGATGAAGTGTTTTTACATTTTTTGTGTATCCTGTTGGTGCATTAATGTAAATAAGTAAATAAAGTTAAATTCTTACCAGCATTAACCTCCTTAGTGTGTCCTTCAGGTAATAGCCGAAAGACCTTAATAATATTCGCACCAGCGGTCACCAAGCACACATCGTCGTTGTTGAAGAAGTAGCAGCTCACGGCATGCTCGATGCCGGTTGCAGGATGCGTTTGCCGACAAATTGAGAACATTTTCAACGGCTACGTTTACAAATATAGGTTATGTGAAGTAACTTCAATGTTATCAACGATTTCGCACATTTAATACGACACAAAAAGAGGACGTATGATAATTTATTATATATGCATTTTAGAATACCAAAAGTCGGGTAATATTTAGCTGCAAACACTATAGCAAGCGGCACAAGAGCACCAAACAAAACAAACGCTTTTTTGACACAAAAAAAATAGTCTTCTTGTCACTGTCACCTGTCACTAGTCACTGCCATTCAATTTTTTTTTCAATTTTATTTTTAGTTCGTTCTTATGAACACGCAAAGGTCATAGACCAAGCTGCCTCGTCGTTATTTGACAAAAACGGTCACTAAATGTATGAGGGCGGTATCTAAGTAGTTGTATCAACGATAGATTATCATGTTTGGTTGACATTATTGTGTGTTATGTAAAATGCCCTTTTGGACTTTCAGAATATGGCATACTTCCTGAAGGCCAACGGCCAACGAAACTACATAAATCAAACTATTCTTATCTTCTCAGATAGTCAGGCAGCCCTTAACGCTATCAATTCAAATGTCATACATTCGAGATTGGTGAAGGACTGCGTCGATAAGCTGAATGAGCTGGGACAACGGAATAAAATTATTCTGAAATGGGTACCAGGTCATTCAGGAATCATTGGCAATAAAAAAGCTGATGAACTTGCAAGACCTGGAGCTTAGGGCCACCAGCTATGTCCAGAGCCTTTCTGTGGTATCTCAAAGGAACAGGCCATGCAACTTCTCAAGGGCAACCAACTTGGCGAGTCAAAAAAATACTGGTTAATTCAACCAGGATTAGTACACGCCAAATCCCTTATCGAAGGCTATTCGCAAAAGCAAACTGCTCAACTCCTAGAACTCAGCAGAGCAAACATAAGTGCGATAGCAAGAGCCTTAACTGGACGCTGCAAACTAAAAAGACACCAATTTCACATGAAATTAAGTGACACTGACGTTTGCCGTTACTGCGGATTAGAGAGAGAAGCACCCAAACATCTCCTATGTGACTGCGGACCCCTAATTCACAAACGCAGTATCTATCTGGGCCGGCATATAATTCGGCCAGAGGAACTAAAATCTCTCAGAGCTAGGAAGATTTTAGACTTCCTGGAGGCCGCCAGGCTAAGATACTATAACAAGGTGGCGAGTTACAATAGATCTTATAGGTCGCAGTAACTACAGTTCCAACTAGAGCTGCATAGCCCCTATATCCAGCAATTAATTAAATACTTCCTGAAGAAGCAAAGAATACAGCAGACTTAGTACTGTTGCTGTGTACCTATTGACGATTTGTACTCTATGAATGGCAGCCTGAAAAACCCAGGCTGGGATAAAGAATTATGTATTAAAGAATGTAACACATTTTTAATAAAGTCAAAACCAATATTAAAATCATTTTCATTCGTAATCGTAACGCCAAAAGAAGTCTACTAAGGGGGGGCGTACTATGTAGCAAAGTGGGGCAAAGTGGAATGACTTAAAAGGACCATGGGCGTTTTGGTCCAATTACTCTTCACGGAAAATACGAAAATTATTTGCATACTAGCGGACCCGGCGAACTTCGTACCGCCTCAGAATTATTAAATGTCTATATCCGTATCTCATATACCTTAGTAGGGCTGCTAGGGTTTCACATCAGGTGTAGGTACCAGATCTTTAAATTTTTGTAATCGTCATCATATCAGACGCACGACACCGCTGTTGGGTATAGACGATATCAATAGCCCGCCATAAACTAAACGAACAAAAAAATAAATAAATAAAAAATAAACGAACATCAAATGATTTATAGATATAGATTACCTTTGTAAGTAACCTTTTTGCGAATTGCTATAAAAATAATTATGGTAAGTGGGTATATACAATTTAGTTAGAAAATTGGCTTCCTTAATATAGGAACCAATCGACTTGATTTTAGGAGATAGTTGAAATGCCAGAGAGTAACATAGGCTACTTTTCATCCCGATATTCCCACGGGAACGGCAACTAGCGGAAACTAGTCTGAAATAATAGAATAAAACAATAAATTAAACGATGCTATATTTATTTGGATCACCACCTAATCATCAAACACATGAGCAAAATAATTACATACCTAAAGAAACAATATAAAGCAGTACATTGTATTAAAATATTGAGTAGCAGAAATAGAATAAATATTTTGTTCAAGTAAAAATACTGAATTTATTTCTGATACCTACTTCATTCTATTATACTTAATTCTATTTGAATTTTGATAACGACAATTTACTTATTTAACACACAATATTCATAAGAATCACCAAAAAATAACAGTATAAATATGAGAATTATTAAAACAGCGATAGAAAGATAAACATTACCATTTTGTACATACATCAATTAGGCATTTAAACAAAGCTTGTTAATATAAAAAAAATGCTTTGAAGCATCTAATATTTATCCAAATACATTGTATTATTAAACAGTCTAAAATGTAATAGGTTATAATTATCTACATTAAAATGTAGTAAAGGCTTCCCATTTTACTATGTACACCAACATACCCAAACAGAACAAATAAATGGTTTGCTCTCATTACCATTAATAATCTTGAACCTAGTAATGAAGTAAATCTTTGTTTTGAGCAGATACTATAAGGCGCTACATTTCGTCTGTACATTGTTTATCGTCTATTGCAATACATAGTAATTTAATAAAATAAAATATAAGACGATTAATTTGAACTTTATTCCATGGATATAGTAAAAAAAAATATTAAGAATATGTAAGGTCTGAATAAAATAATTTAATTACAATCTACAGTAATGTTTTGATTGGCAATAAACTATGCTAGATCCAGTTTGGAATATTACTTCCTACATCATGCTAATTTTATAAATAACTATCAATGGTGAAAATTCCATTAACATGGATGCAAATATCAGTCGAGCCTACATACGATTGCCATTACATACAAAAGTCATTGACAAAGAAAAATGGTACCAAAAATTAAAACTATACATACAGGAATATTACGTAAAATACGACAAAACTTCGAATCAAAATATTTTCGCGATCTTTTCTTTAACAGGCATTTCAAATATACAACAATTCAGTCTTAACCTTTTATTCTGGCTTTACAAAACTTTCCATCAATACAATATTTACGGATAAATAAATAAAAAGAAAGCTTTGGTAGTTTATCAAAACAGATAATAATAAATTTCATTGAAGCTGCCAAAGAATATTTCTATTGTACCATAATCTATTTAAATATTGTATTGGAAAAGTTTGCAACCCCATTCCTTTCTTGATCCCATTGATTTACGTGCTCCACTCAGCTGATCTGCACATATCTTCCAAAAGTTTATCAAATTCTAGAACAGAATTCTCATATACCACCAAATCCCTCGACAAGTCCTCATTGATTGTTTCTACACCATCATCTTTCAGTGATTCATTGTCTTTCGACTTACGAATCAATTCCTCTGAGAGTTTCAAATGAGGTGCATTGAAGAAATCTTTGTAAAACTCCGCTAGCTCTCTTATAGGATGATTGTCAGCAAAAGGAAAGCAAAGGAGCTTCAACGGTGGTTCATTCTCACTTCTGAAACCCGAAAATTTTTTAGGCGGCGACTCAAACGAAGTCGGACTTTTAGAAATGACAACGTCAATATCCAAATCTTGTGTGCTTTTCGAAACGACTTCGTTGTCTTTGGTAAGAAACTTCGGTCTAAAACGGGCACTGCATTTCGGAATGGGCAGCTTTGATAGGAATTCCTCAAAAGCTCTTTGCACAAGATCTTCATCTACAAAAGCGGCAAAACGTAATGGTTTATTCAAATCAATGGGTTTGAGAGGTCTATACTCCTTCTCCTTTTGGTCCTTCGGTTTTTTAGACTCGAAAATCACATGTTTTGGGCTTAATTCAAAGTGGTCACTTTTAAGTACCAAATCTTTATTCTTTTCGGATCTATTCGGAGATATAGAGAAATTTGTTCGGTACGCTACAGAGAAACATATTCCGCCCAAAGGTGTTTTCAATAAACCGGCTTGAATTTTTTTCACATTCTCTCCTAAAGCTTTAATTTTTGGTTCCCCATTATAAACTCTGTAAAATATTGTGAATGACTCTGTTCTCTGTTTACGTGACAAATGATATGCTGGCGTTATTCTGGTTATGGTTATAAGGGATTTCAAGAGTATTCCCATTCTGAAATATACTGTATTCATGGCTTTCAGCGAAGTATCGAACTGTGTCTCATCAAGTTCTAATGTCCACAGTTCTAATACCATTTCGTCCCCATCTTCTGTCTGAACTGATATTTCGACATGTAACTGAGATCTGATCGTTTCCAAAACTCTATCTGAAGGTAAAGCACTCTTCGTTGCTTGGTTTACTTCTGGTGAATCCGGTATTTGTAAGTTAAACCAGTCTGAATCGTTGGACACTGGTTTGCTGTACGGTTCTATCTTGACTCCTTTCCTCGACTCCACAATCACTTGTATTCCTTTATAAGCTAGGAACTTTGTGAATTTCGTGAATTCATTTTTATCACTGATGTTTGAAAATGCAACATCCGGTGCCATGTTTAAGTAACTATACACAGATATTTACATTGAAAAATGAAAGTTTATTAATGATGTGTTAGTGTTAGTTTATTCCTCATCAGCAATGCAGTTTTCCACAAGGTTTCTTAGGTTGGGATTCTCCATCGCAGCAGCAATCCTCTCTTTGTCATTGATCTGTTTGTTGACTGCAACAATAAAACCACGAATTACCATAAAAAAATCGGCTAAGTGCGAGTCGTACTCGCGCACGAAGGGTTCCGTATAGAGTTGCAAAACTTCTGAAATATTCGGAATACTTATGGAATAATTCTCAGAAAGTTTATTTCAATTAGAATTTTTCAAAATAAATTTAAACAGAAATACTGGCATTTTTTTATATTTAATGTTGCTAGAAAATATCGTATGCCCGAGTACCGCCCGCCCGCCTGACCGAAGCGACGACGCCGACACGATGAGATACGAGATGGACGAACGAACGAAAAACACGTGCGCGGCGCCGCCGGCGGCGGCGACGCCACAGAACAACATTCTAACTAGTAGCAGGGCGGCGCGGCGCGGCGGCGGGGAGTGGCGGGGGTCCCCCCGGGGAAGTATTCGCCCGCTCCCCGTCCCCGCCGAGAAGGATTCATAATGTATCTGAATAATTCGCGGTCGGAGGGTAGGTACACTCGACAGCACATCAAGTTAAACAGTTGAACTGCGATAACAGCTTTTATTACATAGTGCATTAAGTAAGGCGGTCTCAAGGTCATGTATAGACTGATGTGCCGCCGTGTGTACATACTTCAACACTTAAAACTTCCAGACATTTTATTGTGTTTAAGAGGTACCTGGATAGTAAGGCAGGTATATCTATCCATAGGTACTTTTACTATAATCAGATAATGATTAACTTTTTTTCTTGCTAGGTAGGTATTTAAGAATAAGTGTCAACTGCTTTCTGCTGCTGTTTTGACCGATTGCTGCTTTTTTATCGTTACTCCCATGGGTATTTTTGGAATATCGAAGTATTCCGAATTTTTCATAATACTTCAGAATATTTCGAAAGTATTCCACGGGAATGATTCGGAATTTTTCCTGACAGCAACTCTAGTTCCGTACCATGTTTGATGTAATATGGGAGCCCCACTTAAATATTTATTTTATTCTGTTTTTAGTATTTGTTGTTATTGGAGTAACAGAAATACATCTTCTGTGAAAATAATGTAAAATTCTGCTAAAATATTAACGTCTAGCTATCTCGGTTCATGAGATACAGACAGACAAATGGGTCCCGTTTTTACCCTTTGGGTAGGGTACCCTAAAAACGAATTGGAAGAAGTTTACAAACATTCAAACTGTACTTGACTCTGAGATTCAGTTTCTATAAGAAAAGGAAACTCTGAGTGAATCAACTACACTTTAAAATTTTAACGAAAACAAATATTTAAAGTTTAAATAGATATATTTTAACTTGGAATTGGTCATTCTTTTACGTTTCATTTAACAAAGTAAAAGCAGACAAACCCTTCTTTGTTTGTATAAACAAATGCATAAAATTTCATATAAAAATTGATAAGATTTGTTGCTATGATAGCCAGATATCAAGTCTTGATTAATTTTAGAACCATGTTGCTATATGGATGATATCATTTAGATGTGCGAATTATAACAAGGCTAGTCTAGATTATGGTGATAGAAACATGAAATATGCATAACAACTCAAGCAAGAAATATTTTAATTAAACCAGCTGACTAACTACTATAATAGTATTTTCCATTTCTAACCACTTTTATAACTTTTGTTACCTTGAGGAAAGTAGGTAAATAGCATAAGGTAATCACTGACTTAAACAATTTGGAACAAAATAAAAATGGTGTAATAATGGTGTATTTTTCTTTTTTATCAGCAAATGCACAGTTGAAGAACAGCAATAGTATTGAATTATATTTTCTCAGCTAGTTTATCATCTGATCTATCTTATACACAAAAAAGAAGTTAGCAAATATTTAAAATACTCTTAGAACTGATAAGGCCACAAATAGTGACGATAAATCATATATAATATGCAATAATACAGTTACGAGTTGTTAACTTGACACTGATGACCTTATTAATGTTACTTCATTATTCTTTTGTTTGGGGTAATGACCTAAATAATGCTATGTATAATTAACATTATTACCTCAGTAGATTCTCAATAATGTAAAAATTCAAATACAATAGTAAAATAGGTGTACCTAATAATGCGGTAAAATTTTAAGACATAACACATGATAAATGTTATTATTAAACATTATAAATGTTATTACAAAACAGAAATAATAATTACAGTCTTTATTTAATGCTGGCAAAGGAACTAAAAAATAAACATTCTAGTTCCACTGCACAGATAAAAATCTGTTTTGTTTGTTTATGGTAATCAAATAAAGACAAATAGTTTTAGAGTTCTCCAACAGAATAGCATCAAGTTGACTTAAGTGTATGGTACAGATAACCGCACAAAATAGTTGTCATTAATTACATTTACTCATGTCAGCATATTTATGTGAGTGCGCCAAATCTGAGAACAGCGCATCAGTCGTAGTAGATCATCAAACCGCGATTCACACTTCATCAACTAAATAAGTAATTTTGTGTTAATAAAAGTATATCTTTGTTACATAATAAAATATATTTCTTTGTAGTGTCCACAACCCATACAATAAGACTAAAGCTGCTTACCAAATGCAATAGAATTGAGTTCAAATATATTAAATTTACTAAATAATAATGAAATGATCAAAATTTAATCTAATTAATATAGTAACCTTGTGCTCTTACATAAACTTTGTAGAAAGAATACACTTACTTTCATCTTCAGTTGTGTGAGCTCCTTTCTTGATGTAAATATCCAGTTTGATGGGATGGTGTATAGAACGCTGTATTTTTATCCTTATGCACAGTCCAATAAGCGTCGCTAGTGAACAGTGAGGCACTGTGGGATTATACTCCACTCTCAATACTGGAACCTTATCAGCAGTAGGCTCCTTAACGAAAATACCTTCTTCGTAAACAACCTTCAAATCTTCAAGGGTACTTGGCTTTTCTGGATCTCGTATCGTCCGCAAATAGTCTAAAACACCACAACACCGGTTATAATCACAGTAAAGTCAAATAAAACTTCCAAAACCACACAAAGTATTGCTAAACAAACCGTAAATCGTTTCTCTTAGGTCATTCTCGTCTTTATAGCCCAACTCTTGCAATGTCGCACTTTTGTCCATATAAGCTGGCTGCGCAAGTTCCACTGGTGACTTTAAAGAATTATTTAATGAAAGCTTCGAGAAAAACGATATCATATCGTTGGAATATGCTTTTATCACAAATACAAACTCGATTTGTGAGTTTTTATATGTCGGCCATGTTTGTTGTTTTGTCATTCTATTTGATTTGCTATACTACATGTCAAGGACGTCTCTATTTTAACGCCTGGATATTGTCACAGATTAAATTTTAGTTTTTTTTATCTTTGCGAGTGAAATACAGACCATAGCACGTCAAGCTCAACACAACAGTTTGACCTTACCTAGCTAGTATATTTAACTAGGTAGGTAATGAGAAAAATTGCACTAGTTCAACGGTGGAACAACTCACTAGAGCAGCGGTCGTCACGCTTTTCTGGCCAAGGATCACATAAAGCAATTTGGGTATGCCTACCAGTACCGGGCCGCATACATTATGTATGTATACACTATAATAGAATAGTAGCCTATATAATAGCCGTTCGTGGTTTACACGTACTCCTTTTTTGGGGCAGTCGTGTAAGAAATATCCTATGTTGTGACGAGTTTATGATTTTCTTAATTTTAGTATATTTATCAGTGAGGTTTGTAATTATTTTGTTAAATAAAATATATGACTCTGAAATGTCCGTGTTCTATTTAGTGTCTAGTAATCTAGCTACCTAGTCAAATTGAGCCGAAAACAGGTAATCAGGGGAAATAATTCGTGTAGTTTTGAAAATTACTTGTTTTTTCGATTTGAAAGGAAATGCTCTTGTTGAACAGTGACCTTCATAGCAAGATCAAAACTAATATCAAGCAAGAGACGAACTAATACGACAATACGAAGGGGCGTTTTCTTAAATCTGCTATTAATTTACCTCTTTGTTAACTTACTTATACACCCTGTAGCTCCTAAAGTATTGATCGTAGAGTAAACAAATAAATAAATATTTCCATACAATCACACCAATTATCTAGCCCACGTTAAGTATCGTGAAGAACTTGTGTTATGGATACTAGTTGCCGGATAAACATACTTACATACTTTTTTTTTGTAAATACATACAATACATATTAAACATCCAGACCAAAACAAATAGACATGTTATGCACACATATATTTGTCTTGTCCGGGGATCGAACCCGGGACCTCTAGCGCAGAAGGTGGGGTTAGTACCCCTGCGCCAAACAGGTCGTCAATACCTTCATATTCATTTCTACTTTCAGAGTAGAAATGAATATAACAAAACTTGTAGCTTTTGTGTAGAAACTTTATTCAGAAGTAATCATAAATATGCTATTCGCGCCGATTTTTGAGATATGAGCAAAAATATGAAAAAGGTACCTTTGACACCCCCCCACCCTCGAGGTCTTTTATTATGTTTATCTGGACATCACAACGTAAAGTGTACCAATTTTCAAAACTACACGAATTATTTCCCCCGATTTTCTTGGGCAGACTAGACACACTGACGAGTACTTATACAATACAAGTGAGAACAAGGAATTCCTTAATTTTAATCATGAAAAACAATTTAGACGAAGTGGGATTAAAGTAAAGTAAAGTACTAGTTCTATTTTCCAACAAATTGAAAAGTAGCACGTTTCATTACTTCTACCGTAAACTGCTTAGTAGAACAAACGGGAGTATAGAACATCAACGTCCATCTATCTATATTATTATAGTCGAGCTTATATTTTTAAGACTTCCAAAATGGTTATGATAATACAAGTAAAAACCAGCCCCCTAATTGTCTAATTTAAAATCTATCACAATCCCTTTCAGAGGTATTGTGATTGTGATATTTTCGTCTGTCATAGACAGTTCAATTTCGTTTACTCCATACCTTTTAAAACGCGTCCCGATCACAATCCCTTTCAAATGTCAAATAGTGACGGCCTGAATAACTTTCAAATTACGAATTGAAAGGGATTGCGATAGATTTAAAATTAGACAATTAGCCCCCTGATGTGCCGTCTCTGTCCGACTGTAGTGGTGTGGGGGTGCATGACCGACTCAGGGAAATTAATCTAACGGGCGGACAAAAGGCACCCCTTTAAATCCTTTAACCTTTAGACGTCCGGTCGACAGCCCGGGCTGTCAATTGCTGTACCCGTCTATTCCCGTAGACGGGTACAGCGATTGACAGCCCTGACAGCCCGGGCTGTCGGCGGATGTCCAAAGGTTAACACAGCTACCAGACACAATAATTATTTCTCTGTCCAGCCAGCGTAGCATGCGCACCGCGACTCGCTGTCGTCGCTTATCTCGCGACGTCTGTCCCGCTCATATCAGTACGGGGTGTGAGCGAGACAGATAATACGCTCGCGCGAGAAAAGTGTCGAGAGAGCTTTGTCGAGGTGCTCATGCTACGCATGCAGGAATCGAACCCGGTACTTCTGCGCCATATAGGTCAATAGTCATCGTGAAATTTTACATCGCCAGTATCTTTGCGAAAGAAAATTAGAATGAAACTAAATAGTTACTTATAAAGTAGATTTATTTAGAACTTTTTAAATGACTTCTTGGAGCCTTTGCCTTTCGAAACCTTGAGTACGTTGAATCGTACAGTCTTGGACAGGGGTCTGCATTCTCCAATGGTGACGATGTCACCAAGCTCGACATCTCTGAAATTGGAATATACTCTTGAATTAAAAGTTGAAAACGAAATGATTGCAGTAGGTATTTCTTAAAAATTATCAGATATTGGGTTAGAACACGTTTATCGTCAAATGGTGTTCGGAAGACCGTCGTGTGGGTATCATCATAAAAAACTAATTATCTTAAAGTAGTTGGTTAATTTGAACTACTCCTATTATTACTATCTCTTCAACCTTGTCTGGCATATAGTGGCAGGAATTTGTCAGAATTCCAAGTTTTACAAATCTTAATCCATATCCTTACCAAATTATAAATACTAAAAGAACGTAAATAATTATGTATGACACACACCAAACGGATGGAGTCGGCGCACAGCGCAGCGCATGTTACATTAGCAGCAGCATGCGTAGCATGAGCACCTCGACAAAGCTTTCTTGACACTTTTCTCGCGCGAGCGTACTGTCTGTCCCGCTCACATCGTACTAATATGAGCGGGACAGACATTGCGAGACAAGCGTCGACAGCGAGTCGCGGTGCCCATGCTACGCTGGCAGGAAATTTAAACATCCGTAAAGAAGTTAAGGTTTTATTTGCACGCAATTTACGTAGGGGCGCGCGGACGCCGTGGCAGCCCGTTGCTCCTCGCCCACGCCCATGCAAATATAGAACTTAACTTCTTTACGGATGTTTCAATTTTCTTCAGCAATTATAAAATGCGCTGCGCGCAGACTCCATCCGTTCAGTGTGAATCATACAATAGAAAACCAAATTAAATACTTTCAGAGCATGCTTTTACAAATACATGTATTAATTTAGAAGAGATACTTTTAGGAGTAATGTTGGATGGAGTAGTCAAAATTTAATGGTATGTAAGGGTAGTATTCCACTTATCCAACATTCTAAATGACAGGTACACAATATAATCCTCAATACATTTGATGAAGTCATCCAATCGCTTTAACATTGGACCAAGATATTGATAAGTGGAATACCACCCTAACATAAAAATAGAATCCCCCCCTAACATGAAAGTAATTATATTTCTTACCTGAAGCATGGTGAGAGATGAACAGACATGTTCCTATGTCTCTTCTCGAACCGGTTGTATTTAGGCAGGTAGTGAAGGTAGTCTCGGCGGATGACGATGGTGCGTTGCATCTTCATCTTCTGGACCACACCGGTAAGGATACGACCACGGATGGACACATTGCCAGTGAATGGACACTTCTTGTCGATGTATGTGCCTTCAATTGCCTGAAGTTACAATAAATAAATAAATCATTTTATTAAAAAAGCAGTTAAGTATAATTCAGATGATTTTTTTCTTTCAATCAATTCTTTTTAAACACTTAATTTCTGGTAAGAAAACGCTTTCATAACTAACATCAATGTAATAGATAGTCAATCATTTCAGATTTTAAAGTAATGTTATACAAAAAATTTCATTATTTTCAATTTCAAAGAAATAATTGTGATCAGAGTTTGGGTTAACACGATCTTCATCATTTAGTTTTCAGAAGACCGTCGTGTGGATTTCATCATATCACAATTAAAATTAAGTTAACTACACTTACATCTAATCCTAAACATAAAATAAGGTTGACCATTCACCTGGTGTTATTATTAGTTCAGTTTTAGTATTATAATAAAGATATTGATTTCATGCAACTTATAAATTAAGATTAACTTGATATTATCACATTTTTGTTTATAGATTATGTTTATAGGAGATAGATTTGATAGATTATGTTTATATTTTACCACATGCATTGTTTATATCATTTTATAAGCTTGTGAACGGCAATGACATAATGTAAAATGAGATGAAATAGTGATGGGGTTGTACCACAACCACTGTTAAAATATGTGTAATGGAACAGGATGTGAACATGAATAATGATATGAACATAACTTTGTGTTCACCAAGAATGAAGAGTTTCTAATAACTTTACGGTGCTTACTTACAGGGTCTGTAACAAATGTCACCACCATGTAAATGTACAATGTAGTACATAGTATGCAATGCAATTAAATTTTTAAAGTGTTGGTAATACAAAGTTAGGTTCGTAAACAAGTGTGAACAACGTAGCCACCAAGTCCCAGCAACAGCCGCCACCGATCTGTCGAAAATTTGATAACCAGACCTCTCTCGGCGTCTTGAAACCTAGACCAACATTCTTATGGTGCCGCATGTCCTTCTTCTTCAGGCCCCCCTTGCGGTTGAGGAAGACCGTTGCTTGTTTCTGAAACGCTTTCTCTGTCTACGGAATAGAAAAACACACTCGTTAGCAGTCACACTACATGCGTTACCTCGCGGGGCGTTTTGAAACCGAGGCCCACATCTTTGTGGTACCTAAGGGGTTTCCTGCTCCGCTTGACTCCAATTCCCTTTTTACGGTTCAAGAACACCGTCGGTTGCTTTTGGAATGAACGTTCCGTCTGCAATTTTCGTAATATTCATTAGTTATTAATATCTAACAACTACTACAAGCAGCACACGGAAAAACTACTCACTAAAACTTTATGACATAATAAAGGAGACTAAAGTTAATCATAGTAAACATTCCATCTTAAATTACGCAATTCAGGAAAGGAGATCAATATTAAAATAATAGACCTATAGTTTTACATTTTGCAAAGAAAGGTTTAAAAATATTTTATGCTAAGGAACATAACCTAAAATCATACATTGGAAGATTCATAACTTTTTAGCAATTTTGATAATTTTGAAAAGGTAGAACCGACAAAGGGTACTATTTATCAAGTTCTTTTTAGAGAATCTTGATTTATCACATAACCAGACGGAGAAATCTCTATAAACAGAGTCCCACGTGCACGAGACTAAAGCGTTAAATTTCCCTAATATTACACAAAAGTAACATGTTTTTATGAAAGTTATCAAAACCATGCGCAACATATTACAATTATACAATATTAAAATAGCGCTAAAGGTGTATAAATTAATAATTTTCGTAAAAATGCAGCACATACCTGATCCGCCATTTTGCTTGACAATGAAAAGAAAGAAAACTGTGTCAAATGTTGAAGGATTTCGGTTTGTAATGTCAATTTCACACTGTGTGACCAATGAAAACGTACCAACCATCAACATTCCAAAACTTGATTGGTCGATGGACTGTCAAATCAGATTTTATCCAATAAAACCGAAGTTGTACCAAGTGACATTTGAATGCTGCCACTACTAATATCTTCTCCAGCAACTATCAATAGCAACAGCGCGAACATTTGCGATGACGACAAGACAAGACAAGACAAGTCTGGCGTAAAATCGTATGGGGGAATCGATCACGCGACACGAAAAAAAACTAATAAAATTAATAAGTTAAAAATATTACTCTTTTATAAATACATACGTAAAAATAATACGTCATACAGTAGCAAATTGGCAACACAAAACCGAGGATTCTTTATTTATTCATTGATCTCACCGACACCGAACATTGCGAAAGTTGCTGCTGGCCACTCGGCTCGGCACTTCTATGGCGTGTTTTTTATATCTCTTTATTTGGGGGTTTGATGAAGATATAAAAGATTAAATGGTGTTTACATTTTTATATCACCACTTTTTGAGAAGTAAAAAGTTGTCCATCCAATTTAAATAATATACAAACTCATTCTCGGCGGCAGAATTACGTTTTCGTGTTTTTTTTTGTTACCATGTGTTCCTCTGGCTACCTAGCTATTTCTTAAAGAAAACCACCTGGGAGGAATGTGACGATGATATGACTTCTTATTTCAGTACTCATTTTCAATGTCCCGGCTTCACGGCAGAATTATTGATCAAAAGTGGTGAGCCAGAGGAGCACATGTTTTTTAAGTTAGGTTTAACATAAATTGACGAATTCCAAGAGCATGTGACGGCATATGTGACAGCTACTGATGCTTCAATACATAACATATGCAATTGGGAAAGCGAACTAAGCATTTACTTCTCAAGTAAAGTAAAGGCTCAGTAGTTAAAGTCGAAAATCATCGTGAAATTGGCATCATAATAAATATAAAACGTGAATCTCATAAGTCTATTTCCGCGACTTCTTCATTAGTTTTTGAGAAGATTGAAAATTATTTTTTCTATGAAGTTCAATCAGGGTGACCATGTCGTAAACAATTTTGGACGGACATCTATGCAATGTTTACCCAACAACTCAAAACCATTTGTAGAGCAGAACTCCTCAAATTACATTAAACTTTTTGTATGGCAGCATGAAAGGGGAAACATAATCAGCGGTTTCATATCCTATAGCAGGGTTCAAATATTTGTTCAGCGGTTTCAGCTTTGTTTTCATACAAAAAGTTGTTCGTAATGCTTGATGGATGAGTTTCACAAATGGTATTGAGGTTTTGGGTAAATCTTGAGAGCCGTCATGTTGTCTTAATAGAAGTTGGTAATATAGTTCCTCAAAAATCCATTTTCTACTCTTATGTGCCGTACTGTCTCAATCTTAATAAAAATTGCTTTGCACTAACTTTTTTTAAATGTTTTTAAATCCACTACAGTCTTCTCTTAACTTACGGGCCCGGTTTTTTAATATTAATGTCTAAAGATAGATAAGAATATCCTTATTCGATTCTTAGGTTTAGTGCAAATGGGTGTTAATTTTGTTGATTTTATAAATGTTTTAAACAAATTATCTACCTACAACCTAATACATGATATATTTAATTTTGTTTGTCACAGTTTAGTAAAATGTTAGGAGTAGGCTTTTAATTTGTTAGTTAGTGGGAAGAAAACATGTTGTAAACGTATAAATGTGGCCACTGAGAGAATACATTATTTGGCAGCTCCTATCGAGAGCCATTGGTCATCCTATCAGCGGCCGCGCTATATTTTACAACCATGTTTTCTTGATGTTTTGCCAGTGGAAATAGTGAAAACATTTATATATGCAATTAATAAAGAAGTAGTTAGTACGTACTTAATTTATAATAATGGTTGTGTGTTTGTGATTGTGATATTTACAAGACTTCCTAATATACAATAAATTATGTTGATTGTTTACTTGTGATAACGATAATTACTATTTAATATATGTCACAAATGTTTATCCTCTTAATTCAAAGTGAAATATTTATAAAGTAGGTATGTAATTTACGACGTATGTCAGTTTAAATATTGTTTTCGGTCGATTGGCGTTTGTTTCGTACCTGTACACCAAAATATAACATTTTAGGTACTTACCTAGTAGGCTAAATATAACAAAAAATGCAAGTGTTTTTATGAATGTCAAATCTCCCACGTTGCAAGTAAAGTTGGATTTATAATTCAGTAATTTAACAGGGTACCAATTAGATCTTATTACAATAATGCTGCTTTAGACTTTGTTAGACTTAGATTCTAGTGTAAATAATATTTATTTATAATTTCTTTATTATTTATTAATTATCAAAGAATAATACAATCGACATGGCATAATCATCTTACTTACTCCAGGGGTGCGATTGCGTAAGGTAATGAGATCATTTCAAAATGACATTTGAGACAGCAAAAAAAAGATGTTCTTTTTGCCGATTAACTTTTTGCAAATTACCAACTGTCAATGCGGCATTTCCCTGTTTCCCTCACAATTTTGACATTTAATGTATAACTGGAGCAATCTGTGATAGCTTTTGAAACCATTTTATTTTTTAAATCATGACTTTGAAAGGAGTTCAATCGGCTGCAATTTGTATGGAATGGAATACATAAAATATGATACAATATCAACTCATTGTCAAAGCAATATGATTTTATTTCGCAATCACCTATCTGGTGGATTATGCTGCCCTGGCTCCTGGTACTTTTTGTTCAATTCAACATCATTATTTATGTACAAGCGTGTACGTTTAGTTCAAATTAGTAATAAGCATAAATATTGTAATAATATGTTATAATGTTTATAATAATTTTATTTTAAGTAAAACTGATTTTTTTTATTAAAAAAAAATGTATTGTTATTTTATTATACCTGTTTTTTTACTGTACTTTCCTGACATAGGAAATAAAGATAGCAACTGTGTTTGTACTGAAATGTGGTCCCAAAATACTATAAAAAATAATGACTTAATAGGGTGGCGTTTGGGGCCATGGTTAGTAGTCCGAAAAGCCGCATCAAAATAGAAAATTAATTCCAGAAATAAGAATCTCAAAAGCTCCCCAAGTCGATTTTATTCAGACTCGACTATAAAATCTTTATTAGGGAAAAGTCCTGGGTTAAATATTATGGCCATGGTCACCCTACACTAACTCTGTCCATAGTTTTTTTTTTAACTAATGAAGAATTCGCGGAAATAGACTTATGAGCTGTTTACCGTGACTAAAAGGGATTCACGTTTTATATTTATTATGATGCCAATTTCACGATGATTTTCGTCTTTAACTAATGAGCCAGACAGCCACATGCTTCTTGAGAAGTAAATGCCTATTTCGCTTTCCCAATTGCGTTGCGTATGTTATGTATTGAATGCATCAGTAGCTGTCACATATGCCGTCACATTTCTTTGAATTGTACATCCCGTCGGTACATACTGTAATGCTCTTGGAATTCGTCAATTTATGTTTAACCTAACCTCAAAAACATGTGCTCCTCTGGCTCACCAATTTTGATCAATCATTCTGCCGTGAAGCCGGTACATTGAAAATGAGTACTGAATGGAGAAGATAACAGGGTTACAATATTACACTTTTAAATGCGTAGAATAAAAGTCTAGACCGTATACACTATTCTAGTTTTTATTTCACATCGATCGGTGCAGTATTACAAAAGTTATAAGCGTGGGAAGTTTACGTAGGTTTTGTAAATCTCGTCAGTGTTCGCGAGTACCGTGTGACGTCATCTCGTCCATACGGCACGGCAGGCGACCCCGCCTCACACGTCCGTAGTACCATAGTACATTTCGCGGGTAAGTTGTCTGCTCTCGTGTTCTCTGGTGTTATTTATTGATTTTAAATAATGCTGATTGATTAAGTGTATTGTGTAAATTGTTGTTTTAGAACTAAAATGGAAGAAGGATTTGGCCAATCCGACAACCTTCCCATAGTCTACGATATGATGGTGGCAGAATATTTTATAAAAAATAAAGATTTGTAGATTCGTTTTTGCTCAAATATCGTAAAAACATAAAATATATTTACACATTCCTTTACAAATAATCAAACATCAACCCCTAAGATCATATTTATGAACATTTTACTGCAAAACATGCGCAAACTTTCGAACTCTACGACAATCTTGAAGAACGACTTAGGTCATTGACCTATCTACTTGTGTAACCCAAGTTTGGGTGTTTTTTTACATTGAATACTGTAGTTTTAAACTTATAATCAATGTTTCTTCTTGAAATTATAATGATCATTAACCTTGGAAACGTAAGGTTCAATACATCGTTAGTTTCAATACACTGCGATCGAGTGCCTACATACCTACTAAAAAGCATGTACCTAGTTACTAGCAATAACCAAGTACCTACCTACTACTTAGTATTTCACATGACAAGGTATAGGTATAAATAGTATTTTACTACTTACGTCGAAATGATCCTCACAACAAGATGCTGTCGTATTTGGTCCTAATGGATGCGCTCTTCTCATCGCATTTGTAAATTTTTTTCTGATTTTCGGATCCCTAGGAACGTGAATAAACTACTTTTCGGGTGTTTTCGTGGCCGTATTTTTACACTGAGGCACAATACAATATTTAATAGATGGACTCATGTTGTTTTTATTGTTTCTTAATCAAAATAAACAAAGTAGTTCCGCGCGCGTCGGGTCGGGCACATTCGGGTAAATCACAGAATACTATTACTCCGGGTAAATACTTCGATTCACTGACTTGCTCGCGCGGAGATTGACGACGTGACGTCATGAACAATATCGCGGCTTAGACCGAAAATGTTAACTTTGCACTTTTATATCTCGGTCAGTTTTAAAGATAGAAAAACAATAAAAACACAGTTATTCTTGTAATTTTTTGTAGAATTTTTTGCCATATAAAACAAAAAATGGTTATCTTCTCCATTAAGAAGTCATATCATCGTCACATTCCTCCCAGGTGGTTTCCTTTAAGAAATAGCTAGGTAGCCAGAGGAGCACATGGTCACGATTTTTTGTGAATATTCTCGTTCTCGAGCTTCTCCGTGCTTGGGAAGGCACGTTAAGCTGTTGGTCCCGGCTGTATTTGCAGTCGTTAAATAAAACCCACCAATCCGCATTGAGCCCGCGTGGTGGGTCTGGGTCGTAGCCGGCCCGTTCTCCTTATCCATCTACAAGGAAGGCTAGTGCCCCAGCAGTGGGGACATTAAAAATGGCTGATGACGATATTAATTCAATCTCGGTCTCAATGGGATCGCTTCAAGCAAAAGTAAGGGGGCTGGACAGTGAAACAGATAGCGCCCGATTTTATAAAATGGTTCTACACTTGCATGCAAGGTAGCTTGCAAGCCAAGTTGACTCGCCTCGCCACTTGTACCAGTGCAGCAGTGCACCACGGTACTTACCAACTTCGCTAAAGTACATTACTATATAATTTGTGGACTTAGCTTTAGCGTCACGTCGTGAGGCCCACGGAAAGAGTAAAGTAATTATGGCCCATGTTTAAATGTATGTTTTGAATACATATATAATTTGTTTGTTTTTCCGGCACTAAAGGTTTTTATAGCACCCAAGCCAAAAATAAGGAACAAGGAACATTCAGGGGAAACGCTAGTAAATCGAACAAAATGTCCGATATGACAGGAATAACGAATATTCGTTCGGCAGTGTGGCTAAATATGTAAATAAAAATAAATAACGACAATAATTTATTTTTTCTAATGGCGACATCAGCTTTTAACTGTCAAACACGCGAATTGTTATGAAAAATATCTACAAATATATTTTTTGCAAAAATATTGATTAAATAATTCTCTTTTCGGTTTTGTTTGATTAAAAATCGTGTTTTAACTTTTCAAAATTTTAGATATGGAATAATAAAACTAACAACTCGAAAGAATTTACGGTAGTGATGAATTCCATTCATGTCTTTTGTTTTATTTGTAAAAGCGGTGTTTTTCGTTGATTTGAGATGGAAGAAGTGAGACAACTGGTGCAGGAGGAAGGCAGGGAGGCTAGGAACCTTGTGGCATTCCATGTCGCAGTTGATACTCCAGGTAATACATAGTTTTTATTATTTACATTCGAAATATAAATGATAGTGAGAAGAAGCGTAGGCGTACAATACAGTCACTGTTTAGGTGGTATCACTCATTCTAAACATAACTTACTCAACACACAACTAGCACTATCGAATTTGTATTGTACAGTGCCAATCATTAGATACTTTATATCTTACATCCATCATCATCTTTTATTTTAATTTAAAAAGCTGCAAAATACCACTTCAACTCAAATAAATAATGAACATTTCATAATTATTTTCGTATGAGTTAAGTTACTTTTCCATCACTATAGATTTTTTTTAATTATTATTAAAAAGATAAAAATGAAATTACATACTAGAGTCTGAATTGCATTCCAAAGTTTTGTGTACACAGAGAAACTAAATTAAATTAACCCTGAACCATATAATTAGTAAAACAAGTAAAAATAAATACAAGTAATACAAATTAAGTAGTAAAAATGAATAAATTAACGACCAATGTTAGTAATGATTTAGATATTTTTTCCCTCTCTTATTTAACCTACATTAAGATTTGTAAGAGCAAGTTGTAACTGTTATCATTACTGAATACTTTTGTCTTATGGCTGGTATACACTTTGATTAGTCAAGTGCCAAGTGTTTAGTGTTAAGTGTGTAGAGTGATTAGTGTTAAGTGATTAGTGACGTCCTATACTGTTTAGTTAGGCGGTGTTTAGTTAATTTAAAAAAAAAAATTAGACGACATTTTGCCTGTATACTTTGATTAGTAATAAATGTTTGTTTTTATATTCAGGACATTTTACATTATATAAACACGCATTTTGTGGGTTACGGATTCGAACCACCTAGTAGATTTTATTTTTTATATTTTTATCAATCACAACAACAGGAGAAACGAACACGAGACTTTGTTGATTTAAACTAAACACTTAACAGTCACGTCCAGACGTGTTTAGTTCGTGTTTAGAGCAAGTGAGGGGTGAAGGCGGGACGCGCGGGAGGTGCTACTCGCAGAAAAAATAGAACGCGCTATAAATACTGTACTTCGCTAAGCACTATACAGTTAACACTAAATAGAAACTGTCCGAACTAGTTTTTTGCTAAACACTGAACACTAAACATGCCACTCGCACTAATCACTAATCAAAGTGTATACCAGCCATTAGATTTTGTTTTTAATCAAAATTGCTGTAAGTAATTTCAATTATTTTTGTTTAAATTTTCTAGCATGTACTTTAGAATAAGCAAATGTCGTGTTCAGCTATTATCGGAATTGGGCGAAGTGGTTCCGATTATGGTGACTCGCCCGTCCGGCTTTGCCGGCGTCCCTCCTTCCAAAATAATTATCGGAATGCAAATTTAACAAGTTTATTAATTGATGAGTTGTTAGACGTAAGCTACGATTTGTATTCTGTTGCTGTACCATAAAAGAATAAATAAATAAATATAAAACCCTACCCACATATTGGTTTTTAACTTACGTACCTATTCAAAATTAAAATTCCTTCTAGCTAAACCTAAATTCCATGAATTCTAAATGTAACTAAACTTTTGTGTCAGTGTTGTTAAGTATTTACGTGAATAATTCAAGTACTGACTAATAAGGTTTCTGTAAGTGGCAGTTACACCATTAAGTATGATTGATGTCTAATAATGCTTTATGATGAAGAACAATTTATAATATAGATGACTGATTTTAGTTCTACTGTAAATAAATATCAAGCATACAAATAAATAACAGATAAAAAAGGCATTTTTATCTGTAAATTAGAAACTTTGAACACTCATGAACACTGATGACAGTGTGTTCTGACTAAAGATAACAAAACTGGCTTCCATTTGAAGTATGCTATTGCATGAGATGACACATTACTGGATGTAGTCCTAGTGGTACACCAAAAAAACCTGCAAATGATGTTAAAAGCATAGGATTCAGTATGGTTGATCTTTAGGCACTTTTAATTGAATTGACACATAGCACCATAAAAAAAAAAATTACAAAGAATTTGGGTTTTTATTCTTTGAGTTTGCAGCAGCATCCTTAGCAAGTCTGCCCCTTCCGGACACAAAGGCCTCCTCAGGCTGTCCCAATTTACCCTATCTCTAGCCAGTGTTGGCCAGAGTGGGTCTATCAGGTTTCAATATTCGTCCGACCGTCTTCCTCTTTTTCTCTTTGTTTTTTCTTTTCCATTCAACAAGCTTCTTTGTCCTCTTTCCTGTATCCTGTTTCTTTGTTTGTTTGTTGTTTATTGGATTTCTCATTATTTTTCCAGTCCCATCTCCATTTTAGTAATCAAACTTTGGTTTCCACGTCTTCCATATGTAAGTATTGGAAGGATACAGGTGTTGTTTAATTTCTTTTTTATTGCAAGGGAGTAATGCTGGTTCTTCATTTTACTTTGAAATGACCAGAATCATTTCTAGGAGTTTGTGACTCTTCTTTCTATTTCTTGGTGCATTTGACCTTTCATAGATATTAGTTGCCCCAGGTATATTATATTATATATTTTTAAATTGTGTAAAACTGAGTCACTTTTCTTTTTACCACTACTTTTGAGCAATCGTCTATTTCCACTCTTTTTCTGCGAACCTGTTTTGGTGCTCGGTGAGGTGAATCTTTCGTTGTTTTTCAATAATTTTCCTTCCTGTACAATTCTAGATACAGTCTTTTCTGATAGCCAAGTAACTTCTGCTACGGTTTTGTTTAAAGGTATGTCTTGTTGATATTCAACAGAATTTGGGTCCAATTTTTTTTTTAAAGTATCCGTAAACGTTAAAAGTAATTTGCTTGCACTGACTATTACTTTATGTCCGAAGATATTGCGATTCATCTTGAGAATGTAATCTCATGTATATCTCTCACAAAGCCTCCGCAACAGTCAGCACATATGATCGCTACTCGCCTCGCGTAGCGATCGAAATGAGGTAAAACAAAAATGCGCCCGCCGTCCACACCTCTCTCGGTCCCCTTTGTCGTCATACGCCCGCGCCCCTGTACCGCGCAGGCGAGGACTCATTTAAGCGGTCGTACTATAGCGGCCGCCCGATCTTTCCAAAAAAAAAACGAAAATCCTAGAATCTAATCTTTTTTACATTTATAATATTTGAAGAAAGTTATTTTGTATTTTTTATACTTCCAGCGCGGGTATCACGCAAGCCGCCACGTTGCCTCGGCGGCTCGGTGATCCGCAGGACTGCGCCCCGCCCGGCGCGCCGCTCCGCGTCCGCAGGCAGGGACAAACGCTCCGAGCTTCGGGCTCGATACTGGGCGCTGCTGTTTGGTGACCTACAGCGAGCTGTTTGTTTTTTTTTCTTAAGTTTTTCTTTTAATCATAATAAATATTTTAAACACGTTTGTCACTGAGTTTATGCAAGTTTTTGTGACTATATAATAAATATATTTCCATACAATCACACCAATTATCTAGCCCACGTTAAGTATCATGAAGAACTTGTGTTATGGATACTAGATAACGGATAAACATACTTAAATACTTCTTTTTTGTAAATACATATTATTAAACATCCAGACCAAGACAAATAGACATGTTCATGCACACAAATCAACTACTTATGAGAATTTATTTTCCCTGATGGTAAAATGGTACTGAATTTCTCGCCCATGGCACAACACCTATTCATTTCTACAGTAAAAGTTCTTTCGTTTTCAGATTGGTGAAATCTACAACACTGTGGAAGCCCACGAAAACCTAAACGAGTGCCAAGAAGTTATTCTAGTCTTAGAGAATTACACTCGCGACTTCAAAGCTTTAGGAGAATGGTTTAGGATAAAATGGGAGTACGACAATACGCCTCCACCGCAGCGACCACAGAGTTTGGCTTGGGAAATCAGGAAGACTGACTTCGTGAGACCAGAGTCTAGACGCGCTCACTCCGTAAAAAGTTCTCCATCGGTTTCCGGGAAAAACAGCCCTTGCCTTTCTGGACATAACACCCCTAGTGGCAAAAACAGCCCCAATCTAACTGGTAAAGCTAGCCCAGGCAGCGGGAAAATCAGCCCAAGAGTATCTTCTGGACATTCCAGTACTAGTCCGAAAGCCAACATTGAGTTCTTCAGCAGTAAAATAGCAGCTTCAAAAGTAACCGCTAAACCAGAACCTAAATTGGCTAAAGAAGCTTCTAGGCTCTCTGATATAACAGAAAAAGAAATCAAAGAATGTTGCGAAGAAATCGTCGAAAATAATCAGTCAAAAAATGCAGTGGGAGAAGAAAAAATATCGCCTGTTATAGAAATAGGCAGAGCCAAGGAATGCCCACAAACTGTTCCCCAACAAGTCATTATAATGTCTTCAAAGCGAGCCAAAAGTATTCAAGAAAAGAATGGAGATGAAAACTCTGTAAAACAGAATTCTTCTATAGATACCACCAGCCACGCTCAAGATATAACAGCAAAATTAGATGCTATGGAAAATGTTTTTTTAAGTAAACAATTAACTGATAATGCTGTTAAAAATGAAAATATGCTTAACCATGACAAAGAGGATAATAAAGTATCTGAAAGTAACAATTTAGCTAACCCTAGTAGTGTAGTATCTCATGAAAATAACATTGAGAAAATCCAAGAGAAGTCTGCTGACGTTGAAGACAAGCAAAGTGATGCATCTGAATCTCCCATGAAGTCTGAATACAACTTTGCTGATATATCTAATGAGAGTTCTAAGTCTTACGAGGAGAAAAAAACAGAATCAATTGAAGTGACTGAGCCAACTTCAGTTGAACTGCCTGTCCCTGACGTGATGTCAGAAATTAAACTTGAGGAAACATCATCAGTATCAGAGAAAAATGTTTCATCAGTTTCTGTTAAAACTGAACACGAGAAAAAGGAAACGGAAGACCAGAAGGAAGAAACAGATAACAAAGAGTTGATAGACCAAGAAAATCTGAAAAAAGAGTCTGAATTAAAAAAAGATAACACCTTTAATAAAGAGATGAAATCGAATAATGAAAGCAAACCTATTGTAAGACCTGCATACTCTCAAGCAGCTGCCAAACCGAAGCCTGTCGCTCCTGTGAAAACGGAGGCGAAAACGCCAACGAAAACTACATTAATTAGGAGCAAAACCGTAGTTGAAATTCGTCCGTCTAGCGGTCCACCAAAACCACAAAAGCAATTACAGAAAAAGAACTCTGTTAGCAAATGCAGCTATCCATTTAACCTTACAACGGGTAGAACAAGTCTGTTTGATTCTCCTGCCTCTCAAAATAAGAATGCACAACCAAAAAAGATGTTGAATAAAAATATACAAATGGCAGCAGGGGATGGGAAATCTAGTCACAATAAAATTGATACTAAGAAACGTCCCCCAAGGCCTACAACATTGAAGGTGAATGACCAAGTCAACAACAAAGAGAAAAGCACTTTAACTTTGGAGAAAATAAAAGATTGCGATGAGTATAGTAGCTCGGATACCTTAGTGATGCAAGTAGATATGTCTCGTATTGAGTCTAGTGAAAGTCTTAAAACTTTAGTGCCAGATGATTTACAAATGGCACAAGATGTCGCCAATTCTATAGAAGTACTGAACGTAGATAGTAATAAAAACGATAACGACGGTTGGTTGACTGTGAAGTCGAGGCGATTGAGCCGGGAGTCGAAGAAACAATCCAAATCTCATTGGGCCCAACGATTCCACCAGCCGTCAGCCACGACCAGTCTGCCGACTTTGAATATGATAGAATCTCCCAAACAAGAGAATAAGCCAATTGTCGATTCTCCTAAACATGCCAAATCAGACAGAGCTAAATCTGAACAACCGCAAATCGTAGCAGTTGTTATGAAAACGGACAATCCAGATACATTTGAAGAAATTAAGAAACCCGAAAAGCCAAAAGATGCCAAACCTGAAAAACCAGAAAAAGTGGTTAAGGTAGCGGAGTCTGTAAAACTCGAATCCAAACGTAAAGACCCATCTATGATACGTCAAAAATCGGATGTAACGGGCCTCAAGACGAGATCTTCTCGTAGCAAAGCCTTGAAAAAGTCTGAAAAACACAAAGATGAAAAATTATCAAGTGAAGTATGTTCTGATTTAACAAAGAATAGGCTTCATTCTTCCCTAGAAAGCCTTACTACTGGTTTAGCTAGATCTCAAGAGAGTACTGAAGACGCTTTTGATTTCGATAAGTGGAAGGCTGAATTCAAATCTACCTTCAAGTATTTGGATGATGACGACCAAATAATTCTGAACCACGATGAAATCTTGGAGTCGGCGGATCCTACTGAGAGGTCAGAAATAGCTGAAATGACTTCCCAGATTGAGGAGAATGAAAAGAAGTTAGGTTGGGCTCTTGATTTTCAGTCTGAAGTCGATCAAAGAAAGCTCTGTGAGGAAGAAGACTTGCTTAACCGGCAAATCATGGAACTGCAGCAAGTGTCAGACGTCGATTTGGATACGGAAACTGATGATACAGAGGTAATTTTCTCGTTTTCATATATTTGACAATGTGTGTTAGTTCCCGAACCAGCCCCCTAATGAGTATCAGCGAAATTAAATATGTTCGATTAAGTCGCATCAAAACCAATTATCCCAGTGAAATAATTATTGAAATTGGTCCAAAAATTACGAAGTTGTAGCGATTTTATTGCCGCATTCTAAAAAACGCGCACTAATATGCACGATTGAACGATGACGTCATCAGGACCGATCGCGTTTACCGCCACCGTGCGTTCTACTATATTTGCTTGTACTATATTTGCTGTCTTTACACGTAAACGATAATGTCGTCTTATGAATATTATACTATACCAGAATGTGAAGTACAAGTGTACTGCTATGCCGGAAACAATTTTTCTTATCCCAATAGACCCAAAAAGTTTAGGGACACAATTCACCCCTAAAAAAATACAACTTACGCCACCTATTGCGTTGTAGTGTATTATCCCGTGGAAAATAGGGATTTTTACGCGACAAAAAGTAAGGTATGTTCCGCTCAATGCTATAAAGGATCTGTGTCCCGAATTTCATCCAAACCCGTTCAGCCATTTTTGAGGGATTGAGTAACAAACATGCAAACTTTCACATTTTTATGATATAGGGTAGGGTAGTAAATTTTCTAAGATTATGTGGCGCCATATATTTTAGCCCGCATTGATTTTTGTACTTACTTTCCCGAAGGACTGAGTAATTTTGTGATTTTATCGCGACAAAAAGTATCCAATGTCCTTCTCCAGGCTATTAAGTACATGTGTCTCGAATTCCATCTAGGAAGGATAGGAGGATTTCAAAAATTATGTGGCGCCATCTATTGAATCCCCTATCGATTTTTGTATTTTAGCGTAGGAGTTTGGGATTTTTACGCGACAAAAAAGTATCCAATTTTTTCCTCTCCAGGCTATTCAGTACCTGTGTCCCGAATTTCATCCAAACCCATTCAGCAATTTTTGCGCGATTGAGTTACAAACATCCAAACATCGACACATCTACACTTTTACATTTATAATATTAGTAGGATAGCAGAATTTCTAAAATTATGTGGCGCCGCCTTTTTCCCCATATTGATTTTTTATGTTTTCCCTTAGGAATGAGATATTTTAACGCGACAAAAAGTATCATATGTTCCTCTTCAGGCTTGGACGAATTAATTCGTCCCAAGTCTTCAGGCTATAAGGTGTCTGTGTCCCGAATTTCATTCAAATCCGTTTAGCCGTTTTACGAGATTAAGTAACATTCCCGTGAGACTACCGGAATAAAAAAGTAGCCTGTGTTTTAATCCAGGCTATCTTCTATCTGTGTGCCAAATTTTATCGAAAGCGATTCAGTCGTTTTTGCGTGAAAAGTAACAAACATTCATCCATCCAAACATCCTCACAAACTTCCGCATTTATAATATTTTAGGATAGGATTAATTCTTTATTGTTCAAATGCAACGAATGACTGACTTTAATGCCGTTACATCCGCGAGGAATTAGGTTAATTAGGAATTCGCGCGGACTTAGAATGTCGCTTAGTGGTGCAATTTATCATAATAAAAATCTCTATCTCCACGGTTCGAGTTATGTTCATACCAATTTTCACTTAAATCTATTCAGTGGTTTACTCGAGAAAGGAATCAACCAGACAGGCAATAATCACTTTCACATTGTAATATTAGCATGGATAAGTGCGAATGGAGAAGTATTTTCATGTCGCGAAGTATTTTAAAAAATATTCCAAGTCGTAAAATGTCGCTATGTCTATTTTGCACAATTTTTCTAAACAAAATTTAAAGTCCTTTTTTCAAACCTTTAATGTTTGAATTATGTCCACCGCGTCGGACTTCAAAATCGATGCCATTTTCGTAATCAACATCCCATAAAACCTCAATAACGACACCCATATCGATTTTAACATTATTTACCCCCTTTTACCCCCTTAGGGGTTGATTTGTATAAATAAAAAATAAAGGTTTGTTTATTTGTTTTTAATAAATAATGAGTGACTTTTACTTTGAAAATAATGGACTTTTCTTATACAACTTCATCCCCTTTTTCACACTTTTGGGGGTGAAATTTTCAAAAACGCCGAGACAGGTAAATAATTATTTTCAAATGTCAACCTAAATACCAAATCTGAGGATCATAACTTTAAAACTGACAAACTTTCATAAAAACTTTCATCCCCTATTTCACCCCCTTAGGGGTAGAATTTAAAAAAATACCTTTCTTAGCGGATGCCTACGTCATAACATCGACCTGCATGCCAAATTTCAGCCTGATCCGTCTAGTGGTTTGGGCTGTGCGTTGATAGATCACTATGTCAGTCGGTCACCTTTGAGTTTAGATTTATTTACCTACTTGATTTAAAGAACTGATATACGATCTGTCAGGTCAGGAATGCATTCTCTCAGAGGTCGGACCCATATTTCTCATACGAGAACCCACTATTTAACGACCACTATGGTAGAGGTGTTTACTTCGATGCTAGGATAATTGGTGTGAGTAACGGCAATATTTATTTTCTCAGACTGACGCAGAAATCCTTTGCGAAGATCCAGTGCGGGTAGACGTAGAGACTGGCACATTAGTGGCCAGCCTAGAAGACCGGTATGAAACCGCACTTGCCGGCATGTCTTGGGCTGAGAGGGTTGACACTCTTGGCGTTTTGGAAGCACTCGTCGCGAGAGACCCGGGTAAGGATTGGTTATAAGAGTTGTTAACTAGTTAGGCATATTATGAGATATAAACATGTGTGGCGGCACCTACTTGACGCCGCACATACTACTACAAACGGAATTTACCTACCGTGACAGTAGATGGCGCTGACAGCAAAATCAGTATGGGATGGAACAACACGTATGGAAACCTACATCGCGCTTACAGGGTTTCACCAGCCGCTTCACATATATACCAAGTCCGACGCACATCAGTTGGACCGCGGTCCCCGGACTACCAACACACAGTCCGGAGGAAGAGCTCGCTATTCAACCTTCCTGCAAAGATTTACTTTTTACCACCCTTTTCCATACATCCACCATCATCTCTCTACACATGTACAGTCGTAGACTGGAGATATTCGCGTGCGTTCGATTTGGACAGTTTTATTCATATAGAGGATAACAACGTCACTCACTGAAAAAGATGTCAATAACGTCACCATCATCCTCATTAACGCCCGAAATTAATAACCTATCTGTAGATATGGATAGAGCTATCTGAGATAACAACTTACTTTCGTATTCGGATCTCCATATTTCCTTGTTATCTCCATAGGTCGAGCCCAACAGCTCCACGCGAAACTATCCCAAGGCATTAAGCGAAGGGGCAGCTTGCAAGATGCCCTAAGGAGGTTGCAAGCAAAGCAAGCGAGGGCTGAAAGACAGAGGCTGGAGTATCAGACGGAAAGGGCTAAGAAGATACATCAATTGCTAGCTAGGGTGGAAGAAGTCAAGGTATGGTTTTATTGTTGGTTTTAAATTGATAGTTTTCTTAGGTTTGAATCTTTATATTGCTTGGTTTAAGCCTATTTTGCAACTTCATCTTAAATAAGATTGAGAAAAGAACTTGTGACAGACACTACATTTTAGACATGGTTGTGTATTTGTTGCAGGCAAATCTCCTAATCGGTCAAATGTAGTTTTGATTAGATGAAAACGTCAAAACTAACCCCGCTTGCTCGTTGAGTTCGCGTTTTGTTTTAGTCACAGTTCTGAACTTAGCGATATAATGTACCATTAAAAATGTTATGACTTATGACCAACGTGATCAGTCGACAGTACTTTTACCGGAAATGAGTTTTAACTGAAGAAAGTTGTTTAAATAATTACAATTTGACAGGTTGCCAAAAACCAACTGATTGAAGAAAAAAGACTGCGCATGGAGAGGAGGCTTCAAAAAGCTGCTGAAAACAGGGATCAACATTTAAAGGTAAACTTTTGAATGCCTTTTTATTTAAATATAACATAAACCGAATTATTGACTAATCATATCGAGGAAATTTCAAAAGGGGTGTAAAAAAAACTTATTGCTCCACGCACCCCTGTTGAAATTTAGGCTTCATTCTTCTCTAGAAAGCAGGAACCCCTGCTTTAAACCTTCAAGCCCGGATTATGAGACACAATAGCTATTCCTTTGTTCTCTGGACACCGTGTGTCCAGTTCGGTATTGATGAATTAAAGCTCTGAAAATGTCATATTTTTTTAACTAATAATTACTTTTAGATTTTTGAAACATTATAAATGTCCTTACACACCAATCCTTTCTTACTACTATCAGCGTAACTAAGGAACTAACAGTGGGACGACGACCTTGAAACCTTGCGTAATGCCGCGTTTGACAAGACTTTCTTAGTATTTGACAGGACATTGTCATTGTCCCGAGCGAGTGTACGGCAGCTTGGTCTCGCTAGCACCCCCTCTCGCCCCGCGAACCCCGCATGATTGTTCTATCAAAACGTGTACTTCGGATGACAGTTAGCTAGAGTGTGCTAAAGAGAAAGATTATGACTGATAATTTAGTCTCTTCAAAATAAAAATAAAACTCAAATTCAATTTCTTTCAGGACATAGTTCGCAAGGCTCACGATGAAGAAGAGAAACTCCGCGAGATAGCTTTCATCAAACAATTGGAAGCGGAGAACAGAAGGCACGACTTTCTGGACCAGTGCCGGTCACATACCACTCGGCTAAGACAGATGCGACGAGAAAGACTGACTAAGTTGGTAAGCTAATGAATTAATTGCTAAGTACATTAACTGTCGATTAGATAATTGTGTTTCTTAAAACTAAACGACTTAATTGCAATAACATATAAATGATGTTAGCGTTAATCGATTGGTTGATCAGTAGTCAATTAAGGATTTATTTTGTGTACAGACTTTTTATTCATAGCATTAGAAAATTCCGAAAACAAACTAGACAATCGCACGATTTAGCTTCGAGACTGTACCATGATCAAAATAAAGTTCAATATTCGGTAAATCTTTGTAATTAGTTGATTTTCCATTTAAGTTTATCATAAATATGTAGCTTAATTCCGCAAGAAAAAACATGCAAAATGCCTAGAGTGACTCGGTGCTGGTATTGCACGGTCTAACAACGCCTGAGGATGCTCCGTGTGTGGGCAAAACACGTGTAGAGTAGTCGGTGAAGGTGCAAGGTGCTTCACTGTTTTGCATTTGCATTTATTTGCGGGCGGGCGAACGGTGCATTTTGCATGTGTATTTTCTTGCGGAATTAAGCTACATATTTATTATGATAAATTTAAATAGAAGACTATTGGAAAAAACCAAATCGGCTACAAGTGAATTCTCAAATAGGACTCGAACCCACGACGTTTGGAAATCCGGTCTAATGCTCTCACCACTGAGCTACCGAGACTTCTACAACATCCGAGACAGCTACAAGTATAAAAATACCCTACCCTAAAATACCATAAGTATACAAATAGCATTGAAAAATGCAAAGATCGAAAATTATAAGCTACATAATATTATTCGTTTTATACTAAGATATGAATTTCATCCAAGTAACTCCTGATTCCATCAAATACTTAAATCTTTGTAACTCCGCATAAGTTACTGATGATCACAGCATTTCATAATGCTAGAATCAGAAAACGCCGCATCAAAGTCGCACTACAAGTATTACCAAAGAGTTACTTTAAGATAACAATAAACTGGTATTCAACTGAATCTAACTTAAGCTAACCTACAAAAATACTGAAGAAAACTGAGAAATAAGTATTTTAGGACATCACGTTTTTTTTGTTGGTCTGATTTACATTTCTCGAATTGTTTCGAGCCTTACATTGTTTATCCCAACATTTACTACACTAAACTATAAGAATATTTTATTTAATTTTCTATCCATATACACAACAAAAAAAAATCTGCAGTCACTTAATAATTTTCATACAAAATACACGTTTTCGTAGAGGGATTATTATAGTAAATCTTGACCGACGTTTTATCAATTTGGTACCATTTAAAAGCTAGAATGTTCAACAGTTTGACGGTGTTTTTTTATTTTTAACCGACTTAAAAAAAGGAAGAAGTTATTTTTTTTTTAAATTTTGGTTATTATTGTATGATTTTTGAAGTTTAAAAACCCGCATAGTTAAAACATTTCACAAACGAATTAAATACACAGTCGAAATGTTGAACTTTCTAGCTTTTGAAAGATGAATGAGAATGGTATCAAATTGAAAAAAATATCGGTCAAGATTTACTATAATAATCCCTCCACGAAAAATAGGTATTTTGTATGAAAATCAATAACGACCGAAATTAATAACGTATCTGTAGAAATGGATAGGGCTATCTGAGATAGTTTAGTAGGATATTTTTGTTATTATGACGAAAATAACGACGGTTGCTAGGCAACTATCTCAGATAGCCCAATCCATACCTACAGATTGGTTATTGATTTAGGGCGAAAGTGAGCATAAACTTTTTTTGATCAGTGTACAATCTTAATTTTAGGAACAAAAAGCAGCCCGGGAAGCTGCCGTAGGCGCTCGTCGTTTAGCTCTAGAAACTGCTAGACAGAGAAGAGTCGAAGCTTTATTAGAAAGAAGAAGATTGAGAGACGCTAGAAGAGATACACTGGATCAACAGAAGCGGCAAGAAAGACATGATGCGGCAAGGGAAAAGGTACTTTATGTTAATAAAATATAGGTGATTTTAGCGTGACAAATTCTGATGGTCAGAAGTCGAAACTTTAGTACAGATATACTGGATCAACAAAAGTGGCAAGAAAAACTGATGTGGCGAAGGAAAAGGTACTTTATGTCAATATGATATAGGTGATATTAGTTTGGCATATTGTGATAGATAGAGAAGGTTAGAAGCTCTATTAGGATGAAGGAGATTGAGAGATGCTAGAAAAGATACTCTGGATCAACAAAAACGGCAAGAAAGACATGACGCGGCGAGGGACAACTGTATATCATATATAATAAAGATGATTTTAGCGTGGTTTATTGTGGTTGACAGCTTTATTAGAAAGAAGACGGCGAGATGCTAGGAGAGATTCTCTGGACACAGTCTATCAATCGTATAGTACGGGGTTCGTGGGGTCATACGCTCACTCGGGACAATGACAAATGTCCTGTCAAATACTAAGAAAGTCTTGTTAAAAGCCGCATTGCGCGAGGTTTCAAGGGCACTCGGGGAGATAATTAGACGGAAAAAATGTAAACAAAGAACTGTCAATGTCACAAGTTGAGTACAGGGTTTAGCAACTTTTTTTAAAATATACGTTTTTTAAACGACCAATAGAACCATGAGTTTTCTAGTTCTGGTACTTTTCAACTTTACAAGTTCTGGTAATACTTAGTAGGCCAAGTTAGTGATCACAATAAATTTAGTTGAAAGGAATCGAAAAATCGGAATAGAATAAAACAAGCGGCCGCTTGCGGGTTTTCATCCACGTGATGCCCGTTCTCGTAGAAATATCGGGTAACATTTAGCCACTGTGTTATTCTCAAGTATTAGTTTTATACTGTAAAATTTAATCTAAATCCGTCAGTAGTTTTGCGTGAAAGAGTAACGAACATCCATTCAAACTTTCGCATTTATAATACTAGTGGCCGTGGCCGTGGTTTATAATTTATAAGCCTGATTTCTGATGTATAAGCTATATTTTGTAAAGTGTCATCTAAATCCGCTTAGTAGATTTTCCGTGAAAGAATAACAAACAAACATCCTTCCAATCTTTCGCATTTATATTATTAGTAGGATAGGATTATATGTAGTTAAATGGTAGAATTATACTGCAATATAATATCATTAATATTATTTCTTAAATAAAAAGGTTCGTGACCCACGATAATTTGCCACAGTGTGAACAGTACTCAATTTTTTTTATGTCGTGTTATTGAAAATAAATATGTAAGTCATCTATTAAAGCTTTTTAAAATATAAAAGAGTTATGTAAAAATATTTTGTTTATTTTATTTCCTTGAAAATTAATGAAGAGTTTTAAACGTGCATGTTTTATTTTTTAAAGCAAATCTTAAATGAAGTTGGTTTTGGGGCTATGTGTTTGTATATGGTATCATTTCAATAATTTAAGAAAAAATAAATGACAGCTGTTTGTTTACATTTTTTCCGTCTAATTATCTCCCCGAGTATAGTTCCTTAGTTATGCAGTGCTCTGGATCAACAGAAGCGGCAAGACAGCCATGATGCTGCAAGGGAAAAGGTACTGATTTTAGCGTGTCTTATTATGGTTGATAGCTTTACTAGAAAGAAGAAGATTGAGAGACGCTAGAAGAGATACATTGGATCAACAGAAGCGGCAAGAAAGACACGATGCGGTGAGGGAAAAGGTGCTTTAATGTCAATATTATATAGGTTATTTTAGCGTGGCATATAGTGGTATTTGTTGTGGTTAACATAGTTGAGGAAAAAGGTACTTTATGTTAATAGTATTTAGGTGATATTAGTTTGGCATATTGTGGTTGATTGACAAGGTTAAAAGCTTAACTAGATAAAAGAAGGAGATTGAAAGACGTCAAGAGTAATACTCTGGATCAGCAGAAGCGGCAAGAAAGACATGACGAGGCGAGGGAAAAGGTACTGTATATCAATAGAATATATATGTAGGTGATTTTAGCGTGGTATATTGTGGTTGACATAGATCGAAGTTTTATTAGAGATACTCCGGATCAACAGAAGCGGCAAGAACGACACGATGAGGCGAGCGAAAAGATACTTTATTTCAATATAGACAAGAAAGAAATGATGCATCGAGAGAAAAGGTACTTTATTCAAATGGAATTTAGGTAATTTAAGCATGGCATATTTTGGTTGATAGTTCTCTGATCGAGCTTTATTAGAAAGAAGGAGATTGAGAGATGCCAGAAGAGATACTCTGGTTCAGCAGAAGCGGCAAAAAAGACACGTCAATGTATGTACTGTATGTCAATAGGGTATAGATTATTTTATCATGGCTTATTGTGGTTTCCTTTGACGTTAAAAGAAACGTCAGTCAGGAACAAGTCGAGGCGACAAGGGAAAAATGACAATGAAATATAGGTGATATTGAAGTCTTTTGTATTTACTTTATTGGGAAAAAATAACTGGACCAACTAAGTGAAATGCGACAGGCAGAGAAAAAAAATTAGGTAATTTTGTAAGATAAATGTAACTGAAATTAGCATGGAATGCTTTTTTAAAAAGTTTTACTAGAACGACTGTCTGCGCAATTTCCATAGCTGCTAACAGATGGCGCTAGAGGTCCAAGAAAGCGCGAAGTGTGACATTTTAATATAACATTTTTTTTGTTGTTGGTGATCTGAAGTTTTTCTCAATACAGTTTGGTTGTAAAGTGAATATCATTGTGTTCGGTGTTTTATTTAATTGTCCCAGTTAGTTTTCTCGGCGATCATAGTGGTCCTTCGAGCCGGATGTGATAAGTGCGGTTTTGTGTGGCAAAACAGCTTTCAGATAGTAAAAAATATACATTTTGGCAATAAATAGTGTATGTGTCAACAGGTTACTTACCTAAATAAACGGATTACAGTGTGAGAATTAGGACCGTGGTAACCGTGAGTAAAAGAATTAGTGTCAGGAACTTTAAAATAAAACCTCATTGGTAATTTTGTATGAATATTGGACTTGAAATATTAGTGAAAAAGGACTTAGAATAATTAGCTACTACCTACCTACCTAAGTTGAAAATTACACATAGTAAAATTCTGTGACTTTGTATTTGACAGTGGACTTACCTACATTTTCTTATATAGTTATCAGTGAATTTAGTTTGGAAAATTATTTACCTATTCTTTCAATATGGATAAAATTAATCAATCGCTAAGCCTACAAGATGAAAGATCTAATGCAATAATTAAAGCTCAAATTAACTATGGAAAATGTGCAAAACCAAAAATAAATTTAAATTATTTACATACAAGGTTAGAAAACTTAGAATCTACATGGCAGTCATTCAAAACAACACATGAATACATTGTGCAACACATATTAAAATCAGAAAGAAGCGCCATAACATATTTCAACGAAGATGTTTTCGAAACGTGTGAAGAAACATATATGACATATAAAAGTGATTTAAAAACTAAAATTGAGGAAATATCTAATGCCACATCTAAAGCCCTCCTATCAGAACAAAAACAAAAAACAACCTCCGAGATTAAATTACCGACAATAAATATACCGACATTCGCCGGGAATTATAATGATTGGCCGTCATTTCATGACTTGTTTAATTCAATAATTCATACAAATCAATCCATAGACGAAGTGCAAAAACTACACTATTTGAAATCAAGCTTGTCTGGTGAAGCAGAACAATTGCTGCGGTCAATCTCAGTTACTAGTCAAAATTACAACAAAGCGTGGGAAATTCTAAAAAAATAGATACAACAATAAGAGATATATATCCAATAGCCTATTCAAGAAACGTTTTAGTATTAAACATATAACTACAGAGTCAGCAAACCAAATTAAATATATATTAGACACAACTACGGAATGTCTAAGTTCACTACAAAATCTAGGGTTGCCAACTAAGACATGGGATGCTATTATAGTTCATATGACTATTTCAAAATTAGATACAGAAAGTACTAGATTATGGGAACAGCATATTACACAAGATAAAGATGAGTTTCCTTCCTTTGAGATGCTGAAAGGATTTTTAGAAATGAGATTTAGGTCCTTAGAAATGTTAGAACACACCACCAGGCCAACTAGACCAAAGTCATTTCATACATCATTAGAGCCTACATCTGCAAATACTATATGCGCGTTCTGTGATGAAAATCATTATATTTACCAGTGCAAACAATTTGCTAAATTACCGTATAAAGAGAGACATGACTTCGTCCAAAACAACAACCTATGCTTCAACTGTCTAATACCTAACCATTCAGTTTACAAATGTATGAAAAGGACGTCGTGTAGAGTGTGCCATAAAAAACATCATTCCCTTTTACACCCGGAAAAGAGCGATGAATCTGTAAAAGAAGATTGTCATGAGAACTCAAGTGAAAACATATTATCACATTTTGTCCACAAACCCAGTCAAATATTACTAGCCACCGCACTGGTAGACGTGACGTCGCGTCAGGGTCAAATACACGTCTGTCGTGCTCTCATTGACCAAGGTTCACAAGCCTCGTTCGTAACAGAAGATCTGGTTCAGTGTTTGGGTTTAAAAAAAATAAGAATCAATGGCGTGGTTTCAGGATTAAATGAAGGCAAACAACTCCATACCAAGTACATGGTTGAAGTCAAATTACAGTCAAGATATGATTCAAAATTTGTTATACTGGTGCAAGCTTATATTTTGAAATCAATTACAACATACTTACCACAACAATCAATAGAAGTTCCTAACTGGCCAGAACTAGAGAAAATAACTCTAGCAGATCCAAAGTATGATACTCCAAATAAAATACACTTGTTGTTAGGCGCCGAAGTATATAGTAAAATCATAGAAGCTGGTTTGATGAAGAGTCCGTCTGGGATTATTGCGCAGAAAACACAACTGGGCTGGATTCTTTCGGGTGATACCAGTGACAAACAACATCTAAAACAAAACAACATTATTAGTATGCATGTATGTATTTGTGAAAACGACCTGTTAAGAAAATTCTGGGAGGTAGAAAATGAAATACTTAGCTGTGAGAGAAAATTTACCAAGGACGAACAAAGATGTGAAGATATTTACAAACAAACTACAGTTAGAACAAATTCTGGAAGATATATGGTTAACTTACCTTTTCAAGAAAGTATAGATACACCAGTAGGTAAATGTGGAAAGACAAAAGAAATAGCAATTTCAAGGTTTTTGCAATTAGAAAGAAAATTTCAAAAGAATGATAAATTAAAAGTAGAATATACAAAGGTAATAAAAGAATACGAACAGCTAGGACATATGAAACTTACTACAGAAAATGATAAAAATACTATATACTTACCTCACCATCCCGTCATCAGAGAAGACAAAGACACCACAAAGCTCAGAGTTGTATTTGATGCCTCGGCGAAGGGTTCCAAGGGTCAATCACTTAACGACACGTTGCTTACTGGACCTGTAATACAAGAAGATTTACGTACATTAATAAGTAAATGGAGACTACACAAAATAGCATTAATTGGCGATATAACAAAGATGTATAGACAAGTTTTGGTATGTGAGAAGCATTCAAATTACCAGTGCATTGTTTGGAGAGACAATCCTCATGAGGAAATCAGATTTTACAAATTAATTACTGTGACTTTTGGTACTGCATGCGCACCTTTTTTAGCAGTTAGAACATTGAAGCAAGCGGCAGAAGACGAAAGTGAAACATACCCGGTGGCTGCTGACATCGTGAAGTCTTCATTTTATATAGATGACTTATTGAGCGGAGGGTCAGATGAAAAAGAAGCTGCTGATATATACAACCAAGTTAATAAACTATTAGAGAGTGCTGGTTTCAAATTACAAAAATGGTCTAGCAATTCAGACAATTTGTTGAGTATGTTACAGCAAAATAAGGAAGAAATACAGCCATTTGAGATTAAACTCAACAAAATCATAAAAATATTAGGAATAACTTGGGATAGAAATGATGACAAATTCAAGTTTTTTGTAAGATTGCCTGAAGCAGCAGTAACAGTAACAAAAAGAACTATTTTGTCCGATATATCACGATTGTTCGACCCTTTTGGGTGGCTTTCTCCAGTTATAATCAGAGGTAAATTACTTATACAGAAACTACGGCTTTGTAATGCCAATTGGGATGAAGAAGTGCCAAATGAACTTTTAGACGAATGGTTAAATTTCAGAAAACAGTTACAACATTTGGAACAAATAACAATAGATCGATGGATACATACGCAACCAGACAATGAAAGAGTTGAGTTGATAGGCTTCGCGGACGCATCGACAATAGCGTATGCAGCAGTAATTTACGTAAGAGTTATCCACCATGATGAGGTCTATATAACCATATTGGAAAGCAAAACAAAGGTTTCTCCACTCAAACAAATCTCAGTAGCAAGACTAGAACTTTGTGCTGCAGTCTTACTAGCTAAACTACTAGTTGAAGCTATGAAAATGTTAAACATACCAAAGAACCAAGTATATGCCTTCACCGATTCAACTATAGTTTTGGCTTGGATACAATCTCAACCCATTAGGTGGCAAACATTTGTAGCAAACCGGATCACTGAAATACAAACCAGATTAGACAATGACCGATGGAATCATGTTGCTTCGGAAGAAAACCCAGCTGATATCGCGTCGCGTGGCATTGAGCCTTCAGAATTACAAAATAAGCAGTTGTGGTGGAAGGGGCCACACTGGATGAAACAAGCCACGATAAAGACGAATAAACCATCCATACCTAAAACAAATTTAGAAGAAAAAACACAACACACCAAAGTTTTTTACAATCAAACGGAAGAGCAATCAATAATTAACAGATTTTCGAATTTAAATAAGATGATTCGAATACTTACATATTGTAGAAGATTTTTGAACCTGAAAGAAAAGAAAGAAAATAAAAATAAACAGACTTACCTTACAGCTGCAGAAATGCAGAGTACTCGTGACACTTGCATTAAGGTCGTACAGGAAACAGAATTTTCTGAAGAATTTGAAGACCTGCAACAGAAAGGAAAAGTTAATACAAAAAGTAAACTCGTGTCACTTGCGCCATATATAGATAGCCAGGGTTTAATACGGGTAGGAGGAAGACTGCAGTCAGCAAATGTTTCGTTAGATTATAAACATCCAATAATTATACCAAAAAATACTCACCTTGGAAGACTGTTGATCACAGACGCACACGAGAGAGTTATGCACGGAGGTACAGCTCTTACCATGAATTATTTGAGAAGTCGGTACTGGATAATTGGCTTAAAACCAGCTGTAAAGAAATTGATTAGCAATTGTATGAAATGCACTAGGTATAATGGCAGAACACAACAACCAATCATGGGCGAACTTCCTGGTGTAAGAGTAAATCCTGGGAGAGCTTTCGAGTACTGTGGTGTTGACTTTGCTGGACCTATTCAGCTAAGAGTCTCAAAGGGTAGGGGACAGAAGTCTTATAAGGGATACATTTCGCTTTTCGTATGTATGAAAACAAAGGCAATACACCTGGAAGCCGTAAGTGATCTTACCACTCATGGATTTCTTGCAGCATTTAGACGGTTTGTCTCACGCAGAGGTCACTGCTCTCACATGTGGAGTGACAATGGCTTGAATTTTGTTGGCGCTGCAAACGAACTCACAAAGATGCTGAATCAAAGTATGACTAAGATGGTGGAAGAAACAGCAGCATTATTAGAGAACGATGGAACAACATGGCATTTTATTCCACCTAAGTCACCTAATTTTGGAGGCCTTTGGGAATCCGGAGTTAAGTCAGTTAAATCACACTTGACAAAAACCATTGGCAACTCAACGCTGACTTTTGAAGAGATGACAACCGCTCTTAGTCAAATTGAGGCGGTTCTTAACTCAAGACCAATCAGTGCTATCAGTGATCATCCAGATGATAACACGCCGCTCACACCAGCCCACTTTTTAGTAGGAGAACAACTAATTGTTGTACCGGAAAGGAACCATGATTTGACAGAATCAATCAGCCCTTTACAACGATGGAGTATGGTTCAAAGAATGTTGAAGAGCTTCTGGACAAGATGGTCGCAGGAGTACTTACATCTTTTACAACAACGATGCAAGTGGAGAACAAAGACTCAGGCACCTAAGTTGGGAGATTTAGCGATTGTAAAGGAAATGGATTTGCCTCCGGCAAAATGGTTATTGGGTAGAATAATACAAATACATGCCGGGCCTGATGGCGAAATACGTGTTGCGACCCTTAAGTGCAAGGAATCTATACTGAAACGCCCAATTTCCAAATTGATCCTGTGCCCTAACGAAGGAGGCTAATAAAAGAACAGAGTTCTTGGGGGGCGGCATGTCTGCGCAATTTCCATAGCTGCTAACAGATGGCGCTAGAGGTCCAAGAAAGCGCGAAGTGTGACATTTTAATATAACATTTTTTTTGTTGTTGGTGATCTGAAGTTTTTCTCAATACAGTTTGGTTGTAAAGTGAATATCATTGTGTTCGGTGTTTTATTTAATTGTCCCAGTTAGTTTTCTCGGCGATCAACGACCATTAAGAGAAGTTAGAAAAAGTCTACCTCGACTAATAAAAGCGTCAGAAAGCCTTAGACCTTTACCTTTTTGTTCTAATATCCCCCTTATTGTTACAGGCGGAAGGTGTAAAATCCCGTTTATCAGCGCTCGCTGCCGCAGCAGAATTAGAAGCAGATGCTCTAAGGTCTCGTATTAGAGACAAACAAGATGCAAGCCAACAAAGACTGGAGTCACATCTACAAGCTATCAGAGAAAAAGCTACGGGACCGAGGCAAGCGGTAAGTTGGAAAATAGGCTTAATTGCTCGGAAATAAGGTTCAACGCTTCCTTTATAAATACGCTTTACGATAAACAAGATGCTAGTCAACAAAGATTAGAGTCTTATCTACAGGCTATCAGAGAGGAGGCTTCTGGGCCAAGACAAGCAGGAAGTTGGATTTAAACTTTATGGCTCGGTAATAAGGTTCAAGGATTTTTTATAAATACGCTTTACGATAAACTTGTTGGATTAATAATTCAGTAGAGTAATTCGACAGTTGCCAATGTGACTTTGTTAAAATAATCCTGCTTTTAACTTATTTTGTAATGATTTGCGCGATTTGATGATTCACGTACAAAAATTCAATATTATCATTATAGCTACATTGGCAGCATTATTTTTACAAAATGATATTGGCACCAACAAAGATGCAAGTCAACAAAGATTAGAATCTCATCTACAGGCTATAAGAGATGAGACAACAGGACCGAGGCAAACGTTAAGTTGGGAAATTAGCTTTATGTCTCGGTAATAAAGGTCAATGTTTCGTTTCTTCGTGAACCGATAGTAGCTTCTTTGAAGTTCACAAGTGATTGTAACAGTGAAAATTGAATAAATTATTTTAAATACGAGTATGATTTGGATTGGTTACTATAAATATATTAGCAGTGAATTACTATTACTAAAATAATAAAATAGGAGGCTTTTTAAATCTTATCTTACTTATATTATAATTGCGAAAGTATGTCAGTTTATTATTGGAACATTTTTACATTACATTATGTTACCATATAATTCACCCTAACATTCTAACTCTATTTTGAGAGAAGTTACTAGTGGTATTAAAATAACGTCTAGAATTATAATTATTACATATTTTTTTAATGCTTATCTTAGAAACTAACTATAATTTAAGCTGATTTATTGTAAGTGATTATTTAGTTTTCCTTTAATTGTAATTTGATATTCTTGCACTACGCTCGCCTGAAATACAGAATTTCTTAGCTCAGGCAAAATTAATGTGTTTACCTTTTAGCATAATGCCTGTTCTATAATTTTGTATGTGTGAATTTATGAAAAATAAAATTATTATTTATTTAATTAATTCTGTTTTATTTTTAATTCAGACGACATCTGAAAGTCAAGATCAGGGCAGCAAAGAAGAGAGAGAACTGGCAGAACAGACAGAGAGGTTGGAACAAGAGAGAAGAGAGAGGGAGAGGCAGAAAACGATCAAGAAGAAAGCAAGGAAACTGAAACAGAAATTAATTGCTACGTTAGTATGAAACTATTTTAACTATATAACATAACATCTAATTGAAGTATGTATTAATTGTTCTATTTCATTACATACCAATACTTTTTCTATTAAAGTCTACTCTTACATATTAAAAAGATTTCAAATAGTTCTGATTTGGCTAATAGTATTTTTTTTTATAAAAAACGTCCATTACATTCCGACTCTTTTTCTTTTCAGATGCAACGAAATGATCGTATTCGACCGCGACACTACAAACTCCTTAGAAACTTTAATCTTTCCGCCTTCTAGCAAATTGTATAAAGTTATTAATACAATATCAAACATTATCACTCCACTTCTAGATACAGAAAGAGATGACAAAACCCCAGACATACAACAAAACGGGACAGAAATAGACGATGTCGAAAAAAATAATAAAAAAAACAAGAAGAATAATAAAAATAAAGCAATGAACGGTGATTTGGATGAGACAAATGAGAAGAAGAAAGGTAAAAAGAAGAAAGATAGCGACAATAATTATAATAGTTTAGAAAACAATAACAATACACAATCGGAAATTATTGATGATGATAAAGATGTGAAAAGTGATAATAGTAAGAAGAAAAAGAAGAATAAAGGTGATAATAAGACTAACGATAGACCAAAGTTGAGTAAGACTAATTCTGTGTGTAGTTCTCTGAGTGACATGAGCAAGTGTAGTGCGAAAAGTGAGAGGAAACCTAAGGTTGTGATCGATGTGCCATTGCTCGAGAGACAGTTGAACGAATTGCATAGGATTTTGGAGAGATTTGATAAGGTAAGTTTGTATTACCCTGCATCCGCTTTGCAAAACACTTAGATTCCGTCGCACGAAAGATATCTCTTCAGAATGGCGCTGCAGTCGCCTTCAAATTTCGTGAGACGGAAATACTCTATTGGAAAACATTGTAAACTCACAGTAAATCATTTTATTTATTAAGTTATAATAACTATAGAGTGCAAACTTAGCAACCGTAAATAACTGACGTCGCGTGAGAGTCACTTTTCTATAAATTATATCAATGGTGATATAGCGAAAGCTTGACTAATAAGCACATTAGACAGTTCCGCAATTTATTCCTATTATAACGACGGGGTAATTAATATGGAAACTTTAACAATCGTTATACACTCAAGAGACCTTGTTTATAGCAATATTCCAACCTCAAAACGATTTTAAACTTTATTAAAGTAGTCTTTTTTGCTGGTATGGCTTATTTACCATACTTTGAAATGTCTGATCAATTTGATCAAAGTAACGAAAACCAAGGAGAAGAAAATTTAACACAACTCGATTTGATCCCTTTTTTTGAAGATTAAGAGTTCCGCATAAAATACAGATTTACCAAAGAATATGCAAGATATTTCGTCGAATTGGTCGGGGCCCGTGGAGGAGGAAGGTGGCTTGTTTCCAGACGTTCAAGTCTGCGCAGCTTTAAGGACGTGGGCTTCTCAAGAGGTTCATGAGCATGTCATTACGACGCAGCCGATAAACACCGACTCGCCACCCGGAATTTATACATATTATTATCAGTACATATATATATAATTAAGATCGTTTTTTACTTCCATTTAAGACATTCTGCCTTAACAGTCACTTGTGAATCAAATACATTTTTCATGAATTGTTTGTCATCTATCTTTTTGATTATCATCCTGCGCAGAATAGGATCCTAACTAAAACTTATTATATATGCAAAAATAAGTTTGTTTTATTGTTACACCTTCACATCTTAACTGCTCAACAGATCATCATGAAATTTTGTGTACACTTGACGACCTGTTTGGCGCAGGGGTACTAAACCCGCCTTCTACGCCAGAGGTCCCCGGTTCGATCCCCGGACGGGACAAATATTTGTGTGCATGAACATGTCTATTTGTCTTGGTCTGGGTGTTTAATATGTATATTTTGTATGTATTTACAAAAAAAAAAGTATATAAGTATGTTTATCCGTTATCTAGTATCCATAACACAAGTTCCTGGAACTTAGCGTGGGCTAGATAATAGGTGTGATGGTATGGAATTTATTTATTTATTTACTTTGTCAGAAATACAGAGAGGGACATAGGTAGCTTTCATTCCGAAAAAGATTTACTCATCCCAAGGGATAGAGAAATAACTGTCGGCCGCGGGTGTAATATTAACATAGAAAAAAAAAATAGATAAATTAAAATTATGTATTACGAGAAACTAATAAGTTTCTTTTGCCGACCGTTTTATTTTTGTCTTCTCTGCAAAACCCTGTTCTTAAATTATTGTTGTATCGCATAAATAAGGCGACAATGTAAATCACAATAAAGAGATAATTTTTGTACACAACATGACAACGACTCATTTGATATAGCGTTCGGTGCTTGTGTTCGTCTTGAAACGTCGTTTTTTATTTTTTACACAAAATAATGGATAACTGAACATTATTATATTATAACCAATAATTAAACAAAGCGAAATAATAAAAAAGTTAGCAAGATAATATTGTTGAAAATGTATTTGAAATGGTTTATTTCTTTATTTTTTGCTAGAAAACAATTAAAGAGAATAATATTTCTGAAGGTGAGCAGCAGTGAGTAGTGATTACATACTCTTTGTAGCAGCAACACTGCTTGCAAAGTGATTTTCGTTAAAGCTTTGTGTAACTACCCAATACAATAATAGTTAATGATTTTTTAATTATTGCATTTTTCAATGCTATTTTTATACTTATGATAATTTTTTAAATACCGAGACTCGGTGTCGGTAGCTCAGCGGTTAGAGCATTGGACCGGATTTCCAAAGGTCATCGGTGCGATTCCCATCTGAGAATTCACTTGTAGCCGAGTAAATTTTTTATATATTTTTCTATTTAAAAATGTATCATAAGTACAATAATAGTAATTTGTTATGCAAGGCTGGAAAATTGTTTATTAGCGGCAAGTTACCTCTATTGAAACCTGAGCTAGCGAAGGATGCTAGGATTGAATCCTGATCGAAGCGAAGATTTCAAAGGTACAAGACGCTAAAAAGTTTTCTGCCGAGCGCAACACACAATTTTTCACCTCACAACAGCGAGGAACATTTTATGGTTGTTTCGGCGGTCAACTTCCGGTAAAAAAAATCTTTAAACAAAAGTTTAATTTAAATATACCTTATTTTCAGTGTTTTAATTATATTATTATTTAAAAAAAACTAAAATAATAAAAAAGGGAGTATTATATTTAATTCAAAGTTATTTATAGAAGGAATATATTGTTACCTAATAAAAACGATTCGGTAAATGTTTTCATTGACATGACAGACAAAGACAATTTAAAAAAAAAGGTTTATGTCACGTTCCGAAATGTAATCATAGGTTGTGAAATCTCGCACAGCCTAATATAAAATTCTCGTAACAAATAGTTTAATCTTATTGTTATGGGTTTATGTTTCAATGAACTAAAATAATATAATAAAACCAAAACGGAGTATTCAAATTAATGTAAAAATATTGAAAATAAGAATAAAATGTAACAAAAAAGTCAATAGTGCGATTCAGAACGCAATATGACATAATTTGAATGACAAAACCTCCTTTTCAGAGCATGTGAGGTGAAAAAGTCTTTTCACCTGGCACACTCTGAAAAGGAGTTTTCATTCAGTTTCTGCGAAGAAATCGCTTTTTGCGGCCTAGCGCGGCAAAGTACTTTTTTAATTTAATACCTAAAAATTTGTCATAATGCGTTCCGAATCGCACTATTGACTTTATTGTTACATTTTATTCTTATTTTAAATAGCTTTAAATTAATTATAAAACTTCGTTTTGGTTTTATTATATTATTTTAGTTCATTGAATCATAAAAACAATAACAATAAGATTAAACTAAGAAATAAGATTAAACTATTTGTTATAAAAAATATATATTAGGCTGGGTGAGATTTCACAACCTGTGATTAAATTTCGGAACGTGACATAAATCTTTATTTTTAAATTGTCTTTGTCTTGTACCTCATGTCAGTGTCAACATTTACGGAATAGTTTTTATTGTTATTTATAAGTTACAATATATTCCTACTTTAAATAACTTTGAATTAACTATAATACTCCCCTTTTTTATTATTTTAGTTTTTTTATATCATTAAAACAACGAGAATAAGGTATATTTAGATTAAACTTTATGTTTAAAGATTTTGTTACCGGAAGTTGACCGCGGAAACAACCATAAAATGTTCCTTGCTGTTGTGAGGTGAAAAATTGTGTGTTGCGCTCGGCAGAAAAGTTTTTAGCGTCTTGTACCTTTGAAACCAACTTTCCAGCCTTACATAACAAATAACTATTGTTAGCAAACGACTGTATACGCGACGTATACCGCCGCTATCACTGTCATAGTTTCACAGTTATAAAACGGGTGGGTTGTAATTCTTTATTAGTAAGAGAGTAAAACTCAGTATCTATATAAATATGATGTTATAGTTACGGTTTTGCTTTGTTTATATACCAATAACAGGTTAGTCTTTACAAATTTTGACCAATTTCCCACATCGTCTTTGAACTTTAAGACGTAAGCTGTTGAGCTCGAAATTGTCTGAAGAAATTTGCCATTTTGTATAAACTGAAATTGCCGTTAGCTGTACTTTGTTGAAAAAAATTGGCTATTTAATGTTTTTCTAATTTTATTTGTTCGTCTAAGCTGCCGGTTTCCATAAGATGGCTTCATGGGACAGCAGTGAGTTAAAATATGCAAAATGTATTGTTATCTCGGCTGAACCCCTTCATTATTTTAATGCATCAATGGCTGAGCTTAATTTCTTCAAAAGTTCTTCTATAAGTGTTGTACAAGTTAGTTATTATTGTTAGTTTTTATTATACTGTTTATGTGTTCTAAAATACTATATGTTTCCTAAACTTTTAGAAACTTCTTGTTCCCAAGTTATATTTCTAGTTAATTAATTTGTGTCCCCTCTTATTCATAAGTGTGTTACTTTTTACGAGTCGTTTAAAAAAAATTCTGACCATGATTCCCAATAACTCCTTAACTATAAGTTTCCCAGCATGCATAGCATGCACACCTCGACAAAGCTTTCTCGACACTTTTCTCGCGGAGCGCATTGTCTGTCCCGCTCACACCGTACTGATATGAGAGGGACAGACATCGCGAGATAAGGGTCGACAGCGAGTCGCGGTGCGCATACTACGCTGGCTGGTTTGGTCCCATACAATAAAATAATAGTAACCATGGGGAGAATACGTAGTTTTCGTTTTCGTTATGGGTCTTTTAACACCCTCTAGATATAAAATAACTTTTTTTATCATTTTTGAATTCTTGCATTTTTCAATGCTATTTTTATACTTATGACAAATTTTAAATAGATAAATATTGGAAATACTGAGACCGAGACTACTAGTCTCGATAGCTCAGTGGTTAAAGCATTGGACCGGATTTCCAAAGGTCGTGGGTTCGAGTCCCATCTGAGTATTCACTTGAGGCCGAGTTTATTTTTTTCTAATATTTTTCTATTTAAAATTCATCATAAGTATAAAATTACTGTTTGCTGTTTTGTTTTATTTTTATTATATTTTATAAAACTTACAAAACACACATTACTACTAGGCACGCACACCGAAAGCTAACAACTTATATGTTTATTTCTATAATTAAATGAATCTTAATGTTTTTTCATTCATAAACTGTGATAGAGTACCATATGATATAATAAGGAACATAAGGCAATAATACAAGTGACACCAAGAATTTTAATGTGTTCTAAGTTATCAAACGCTTTAGTGACATCACATGATACACTTTTTACCATTTTAATGTTGTTGTTCTTTCTTTGTCAATGTTTTGTATTCCCTGTTTTTTAAACAACGTCAGTGATTGAAAGCTTAAAATCCCATTATTTATATCGTTGCAACTTTTGTTGAAACTGTTTTTGATGAAGCTTCTTATGCAATTTTTTTCTTTTAAAATCTTTACTACTAGTAGAATAGAAGTAGTAATTTACAATTTAAGTGATTAATTGTGAGAAGTTTAGATGGATAAAATTATTTGTTACACATGGTATTCGTTTTTTTGTTTGTTTTTTGAGTAATTATTAAACTTCCATTTAGCATCCATGAATTGAAATACTAGTCAATTTCAATAAATGTTTCACTTCAAGGTGTTATGCATGTTGATTATAAATCAAACATGTATAAGACCCTTTTTATGATTTTTGAATATTTGATTTTTTATACTTATGTTAAATTTTAAATGAGCCTGAGCTACCGAGACTTAAAGACGAGACGTACGTCTCGGTAGCTCAGTGTTTAGAGCATTGGACCGGATTTCCAAAGGTCGTGGGCTCGAGTCCAATCTGAGAATTTACTTGTAGCCGAGTTGTTGTTTTTCTAATATTTTTCTATTTAAAATTTAACATATGTATAAGACCACCTACCTAATTACTATTAGGAATACTCTTAATAATAGAAAAGCAGAAGACATACTTGTCTTCTGCTTTTCTATTATTAAGAGTATTCCTGAAGTTATGATTGCTATCAACAGAACTCTGCAGACAAGACGATCTTCCAAAAACTGCAAGGGCTCAAAATCCTGGGTCAATTGTTGTCTGTCGCCGCTGAGAGAGAAGACCTTGCTCCACAGTTGAACGCTAAGTAAGTATCTATAATCGGACTCTGTTAGTGCTTTATGTCCTAAAATAAATATATTGTTACATATTAAGCTAAACGTCCACAGTGCTAGTACGTTATTTCGTTAGTTTTGTTTCTGGTGCAAATAATAAGGAATTTAAATATTATTTATTATGCATTGCTACCAAATCTCTATCATTTCAACTGTCTAATAAATCAAGTATCAACATTAAACTAAGAGCAATGCGGAGTTCGAAACATTCAGTTAGCCACAAACTGAGGCCTGCGTATCTTCCTTGTTGTAACTATAAGGTTAGCGCTGGAGTTCTTAAGCTTACCGAAAGTCAAATGTAAGTCCATTTAAACAAAAATGTTAACAGTGCTTTTCTGCGTTCCTTATTAATTGATTTGACATAAATAATATGTATGCAAACAATGAATTCCTTTTAAATTGTAGTAAATTGCCTCACGAAATAGCGGCCATATTATCTATCGTGTGTCTCCTAGTTTGTGTCACTACCGAATCAGGTATATTCTAGATACATTTTTGCTGCTTTATTATTTGTGTAATAACTAAGAAAATATAAATGTAACTAAAAAAAAAATTCATTTACGTAAGTTTCTTATGATCTAAATTCGGTGTATGTTTTATTTGCTAGAATTCTTATAATATGAGTTAAAAGTTGACCTAAATTTACAATTTCAAGGTTAATTCCCATAGATACTATATATTTATACTAACAAAGCTGAAAACATTGTTGTTATGGCGTCAGACTTAGATAAGATGGTGATAGCTAACCAAGCGGACTTACAACAAGTCCTACCACCAACCAAACCGAATACAATATGTACCCCCGCTGGGAATTGAACCCGGGACCCCTGGGTCTGATACCGGTGGTTGAACCACTAGACCACAGAGGCGGTAATTGTATCTGATCAAACTCTCACATCTTTCTTAATTATTAAAACTTTGAAATATTTATGTTTTTTTATTAATAAATTATCATAATTCACAGTAAAATACTTTATCCCTAAACAGGGGCCATGAGTTCATGAACTTAGAGCTAGATCCAAATATTATCATGAAATAAGCTTCAATCAAGATGTCGACAAATAAATTCATATAAAAAAGAAATCAAACTCAAACTATACTCTGTCTCAATCCAATTTAATGAAAAGGTAAACAAAGACGCCATTATTCCGACCATAGACTATTTAGTGATGTGGTAAAAATTGACATTTATAAATCGATAAATTAATTGATTGCTTCGATTCGATTAATTGAATAGTACTATGTTGGAGCTTCGCGTTAGCGTTAGTGAAGAGTTTTTAGTTTATTACTTCTCAAGCCTCGGGAGATGGCGGTGTTTATCGCGATTATAGAGAAATAAAAGGCTTATATTGAACCGAGTAAAAATTACTCATTTTTTTAATTTCATAAAAACACATCATCACATAACAAATTGACAAGTGACTTTAACATAATATATGTAAGGTCACTTACCATCACACATTTATCATAAATATTAAAACAAAAAAAAGAACCCGGTAATCATAGTAGTAAATAATTTTCAATAACTTAGGAAGTAGACATCTAAAACGTAGTTTCTTTAAAATACACACCAACCAACTTAAAAGTATTTAAAAGAAGCGAATAAAATACTACAATAAATAACTAAACAAAGGATATTAAAACTTTGAATACTTTAAGAACACAGAGTCAATATTAAGCAGTGCCATACAAGCCACGATAAATTAAAACTACCTAGTAAAAATAAAACAAAATCAGCCTATTTTGAGACAAGCAGTCAAGAGCAGACCCATCCCACTGGTGGCACCCATTCACGAGCATGAGGCATGAACCAGCCATGGCTTCGCTGATCACGGACTCGATTCTCACTCGTTAGAAATTATATTTATCCTTTTATCGAAAAATATATTTTCAAATTTTAAGTAAAAAGTTGTAAAATAATTTTCTACATCATATTCATGAGATTACACATAAATATTCTTCGATTAACATTTAATTATAGTCGATAAAACGGAACGATTTTTCCTATGTAGGCATACCTAGGTTACATAGAAATTGTGAAAACGTTGCTTTAAGTAAAATGATTCTACTTACGGTAAAGTAGCAATGACATCGTTTCGGCAAATTCACGGAATTCCGCTATGTCCCAACACTAACGGACCCGAGAATATACTATTTTTTATACTTCTGATAAATTTTAAATAGAAAAATATTGGAAAAAATTAACTCGTCCACAAGTGAATTCTCAGATGGGAATCGAACCCATGACCTTTGGAAATCCGGTCCAATGCTCTTGAGCATTAATTTATTCCAATATACAAGTTAATTTTTTCCAATATTTTTCTATTTAAAATTTAACAGAAGTATAAAAAAAATAGCATTGAAAAATGCAAAAAATAAAAAAAACATAAAATATACGTTTTTTTTATATTTGAGATTTTTGTGATAATTTTTATCAATAAATACAGTGATATTTTATCTTCGATAACATAACTCGATTCATAATCGATATAATTGAACAAATAATTGAACTATCTGTTAGACATTTTACGTCAAGCACTAAGCGACCAAAGATTAGACAATATTTTTGCTTCGATAAATAACCTCACTTTTCTTCTTAAAATTTTCAACTAAATTTTAAAAATGTTTAACAAACTACGATCTTTGAAACAAATTAGTGAGATATAAGTTGAAACCTTCTAATTACTTATGAATGTGTTTTTAAATCCATTTAGTGGCCGAAAGTGTGAGAATTTTTAATGAAACAGGTTTGTTTACATTTTCATTAAATTGGATTGAGACAGAGTATACATAATCAATGTATTAAATTACTGTCAAAATACCAAAAATATCAGTTTTCATCACACAAAAAATTCAGATTGATATCATGTTTAGTAATTAATTATTTAAAAAATCTTAGTCGTAAGAGCCTTAATATGCCGAAGTATGGGACATTTACCTTATTGTTGGTTGGTTGTTTCGAAAATTGATAGCCACAGAATAAATACAACCTCTTCTTTCATTAAACTATTTCGAATTGACGGCTTATTTCAACACAAACCTCCTTTGTGAAAATCACTTTTTTTATTTATTTATGTTTAAAGATTATCTGCCACTCTTCTTTTGTTTGCAACAATGGACGTCTCGCGGGATGCTTTTCGTGCTATGATTATAAACGAGGGTTAACCTTGAAGGAACCTCAAGAAAATTTACAAGCTGCTTTTGGGAGTCTGCTCGCCCAAGGAGTGGCGGTGGATAGCGAGCGCCCAAGGAGTGGCGTCCGTGGCATTATTTTTCACCAAGATAAAGCGCCTGCTCACACAGGTGCTAGAACAATGGACTGTTTGACAACTTCGGGGATGAATTTAAACATGGTCGAGAGAACTTAAACGATGACCCCAGACCCGGCCTACCACCAACTGCAGTAACTCATGAAAACGTCATCAGGGTAGAGTGGCTATTGCGAGAGAATAGACATTTACACATCAAGAGATACAGGCTGAACTAAACAATGGATTACAGCCAGTTTCCACCATCCTGCATGAACACCTTAAAGTTAGGAAGCTTGCTTCGCGATGGATACCTCATTCTCTCACCGATGAGCAAATATGCCGTCGTGTTGATTGGTACAAAGGACAATGGGCGGTTTCGTCCTAAGTGTTGTCACACTTTTCTATCTATATCGTGCGAAAGATCTCAATGAGTGTAGTTTTTTTTTTGTATGGGCATAATTCTGTATCTAGTGCAGGAAAAAAAATTTAGTGGTTTTTGCGGCTGGTTATACAGAAGACCGAGGAGTATAATCTGCCACTTTGATTAGCGTTTGTGGACTATGAGAAAGCCTTTGATTCAATAGAGACCTGGGCGGTGCTGCAGTCTTTCCAGAGGTGCCCAGTGGACTATAGGTATATCGAGTTTTTAAGGTACTTATATGAACATGCCACCATGTCGTTCCGATTACAGAACCAGAACACAAATCCCATCCAACTGCAGCGAGGTGTGAGACAGGGAGACGTCATTTCTCCGAAACTGTTCACAGCTGCGTTCGAGGACATCTTTAAACTCTTGGACTGGAAAGGACTCGGCATCAACATTAATGGCCAATACCTAACACACCTTCGTTTTGCCGATGATGGAGTCCTTAAGGCGGAGACCTTGGAGCTTATGAACATAGATAAAACGAAAATCATGTCAAATTCCCATGTTGTAATCACTCCAGTTCACGTGGGATCACTATGCTCGAAGTTAATTACCACTACATTTACCTTGGACAGATAGTCCAGTTAGGTTAGGTAGGGTAAGGTTAGTCCAACTTCGAGAAAGAGATTTCTCGTCGAATCTTACTCGGATGGGCAGCATTCGGGAAGCTCCGTCAAATCTTCACGACTAACTTACCTCAGTGACTTAATACGAAAGTCTTCGACCAGTTTGTGTTGCCAGTGATGACTTACGGCAGTGATAAGATAAGAAAGCTCAAGGTCACCCAGCGTGCAAAGGAGAGATTGCTCAGCTGAAGTGGCACTGGGCTGGACACATAGCGGAAGGACCGATGGTTGTTGGGGCGGTAAGGTTCTGGAATGGCGACCGCTCACCTGACGATGCTCCGTGGGCAGGCCCTCAAGGTGGACCGAGACAATCTGATGCGAGGTCGCGGGAAGCCGCTGGATGCGAGCAGCGCCGGATCGATCGTCGTGGAGATCGTCGTGGAGGCCTATACCCAGCAGCGGGAGTCATGTAGCTAAGACGAATGAATTATAAGTATATGTAACACAAAATGTCCGATTAATACATTTTTTTATACAAAAACCTTTACTTCACTTTAAGCCCTATAACTTTTGACCTGCACGCAATTGTAATAGAAAATTACATTATTAGTCATAAAAAACCTAAATAAACATGTTTATACTAGTCGCAACTTGTTACAAGGGTTGGGATGCAAGTCATATAAAAATGCCCATTGTCCTTTATGTTAAAAAAGTTCGAAGGAGGAACTTCGCAAAACGTATCCTACATGCTTACAAACGTCCTACGATCCTCTCACGAAGCAGCAATCCACGCAATGGGTGTTTGAAGAGGACGATTTGCCCACAACAGTTGTTCGCGGTCTAAGCGTTAATAAAAAAATGATAGCGATTTTTTTTCGACGCAGTGGATCAGTAGCAGTAGTTCCGCTAGAAGACTGTAGAACAGTCACTAATGAATGGTGTAGCGAAGTTTGTCTGCCTCAATCTTTCGGGGAGTTGGATAGCGAGCGCCTAAGGTGCGGCGTCCGTGGCATTCTTTTTCACCAAGATAACGCGCCCGCTCACACAGCTGCTAGAACCATGGACTATTTGACAACTTCGGGGGTACATGTTACCCCATCCTCCATGCGATTTTTGTATTTCCCACGGTAACAAAATTGCTTCTTGGGCGAAAATTTTGCATTGCCGGCGAGGCCGTCGAAGAATTTCGGCGGTTATTTTTCGACCTCAGGACGACAAGACACGTTATTTAAATGTTTTGAAAGTTCACCCGAATGCATAAGTGCATTGGGATTGGAGGGGGATATTTTGAAAAGCTGTAAATAAACTTTTGAAATATTCTAACTATTTTTCATTTCACTAACTATTTTTGGAGGTATTGGTATTCACATAATTGGACTTAGTACTTTTTTTCGTTGCATATTAAATATGTAACAATAAATGTTGTTCGTAGCTTAGGTATTGTCCCACTGTTGTTACGGAAGCTCTTGTGTAACTCGCATACAAAATATCTCATCGAAATCTTTAAAATGCGTCATGATATGCTACTACAATCATTATCTTACGAAATCTGTTTAGTTATGTCTTTTTACGCCCGAAACCTATCTTTAGATAGGGATAGGCCTATATGTGATGTGACCAAAATAACGACGGTTTGCTAGGTAACGAAACCAGTACCTAGGCAATTATCTCAGATAGCCCTATCTAGGTAATTATTATTGTCTAGGATAGGTTATTAAGTTCGGCCGTTAGACATCCTTTTAAGAAAAGAAGAAAGAAAGAAAGAAAATTATATTTATTTGAGACAAACACGTTATCAGGATACATCACAATAACACAAAAAAGGCACAGGTTTGTCCCAAAACGGTACCGACTCAGCAAAATGCTTGACTTTTTGGCCAGCGCTGGTCTTCCGTCGGTACCGTTTTGGTGAGGGCTGAAAGCCATGCGAAAAATTATTATAACTTAACTAGATACAAAATACAAAATTAAAATCAACTTAACAGATTTAACACACACATTGGGGCACCAACATGATAAAATATACTGATTGCCTAATTGGTAACATTATATAATGTCAGTCATCTGTGGCATAACTACAAGCTACAAGCCTAACAAACAATAACTACTTTTAGATAATTAATGGTCCGAATATCGAGGCCTCAATATGAATTACTATGTTTGTCCCATTTTTTGTAGATAATTAATTCTCCGAATATCTTACCCTTTGGTAACATTGGTTTTAGAACTATATTTATTGATGTTTTTTTAATAGGTTAGTGTCCCAAGCTGTGAGTGTAGTCGCTCGTATGGCCGCTATATGCCCCGCTAGCAGCGCGCGACTGCTGCCCGCGTTGGCATGCGTCCACATGGTGAAACTACTCTCCGACCGGCTGGTGAGTCCCCCCACGATAGTACACTATAAAAAAAGGACGAAACATTCCGAATTCAGTGCCTTAGAAAGGGCGTATCGTATGGATATATTTACTAACCTATAATAGAGAAACGCTTTCTGTGTTTACGGTTTGCAATGCAAGCTTGTAATGAGCTGCAAGAAGCTGCAGGATCAATGCAGCGTCATGCAAGTAATTACAAGGTTGTGTTGCAGTTTCTGTTAAAGCTGATAAGTTTCTTGCGGCCGTTCTTTTTGTCAGTTAAAAGTTGTCCTGAATGACTGGTAGGGAAAAAGTTGTACGATTCGAAAGAATTTATCTATGCCTATTTGAATAAAAAAAATGACTTTTTGAAGGTGGTATCGAGCTTCTCCTGGAATCCTCAACCACTGAGGAACTGGCTATTTTATCTCTAACTGGCGGAAAAACATGCTGAAAGCATTGTTGTCATGTAGATGGTGGAATTACAGCAATTCCTAACGAATCGAACTGGTGCCTCTGGATCTGATACCGGTTGTTTTACCAATAGACAATAGAGGCGATTAAGGAAAACTATAGCGGATCGCGTCCTTAGTATCCGTTATTTACACACGATTACTCTACGCGACATAAAATTACTATTTACATATTAGCTTCCGCCTGCGGTTTCACCCGCGTGGTTCCAGTTCCCGTGGGAATATCGGGTTAAAAAGCTTATGTTACTCTTCGTCCTTTTAACTAACTATATGCCAAAAATCAACTTGATTGGTTGCTTAGTTAGGGCATGATAAAAGGACAAACAAACAGACTTTCGCATTTATAATATTAGTTAGGATTACAAACTTAATCACTGTAAAGTAAATAAAACAATATTTTCAAAACTATTTACAGAATTTTATCAGAATGTTATACAACGTAGGAAAAAGTTGAGATGTTTATTATTTTAGCTTTTAAATCCACATTTCGTTAACTGCATAAGACACAGATGGCGTTAGTAGTTGCATTTCCGTATATTGAACCAAAGATTTTTTTTACTATTACTTGTGTGAAATCATCTTTTTAGCATAACTTTAAAGTTGACTTATATCATGCGTCTTTTTTACACATATTGGTTATACAATAGATTTTTTAAAATATCAACACCTTTTTCTTCTCTAAACAAATACAAAATGTGACAAGTTCGGCGAATCCAATTACATCAGCAAAATAGAAACATAAAATGGACCATAAACAAAATTCCTGCACATAAACCCTATTTTTGCCAACATTTTTTTTCATCTTATTACCGTAATCCTTGCAAACTATCCGTCAACTTGTCCCATTTGGTTGGAAAGGGTAGCGAAGATTTTTCCGGCCGTTTGTTTTCATGTGTTTCTCCAATCAGATGTCGGCAACCTTGGCTAACTTGCACAATCTTGTTAAAGATTAGTTTACGACCACTGAGGGTCGGAACTTTGTTGAAATGTTGGACCGTTAGTTAGGCAAGGGGTTGTGTTTTGGTAAAATCTGACGAAAAATTGGTCTTAAAAAAATAATTGAAAAGTTAAAGCGAAAAATAAAGATACAAAAATATCGTTTTATTCTTGAACAAAATTATTTTATGTAACGTGTTTTGTTTATTTACATATTTAGTAGTTCGATCTTAAAGTTCGAACCTGCCCCCTAATTGTCTAACTTCAAAATCTATCACAATCCCTTTCAAAGGTATTGTGATTGTAATAGTGGTTTATGGAATTGTGTAACTTAAAGTAGCAATCCCTTTCAGAACGAATGATGTTTCAAAAGACACTTCATTTGACACTTCTCCATACAATTGAAAGATATTTTCGTCTGTCACTATGCTTAAACAGTACAATTACGTTCATCAATACCTTTCAAAACGCGTCCCGATCACAATCCCTTTCAAATGTCAAATAGTGACGGCCTGAAGTATGTGAATATCTTTCAAATGACGAATTGAAAGGGATTGCGATAGATTTGAAAATTAGACAATTAGCCCCTGGTCTTTCTTTAGACCAAGTATTGCAGTAACGTCATGATTTCGATTTTTGAATTTTTGCATTTTTCAATGCTATTTTATACTTATGATAAATTTGAAAAATATTGGAAAAAGTCAACTCGGCCACAAGTGAATTCTCAGATGAGACTCGAACCCACGATCTTTGGAAATCCGGTCCGGATTTCCAGTGGACTGCCGTGGACCGGATTTCCAAAGTTAAAAATGTATCATAAGTCATGATTTTGTTCTCTTTAACCGAAAGAAAGAGGTTATCAAATTCAATATCAATTCGTCGCGTATTATATATATTTTTGAAGTGAAAACTTCTTTAGCGGCGTTGAGCACTTTTTCTGTAATGGGTATAAAATCTTAAACTCGCGTCAGGACACGTGACCTGATCGAAAAAGCGTAGGACGGTGGATTTACCTGCCAAATCAAGTTGGTCTCCGTTTTCATCAACTTTTTATGAAGTTGTGGTCAAGATATAGTGGATTTTGATTGTTATTTTCGTTTAAGGGGTTTTCACTTCTGCCGGCACTCCCAGAGTGCAACCCGTTTTTTTTTAATGTATGTTCACCGATTATTCGAACACGGCTGAACAGACTTCAATGTATAACATAAGGTGTGTTGCCAAAAAGTTCCCAAGTTGGTACCATTTTTCGAAATATTAAAATAGTTGTCAAATGTCGTAGGTTCGAGTCCCATCTGAGAATTCACTTGTGGCCGAGTTGATTTTTTTCAAATTTTTTTCAATAAAAATTAATCATAAATATTTAAATAGGTTCAGTAGTTTTCAGAAAATCTTGAGAGAACTGTCGTTTTGGTAACTTCTCTAGTTAGATGTCATAATACTTTATTACGAATTATTTTTACCGCACTAACTCAAAGTTGCTGACATGACATACTTCAATATTCCTTTAAGCCGAATAAGACAGACCGGACGTGTTATAAAAAAATGATATTTACGTCACGATATGTTCGGTTGCCCTATAACTGAACAAGGCCTTAAGTGATTGGTATACAACTGTACAATCCCGTGAGAATGTTAAACTATTATAGATGCACTGGACATTTGCGTTCAATTTAAGTACAGGCTACAGAAGATCAAGCTTTACATATTTTATTTATTTATCGTTTGGTCTTCATCATACGTGATGTTTAGCAATAAGGCTGAAGGTGGAATAGCGCTTCTTCCCGAATCCTTAACCAACCAGGAACCACTGAGGATCTTAGCTCTAACTGCCAGAACACAAAAAGGCTGAAAACATTGTAGTATTGACAACAATACAACAATGTTTTCAGCCTTATAGCGACAGATTAAGATAATATAATGATGGTAGCTAACCTCCTTCATATCATACTTATAAGTCCTACCACCAACCAAATAGAATACAATATACCGCCACTGGGAATCGAACCCGCGACCTCTGTACCCCACATCGAAAACTATCGCTTTATTTTTTTCGTAACTTTCGACTACTGTACCAACAAGAGCAGTGCATCCGAATTATCCAATAGTTTTTAATAAAGTTGGCAATTAATATAGATGCTTACCCATAGTACGAATTTGGCAAACTAGATTCGTTTCGAAAATTAACGCTGTGTGATAAATATTATACAAGAAAATATACTAGAAAAAAGCAACTAGTCTCATGTCGCCCTGACGGGATTCGAACCCGCATCCTTGGGAGTCCGGCCCAATGCACTAACCAATTATGCTACAGAGACCTATGAGGACACGTCGAATTTTTCTAGTATATTCACCGTTCTGCGGTGTTGGCCACCGTCGCTTCATCAATGAGAGAAATATCCTCGCATTCGAAAGAAACATCTTTACAGATGTTTGACTGTCGATTAAGATGAAACAGCCATCTAATTATAACTTTTTAATTTTGCATTTTACAATGCTATTTTTATGTGATAAATATTAAAAAAGAAAATATACTAGAAAAAAGCAACTAGTCTCATGTCGCCCTGACGGGATTCCAATCCGCATCCTTGGGAGTCCGGCCCAATGCACTAACCAATTATGCTACAGAGACCTATGAGGACACGTCGAATTTTTCTAGTATATTCACCGTTTTACGGTGTTGGCCACCGTCGCTTCATCAATGAGAGAAATATCCTCGCATTCCAAAACTAACGCTTTGTCTCTTTCATATCCATAGACTGCTTTACCGACATGAGTAGAGCTTCCGGTAGTTGTCGAAAATGTTGACAGTAAATGTCAACTCGTACTAAGGGGACTGATCTGGCTTGATTATGCAAAAAACATCCATCTAGACTTTCACATTTATGATATTAGTAGGATTAGTAGAATAGTACCTAGTAGTATAGTTAGTGGATCTATAATTTAAATACTAACTATTATTTCGAGTTATTAAAAAATAACACGCCTATCAATTTACATCATGTATAGTATTTTATGTGTGTAATCATGTATACGTTTAATGCAATAAGTATACAATGCACGCTAGTGTGACACCTAATGAAATATTAGTGAGTCTTGCGAGCGCGTTTGTAGCGGTGACAGCCCGTAAGAGAATTGACGACCCAGGGCTGCCTTCACTCCGAATATTATAATAAGCTTTTCAGAAAAAAATGTAAATATAACTATTATGGTGTGGTGATTATTATTTCAGGGAATAGTTAAATAGTACTACTCGTACCGTACTTAAATCTCTCACAATTAAATGATCAGATTTTAATTGCGATACATAATATAATAAGAAACCTGTCGTTTCTTAAATCATGGAATAGTTAGTGAACTCGTACTGACTGATATATCGATATCTTAATCTAAACATGATTAAAATAATCAAACGTAAATTAATAAATATAAAGTTCTTGTGTGTACAATATATGTATTTGGCGGTCGGTAAGCAACTTCAAACTTTAAAACTACAGAAGATATCTAAAACAACTAAGAGCCACTGTACTTATATTTAGATATTAAATTACTCAAATCAGCAAGCTAATCTGGATAGATTTCTTATTATAACCACTGCCATAATTTTAGCAGCAATGTTTCCGAGTCAAGTGAATATTTCCATACTTATCTCAGTACCCACATAACTCTGTACATCACACAGTCATACGAGCAAGATAAATTGATAAATGATAAATCGTCCCTATTTAATTCAGCGCGGTTTGTGTCAACCCTGCGCGGTGGGTGGGTGCCCTAAAAGCGGCGCTAATGCATCGGAAGCGTTTGAACGTTCCATTTTACTTGCCCGAAAAAAACAAGTTTTTTTTTTTTATGATTTTGTAATTTTTGCATTTTTCAATGCTATTTTTATACTTATGGTAAATTTTAAATAGAAAAATATTGAAAAAAATGAGAATTCACTTGTGGCCGAGTTAATTTTTTCCAATATTTTTCTATTTAAAATTTACCATAAGTATTTTTTTGTTTAGTACAGTCGCAGAACTTCCCGGTCGACCAGTTTTAGGTGATAGTCGCGTGTACTCGATTTTGACAGTTGTATATGCTAACAATGGCATCTACTGATAGCCGTTCAAGGAATATTGCGCGGTAAGTAGACTACCGAAAATTTTGGCGAAATGGCGAAAATGCAATAACGTTTTGCAAAATGCAATGTGACGTTTTAGAATTGGCCTTGACTGGCTCAATGTCGTGGGCTGATTCGACCTCCACCTTGGACAAACATTTGTGTTGTACATACCTAACACAACATACCTAATATAATACATGTGGTAAACATCTGTGATACCTTTCTGTACTGATATAGCTTTGTATAGCCTCTGTAGTCTAGTGGTAACAACCACAGGTAACAGACCCAGAGGTCCGCGGTTCTGATTCCCAGTAACGGTATATATTGTGTTCGGGTTGGTTGGTGGTAGAACTTGTTGAAAGTCCGTCTGGCTACCTACCACCATTTTTTATTATTAGATAGGTAAAGAGCTTGACCGCTCTCTTGCCTGATGGAAAGTGAAGACTCGATCTAAGATGTAACGCGCTTGCCTAGAAAATACCTATTCACTCGAGACTAGAACAAATTGTAAGTGTCAGGAAACACAGACTCAGGCAAGGAGTTCTCTTTGGCGGTGCGGATGATAAATGTCGAGTCAAATCGCTTAGTGCGACTCTTGGGTATATCAACCATATAATTGTGGCACCTGTTTGTACGTCTGGTTGTCCAATGAAAAATTGGGGATGGTGCAATGAGGCTGTGCAATTCCGCTGCACACTCCCCGAAATGTAACCCATAGAATATGGATAGATACAGCAACCTTCCACCTGTGTTCAAGGCTCTTTAGTTTATTAAATAAATCATCGTTGCCAATGAGCTTCTTGGCCCTCCTTTCAATGGACTCAAGCGTCTGGAGTTGGTATTGAGCAGAACCATCCCAAAGTACTCCATACACGATCGAACTTGCGCTTGGTACAGATTGAGCAACTGTTCCGGGGTGAAGTACTTTCTCACCTTTGCCAATATGCCATGTTTTTTTGAAGGCAAATTTTACCAATGTTTTCAGCATTGTTGTGTTCTGGGAGACCCGCGCTTCCCCTTTAAGCCTTACCATTACTTAACTTTAGATATAATGACGGGAATGCGTCTGCACGTCGTCCATAAAAAAATCTGTACTCTGCTCAAAAGCTTAATATGCTGATGTCTGAAATTTAATTAAGTATATTTGTTTAAATCAGGCAATTATCATGAAAATAAAATAAGTACCTAAGTAATAAGTTAATAAAAAACACTCGTTCTGGCATTAGTATGGCATTATAATAATTATTATTTGTGATATGAATGGATATTTTATATGGATATATATATTATTCATACAAGTTTATAAATATGCAAAGTCAATAAAAGATTGAATATTAACCTTTTTTGCACAACCTCCGCGAAAACATAAAACTTGGCTACCGTGTAATAAAACGAAACAATAAAAACCCAAAACAATAAAAGGTTCTTACAACTGTAAAATTTTACAGCTTATTGCGATGTGGACAATTAAAAAAATATAACGATATCTAATTAGCCTGTGTTTGCGTAAAATTAAAATAACAATAATTACTTGCTTGTTGATGAAAATATGTTTTAATATTGAAACATTTTGCTAATTTTGGTGCAAATTATTGGGTGTTAAAATAAGTCTTGACATATTTTTATGGAAGGAAATGTCGCAAAACTTATCGCGGCTGACCATCGATTTTGATTGAAATACTGATAAAATATTTATAAATTGAAGTTAGCAATTTGTAGTAACTTATTAAATGTTTCATTTTGCATTTTACAGCAATCTAAATCTTTGGGTCATACTTGTTGTAAGTCCGCCTTACTAGCTGCTACCACCATCTTACCCAAGTCTGACGCCATAACAACAATGTTTTCAGTATAGGTGTGTTCCGGCAGTTAAAGATAAGATAGGCAGTTCCTCAGAGGTTTCGGATTCCTGGAGAGAAGAGCTTTCAACTTTTCAGCCTTATCGCTACTTAACATCAGGAATCAGGATCCGTATGATGAAGGCCTTAAGGGTTTTCACGTTTTCCATAAAAAACAAAACATTTATCTATAAGTACCTAAAATGTGATCCAGACCATAGTATTTGTTGATTTTCGTTCATTTTACTATATTGTTATGTGAAGATACACGTAAATACACTTAAGTCTGTAGGAAAGTCTTCTCTTTTAATTCCATTTAATTGTTGAGTCGAAATGTTGCAACGTAATTTTATTTGACTTGCAAAATCTCACGGTCTTGCAGGTGCATTAAAGAAAGGTGTTCCGCATGTTAATTCAGTGTGCATAAAAATAAAACTTTTGATTTTAATACTTTGTCCGTGGCTTACAAAATCGGCGATTTAACTTATTTGTTTTTATTAAAATAAGTCTGCTCAGACTGGTAGGTACTTGCCATTGTGTCAAAAAAAATCCTTTTACCGGTTAAGTAAACTAGTTTATCTGGATGCACTCATATTATTTTATCTAAACGAATTAATCAAAATATTTTAAAAGGATGACTTGAAAGTTGCAAATTTGTCAAAACGTTGTTTTTTAAGGTAAAATTTGTGATAAAAAACCGAAATAATAAAGCTTAAAATAAATATAATAAATAAATGTAGTAAATGTTATTATTAACATAAAAATTAAAACTATTTCAATGAAAATCTAAGAAATGAAGTGTCACCAAAACCTTAAAATAAAAAATTGATTTTGATGTTTCTTATATAACTCAGTAAATCTTTAAAATAATACACGTATCACCAAAAATCTTCACGCTTACATCTGATCAGATATGATTCACAAAAGGACCGTCTGTATTTTTTAGGCTGCGGTTTGGTCATCGTGTTAATAATTGTGCTTATCTCTGTCGATATCACGAAGTTTTTGTCGTAAATCTAATTGTTTATTGCTGACAACACTGTCGCGACGGCATCTTCGTACATGCTCCATTTTGTTTTTATTTTTTATGTTGGGAATGTCTTGGGTTATTTGGGTGTCGGTACTCTTTGACCGGTCAATGTGGTGGCGTAAGGCTGAATGGTGTTTTGGCCTTTTATTTCTTTTTACTTTGGAGTAAACTGTGCTATATTGTTGCAATATTTTTAAAGGATTTCTTATTGATAAAAACTAAACTTAAGATATACACTCGGTAGCAAATAAATCGAGCCACTGCGTTATCTTCATACAAACATACTCATTTCACGGTCTTATAAATAAAAAAGCATGTGTATTTCTGCAAAGGTTTGGGTGTTGATGGCGAGGTCAAATGTTCAATTAACCAATTAGCATTTAAAACAATTGATTTCTTAAAATTTCCGTAAAACAAATGATTAATTTTTTCATTCCATATAAAGTTGTAGGAAACCGGATTGAGTGAATTAGTTTTCCTTACTTTGCACAAAACTTTCTTGAATTTTTGGGACTTTTATTCGCAAGTCGAGTATTCGACTACTTCGACGTACAAATGTTTACATAGCTGTTCATATGTTTTGAATAATGACACTGTAAAGTGAGCATATTTGTATAAAAATAACACAGTGTCTCGATTTATTTGCTACCAAGTGTAGTTTTAGTTTCAACCCTCTCAAAGTTTCAGCTCTGAGTCTTTGACTTGAAATCATTTTGTTATCCTATAACGCAACAGTTCTAGTAGGTGCTGTGGAGATCGTATATGTTTTCCCACTGCAAGCAGTGCGGAGACATATACGATCTCTTCATTGCCATGGTACAATATGGTTTCTGATGTTCAGAACAAACGGCAATTTTACTTTAAAATATAGAAAACTGGTAATTTACCCACGTGGTTCCCTATGGGAATATGGCAAATAAAACATCCTATTTTAGACAATTATCTATGACTGTGTCTTAGACAGATCCGTTTAGAAGTTCTGGCGTAACTCTGCAACAAACAACCATCGAATATTTTGTAAGAGGCAATGTGTGTGCTGTGTTCTATTCTTCTTTTAAAGTAATCAGGTAGACTAGCTGTCCTCAATGCATCGTGCAAGTGGGCTCGCCCAACTAAACGCCCGCCCGCCTAATGGCGTCCCGCCCTACCGCTATCTCTACCTACTAATGTACCTCTACTGATGTACTTGTACACTGTTTCCTATGTACAAGTTCTTTTGTGTTTTTGTTGATCAGGTTAACAGAGAAGTAAAAATATTGTTGAAGTTATTTCATGTAGACAGATGTACCCACCAGATCTTATTAGCTGTCGGAAACGTCCATCGCTAGACATTCTACAAGAATATGCTATTTCATTTACACACTCATACATACCCTCATGTCACGGCATAAGTCTTTTGTGGGGTTGGTAGAACATCAAAGGCGCAGCTTCAGAGTAAATAAATAAATAAATAATTGCATACAACACACGCAGTTATCTAGCCCACGTTTCTTGAAGAACTTGTGTTATGGTTACTATATAGCGGATAAACACGCTTATATACTTTTTTTTTAAATCTTACATAATATACATATTAAACACCTAAACTAAGACAAATAGCCTCCTGACTATAGAGACCACTTTTTTTTGTCAAATTAACATGAAATTCAAGAAGCTTCATCAGAATGGTTTATTTTCTAACAAAAAAAAAGTATTTAAAAAAATATATACCTATGTGAAAAATCTAGCTTTTCTTTAAGTTCTACATGAAGTACAATTGTGGTCAACTGAAAAATGTTATGTCCTACCATTAGAACCTATGTGCTCAGGAACACGTCAGTAATTTTATAAATTAACTAGCTGTGCCCCGGGGCTTCGCTCCCGTGGAATTTCGGGATAAAAAATAGAGAGTAACCGATTCTCAGACCTACTCAATACGCTCACAAAATTTCATGAGAATCGGTCAAGCCGTTTCGGAGGAGTATGGGAACGAAAACTGTGACACGAGAATTTTATATATTAGATGGTAAGCAAAACGGTAGTTTTCAAATATTTTTATTAATAAATTAAATTATTTTTGAGATCAAAGTAATCAAGCTTAAGTTACATACTAGACACTGCAATCAGACTTACAATGCGAAGCTAGGAACTACAAAAAAATTATGTCCTACCTATAGTCATTCTGCGGTCAGGAGGATAGACATGTTCATGCACACAAATATTTGTCTTTTTTGGAGATCGAACTCGGGACCTCAAGGTGGGTTTAGTACCCCTGCGCCAAACAGGTTGTCAAATATAAATAGAGTAGAATTTAAAATCGTCTCTCTCATAGCCTTACCTCAGCGATGCCACATTTGGTCGTCGAGTGTAAGATCCGGAATAAATAGCGACAGGTTGCCAGACCATTTTCGAATATTCTCTGACCGTCAATAGGCTTTTCCTCAAACATGCTTGGAAAATCTGAGCATTATTTCGACAACCTTCTTCGAGATAAATCGAAATTGCTGTACTGGCCAAATAAATGCGAGCAGCGGCCGGCAAAATTTGTATGAAAATCCATATCTGTCGTGGTTTAGCGGCCAAATAAATTACATAGTAAACTCATATTTGTCGTATAATTTAAAAATGGAATGAGCTTTTACTCCGAAACATGGCAACCAAGGAGGTATCATATCAAAGGTTTTATTTAAATTTCGAACTGGCTTGGCAAAATTGAAAGCTGTTTATTGAAAACCTTAACACGAGAAAAATTATTGTTGTTCGTAGATCGTCATTGATTTTAAAAGTAATTGTATTTACGCGCATTATTTGAGAAAAGTACTATACAAGCCTTGGCCACAACTAGACACTGATGGACTTGTGTGCCACGGCTTCGCGTCGTCCCTAAAATCTAAAAAAAATATATGCTGTAGACCTTTATAAAAACTTTCAACGAAAATTTGTTTGAACGAAATATATTATGCAGTTTCAGAGCTATAGCACATTTACCAAAACCGCAAATATAACTTTGTCATTCATACAAACACTGAAAAAAAAAGTTATTTTTGCAGGCGAAAACTTATAGTGGCATTTTGGGTAGGTAGGTGTATTTAATATAATAATAGAAACTATATTGCACACGATACAAAAACAAACACATACAAAGAAAACACACACCTTGGGTGAGAGACGAAACCTTTCATGTGCGAGTTCGACTTGCACTTAGACGATTTTTTTTGATACTACTTTCACAATACTTTTACATTTTCTTCAATTTTCTAATTTCTATCTGCTTAAGGTACCCTAACAGGGTCATGTTCATGGGACTGTGCATTCGATAAATGAAATGAAATATTGCATGTCAAATCTAAGTTCAATTCCATTGTTCACAGGATAAAGACCTTTCAGACCCCAAAGAGTTGGAACTCGTAAAGCAGCTGAGCGACTGCCTCTCCGTCGCCCTGGACTCCGTGCTGTGCTCATCCAGGATATACGGGGAACGGAAGCAGACAGGAGAGGCGGTGGAGACGCTGTCTGCGCTCAGGGGGAGAGCGCATATGCTTATCAGGTCAGTGGTGTACTGTTTTAACAGTAGATTCAAAAGGCCTACACATCGATAGAGGACTCCTTGGTTGAGTTGAGACGTAGGTTGATGCTAATTTTGGTTGCTCAACTGTCTTTCCAACCATCTTGATTGTGGACACACCTTTCCACCAAGGGCAACTATTAGGTGTCATTACATTGACAGCTTGTTGACAGTAGGTAGAAATTGACTAATCATATAATAGCTGTGATCCCAAAGAGTTGGAACTGGTGAAACAGCTGGGCGACTGCCTCTTAGTCACCCTGGACTTCGTTCTGTGCTTATCCAGGATAAAAGAGCAGAGGAAGCAGATGGGAGAGGCGCTGGAGACGCTGTCTGCGCTGAGGGGGCGAGTGCATATGCTTATCAGATTAGTGGTGTACTTGTTCTAACAGGAGATCATCCAAAAGATCGTCTACTCGCTCGAAACGGAACGAACTACCGACAGAGGCCCCCTTGGTTAAGTTCCTTCCGGGATATGGCTGATCACATTACATAATGTCTAATTAAAATCAAGAAGTGGTGTCGTAGGTTGATTGATGCCAATTTTGGTTAGTCCCGTGTTTTGTTTTAGGTCTCATGGAAAGTTGAAATTAACCATGCAACTGCACAGATAAACTAAAACCGAACTATTGTATATCTCACTCAACGCTATTTTTTTTAACTCGGGAATTGGCAGAATCGTCGCATAAAGTGATTCACACAAAAATTGCATTTAATTAGTCAACGGTTCGTCCTTAACCACCTCGGTCGTAAACGCATCGCTCTCCACCTGGAGCAAATATACCTTTAGATTCCTTTGAGTTGGCAGCATATTGACAGTTGGTATTAGTATTATTCATTTAATTCCTAATAACAAAATACCTTAAAATAATAAAATAAAATTGTAATAAATTCAAAATAACAACAACGTTTTTTTAACCATGTTTCAGTCTGCTTGTTCTTGAGACTGATACCGTCTAAAAAAGTAGCTACTTACATTTTGACATAAACAATTTACCAACTATACGCCGACCCGTCTTTTGCACCCGCACCCCGTCAATATCAGTCCATTGAGCGTCAATTTTCCCGAGTGCTATCCAAATAAGTTGCACTTTCTTCAGATAAGTATACTATTACGATGCCGCATCCATCTGTGTCAATATTTGTGGTGTCGGGTGACGCCGCCACAAAGTATGTAAGGTGGTTGGGCATAAGCAGAGAGAACACTTGAAACAAAGTGCCATCATCGATATGTTTACAGCTATTTCCAAGCAAATTCAGTCAGTTATCAGTCTGATTATCGAAAAAAAAGTGAATATGGATAACATAAACAGAAAAATGTGTTTTAAACAACTCTCAAGGAGTATAATGCTAATAAAATGATATGCAAACTATGGAAATTAGATAATACGCACAGCTCCTGACGTTTCCCATATTTTTACTTGGCAACTTCTTAAACAGCGCCATATTCTGTGGCCATTAGCGGCATTGCATGGGTGACAAGTTTGTTTCTTGGTCCTGTATATCTTTTATTATAGTAGCAAATCGTTCGCTTCCGTCCGCTAGTTTCGCTAGTGTCGTTGTTCTGGAATTCTTCCGAAGCTATACCAATTAACTCGCTTGAGTTTCTTTAGCAAATACTAGGCTACGCAAATGAGTAGCCTAGTGAGTCAGACAAGTTTTTCGATAATATCGAGGTATACCTTCTGGATTTTTTTTATATTTTGTGACGCCTCTGTGTGGCCCTGTTTGTTTGTGGACAAAATATACAATCGATACGGTTTTGCGAAACATGAGAACACTTCTATTTATCTGAATGTTAATATTATTCATATACAAAAGTAAATCTGTCTGATAAATATTAAACAAGAAAATATACTAGAAAAAAGCAACTAGTCTCATGTCGCCCTGACGGGATTCGAACCCGCATCCTTGGGAGTCCGGCCCAATGCACTAATTATGCTACAGAGACCTATGAGGACACGTCGAATTTTTCTAGTATATTCACCGTTCTACGGTGTTGGCCACCGTCGTTTCATCAATGAGAGAAATATCCCCGCATTTGAAAGAAACATCTTTACAGATGTTTGACTATCGATTAAGATGAAACAGCCATCTAATTATAACTTTTTAATTTTGCATTTTAAAATGCTATTTTTATGTGATAAATATTAAACAAGAAAATGTACTAGAAAAAAGTCTCATGTCGCCCTGACGGGATTTGAACCCTTCATCCTTGGGAGTCCGGCCCAATGTACTAACCAATTATGCTGTCTTTCTGTCTGCTACCATTTTTGATGTTTTTTTTTGTTATAAACAACGGGGAGACTCTTGTCCTTCATCATGCCTGATGTTAAGTATTGATAAGGCTGAAGATGTAGGCGAACCTCTCCCGGAATCCTCAATCACTGAGAAACTGGCTATCTTATCCCTAACTGCCGGAACACAAATATGCTGAAAATATTGTTGTTATGGCGCCAGACTTAGATGAGATGGTGGTAGCTAGCCAGGCAGACTTACAACAAGTCCTACCACCAACCAAACCGAATACAATAGATCTACATTCCGCTGGGAATCGAATCCGGGACTCCTGGGTCTGATACCACTAGACCACAGAGGCGGTTAAACAAATCCACTGTTAATTTTTAGTGGAGGTTAAAACCTTGGCTCTCGAACTTTTATTCATGGACATAGCAGCACCGCTATGTAACAAGATACCTAGTTTTTATAGTTATTATAAAATTAAAATAGATAATCTAAATAATTTTAAACTATTTAAAGGAATGATAAAGGGGAAGAAAGTAAGCATTTTGGAAAAATGAAAGATGGTGGAAAATTACCCATACTGGCTATAAACCCAGGATCTCTGGATCTGATAACGGCATTGTTACCACTACACCAGTCGAGCTCTATATGCTGTTGACTGTACCTTTTACTCAAGAATAACTGTACGTAGCTGTTTAATTAATCTCCTTATGATTATCAACATAATTTTCACTATAGACCTTGATAACATCCGTATACAATCCTTCATAGCACCCCAAGAAGCATACATAGACCACACCCGTAATAAAATTTACACACCCCACACTGCACTATACTTAGGGTTGCTACTTTGCCAGGATCTTTGATTTATTATGAAAAATATGATAATAGAATGGAGCCGTAAAAGTAAAGTTAAATTAATTGCACATCTTGCTGATGCAAGTAGCAACACAAAAATAGCTCTTATTATGTATGTCATAGGTTTAATATTTTTGACTATATACTACACAAAAAATCGTATTAGATAGTTAAGGTAAAAATATGGTAAATAGATGATAGAGACAGCGTAGTTCTGTAGCAGCTCTGTTGCTATTGCCACGTCCTTACAGGGTTTGTCAATATCTAAATAACCTTTGTGCCATTCAATGAATGAATATAAACAGTTACAATATCTTTATCAGGTAGTCTTTGTTAGGTAGGTACATACTACATTAAAGTACGGTACGCAACCCTAGCTACACGTAACTCACTACGCCCCCCCCCCCCCCTCCCTTCCACAAATTAGGAGTGCGAGTGCATTAGATAAATTAGATTATACACTACACCGCGCTGCGAGTGCCTTGGTAACTTATCATACAAGTTATTATAAGCTTTGATGTTTTAAAAAGGTTTAGCTTGAGGCCTAGTCCAGTAGCAGTGCTATTGAAGTTACACGGATGGTTTTGAATAACTGACAAAATCCTGGATGGTTTTATTCCGTCATTTGCTAGCAGGAGACCGGTGTCCACAGACAATGGAATATCTATTGTGCCTCATAACTCGTAGCCTGGGAGGATAAATTACGGCACTATTTAATGTCTGTATCCAACGTCAAATCCATTACTACTATCTGACCAAGACAATTAGGCGCATGACAGCTAAGAAAAAAGGGCTGGAGCTCAGGGCCAACAGCTAGGTCCAGAGCCTTTCTGTGGTATCTCAAAGGAACAGGCTATGCAACTTCTTAAAGGTAACCTATTTGGCGAGTCAAAAAAATACTGGTTAAATCAACCAGGATTAGTACACGCCAAATCCCTTATAGGCTATTCGCAAAAGCAAACTGCTGAGCTTCTAGAACTCAGCAGAGCAAACATAAGTGCGATAGCAAGAGCCTTAACTGGACACTGCAAACTAAAAATGCACCAATTTCACATGAAATTGAGTGACACTGACGTTTGCCGTTACTGCGGATTAGAGAGAGAAACACCCAAACATCTCCTATGTGACTGCGGACTCCTAATTCACAAACGCTGTATCCACCTGGGCCGGCATATAATTCGGCCAGAGGAACTAAAATCTCTCAGAGCTAGGAAGATTTTAGATTTCCTGGAAGCCGCCAGGCTAAAAGAGATACTATAACAAGGTGGCGAGTTACAATAGATCTTATAGGTCGCAGTGACTACACTGGAGCTGCATAGCCCCTATATCCTACAATAATAATAATAATAATGGCTGAGTCTAGTTTCTAGCTATCGAGTTCTATCCTTTAAATTCTTCAAATTCAAATTCAATATAATTTATTCTGTCTAGGCTGTTACAAGCACTTATAAAGGTCAAAGAAGCTACGCCATCGGTTCACAAACCCTACCGGCGGGATACCTTGTAACGAGAAGAACCGGCAAGAAACTCGTCAAGAGCTGTTTTTTCTCCCTGTTTTATTTCACACAGAGTCGTCAAATTGAAAAGTGACCTTAACATCAGTTCGGTTAACTTATTGGGACAAACAGATGTCATATTTTTTTAATTTCCTCTATAGATTTTCATTCTTATGATTAGTTGAATGCACGTTTACAATCGGTTGTCTTTTGTTTTCGCTTGTTTTGACTCGCAGCTCTTTCATCGTTAAGCGAACAAAGCGAGCGGCGCTAAGCGATCGAAACGCTTGCTGTTTTGTAAAGTTTGAATGTTGTGAAGAAAAAGGAAACTTTGATTCCATGACCAGAATAAAATGAAATTTTTTCACGAAACAAAAATTCCTATTATATTTTCTTTGTTAAAATTACTTAAAATGGGTAATGTATGCAAAATACACACATACATAAGATCGGCCTAGTGCTAGTCGAACTCGCATATGAAGGGTTCCGTCTCTCACCCAAGGTTGCGTGGAAGAGATTGCTATGTAGCAATAAGGCCGCCTATTGTGTGTTCCTCTTTTTTGTCATTTTCTCTGTATGTGTTTGTTTTTGTATCGTGTGCAATAAAGTTTCTATTATTATTATATTAAATAGATACACCTACCCAAAATGCCACTATAATTTTTTGTCTGCAAAAGTAACTTTGTTTTTCATAATGTTTGTATGAATGACAAAGTTATATTTACCTACCACTTTGGAAGTGGTTTACCTATATCTTTCAAACGGTTGACTTTGAAAAAAAATACCGGTTTTACGAACCTCAATGTAACTTTTAAAGACCTATCTATAGATACCCCACACGTATAGGTTTGATGAAAAAAAATATTATCAGTTTCAGTTCCATGTTTATTTTTGTGTAAAAAATTCGTAAAATTTACTACAAAGAATTACTTCATTTGGGATCCAAAAATTATTAAATAATAGTCCTCAATAGCAGCGATGCTCTAAAATGTACATTTTTTGTAATGGCTCTCTTCCGTTCCATTCTTAAACACTTTTGATTTGTAGGTAGGTATGTCAAATTACGCAATAGTCATTCATAGCACAGTCTTCTTCTTCTTCTTTCTTAAGCGTGATCGCGATAAAATTCGCGAATTTTGTCAATGTCAAGTAAATATATTTTGTATTTATAGAAATTGTACGGTAGATTGAGTTAAAAATGGAGCCTCACAAGTCACAATACGTGTTATTACGAAAAGAACTCGGGTGAAACTCCCAACACAGTCGTGCATAGTCGTATAGCAAGTCGGAATAAAAACTTTATTCTTACGACATTCTTCTCGAAAAAGATTAATCGATTTAAGAATAAAATCGTTTTAATCTAACGCAAACTCTGTATAACTCGACAACTTAAATCTCAGCATATGGGGTGACATTAACTCGTATAGATTACAAGTGATTATCGGTGACACTGGGGTGGATTGGTCGGTGACGCCTACGACACATGTCGGGGGTTCGATGACTTTATTCCATGATGTATTAAGTGATTGAATTCTTTTCAAAGTTTAATATGCGTTGTGATTAGAGGTGTTGCGTTATATTGAAATATTTCTTTAAGATAAACTTTGAATAGAAAAATATTGGAAAATGTCAACCCGGCCACAGGTGAATTCCATGGTGTCCCATCTGAAAATTGCTCAGTTGCATCAGTTGCTAAAAAAAAACCTAAAATACGGATAATTAGATCTTAGATCGTGAAATATAGCGCGTTTAATATCCGGAAAAGTTGTTTTCTTTCAATGAACAGTGCGCGCCAAAACTTAAGATTTCTCATAAGTGTGGAAATTGTACTGAGAAATGCAAAAATAAAAAAAATATAAAATATATCTTTAACCTTATTTTTGCTATACGGTTTTTATTTACAATTATTTTTTTCCTATCAAGCAAGTAAGCAAGTGCAAAATGAATTACAATAATAATGAATGTAAATAATTGAATTCCTTTCAAAATGATTTTATTATTCTCTTTTGACTTTACGTTCATATTTTTTTCATCAAAATGTTCAAAATAATTTAATGCAATGACCAATAATGTTATGCTTGAGACTTTTGCCAGTACTGGTTGTGAAATAATGAACGGAAAATGATCAAATAAGGGCGACTTGAATAAATTCAGGGCAATTTTATCGATTACTCAATGATTAATCACTGCAGTGATTAATAAAAGAAAAACATTAAAATAGCAATAATAGCTATTTGCACTTAGAGGGCAGCAAAAAGGCTGAACTCAGCATATTTTCAACGACATAATGACATTATGAAACCTAGAAAGGGTTATCGAGTGGTTAATTCGATTCTCGATTGTAACGTAATCGAGAAGAAGGGTCCTCGATACCTTATGAAGCACCTCTCGGTTCGATTGCGATGGAATGATTGCTAGTTTCGAGTGCCGATCACTTCCTAGATTCAGTGGTTTTCAAACTGCTTGAGATCTAAGAGTAAATGTAACTTTTCATTGTTTGCTTTTAGCGATCAGTTCCTAGAGAGTTTTCTGCAAGGTTCTTGCGTCTTAAGTTGTATATAAGTTTTTGGGATTACATTTTAGGCTTTAATAGAATTAAGAATGTCAAACCTGATGATTTTCACAAGTAAAACCACTGATTACTAAATAGTTACTTCATAAAATAAAATGCCCAATGATGAAGGTACCATGTTCAATCCAAACCTATAGAGAATGTCAAACCTGATGATTTTCACAAGTAAAACCACTGATTACTAAATAGTTACTTCATAAAATAAAATGCCCAATGATGAAGGTACCATGTTCAATCCAAACCTATAGTAATATTGAGTTGACAGTTTTAACAAAATCGTACTTGGCCGTTGGGTAAGTGATGATAATTGCTAGATTTCAGAAGACTGCTGCTCGCCATTCTTTTGATTACATGATAATGAAGGATAGTACTAAATATTTTGCCTATAGACTAGCGTTGACATGGCAAGGTAAACTTATTTGTACTTTTATTATTTTATTTTGGAAAATCATTGAGTAGCGCTGAATGTGCAATTAAACGTCTAGATCAATCGAATACTTACTTGTCATAAACGCGAACCACCAAGGCAAGTGTCTGTACTTGTTCTTTTACAATTAATTTTGCGAACCTAGCTAGGAGGTGCACTTAAAAGCAAGCAAAGTACATACGTAAAAAAACAAAAACAACAATGCTTCTAAGTTTCAATCAGCATACGAGTAATATAAAAAGCATAAAGCCAAAGATTGCTATGTAGGTAATTGCATTAAGTTTATGTTCTGAAAGAGGCTATAAAAAATAAATAAATAAATATTTCCATACAATCACACCAGTTATCTAGCCCACGTTAAGTATCATGAAGAACTTGTGATATGGATACTAGATAACGGATAAACATACTTATATACTTTTTTTTTGTAAATACATACATAATATACATATTAAACATCCAGACCAAGACAAATAGACATGTTCATGCACACAAATATTTGTCTTGTCCGGGGATCGAACCCGGGACCTCTGGCGCAGAAGGTGGGGTTAGTACCCCTGCGCCAAACAGGTCGTCGGCTATGTTTAATTACCGCCAATTTAATCACATATTATAATGATATGAGATTATTTTTAACCAATATTTCTTTTACAGTGGAAAGTTAAACGAAATTTACTTCGCAATTTTGCTTAGCTTTCCAACTTGGATCGTGCCACTCCCCGATTTGCCAATCACCATATTAACTTCGGTTGACATTGCATTAATCGCTTCTGCCTTGCAATTAGCCAGCATGACAGCCACGCCCACTGATTGTGATTAGAGGTGCTCTAATAACGGAATGGGAACCCGCGGTGTGGACACACCCTTGGGTGCGGTGGTGGTGGTAGCGGGGGCATGAGCGCAGCGATGGGCGGTGTGCGGCGTTAAAGTTGAAATGATTGTGAGTGTGAAGTGGCTTGTTTAAAGCATGCCTTAATAAAAACTCAATTCAATAAACTCTATAATGACAATTAATTATATTGTCAACATCTGTGTGAGTAACCGCCTGTCAATCGCTAAACTAAGGCTTGCTATTACCAAAGCTAAGAAACGAAGATAAAGCAGCATACGAAGCTATTCGTAGTATCTAAAGATTAAGGTGCCACACTGCTAAAATATCCTATTTTTAACAAACTTCCAATTACCTATATTTCATTCGTATTAACTGATAGAAGAAAGAACTAAATTAATGGTTGAAAAAGCTACTTCTAAATCACTATAGCTTATGTTTTTACAGCTTAATTGTGATTAATATTATAAATATTTAATTCGAACTCCTATCCAACTTTAGCATATTATTGTACTTTTAATTGAAACTCTGGTAGGCAGGCACACTAATTGGCGTCTTAAATTATGAAATTATATGGCTCTGGCGTTGATAGTGAGACCCCAACTTTACCGACTCCAATAAATTAAACGCAGGACATTTTTAATTCATTAAAATAGCGGGGGTTCAATGATTATTCGGTATTCAGAGTAAATATTTATTTTTTATTAGCGCGCGCTCCACGCATCTGCACAAGTGTTTTTTTAATGCTGCGTATTTTTTTCCTGTCACTGCAGAACATGTGTTTGATTCGCGTTTTACTGTTTGGAGTCAAAAATATAAACTAGATACTATTTATTAATATGTATCTTAGGCATAACATTTAAGAAATGTGTAAAATTGTAGTATGAATTAGAACATATACAATTTGTATTGTGAATGTAGAATTAGTAAGCAATAAACATGTTATTTAGATATTGACTTAAGACTGCATTTTCTCCATAAGAATTGAGAAATACAATTTCACTGCAATAAATACCTTTTATTGCATCGTAGGTCTGATTCATACAGTAAAGTTTGTTTAATTGGTTGAGTGAAGAGTGAACTATCAAATCAATAATAACCTGCTTCAGTTGTTTCATTCAAAATTTTTATTTCACCCATGCTTGAATATATGAAGCAGCTGGTTTATTTTTCCTTAATATGAAATAACGATAAAAAAACGTGATGTATTTATAAACCTAATAGCGCAAGCATTGAAACCGACACTATTAATAATATTCGCGTCACGCCATTCATTCCCTCAGGACATCACAATGGGATAATACACTAATTTTATTTTAATAGAGTCGGACGAGATGCGACAGACAGACGAAACAAACAAATGCTTCTGTTTATATGTAGTGGGGTGTCATAGAGCAGTATGGTAATTCGTAGCACCATGATTTGAGGAAGTAAACGGGATATTATTGGACGTTTGTATTACTTTAGACGGTTAGGTGCCTACTTTTAAGGCACCTAAACTATGTTTTAGTGGGAAATGTGTGAACTTTCGTTAGTGGTGATATTGTCAACATCATCATCACTATTTTTTCTAAGAGTCTAAGTACCTACTTTTGGAGAAATTGCAATATTTTTTACTATCATTCCGGCCACGTCTATGTATAATGTCAGCATAGACATTTGATTTGTGGCATCACAAAACGCACAATTTTGTTTTGTTGAAATTTTAAAGTAGATAAATTTTTTCACTGTTATCGATAAATGAACCTTGTTCCGAATCACTCATTTCACTACTTTAAAAATGAAATATTTTTCTATCGTATCGTATTCAATAAAAATGTAATTAATAGACATAGATTTTACTACATATTTCCATAGGTGTAGTTTTTTTATTATTATATTGATACAGTAAATAAATGACTTTTCAAAAATATTTTGCTGACATAGTATACGCAATTCTAAAAAAACTTAACTTATTGGTGTAATATTGAGTATAAAACTTGTAATAGTGAGGTTTAGTCATTTTGGTTTAAAAAATTAATTGTGTTCAATAATACCTTTGATAATACAGTAACATAAAATATTATGTTCTGTTATTTATTGCATTTTTATTGTTGTTCCTACAATAAAAATGCAATAAATATTTATTTCTAAATATTAATCGTATTAAAATAAATAAAGCAAAAATAACTTTAATAAAGGACAATACACAAGCATGCTCATCACATACTGCATGGGGTGACCACGTCACCTGCCGTCAAATCGAGCGCACGTCATTGACAAAACACAAATTGAATGCGACCCCGCCGTCGCCCCTTCGATGCCCGGCTGTTATTCAATAAATCTACCAGTGCCACTGTCCTTTGATACCTCCCTCGTGTTTTAGCAGGAAATTTTATGAGGTTATAGGCACCATTATTTAAGTTGAAAGCATGCTACTCGATAAATGTTTATGAATAAATTTCGGGCTTCATAATTTTAAATGATTTTAGTTGTTATGCTCAATTTGAAAGAAAGAAGAAAAAGTTGACCGTGGGTTTATCTGCATGGATTTAAGTTAAGAGATTTTCATTTTAAGTTAACAAAATGCATTTTTTTTTCAAATACCCTCAGTACACATCAACTTTTAGGTTTACAATAACTTTTTTAAAGTATTAGCTCTCACTTAGTCCATAGGTAAGAAATTACCCCCTTCCTTTTTTGCGACAATTAATATATTTTTTATGGTTTCTGATTTCTTGAAAAATTTCCTGAATAATTGACTTATCCAATAAGTCATGACCAATAAATAACAAAAATTTCAAAAGTTAAAAAACCCGCCTGCTTCATAAAACAAGCCAACTGAAAAGATAGAAACAAGATCAAATATAAAAGGCATAAAAATATTTTGTTCAACATAATACATGCAGTCAGAGGCATAGAATTTAATAATAAGTCGAATCATTCATAATGTGTGCCTCCGACTGCTTGTATTATGTTGAACAAATAATTTTTATATTTGGTATTGCTTCCATCTTCCATCTTTTCATTTGGCTTGTTTTTGAAGCAGTCGGGATTTTTAGTTTTTTTAGAATGACCTTCATCAATGAATGTATACTCTATCTTATACCTTAATCAAAGTTAGTAGTGCCTAACCTAACGAATCGTAGAAAAATTTTTTCAGCCTCCTAAATCAGTAAATCAAACATAACATAGCATAGGTGTACTTATTAGTTTCGACTGAAATCATTAATTGCAAAACAAATCGGTCAAACTTATAGTTGACTATTCCTAGACTAGATCAGTCTAGAATCATAGTTAACCTATTAAATAGTTAGTAAACTTATTTCTGTCTTAGATAATAGGCTTTCAAGAATATAAGAGCATTAATCGACTCGTCCGTAAGTAGGGTTTTTTCATTTTATTCGTCTGGCGCGATTCAAATTTGAAACTCGAGAATTCTCGAGTTCCAATAATTTTTTTCTCGTCTCTAATAAAGCCAAATTCCTCGAGTTTTCTCAAGTTCAAAAAAGCTTGAGCAGAAACCCTAATCCCATTGCTGCTTTAATGATTTTTGGGTTAAGCTCAATTGATCAGAGACATTAGTTTTTGTTGGTGATCATTTGAACCTCATCGCGGTATTGATACTTCAACGCGGTCCTTAAGAAGCTGCATTTAACAAGCAAGCATATGGACACCAATTAAGTCTGAACATTTACTAATTTGTTTTCACTCGCTAAAATAAAATGACAGATCGTTTCACCGAATTGTGTTAATTTCATTTCGTTTTTTTCCCCAAAAGTGTCACAAGTTGGCCCCATTGTCGCTTATCTAATGCCATTCCACTTGATTACCTGCTCAATTCTGCTAATGAAATTACTAATATCATCGCTCTGGGCGCCATATGCGAGCCGAATGAAATCAAAACACACTCGAAAGAATTCGAGTCGCCATTTTGATCGCTCGCTTGGTCACCCTAGTAGGCGTGCCAAAAATTTTAAGTATGAATAAAAAAAAAACTGTAAAGCATCTGATTAATTGGGTAATTAACTTTTTTGTTTATACGCTTGAAAAATATGTATAAAGCGCTGCAATGACTTAGTTAAGAGGAATCAAAGCAATTTTAATGTAAAAACGGCTAATACCACATTTTGCCTTCAACGTTTATTTTACTCATAGGTCTAATAAATAAATAAATCAATTAAACTAAAAATAATGACTACATATTGTGGATAGGATATAAAAGAATATCTGTGGGTTTCTCTGCGCAGGGCCTAATGAAAGGGATTTTTACGAAAGATTTGGTAGGTACCTAATTCCCTGGTCAAAATTAACGATGTTGTTCCTATTGAAAAATGCTAGTTTTAAATACAAATTTGCGATAAATTGCAGAACTAAATAAATAGTTAAATTTAAAGACTGGCTACACTGCGTAGGAGCTGCAACGAACGGCGAACACACTATAATTCAACCATGCAATTATTTTAATCCAATCTCAAAATTCCGCCTACCATCATCAGAAACGTCAACAAATTTAGTGACACGTGTCACCGTCACGCGGCCGAGCGGTTACACGTATCCTCTTGGGTCGTGGGTTCGATTCCTGTCTCCCCCGTGGCTTTCTATATGACAGGCACGTGTCAAAGCAAAAACTGTGCAAGATACCCTAATGCTGTAGATATATGGTACAATTTTTAGTGTTGCTATAGAGAAATTTGTCTATGCCACGCGTATGATAATTGTTTGATATTGTTCAGGTTTATTTAATTTTATGAATTTGCGGATTCGTCATATAATAATGTAACGTTTTCTTATGCTGCATGGTTTTGCATGGTTTCAGTTTATGACTAAATAAAGTAATTCTGTACTATTAAGTATTCTATGACTCTAGTAATCGATTTTAGCGGCAATTAAAATCGAGTCAACTTCGAAAATCAGTAATTATCAATTATTGACATTCAATCTCGATCTCAACGCGATCCTGTCAAGAGTAACCCCCCTGAAAGCCGTTCATACGTTTGTAAGTGCCGGTACGGACAAGTTGGCTGAAGCGTGGAGAGTGGAGAAAAGCGCGGGCGGGGTTACAGCTAAGAGAGCGTCAGTCCGTCAGTCTGTTTTTGCCTACAGGTCCCATTTTTTAACAGATTTTGTTGAAAATTCGCACAGAAGATCCTTGATTTACTTAAACATTTTTATCGATCGTGATTTTTGATTGGGGTAAGGAAAAGGAGGAATTTAGCTGTAGCTGTATTTATTGACGAATTTGAAAAGCGCACTAAGGACTTCATTCTACACAAGATTTACCAATTAAAAAAACCAAGCAGAGGTGGGGGGGGGGGGGGGAAGAGGGGGGATGTTTGTTGTAGCATTATATATATGAATTTAATATTTTTTTGGTAAGTTTATACCCACGTATACTTATTCAACTACGCAATCCTTCGCCTTCGCGAGACAAAGCCGTAGATACCAGATTTTTAACGTCCTCGGACCAAGGGAACGAGAGTATTCGCTAAAACTTATACCCTTATTTTGCTCAAAAGTCTACATAGATTAGGTACGTTAGCTTATTGGAAAATTCAAGCACCTGAAATTCGATTTAAATTTGGACTTCTCTAAAGGAGGTCTACTGCTTTCACAGAACCACTAGTAATATAATAGATACAAGAGCTCTTGACCGTTCATCGTAAGATGTATATTATTTAAAAATATGCAAGTTCAAAATATTAATCTGTGGTGGGTACATACTAGTTTAGATAATTGGGGGTAAAAGGTACATATATTGTTGGCACCAACGTAGGCAATGCTGCCAATTTGCAAGGCAGGGGACGATCTTATGGTGAACGGTCTCAAAGTCTACTCATTTGTTTAAATGGAATTTACAAGGTACAGTTAGGTACCTTTAACGAATATAAGATTCTGTTAATAAATTCAAATAATTCCATTTCATTATGACTCAACAATATACACACCCTATCCACACACACTCACTCATATTCATTTTACTCACCGTGAGAGGTTCACTACATATAATCTAATTTTAAGGTTTAGTTTTGATTCTGGCATTTTTTGTTAGTTTTAGTTAATACCATTTTGCCTCTCTGGTTAAACCTTGTTTTGTACATAGTGAGAGTAAGAGCACTGCACCTGAGATACAGGTTTCCTAGTTCGAGTGCAGATGTTTACCATTGGCTTGTTTCAATCAATGGTTTATTACATGTAAGAACTAAGTTATGTTTACAGTTGTCTTATTGTAACTGGCCAAACAATGTAAAATAAAATATATTATATTATATTATTACAATTTCAATAAGATAAGAAATGCTTCTTTCAGTACTTTTCAGGAAGATCATTTTTATAGTTTTGTAAGAAATAATTACCTTTCATGATTGCGATGAAATGTTTTCTGCCCAATGGTTAATTAAAATCTATTGAACTAACTATCCAGAACAGCACAGATTTCGGTATAAACATAACTTGATATCTCCATTGTCCTGTCCACTTTCACTACAAAGCGGCGAAATTTCCAAAAAAAACGCACATGTGCCACGACTTTCACCCCCATATCACTTTCACACGTGACATACTGACGGGAACTGAACGTGGTCCCTCGAGGTTACATGCGAACCGCATTTGCACGCGTCTGCTTATTTCGCGGACGACATAATTGTGATGTTGAAGCTACGGTTATGGTTATGTTATGATTCCAAAGGGATTTGTGGGAGTCTTAGAGTAAATGAGGTTATGGGTAGTAGAAAATACTTAATCACTTCTTAGTATCACGTTTATTATAAAAAAACGGATTGGATTTTAACGCTTTTCATCTATTTTTTATTTTCAATCACTTTTTTTGATGAGTTTCAGTGAAGCATTGTGCCAATGTCTATCCCCTCTATCCAATTGTTGTTAACCTTCGTTTCTTGATGAGCGCAAACTTTGTCTTAAAAGCCAAACGTTTAATCATTTTGTTTAGGCAAAAAAATTTTTTTTTCTAACTTACGTCTAGAATGGTCTCATTGTTGTATAAGACATGTGTATAGTCAGATACTAGAGACTTGTAAAACAAAACGTAATGAGCACCGTCTAACTTATTAACGGTCAAGCAGTTTAAACGGCTACCTAACCCATCCTAACTTATCCCATGTCCGGCTTTATCAAACGTAATTTAAACAAGCGATAGTAAACCCTTCAATTATCAAATAACGTCTCTTCATCCGAATCCAAGTATTTTCTCTAAATAATGTTGTTAAGCCCACAAGAGCACAGCGGGTGTCACCCCGGGGTGCGATTGTGAGCTCTGGACGTCTACATCAGTTATGTTAAACGAGAAGAGGTATAATAAAAATGTTTTATTTTTTTATACACGTTACATAGGCTTGCTCTTGGCATCATTCTGAATCGTCGGATTTAATAAGAGGCCGAAAATGGAGCTTGCTTAGATCCTATTCACTCGAGCTTTAAATATACCAGGGTTATAGGCCGCATTATAAAAGACGAGGAGAAGCGCTTTGTAAGCAAACGTGGAATATCAACCAGGTAGGGGCTTTGACCTAAGGTATTCACATTCATACCCTTACACCTTAGGTATATCCCTTGTGAGGTAGATAGAGCATCCAGGGTGTATCCTTGAGAGTATATCCCAACTAATATTATAAATTCGAAAGTGTGTTTGTTTGTCCTTCCTTCACGCCCTAACTAAGCAAGCAATCGACTTGATTTTTGGCGTAGGTTAGTTGAAAGGTTAGTTTAGTTAGTTTTGTCCCACGCGGGTTAAACCGCGGGCGGAAGCTAGTAATGTATAAACATCATTCTAATAACCGCACCTCAACGAGGCTACATTTGGCTCTAGTTGCGTCTATGATGTTGTCCGGAAAGAATAGTGAAAGACATCGCCTACAATAGTTTTCGAATATATATATGCCCTGTCCATTGGCAAGCTTTTCCTATCAGCATTGATTGGACGATTCGAAAGCACTTATCTATAAGTCTATTTGAATAAAAATCTTTGACTTTGACTTTGACTTTGCACCCTGACCGCCTAACGGTATAGCTTGTGCTATCGGTATAGCTATCAAACCCCCTACAAGGGCTCTCACTGACGCTATCACTTTCATACTAAAACTGCAATAGTGAATCCTTTAGAAGAATAGAAATATGTAGGAATTAGAAAAAAACCCTATCGTTGAAGGGTTTTATGAGAGCTTGAAGTTTGATAGCTATAGCGATAACACAAGCTATACCGTTAGGCGGTCGGAGTGCTGTTCTGAAAAGCTGGTAGCGGCTGGCGCATTCTGTTTTTCTTTCGCTCTTAGTCCAACCAACATGGGACAACAAAAATGCTTCAAATTTCCATTGACCCTTCTAGAGCATTAATATCGTCTCGTTAAACAAACCATAATCGTTAAATCACGCCCCTCAGTGGCAATAGTGGTACAACAGCACAGCGGGCAGCGCCACAGGGCGTCCCTGTACTGTGAAGTCTCATTCAAGCTCTAACTGCTATTCTGTATGATGTCTTTGCTTAGCGAAAGCTGAATCTGAGAAAATAAAGAAAAATAATCAGTTATAGATTTTTAATTTTGCATTTTACAATGCTATTTTTGTGTGATAAATATTAAACTAAGCAACTAGTCTCACATGTCGCCCAGACGACGGGACATGAGACTAGTTGTTTTTTTTCTTGTATATTTTCTTGTTTAATATTTATCACAAAAATAATCAGGATAGTACAATTATATTTGTAGTCATCACATTTGGCAATGATAGGTGTATGAAAAAGATTCAAAGACAACAAAAAGACTTTTTGCCATGAATTTTCTTACGTCAATTCTATAATCACTTTCTTATTTTAGTGTTGACATTCAATTTAAATTTTCAGAATATATACCGTACTGCTGTTTAAAAAACAATGTTTGAAGGGAGAAAACTTTATATCCCTATTTCAACTCATACACATCTTTTTCATCGCGTTAGTATCTCATAGTTGGACCCATAGTCGTTTATTTACCGGATTGATTCGTCCGATTTAATGGATCTAAGTATCGCCATCTGTTAGCTATGCAATTTGTGCATTATCGCTTATAAGTTGCATATTGGTTTATAAACCAATTTCAGATCAAAGACACGTCACTTCAAGGCGAATATTGAATTTCATTATAATTTAAATGAAGGAAGTCATGTATTCATCAGCAAGAGATTAAAATAAGCATGTTTTTTTTTGAGCAACGGGTAGACTCTTTGCCTTCATCATACCATACCTGATGTTTAAGTATTCATAAGGCTGAAGTTGGAAGCAGGCCACTTTCGGAACCCTCAATCACTGAGGAACTGGCTATCTTATCTCTAACTGCCGGAACACAACAATGCTGAAAACGTTGTTGTTATGGCGTCAGAGTTAGATAAGATGGTGGTAGCTAGACAGGCGAACTTAAAACAAGTCCTACCACCATCCGTTTACGAGACTTCTTCAAATCATAGTGATTAATTTTCAACATCTTTACTTATCAACCTTTTATTAACTGTATCTGTATTATAGTTTCGCGTTGCATTATTATATGTATCTGTATTGTCGTACGTGCTTAGAGTTGGAAGTACAAATTAACCCTCCGGCAGTGAGGGGTCAAGAATGGAATGCAACAATCTGACATTAAGTGCCGTGCGAAATATCAGGTGTTCGCTGCCATAGACATGGGAATAAGTATAGTTCAATAAGAAATTAAATATATTAATATTTTTGACAATAATGATTTACTTTTAAAGAAAAGAGGAATAATAACAAATTTCAACAAGCTACTAATATTATCAATTTTAAATTGGCTTCTTTTTCCAACACTCTGCATAAGAGTGAGTGAGCTGCAAATAGGTATATTGTCAAGGGTATTATTGGAGCATATATTTCGAACTTTAGTTTAAGAAGCTGCACCATTCAACCTCCTTTTTTTTTTTTTTTGTTCAGGACAACTAACAACTGAACAAAGAGACTACATACACAATGTTAATCGATTCTTTTAGGTATTTGTACAGTCAACACCGTTATCCACAAATATTTGTTTGAAGTTTTCAACTTAAATAACATTTAATTTTTATTAATTAACTAATTACTTATTTCTAAGCTACAAAACATGATTTAAATAAAACATGATTTTACTTCCTAGATACGAATTATTATTTATTGATTTTTTATTGAAATCATGCTTCATTTTTAACTTCGTAAGAATATTAACCTGTCCTGTCATGTCACTCATCCTGTGATGTTTAAAAAAAAGCTGTGATGCCAAGTAGCAAAATAAAAGATGTATGAAGAGAATAGTCGTTGATGCGAGCCTCGAGGCTATGAAGTTTTGTCAGGATAGAGCAATGTGATGGTTCTCTTCTTACCCTTCTTGTGGGAGTTAGTCGTGAATTGAATGTATGTTTTTTTTAATTTTTTTATCACATAATTTATTAGGTCGTTTTACTGCTTATACGTTTTGGAGCTGATCATGCCATGAACAGAAGGCGTCATTATCAATCCTGTCTGCCACCTTTTCCAATCTTAAGTCTATGGGATCTTCGGGTGTTAAGGATCCTTCCGTGGGATCCAGCATTTGCCTTCAATTGGGGGTGAAATCTCGCCGCGCTTGTGATTTTGACGCTTGGGACGACACTCTCGGTCCGATTAGTTGTGACTTGAATAAAATCTATGTTATTTTTGCGACAGCTGTTGCTTAGTAAAGTGTTGAAAAAGATAATACTCAAAGGAAAAATGTAGCTAGACTTACATACCCACTTGAGAATGTAATGATTAAACCTTACCCCTGCGTTAGTTTTGACGGAATCGAGTTGACCTCAGGATCTAATTAATGCCGAAATGGTAATATGGAAACCAATCAATCGTTTCCTTGCACCAAAATAACCGTTTTTCACGTTAATTAACAATAATAAGTGCATACAATCACACCAATTATCTAGCCCAAGTTAAGTTTCACGAAGAACTTGTGTTATGGATACTAGATAACGGATAAACTTACTAATATACTTTTTTTTGTAAATACATATCAGACTCCCAGACCAAGACAAATAGACATTATAACTTTTTAATTTTGCATTTTACAATGCTATTTTTATGTGATAAATATTAAACAAGAAAATATACTAGAAAAAAGCAACTGTCTCATGTCGCCCGAACACAAATATTTGTCTTGTCCGGAGATCTAACCCGGGATCTCTGGCACAGAAGGTGCGCTTAGTACCCCTGCGCCAAACAGGTCGTCAAATCGATCGTTAATTGGATTCACAAGAGTGCCACATAGTCCAATAGAGAAATTCTTATGTATCGCGTATCGCATGTCCTTTCTAAAAACTCGTGAAATAAAAATACTTATCGTGTTTATAACGTAGCTTACCTAATTTGTATTTCAATTGTCTGATAGCAAATAAACTTGTTTTCTATTTGTATCTGCATTTTGTTTTGCTCCAGATAAAAATCTGTTCTATTGTACGAATCGAATGACATGACTTTTTTACTAATTCAATACTCGTTTTGTTTGACTTGACGAAATCCACTAACAAATACGTCAACAAAGCAATTGTAATTGGACACTCGATTTTTTACTGAATCGGACATGCGCAAACAATATCGCAACAGACGATTATCGCTCGACCATCGCTAAGTAGTCGCGACATCTCGAGTGGGGGCTGAGTATGGGGCGTGGGATAGGGATGAAGATATACGTGATCGTATGGGTGTGAAAGAGATGAAACATGTACTCGAAGTGCGGTGGCGTTATAGCGACAGATTGCCGCGCACATGTCGAGTTTCGATGCTCTTTTTGCTAACTCTATCGTAGTGTTGGGTTGTGTCGATAGCTGTTTTAAATTTAAACAGATCTCTTAGTATGTTACAAAATATTACTTTCCAAAACTTGGCTACTCACGGTCTCTGGCTTTATTGTCGTTGTACTGCTAGGACGCTGGCCTTCCTTATCTATACTATAATAGTATAAAGCAGAAGAGTTTGTTTGTTTGAACGCGCTAATCTCAGGAACTACTGGACCGATTTAGAAAATTCTTAGACCAAAGCTACATTTGTACCGAGTGATCTAAGCTATATTTTATCCCGATATCCCCACGGGAACTCACCACGAGATCCCAATGCTGATTGGTGGGTTTTAACGACTGCAAATGCAGCCGAGACCAACGGTTTAACGTGCCTTCCGAAGCACGGAGGAGCTCGGGATAGTAAATTTTTGATCACCCATCCCGTGACTGACCGTTACGAAAGCTGCTCAACCTCAAAAATCGCAGGCCGAGCGCGCAAACCACTGCGCCACAAGCTCTTCTATCTCATCTGGCATTATATTTGTGATAAATAACCAAAACTCAGCCGATACAGCATAACAACAAAATAAAGTTTAAATAATAAAAAAAAAACAAAAAAAAATATTATGGCTTAAACAAACTCCGAAAGCTGATTAACGTTGAAGTATATCCGTTTTGATCAAGACATGAGGTGCTGAATTTACATAGCCTAAAAGGTATCGATACTTACCTCAGCCCATCACTAGCCGGCTTTCATCGCACTCCCTTGCCTGAGGGTAGGTACGCACTTGTTTGTGCGATTTAATTTCATTTATCAGCGCATTACTTACTACGACAGAATTACTTAGCCGGATTACCGGACTCACCCCGCCCTATGGAAATATGCCGCGTATTTTGTGCGACACTGATGCAAGTTGTGAAAAGAATTTGCATTTTAATATGTATGAAGTTAAAAATAACGTTTCAATCATTTCATTCGGTTCAGCCTATTTTATAATTGGTTTACAATTACATACAACAAACAGATAACCTCCTTCTTTTTTGAACTCTGTTAAAAGGAATCCAACGACTAGAATCCAGTAATTATTGGTAATTCTATCAAAGATCATACTCCTGATGCATTTAATTGTGGGATAGTTCTTACTTATTTATATTTGAAGTCAGTAAGTAAGGATTTTCTCCTTAGCAAATTAAGCTCTTATAAGAACTTTATTTAATCAAATAAAAAATCATCTAGGTTCAAACTTGTCTCAGTGTTTCAATTTACCTCAACAATATACTATTATTATTATATTTGATACTATTTTTATATTACCTAAACTCAACCATGAATATTGTTTATTATTTTACTTGCATTTACGAAAATGTTTTTTATATCCTATATGAAATTATAACGTTACGCTCGACAGAAGTCTACAAAAACGCCTTTTCATAATAGAATAAACTATACCGAATCACCATTACTTAAAGTATAACGCACCCTCCCGCCCTGAATCAGGGGTGCGTCGCAATGAATTTGTTTAAATTATATTTGCATTTCTGCTCGCATTAAAACGAAATAAATTTGACGTCTCAATGTGCCATATATGGCACGCCTCGGGCCCGCACGGTACATTTGACACAATAGTCCGATGTTTTTATGGACAATTAAGGGTTAACTTTAATCATTTCGACACCTGTTGACTGTTAGTGAGCAGATTTTTTGGTTTATTATCGTTGCATATGCATGTAATTATATGAGCATCAACCCTATCAACTTTTATTTGAAAATGATGCTTTTTAATGTTTGTATAGATTCAGGGCGAGGAACTAACTATACCCATGTAGGATTCCGACATTATTACTTTCGCACTAAAAAAGTGTTAGTAATTATATTTTGTATTGTATACCGACCGATATTAAAAATGGTCATCCAAATCATAATATTTACTTATATTAAAGATTAATTTTTATACGACTATAAAGTGATTTTGAAGTAAGGTAAAATTATATTGAACTTAAGAGTGCAAACAAGAACGGAGGATATCAGGAAAATGTCGCATTTTTTAATCACTCGAATACGGTGTTGCCGTTTTCTTTAAGCTCCCTTGACATAATTTAATTTATGGAGAAATCGCAGAATATTTAAAAACCGGTAACTCACTCTCCAGAGATTAACTCCAGAGATACTGAATCGGACCTGAATCACGTGAGCACTGTGTAAGGCTTGTGTTATGGGATTGGGTAACGGATATAAATACATATAATTATACATATTATATAAGTATTTATGTGTAGAAATATTTATAAACGTCCATGACTCAGGAACAAATGCTCGTATTCATCATACAAACATTTGCCCCTACCGGGATTCGAACCGGTGACCTTAGAGTAGGCGATAACTTGAAACCGACTCTACCACGGAGGTCATCAAATTATTCAAAAATACGTCACCAGGTCCGTCTATTTGACATGAACCATGAGGTCTATTTTTGAATCGGTCGTATGATTTCAGTCACACGCAAGCGACTTAAGTAAGCGAGTGGTTGAAGGCACTGGTTGCGGTCGAGGGATTCAAAAGTACGGAAATTAGATGTCAAACGAAAATGAGTAGAAACAAAGCGCTCGACGCGGAAAATCAGTAGAAACGCACGACGAGTGAATCAAAAATAGAGCGCCATATCCAGTGATTTAGACAGAAGTATCAAGATGAAAATAAAACTAAGGCTTAGGTCGACAAATCTTCATTATTGTGCAATTACATAGAATCATGAAATTGTTCTACAGAGTTTCAAAGCGCAAGTTTTATATAAAATCTTAGCACGGTAATTTCGTAACGTATTAAAAAAAAATACAGACCCCTCCTTCACTTTTTATATTTCCCTTTCGTCTCGTTCTCCGTCAAATACGATTTCTTACCTCGTGTCGGTTGTCGGTTAAAAAGTATCCATAAATCACTTGGGTCGGAACTGCGGTGCCCTTTGATTGCCACTCACAGTTAAATAACTCCTTGGCGGAATTAACATGCCTGAGTTGATGTGACCAGATAGTGAGGAGCTGGGGGATGACATGGAGATATACGATTTTTTTGGGCTTATACCGCCGGTAGGTAGAGCATCCTGGATTTCTGAACTAATAGTGCAGAAACAATGGTAGTAACCCATTTAGCCTCATTTTTAGCGAAGAATTTGTCACTCACAGTTCAAATAATCCTCGGCGGAATTAACATGCCTACATGTTGATGTGAAGAGATAGTGGTATATGGCGCATATAGCGGCGTCTCACTCTTATTACCCGAAAATAACCTAAAATAAATCGCATTACAGTTGATCGTGTGACCTGAGATAAAAAGTAGGAATCAGGTTGTCGTGACAATTTGTGAACGAGTCTCTTACAATTTTGCGCAAAAGGCGAGATTCAACGAGAGGTACAGTTTTATTTATTTATTTATTTAAGGACCGTTTACAAGAGTCACACTTATACATAAATAAATCACATGATTGGATACAAAAGATACTTAGAGTGGCCTTAGGTTCACAAAAAGCAGTATATGAAGCAGATCACCAAATTAAAAAGTTATAATAATAATAATATTAATAAATAAATTTCATACAACCACTCCAAATATCTAGGCCAAGATAAGTTTTATAAAAACTTGTGTTGTGGATACTAGATAACGGATAAACATACTTATATACTTTTTTTGTGTAAATAAACATTTAACACCTATCGTTTGGTAGGTGTTATACACATGTGTATGTTCATCCACACAAATATTTGTCTTGTCCGGGGATCGAACCCTCTGCGTAGAAGTCAGGCTACGTACCCCTACGCCAGACAGGTCGTCAAGTTATATAAAAGAACTAAATTTATGTGCAAGTTACTTACTACAGTTTTGAATAAAAATTAACAGAATAAACCCACAGGGTCTAGGTATAGTCCTTGCTTAAAACTTTTTGCGAGTGTTTATCGAGAATCGTCATTATCATCATCATCATTATAATCTCTATTGTTCGGTCTACGTCATCAAACACGGCATGACATAAAGCTCTCTCCACACTGGTAGTTTCAACGTCAAATGGAGCAAACAGGCGGCGCCTAATGGAGTGATATATCTCACGCATCGGCGCACTCTTTTCAACAGAAATTATTACTGTTCTCTACTGTTGGGTCTTCACTATCTACGTCATCAAGCATCATCATAGTAATATAAAATAGAACTGGTTTCACCACCGACAGATAAGTTCTGGATACTGAAGAATAATTTGACACATTTTTATATTATAACTGTCAAATTATCTGCCAGATACGCTATCCAGAACTTATTATTGGTGGTGGAACCGGCCCTTAAGGTTCTCTACGTTCGTAAAGCTCTTTACGTCACGACGTGACGTAAAGCTCTCTCCACACTGGTCGTTTCAACGCCAAATAGGAGCAAACAGGCGGCGCCTAATGGAGTGATATATATCACGCGCCGGCACACTCTTTCTAACAGAAATTAAGAACAAAAACATTTTAAACGGAACGCGCGTTTTTGTAGGTGAGTGCTTTGGTGTTGCCAGTTCTATAGATTACCTTTGGTGTATTTTTTTTCACTTGATTATTTCTTTATATCAATTTACGATTACGAAATCAAAGATTATGGGTTAATGGACTGAGAAATTAATACCAATTGATATTTGGTATGTCCGCCAGTATTGGTATTGGTATGTCCGCACACCGGCACTCGTTTTGTACATGTTTGTTGTAAGTCAGATACAATAAGACAGTATAGAAACGTATTTTTCTATTTAAAACTAGAGATACCAACATTTCGAAGTCAAAACAGTATTAAAACTGGTGTGCATTCCACACAATCATGAAGGCCGCCACTTAATACGGGCACTTAACAGATTCCTAAATAATTTCATTTTTCTTTTCTACGTACTTTTATTTTAATATTTTAATATCTACTGTTATTTCCAATTTAGACAATAAAGAAATGAAATAGTAAACATTTCAACTAGCAACACCGTACAGATGCGCGGGCGCGCGCTTCCATTAGCGTTCGAGTTTCAAATTTAGAACGCCATGAATCATTGGCGCCTACTCTACCGTAGCACGTAGGGCATAATATTTATTTTTATTTTTTAATGCTTTCTCTGTGATTTATAGGGAGGTGACAAAGGGTCTTAATTAAGCGGATTGATGCGATTCCGAATGAGAAGTGAAGAATGTATTAGGATTTTATAATATTTGCCAATGCACCTATTTTAATTGACTCATAAAAGTTTTCAGTTCATATGAATAATCTTTCATCTTTGCAGTTTAATGTTTAGTATTATTGTTATGCATTGAATCAACATGAATTATTTCCTCCTTCAAATATTTTATACGATACCTTTTGATCTTTTCAACGCACTTTGTAACTATAATCGTGGTAAAATAAAATTACATTGACAAATTGTGTCGTCTTTTTAGTGTTGTGGCAATTAAGAAAATTATTATACAGCGGTGGTCTTAACTGTTTCAATGTTTTTATTAAATCGTTATTTCAAGACCAATTTTGCTTTATTACACGATAATAGTTTCCAATTTATAGCACTTACCGGTACTAAAATAGTAAGTATGGTGGTATGGCAACATTATCATTTAACAACGCCAAGATTTACTAAGTTTCTCCGATATTATTTTACTTAAATCTGAGACAATGTTGCCATATCCACTATTATAGGGTGCTTAGTATCTTTATACCACTAAACTGACCTTTAGCAGGATGGAGGTAAGGAATATTTAAGATTACCTTATCTCAACACGTCACTAAGCGAGGAGGTCCGACGGTGTTGTTTTATTAACTTCCAATACGACGTGAGAGAAATAAAACTTTATAACACCATAAAATAAAGTGCATTTTGGTGTGTTCGCTTTGTAATCAATTACTTTGTAATTTTATGCGTTATGCGTGAATGGCCAATCGGACGAGCGTAACCCGAATTCCATTTTGGAATTCTTGGCGTTCCACCGGGGCGCCATGATGTTTTTTTCTTTTTAAAGGAGACTATAGAGCTTAATTGGGTACATAGATTAATTTCGGTGCCTCATTTAAAAAATCCTGATAAGTTGTTTTAAAATGGGATCGGATTTATTAAATCTTGGGCTTATTTGTCACTTTTGTAACAGTTAAAGAAAGAAGGAAAAAAAGAGAAAAAATAAACATTTATTGACCCCACAACTTACAACATCACATTAGACAAATAACAAAGAGACAAACAGTACACAATGTTTACAAAAAGTACAACACAAATATGTACCTACTAGAATTGATTTGAGGCTAACGGGTAGCTGTCTCAGACAAGCTGTTGATGCAGTGCAAGTGCCACAAAGGCGCTGAATGTCAGACCGCTTTCTGAGTGAGTGATGGATGATTGATAAATAAATATAACAGCGTAATATCAAAAAGTACATAAGATTTTGACATAATATAAAATACAATAATATTATAAATTGAAGACATAATATGTACAAAACAACAAGATGGAATTAAAATGAATTAAATACATAGGTGATTGTTGAGCGTTTCGGCTGAAAAGCCGTTATGCCATACCCGGCAAAAAAAGAATAAAGTCAATGACAAAAAAAAAGAAAGAAAAGGACGTAGAAGAGAGTTTCACCCGAGTTATTTTCGTAATAACACGTGTTGTGAGGCTCCATTTTTAACTCAATCTACCGTACAATTTCTCTAATTACAAAATATATTTACTTGACATTGGCAAAATTCGCGAATTTGATCGCGAGCACGCCATTAATTAAAAAAGAAGAGGACGTAGAAAATTTATGATACGTCTTTTCGGCCACGATTCAGCACGTAAGCAGTCAAAATAATAATATAAGTTAACAATAATGATTCCGTTTGTGCTTGCTTTTTCCATCAATCTGGTATTACAAATTATATTTTCCTACCAGCTTTGCAAGTTGTCGTCATATGCAAATTTTCCTCATTGTGTTTTTAAGATCTCGTTAACCAAACTCCCGTTTCTCGATCGCTCCGAGATTAACCGTCAGCGAAATCCGCTGGCACTACTCCGCGATTGGCTCGTTACGGCATCGTCGTCGGTAAATATTTAGACTGGCAATAATTGGATCATTCGGAGAGTGCACGCAGGATTTCGTGTTTTTAATTTTTTTTTGTTGTACGGCTAATGGAATTTGTAATTTCGCGGTGAAGGTTTGAAGCTTACTTTGATAGAATTCTGGGTAAAAATAGTCCTGCTGTGTTTATGGAAAGCAAATATTTGACCCTCTACATCTCTACACTAAATTTTTATGTTACGGCCGTTTTTCAACGTTTTACAGCATACTCTTGCATTAGTTCAGTTAAATTACCTACGCTTGTGCGATTGAGCAATAACCTTTTAAAGTCAGATTGCTATTGCTAATAAAGGATTTTATTAGCATACCTATCCATTAATTCATCAAACCCGAACCGGACACCAGTGTCCAGAAACCTATAATCCGGGGCCTGATGTGTTTTCGAATTTATTCTCCATACAACACAACTTACTTAACCTAACAGAAAGAGTCACACTGTCACATATTCTATAAGTTTACTAGATGATTGTTACAAATACAGTGGTGGTTTTGAACTTCAAGAATATTGTTATATAAATCATATCATGTGCAGTCATGTGTTTATTCTTAGGTGTAACTAGTTATGTTATGATATAGCCACATGAATAGAGCAAACGGAAATAGGAATAAAAAATAAAATCTCTCGACCATTTTTTTTATGAAACTTTTTTATTCTTTAAAGTAACAAATTCAAATAGTAATGAAGTTGGAAACTGAGAGGAAATAAATCACATAAAATGTGAAGTGCGCAAAGAAATTAAAGCAATTTTATGCAATTCAAACTAAAATTAATAGTTAGTAGCATTTCCAGGGCTTTTTCTTACTATCTTACAGCGGCGAAGCATTGACTCTATAAAATTTTGGCTTTTCTCAATAGATTAGCTAAAAACGCTCCTTAAATGGCCATACTGTCGATTTGAAACATTTTTTCGCACCAAAAATGCTCTATTCGGTCTAAATCCGGGCTGTTACTGTTAGCTGTCCAATCTAAGACAGAAACTGATTGCAATGTGAGAAATTCCTTAAGGGTGCGTGCAGTATGTTTTGGATTATTGTCATGCTGGAATGTCCAAATAGTAAAATAACCGTAAGCACGTCTCCAGCTTATGGTAACATTGTTTCTTCCTGTATATTTTTGTATTAACTGACCAGTTTTCATGCCTCTTGCAAATATTTGCCTATAGGACCATTTCAACATGCCTAAAGATGCCCATATTTTTTGCTATCCTTCCGTCAAACTTTTCTTTTACCTTACGCCTTCGAATACTGCGTGACGAGATTGCGGAGGGTTGCATTGCAGGTTGTATTCACTAAAATATTATTTTCTCAGCTCATCAGACCCTTTAAAAGGATATTGTTTTGACAAACGAACTCTATTTCGATCGTCTCGACGGATGACTTTCTCTGTTTGAAGTGTTTTGATACGTGGCCAAATGCTTCACAGCATGGAAAACCATCGTTTATGCACGTTGCAGATGGACGGCTATCTTTTTATACGACCAATTCTCCTCGCGAAGTTTTATTATTACTTTCCTTGTAGATTTATTACAACTTTATTTTTTTCCATTGTTTTCATATGAAGTAATCACCTTTAGACTTTTACAGCACTAAATTAAACAAATAGTGACCTACAACCAAAGAGCAACAGAGTATTTTTTGTGATAAATATTAAACAAGAAAATATAGAGTATTTTTTATTTACATTTGAATATAAAATAAATTAATAATTAAGCGTTCTTAATTATGTGACCAGCCATAATGTAGTAATTCTAGGTTCCAATCTTTTTATTAAGATTTTTTTAGCCAATCATGTCTATAAACGTTTGTAGTGTAGAAATGTTTTGCGATAACGAGAGAAATACAAAAAAATAAATGCAAGTAGTTATGCTTGTTAGTTTGAAAAAATCTTCAAACGCGTTCTTAATTATAAGATCACAAGTGTACCTATACTGTTGAGTCACTCATCTAAAATGTAACCGTTTTACGGAAGATATGATTTCAACGGTAAATAAAAAAAATGCAAACAATAATTGCTTCTCTATCTCTACCTATATCCAAAATGTATAATACTTTACCAAAAGTTAAGCCTCTTCTCCTTAATTCGTCTACCGGATTACTCTGGCCGATTTTAATACAGATAGGACACAATGTTGACGTTGCATTGTTTACTGTCCGTCGTGTCAACAGCCATGTTTGTGTTTCATTCGGATTTGCGCGGGAACTGGCAGTAGGGTTGCCAGGTTTTGGTAGAAAATCCTACCATCTTAAAATATAATTATGATTTTTATACTTATTGTATCTTATGATGATGATGATGAGATAATGTCTTTACTTGAACCTTTGATTACTTCTTTTCTTTTATGATTTTTAAGTTTTTGCATTTTCAATGCTATTTATCATACTTATGTAAAAATGTTAATAAACAAATATTGGAAAAAATGCGCACGGCCACAAGTTATTCCCAGTCAGGAGTGCAGTGGGCCGGATACCACAAAGGGTATTAGTAGATGAGTTTAAATTTAATTTACCCAGTAGTGAGCAACATCACCTGCTTTCGGGCGGTTCTTCTTTATTTCCTACAATCATCATAATAGTAAGGACCGTTCGTTAAGTATTTGTCTGGATTATTTTGGAAGTATAAAGATACGTACTTTCCCGTTATGATTGACTAACTATTAACACTTACTTAAAATTTATATTCATCACAAGATCGCAATTATTATAATAAAAAATCTTCTGTGACAACCCTAGCCGGAAAAGGGTTGAAACGAACAGACTTTGAGTTTCCCCGTATACGGTGAGCTTGCTGTCCTAGCTTTACACAAAAAAGACAACCGGATTTCATTTTTCTTTTAACGTTTACTTCCTACAGTAGCTCAATGACAGCTTTTTTACACGTAGTTAGAGCGCTTGTCACGTTATTTCTCACTATATCTGTCTGAATGTCAGTTTATAAGTATATTATGTAAAGCTTATTGTGTGCTAAATTAGTTTTATATATTGCAGCCAAGAATTCTGGTGATTTGTTAAACAAAACAGCAGCACCTATTTATCATGTCTTTGGCACTCCACCAACCACAATACATTTTTGTGAAATTAAGTTAATTGCGTTTGTTTACAATGATAATGAATAATTCCTTTATTTATGTGATATTTATAGCCGGTTGGTTTCACTACCTATAGATAAGTTCTGGATAGCTTATTTGATAGATCATTTGACAGTTGTAATATAAAGAAAGAAAAAAGAAAAATGTGTCACAATACGACAAATATGTCAAATAGAAAAAAAAATATCTGCAAGATTTCACTTATCAGTGAGTGATGAAACCGGCCCTTAGGGTAAATAACTCTTGAATATCAAATAGGCGATTACATATAGCCGTAGATTACACAAATAAATAAAATGAACGGTCTTAAAAATAAAGCTTAAAAATACTACTTCGATAATTTCGCTAATAAATTATCGAAGTAGTATTTTTTAAGCTTACGTGATCCTATTTTATCAAGAAAGCGTGGAGCTATCATCACGAAATAATGAAAAATGTGACTGCGAACGTGTTTTTTTTTAATTTCTAATTTCTAAAATTATCAAAGTATTATTTTTAAGATCATGTTATCCCATTTTCTCAACAAAGCGTGGTCTAATTACTTCTATGACAAATAATTTCTTTTAATATTTATTTCACACTAGTATACTTTTTCTCTTTTATTATCAAAAGATTTCAGTGTGGCTTTTGTTCCAGTTACATTTGCTTGAGCGGGTGCATCACCAAGGCTGAGAATGCAGGCGAAGCGCGCGAGAGCATCCAAACTTTGTTGACCGTCTGCGCCGATCTGTGCCAGCCGAGCGACGCTGATGTTGTGAGTTTTGCCATGTTCATTTTAACGTACGAATTTTGTAGTAAAAAAACTTAAGGTGATAAGTTTGCTTTGTAATAGATAGCTTATATATATTTCGTGAATGCCGTGAAAACTACCTAGAAATTTCAAACTACAGCAATAGGATACAAATTACGAACAGCACTGCAGCAGAAGTCTTCTATAATCCTCTTGACTGCGGACGACAAATTTCAAACCGCTTCTACAGTGTGTAATGAATATGTACCCAGCTGTAGATGTTTTACGATTGAAGTGTTGACCAGTTCCGAACGGCGCCCAGCGAAGTAGTCCATTCGTAACTCGGGATCGGGACTTTGTTGTGGCTCGCATACGGCGCGGCGCGCAGCCAACCGTTACGACTATGATCAACTCACACCTTTTAGTTCTATGTTGACCAAATAATTTATCTCCAGGGCTCCGAACGACTCTCAGCTGCTCAGTCCCTCCCTCTCGGTACAAGCGTATGTGGCTCGCGAGCGGAGTTCTGCGGCTTGTACGCCTGGGGTGTCCACTTGCCTGTTACTTTACTATTGTAGATGTAGATCTAAATGAACAGATGGAAATTGATGGTTGTAGATTCACACACTCAACCTGTTGTAGATTTAAATGGGGGGAATTTGTCCATTTAAATCTACAACCAGTGTGTTGACCAAACTGTTTCTCGCTAGGGCTCTGAACGGCTCTCAGCGACGCAATCGCTCCGTTGCGCGCTCGGGACCAGTGTCTGCGGCTCGCGAGCGGAGTTCTGCGGCTTGTTCGCCTGTGGTGCCCAGCTGCCTGGTGCGGGCGCTTGCGGTGGAAGTTTTGTGCGCGCTGCGAGGACGGCACACCTGCTCAGGGCTATTGCTGAACTCGACCATCATATAGTGCAGGCAAGTGACAGTTTAAACTTCAATAATAATAATATTTCTTACACACCAATTAACCTAGCCCCAAAGTAAGCACTGTAAGGCTTGTGTTATGGGATACTAGGGTAACGGATATAAATACATACAATTATACATACGAGGATGAATTCAAAAGTTCTAAGCCCGACCATTAAAATGAAAGAAAAATTGGTCCGAATTAATTTTTATTTTCGACTTAGTCTCCATTTAGGTCAATGCACTTATTCCACCTGACCTAAAACTGGTTTATACTTTCTAAAAGAAAACCTGAAGGTTGTCAAAATAATTATTTACGCGGCTATCACCTCTTCTCTCCGAAAATTTCGGGCCACCTTAGTCTTTTTTTGAATTTGATATTAAGTGGTAGTCCGAGGGTGCTAAGAGGGCAATAATTCGTAGCCACAACTATGGATTTCAGCCATGGTTCCAGCCGAAGTTCGAACCCGGACGTTGTCTTCATGGAACAACACTTTCTTCCGCAACATTCCCAGCCTTTTTTCTCCGATTTTGTTTTTAAGTTATCGTAAAAGGTTACAATATTAACCAGAATTTATGGTTTTGCCTTTTGGTAAATAATCGGCGACAATAATCCCCTTTGCACCCCAGAAAACAGCAGATTTATCCACTGCTTGGACAATTGTTTAGATTCAGGAGAATGCTTGTAAACCCAGCTTTCATCCATGGTACAAATTGGGATAAAAAGTCCTCTGGACCTGCCTCAAAAAGCTCCAAGCAGTCACGAGAAATTGCATTAATGTTCCAATGAAAGCAATTTCGGAACCCATCAAGCAAAAACCTTATGGAACCCCAATTCAAGAGTTACAATATTTTGTACCCGACCATAACCAATGCCCTTGATATCTTACTGATGGTCAGTCTTCAGTCACTCAGAACAAAATCACAAACTTTTTCAATGTTTTCTTTCGTGGTAACCGTTGAAGGCCTATCGGTCTTAGGGTCATCTTCAATGTTCTCCCGGTCCCGACTAAGCTCAGCTATCCACGATTTAACACTGGAATACGCTCCCCCAATGTGTTCACCATATATAATTGAATGTCTTTTGACGATAGAAGAAACTACGCACATTTACTACCAAAGAACCATACTAAAAAGTGAGGGTAGATTTATAAAAATATCATAGCTATTTCTTCGTTAGGCCACGAATTTTTGGATCCACCCCCGAATATAAGTATTTATGTGTAGAAATATATATATACACGTCCATGACTCAGGTACAAATGCTCATATTCATCATACAAACATATGCCCACAGACCTATATCGAGATAGACGGTAAAAGTGTACCTACCTTGCGTGTCAAAAGTTTGATCCACGGTCAAAGTTTTCCGACATAAGTCAGTCTGCTTGAGACCATTGCCACGCGTCATTCAGAAACGAAAATGCTTAATTGTGCCGTGCTTTCTTGCTAGAGCTCGTCAATAACATTTCCACGTCACTAAATCTCGCTCGTGACGTCATCGTGGATACGAAAAATTCGACACGCTAAGTTCTCATACAGTTTGAAGCGGTCTTTTCGTCTATCTCGATATATGCCTGTGCACGCTCTTTTCGTCTATCTCGATATAGTTCTGTGCATTTGCCCCTACCGGGATTTGAACCCAGGTTTTAACTTGAGTTATCTCATATTTGCTGAGACATTGGTTACAGCTTTGTGTATAGGTTAATTATAAACTGTTGTGTATTGTTTTTGACTGCTCTAAGGATTTGTTAGTTATACCTAAATCAAATTACTTTTTCTCTATTGTAGTCGATTTTACGTAGCCTTTTTAGGGTTCTGTACCTCCAAAGAAAAAACCGGAACCCTTATAGGATCTCTTTGTTGTCCGTCTGTCTTCGTTTATCTCGTGAATGCGTAGAGGTATCGAGTTGAAGTTAAAACCATATGTTCAGGTCAACAGTATAGTGACGGTGTAAAAAAATAAAACATGTAAATTTAACGTAACAAAAATAGGACCGTTTATGTCGCAAAAAAACGTATATTTCGTCATTCAAGGGAATAAACATTTATAGGGTACTTCCGGTTGACCTAGAACTATGAAATTTGGCAAGGAATATCCTCATTTAGTTTTTTCGTATAGGAAAAAATCTGAAAAGTGTATATTTGTAATAAATCATAAAAAAATATAGTTTTTGGTTTTGGAAACTGAATTTCGGGTAAAATTCGGAAATAAACAGCTAGACTCGATTCCTGAACTATTTAAAATATTATGTAGGTACCTAGGTACCTACAAATCTGTACGGAACCCTCGGTGGGCGAGTCCTACTAGCACTTGTCCGATTTTTTATTTATTTTCGAAAGTATAGGTACCTAGTTAGTAGTCGTGTCGCTCTGAAGTTTCATCAACATTCTACATGCGCATGGTTTTGAGAAGCTCCGAATAATTGCTCCACTTATATCACCCTATGTTTGCTGGAGTCCCTTAATTACCCAAGGGTACTTACTGTTTGGTCGGACGATGATTTCACAAAATGAAAAACCAAATATTGGGCTACATCACAAGCATTGATCTGATTCCAAGATAAGTTACTTGAGCATGTATTGTTAGTTTCAGAATCATCGAAGTAACCACAAATACTTATACCTAAATATGTCACCTCGCCTTTGATAAATACTTACACATTGACAATAACACCCAGATACGGAACAAAACCATCATAACGAGATCATAACATAATAAGTCAAAATGTAAACATATTTATTGTTAATTTTTGCAGCAGTAAAGAGCAACATGTCTCTACTCTCTAGAACTAGATAAGTACTCGGAGCGGTATCAAACGTTAGCTATTGGGCATAAGCTCTACCTACTGAGCAAATAGGACAATAGAATACATATTTATAAAATAAATCTGGCACTTTGTACTTATTTGTTCTAACGTGGCATTTAATTATATTCAAAGGTCAAGCAAGCTCGACAAAGCATTGTGAAACCTCCTTAGAATGTCTTTGTGTCTGAGAACACAGTAATAATATAAACCACATTGAAGATAGGTAAAAAGCTCCCTGTGTTCATCTCCCCATGTTTGCTCGGGCTTCTTAATTACACGAATGTAGTTACTGTTGGTCAAACAACGGCTTTACTCACTTAATGAAGAAAGAAAATACATTTACTGAAGCTGCGGGGTGGAATTGTATTTTCTTACAAATCACATTTAAGGTAAATTTCATCAAGAACTTTTGTTATGTAGCTAGATAGTATTCGTCATCAGCCATTTTTTTTAATGTCCCCGCTGCTTGGGCACTTCCGCCTAGCTGGCCTTCCTTATGGATAAGGAGAACGGGCCATGACCCACCACGCGGGCCTAATGCGGATTGGTGGGTTTTGACGAATGCAAATGCAGCCGGGACCAACGGTTTAACGTGCCTTCCGAAGCTCGGAGAAGGTCGAGACAGTAAATTTTGGTCACCCACCCCGTGACGGACCATTCCGAGCGCGCGAACCACTGCGCCACGGGTTTTTCAGATACTGTATAAAAAACCTAAATATGTTTTTTTTTATAAATGCATACTTACAATACTTAGACAAACCAGGCAGCATGACCAGCGATATATTAAAGTCAAAGTCAAAGTCAAAGTCAAAGTCAATATCATTTATTCAGTCTAGGCTGTTACAAGCACTTATGAACGTCAAAGAAGCTACGCCATCGGTTCACAAACCCTACGGCGGGAGACCTTGTAACGAGAAGAACCGGCAAGAAACTCGTCAAGGGCTGTTTTTTTCTCCCTGTTTTATTTCATACAGAGTCGTCAAATTGAAAAGTGACCTTAACATATCAGTAAGGTCAATTTCCATCACAAAAGGAAAATACTAATTAAAATATTACATTTTATGGTTATTGTAAACGTAAACAATTTTTTACTGGCAAAGAAAGACTTGTCTATCATACATTACAACATTTCCCGCACCACAAGACTACTACACTGCAAGTTGTGAGGTACATACAGGTCAGTATCAATTTATTTTAGATAAAAATATTTAGGCTTTAAGCACAGCATTAAGATAAGCAGACTGAGGTAGACCCATTTCCGCTGGCGGCACCCGTTCACGAGCATGACGCATGAACCAGCCATCGCTTCGCTCAACCATATTTTAGGGAACGTAACGACCCGCCTCACACGACACCGCCGAAGAAACGTTTGAGTGAGCATGACGTACTTCAGGTACTTATGTTAAGCTGTATAAATATAAAAAAATACAATGGCAACAGCAAAAAAGAAAGATAAAAGTGCCTTAATGTAAGACACAACACAACCTACAATGTCACTAGAAGACGCATCAGCTGGGTCACAATCTCAATCGTAATTAAAGTTAAAAAAAAATAAATAAAAAAAAGCTTTTATACACGGTGTAAAAAGAGCCTTAACGAATACACGAGCTATGCATTGTGTACATAAAAATAAATAATATTACCAAAAATAAATGCTGGGAAACTACTTTCATTTTCATCGATCAAAAATAATAAAATTCACTACGAACGCAATGTAAAGCGCGCAATACCCCCCAAGCCGCCCAAAGCAACATACTGATTACTGCCACAACCACGACAGTACGCGCGTGTATAACTGAGTGCGTGTGTGTGTGTCACGGCGCGCCGCGCGCGCGACCTACTATGCGGCCACTACTCGTGTCTTTATAGGGTTTTAAAATTATCATAATTTTTTTGTTTTTATCAAAAGTAATCTCTTTTTAAAGTAGTTCGATAGCGCATTGGGTAAACGTTGCGGCCTGCGAATCTTGCGGTTAAGCAACGTTCGCAAAGGCCGGTCAGAGGATGGGTAACCAAATACTTTGTATCTCGAGCTACTTTGTGCTTCGGAAGAAACGATAAGCCGTTGGTCCTGGCTGCATTTGCAGTCGACAATATCCTCTAATCCGCATTGGGCCCGCGTGGAGGATCATGGCCCAGTCTCCTTGACTATTCTTAAGGAAGACCTATGCCCCAGCAGTGGGAACATTAAATGGCTGACGACGAACCACTTATTTCGTGATTCAAGAAAAGATTTTGACAATAATTTTAAAGGGAACGATCGATAATGAACCGCACCTTAAAATTTAGCCTAATAACTGCCCGATAGCTTAGTGGTTCAGACGGCTGGCCGCCCGAATAGCGGAACGACCTAGCTAAATAACATAAAATCCAAACAACATACATCTCTACACATTTTAACACAAGCAAACATGAGCAGACCCATCCCGCTGGCAGCACCCGTTCACGAGCATGACGCATGAACCAGCCATCGCTTCGCTTAGGCGAAATGATCAAGCTACCAGTGTAGCTAGAAGACATGTTCATGTACACACCAATAAATTGTCGTATACGAGAGTTGAACTGCAGGTTTTTTTTATGAACGACGCGGTGACTTCATCATACCTGATGTCAAGTATTGTTAAGGCTGAACATGGAAGCGAGCCACTCCCGGAATCCTCAATCATTGAGGAACTTACTATCTTATTTCTAACTGCCGGAACACAACAAAGCTCAAATCATTGTTGTTATGGCGTCAGACTTAGATAAGATGGTGGTAACTAGCCAGGCGGACTTACAACAAGTCCTACCACCAATGGGTTCAATAGATAGAGTCCATTTGCCTCTGAATAAAAGGCAGGTATCAAGAATTTTGCTATCCGAAAATAATGCGTACCTTCACAATCGGACACGAGAGTAGGCTCTGTACCAAGGTAACAACGAATAAAAACGAACTTCAATTTCATTTCGATTTTAGCGCTTCAGCCATCGCAAAATGTTTCTAAGAGATCTATTGCTGATTTGGCTAACGACAATATTTTAATGATTGAAATCAAAACTAACTAAACTAAACCAACAAGAGTAACACATTAAAATCACCAATAGGATTCCCTCAGTATTTGCGTAACCCTCCGTCCATTCATCGGCATAAAATTGACACAAGTGAATCTGACCGGTCTAAATGACCGTCGCGTGTCTATGCATTGATGGGTCGGGATTGAGAGGCCAAGCGAGTGGGAGGACCGTTGACAGCTGAGGGTTAACTGACATTGAGCGAGCTGTGATTATCATCGATGTTGGATTATTGACGTTTTGTATTTTAAAATTCTTTTGCGCAGTCCTAAGGATATACATACAAGCTAGTTTTTCTTGTAAGCGTATGGATATTATATTTCTTTTTATTTAACTTATACTGATTGTTAATTTATTTTTATATTGAAAGTTCAAGAATAATAACAGCATTATTTCTGTATATGAATATGGGTCCCAAGACCCGTTCTAATAGGATAGATAGACGAACAGTAAATAATAAAATCCTCATCTGATCGCAAATTTTACCATGTTATAATAACTCTTTATTTAACGCAGTCCTTTAAAGATTAACCAGTCAAATATTAAAGCTGCGTGTCATCTCATCGTTGCCGGCATGCTTGGACAAGCAATGAGTGGCCACAATTGTGACATCTGTCAATGATTATGACAACCGTTACAATAAGCTTCATTTTGCGAATCTTTTTCAAGGGCTTTGGTTTAAAATTTTGGGATTAAAATTCAAGAGAAAATGGTCACTGATTATAAGAGCGATTAAAACCATCAATATATTATACGGTAGGTACGAGTATTATAATTGCTCTACTTTGCTACTAATATTATAAATTCGAAAGTGTGTCAGTTGAAATTCGAGTTGAAAGTTGATGACATTTGAGACAGTAGTAGATAGCCTGGATTAAAACATGGGATAATTTTTATCCCGATATTCCCACAGGAACGGGAACCAGTAGAGACGGCCGCTAGTAAGAATAATAATTAGTAAATCAAATTAATATACGAAGGTTTATTTAAAAATGATGATGTTTTTATTTACAATAAAAAAAAACGCTTATTTTTATACCAATTCTTTATTTTTTTAAATCAAATCAGAAACAAGTATTGTAACGAAATTGCACTGTTATTTTTTTGCGTCAATATGAGCAACTACAAAACCTAAAACATTTTATCGTACCATCGCATCGTCGTATTTTCTAACCACTATTTATTCTCCATGTAGCTACTTCGTATAACGACTTCTATTAGGCACCGCCGGGGAGTTTTGAACAGCAAAGCAAACACGGAGCCCTAACAATAAAATGTACAAACAGAAGTCCTAACTGCCTTGTTTAAAAATCTATAAACAGTCTATCCGCTTGAGAATTGCACGACCACGTGTCAACTCCCCCAGTTGTTTCTCTTTCACTCGCAACTCGCAATGTGGAAGAGTAAATAGGATTTGTGCGAAGACGCGGGGTCAGCTTATGTTGTTAGATCTGTGTTGTCGTATTTTTTTGTATTATTTTCCTTTTCCTTAGTTCTGTAAGGAGAATTATTATCGGTGGTTGGCTGTCACTTTTCTTCAAAGCATCTTTCTGCAAAAGCTAAAACGATTATTTTATATGTATGATAGACGTGATAAAAAATGGTTTCCCATTTAAAATACTCAACAATAATATATGTCGTATGGAAATATTATGTTGTTTTTTTTAAACATAATAATATTGTGTAAGTGTAAAACTTTTAATATACTTATGTAAAAGCTTCCTAGGAGTGTAGATAACTTTATAATGGCTTGGAAAACATGTTTATTTTCAAGTAATTTTTTGTTTAATTTTTTAACATTCGGATAGAAAGTTTAGACATGCAAAATATAAACAAACATGTCTAAGAGATATCATCACCAATTATAACTCAAGAATAATTAACACAAACAATGCAAACGATATCCGAAATTAACAAGCGGCATTTGGAGCGATTCAATCGAAACTAGCACGTGTCTATAATTCCCATCTCTATGTAGAGGGCGCTTTATTTGCGCCTGGTAATGTTTACTTATGGTAATACAAGTGGATAGCGCTAAGCGTAAACTTGGTCTTGGAGATCCGCGCGGGCGGCTGAGGGTTGAGTGAGACTTGTGTTAATATTGAGCTTGTTTTAATTTGCTTACTTTCATATGAAGGGTATAAGAACGTCGTAAGGAACAAACGGTGATATTTTAATTTTGTATACTGCATTTTATTGTTCTTTGAATGTGTCTTATTATTAACGTTACACCTACTAAAATCACCTTATCATAATAATATAATAATAAGAAGAGTTTGTGAGGATGGATGGATGGACTTTACATAATACTCATCGCTCCATAGAGGGCGCTTTATTTTCTCCTGGTAATGTTTACTTATGGTAATACAAGTGGATAGCGCTAAGCGTGAACTTGGTCTTGGAGACCCGCGCGGGCGGCTGAGTTTTGACTGAGACTTGTGTTAATATTGATCTTATTTTAATTGGCTTACTTATATGACGGGTATAAGAGTGTCTTAAAAGCAGGGATATTTCAATTTTGTGTATGTACTGCTTTTTATAGCTCAGGATACATGCAACTGTTCAAAGAACGTGTTCTCTTATTGAAAATATTTTTTACATTGTATATCTACCTATCCCACAAGCCTGCTTGAAGGCATTTTCTTATCCTTAAATAAGACCACCCTCATCAATGTGGGCATTGAAAATAGTTAATGATTTTAATTATTAAGAATCATAATAATAAACACTTTTGCACATAGAAGGAACACATAGACGACGACGACATTTGACGACCTGTTTGGCGCAGGGGTACTTACCCCGCCTCCTGCGCCAGAGGTCCCGGGTTCGATCCGCGGACAAGACAAATATGTCTATTTGTCTTGGTCTGGGTGTTTAATATGTATACTAAGTATGTATTTACAAAAAAAAAGGATATAAGTATATTTATCCGTTATCTAGTACCCATAACGCAAGTTCTTCATGAAACTTAACATGGGCTAGATGATTGTATGCAAATATTTATTTATTTATTTATAGACGCACAAAAGGCGCCTTCGCAATCGCTTCCAGCCTTATTTATTTAAAATAATATCTCGTTTATAGATATACTTATTAGTTTTCGAAGTTTCGAATTACCTAGTCAGGATGGATTTTCTTAATATTATTTGCAAAAGTATGCAACATATTTTGCACTCACAAATTAACCCAACCGAGTTACATCACAATTCCACAATTTTTTGTCTAACCCGTGCAATCTAATAAATCAGTAGCAACCATTAGGCAGATATCGATTACTGGACCCGAGGGAGCTTCCATTAGGGGTACCCGCGTTTATTACCCGTGGTTCTAAAAGAGGCAAGGGTGAGTCGTACAACCACCAAATACTAAGGGCCTTTGCACACCGCGTTTTTTTTGTCGCGCTTTTTCCTGCAGAGCAGTTTGTTGTCGTTTGCATCGATTCAAACGCGCGTCTGTATCGATACACACACGCGTCGGCATCGCCTTTCTATCGATACAGAAACGCGGCACCGGTGCCTCAAGATCTAAGCACTGTATTTTGTCGAGTTAAATCCGGTTTCAGACTCGCAAAAAGTTCTTGAAATGATACATACGACATTCGATAACAATCTGCGATTTTTTTTATGTCTGATTAGTTTTTGAAATGTTGTTGTGTAATGTCACACAACCTTCTCTGGCTCGTAAATGGGTGTACCCATGGGTGTTGTTTTTTTAAAGTAATAACAAAGCGCATGCAATCAATGCTGCCTCGACCGACGCCTTCTTACTACTGTTGACGAGGTAAAAGCGCGTCTGTAGCGATACACACGCGCGTTAGCATCGCGTTTGTATCGCTTTAAACACGTGTTTCAATTTATACAGGTGTGCAAAGGTCTACCGGCTGGGTAAATCTACGGGCGTTTTGGACGCCGTCATTGTCCTCGACATATAAAGTGTCATCATGCATGATAAGTGCGAAATTAATAAAGGTTATTTTGCTAATCGCTACTCGTCTGCGACTTTTATTTCGGACACGAGGACAGAATTTTATTACTCTTAAAATATGAAAATATGTTAAGGACAATGACGGCGTTCAAAACACCCGTAGATTCACCCGGCTGCGTCTGACGCGCGCACTTATCGCGTTTGTATAGATATAAACGCGCGTCGACGGCGCGTTTAAAAAACGCGGTGTGCAAAGGCTCTAAGGAGGGAGTATAATAATGATAAACAGCAAACACATACATGATTCCGAGATTTCGGTTATCATAAGAAATAGGCTATAGGCATAGCGTAAGTACCACTGTGCCAATCGGCCCATATTACGTTTGTCATTCTACGTCATACCCAATTTCAAGTTCAGTAAGTATTAAATATAAATATAGTGGCCGTTTATAAATAAATCACTCAACATTATCTTGTAAAAATCCATTCAAACGCCCGAGGGGCATTGCAAAAAGGCTGCTTTTTCATGATTTTAAGGCGGTACCCCCACCGAAAGTGGCGCCGCATTTAATTTTATTTAATATCGTAATTCTAATACACAATTTTAATAAAACTAAACGTGGAATTTTTAGAGCCCATAGTCTAGTATTTCAAACTGGAAACAAACTCTTTATATGTTTTTACGAAAAATAAAAGATATTCGTTTTTTATTGGTTGTTTCCGTACGTTTTCACCGAAAAGCAAAGCTTTATTTTGAGTTTGCTGTATTTTTTATTAATGCTGTAAAATATAGAAATAAAAGTAAGAAGTTTCAGTTTCAGATTTTTTGTAAATAGTACTCAAAGGTCAAGGCGACATTATACTCAATTTTCTATGGCTTAGGACATACCTAAATAAATTATTTATAGTACCTATAAGAGAGTTTTCGGTTTATTAATATTTACATTATTTTACCCAGCTGCTTACTTATTAATATGTCTGTTTTTGCCCAATGTAGTAAGATAACGAGCCTGACTCACTCCCCTTCGATTCCCAGTTGGTTAAAACTTTGATGTCTGTGCCACGGCGTGCATAATTGACCTCCCACGGGACCTCTGTTTGATGTGCAGTAATAGATTATAAACAGAATTATATGTTTATTAGCTCACCGCAGATGGGGTATCTGCGTGATTGATTGTTTGTTTGGTCTGTTTGAATTGCATGTTCTTTGTTGCTGATGCGATTGTTTCTGTATTATTGTTGTTTCGGATAATGTCAATAATTGTCTTTAATGTTTTTTTGCTGTCGGCTGTCTTACCTAAATCTGTATTTATAAAGCTGGCCACTGACCTGTAACATTTCGTTGTAACGTAGCATTCGAGGCGAGCGTGTTTTACTCACAGGCAGCCCGGTTCGCTGTACTGACCAGTACCCATTTCTCAGTAACGGCGGGAAGACTCTTAGCCTTCATCATACCTGATGTTAAGTATTGATAAGGCTGAAGATGGAAACGAGCCTCTCCCGGAATCCTCAATCACTGAGGAACTTGCTACCTTATCTCTAACTACCGGAACATAACAATGCTGAAAACATTGTTGTTATGGAGTTAGACTGAGATAAGATAGTGGTGGCTACCCAGATGGACTTAGAACAAGTGCCACCACCAACCAAACCCCCGCTGGGAATCAAACCCGGGATCCCTGGGTTCTGATACCGGTGGTTGTACCACTAGACCACAGAGGCGGTTAAAAAGGCGGTTAAAAATGACGAGTTTGCCAAACATGACATTTACAGGACACGTTAGCGTAGACTATCGGACACACTGCTCATGTCGGTAAAACAGTCGCTAAATATGAAAGAGTCAGAGTTACATTTTATGTTAACGTTGACTGTAACGTGAAGTTTGCCAAAGATAAAGATATTTATTGCGTGAAACATGGTTATTTTAAGATGACAAGATATTTGAGAAGGTACACATATTTCGCCGGATGACCGACATGCAAATTTTAGTTCACATAAATAAAAATAAAAAATTAAAACCATTCCATTCTTTCAATAGGCAATCATGTCAAATGTTTGTATAATAATGTCAATTATCCATAAAATCTAATTAATATGAGCGTAAATTAATAAAATAACAATTCGATCATCAAAGTAAAAACAAATGATTATCTACTTTAAATCTTTTAAACTATAATGACCTTTCGACGTGAGCCATGTATGAAGTTTGACTTTGAATTGCCTTAAAGGCAATTCTCTTTAATTTTGCGGCATATGATTATATATTTTAATCGCCATTATGTTGCAGTTTTTATAACTATTTTTTTTTTCTAAAGGGTATGATGAGTCTTGTCGGATCTCTTTTTCTTATTACAGAAGAGAGTTTATTATCATGCTTATTAAAAAAAATGCGTTTTCTCTTACGAATATACAGATATTAAAAATATATAAATCGGTTAAAGTAAGCCTTTTATTTTTAAACAATTGTCTACAGGATGTCAGAGCGGCTATTCCACATATTGCTCGAACGCATTTTTTTTTGTACAATAAAAGACTTATTTATATCAACGGAATTTCTCCAAAGCACAAGTCCATAATCTCAGTACAGATGCTACGAAATATACATAGTATGCTGTGAGAGCAGTAGGTATCCTCGTTTGAGAGTTGTTTTTTTCCAAAATTTTCTATTTAAAATTTATCTTAAGTATAAAAATAGCATTAAAAATAAAAAACAAAAAAAAATAATTTACCCCTTTTATTTTACTTTTCAGTCGTCCTCTAACATAGGACGTAGGAAAGCGGTTTTTCGTTGGACCTCTCTTGATGTTAATATGATTATTAGCTCAACGCAGATGATTGTTGTTGCTGATGCGTTTGTTTGTGGGTAATAGTTGTTTTTTTGGCGAATGTCAATATTGTTATTTTTTTTTGCTTTATTACCTAATTCTGTTTTTATATGGTTACTGGTATTATACCCGCACAATCGCACGGTTGCAATTATATTTTGAAGAGGATTAAAAGTATTATAGGTATCTACATCTTCTGTCATGATGATACCACATTTATTTTACCTTCCCTTTCTCCTCTAACATTCAAATTTCAACGTAGAAAAATCGTTCTCCGTAAACCACTATCTCAAGAGATATTTGAATTACATGATATCGTTGTTAATATAGTATATTCCAATACTATTGTAATTGGGTTAGAAATTGATGTAATTTTTATTCTGTTTTTTTAATTGTCATTGTTACTATCATAGATCAACACTATAGTTTCACAATCCATGATATTTCACAAGCAACCGGTCATCAAACATTGCAAATTGTAATTTTAGCCCGCTGTCGACCTTTTTTTATAAACATAAACCCAATGCTTAACATTGTCTGTCATGTCATGTATGACTACGGAAAATCCACAAAAAACATATTTCTTAAAAAAAAAATCTCTGAACGAAGTGTGACAACACAACAAAGTGACGTTGACCCAACAAAGTGTGACGACGTGATTCCCTGTCACGCAACACCCGTGCAACAAATCTGATGTCCAGATTCGTGACGGGGTCGAGACACGAACTGTCCTTACACATGGATCAGGAGTCCGAAGACTCCGAATTTTTAGGAATAAGGATTTGTTTTAGGGATTTTGTGATCATACACGATTTATGATCACAACTTGGAGATAAACAATAATAGTTATAGTATTTTTAATAGGTACATAGGGCCCTCCCTAAATTTTTAGATTTTTTTTTAACGGGTTTGAGACAATGATCTGCTGTCTTCGGATCTTGCAGGCGGATCAGGTATCAGGGTCTGAATACTCACAGAATAAGCCATTTTTAAGGACATCGAGTCATACACGATGACACGATACTTTGTCACATCCTTATATTATTGGTATGTATCAATAATTATTGATATTGGCCGTAAGTGTGATTTGTGATATGCTAACATGGTTACGTTAATGTACGAAATAACTTAAGCTAGTTCTTTGAAATCTTTGATTTTCCACATCAAACTTCACAATTCTCGTAAATCAAAATATAAAGCCTATAAAGCGAACCAAACGAAGCGTTCCCCCAATCCATTCTTCCATCTCGTGAGTGCGGGCCATTAGAAGACCGCGATGGCTACGCCTTACTGACTGCCTTACGTGACCAACATAATCTGTTGAGGGTAATCTCCACATTTGACTCTAGAAGAGATTTGAGATTTTTGACCCATTGAGTCATTTGTGGCTTCTCAATTTCTTCATCAAGAATGGTTGAAATATATTGAGTACCTACCTATTAGCATGCATCCGACCCAACGACACTTCGTTTTCGTGGACATTAGGAAAATCCTTATCCTGTTTTAATACAGGACGTAAATTATCTTTATGCCAAAATTCAGCCATTATTGCGTGATTTACAGTTAAAAGTTTAGATGTTTTCCAAACTTAGACATTTATAATATTAGTAGGATAGTAAGATTACCCTATAATTATTATGAAATAACGGGATTATTATTAAATTTTCCTACCATTATTTAGTTTTCTGTCGTGTATCCGATATAATTTTTACGTTATTATTAAAGCCCATTTTTATTATTAAAGCGTTCTCTCAAATCCACTGTTCCAATCTCATGAGTGCCGGCCGTTGGCTATACGCCTTACTGACTTACGTGAACAACATAATTTGTTCAGGGTAATCTCCACATTTGACTCTGAATTTTTGATTTATTATATTAGTTATTTGTCGCATCTCAACTTCTAAAACAAGAATGCCTAATCCTATAGTATGTAAAGTACTGGGAATTCAATCTCGACCCGATATTAGCAATTCGTCTGGTGTCGAGATTGGCGATTTCAAGATCTCGTGCAAAAACGAATCGATATCCGACGAGATTTCGATATGAACGAGATTCTGAAAAGGTGTAATTTTTTTTAAAACCCCTTATCTCATTCAAAACTTAAGAAAAGCTACATACTATACTATTACTACTATTTACGACAATACTGTAATATTTTGAAGATAAATAAAAGTATTATTAAAAGCGTTCCATTCTTCCATCGTGAGTGCCTGCCATTAAACCGCGTTGGCTATACGCCTTACTGACTGCCTTACGTGACCGACATAATCTGTGAGGGTAGTCTCGACAATTGACTCTGATCATCTGCAGTGTAATACGAGGTTTTGGTGTTAGGAAACTGTAACATAAATCAGTTTTAGCAAGGTTTTTTCAAGAATAGTCGTTAAAGCCAATATAACGTTACTGTTTCGTTTGTAGAATTAATGAGCTAAGTCTCTAACCCCCTTACTTATAAACTATTCCAAGCTTACACCAGTTTATAAGTAAGGGAGTTATAGTTTCATTCCATTTCTTTTGTCATTCTCGATTTTTTATTGAATTGTTCATCAACAGTCATGGTTCTTACATGTTTATCTTAATAAGACAAATTAAATTACAAGTTAAAAGCTTATTAGCTTATTGTCTCAAATGTGTCTACCTCTGAAAACTACAAGTCCTAAAGAGGTTTACCATGAAATAAAAATCTTACAGGTAGGTAAAGCACCTGGCTATGACCTTATAGATGCAACACTATTCAAAATTTCCCACACAAAGGTGTAATGAAACTTGTACATATTTTTAACGCCTGTCTAAAACTTGAACACTATCCCGCACAATGGAAAATTGCACAGGTGGTTATGATAGCAAAGCCTGGAAAACCAGCACAAGAGGCAACCTCCTATAGACCTATCAGCTTGCTGCCACTAATAGGAATTCGAGCGATTACTCCTAAACCGAATGAAAGAACATCTAGGCACAGTGTTACCTAATCACCAATTCGGATTTCGCGAGAAACATGGAACAGTCGAACAAGTTCACCGTATAATCGACATAATCAGCAGAAGCTTAGAAAACCAACTTTATTGCTCCGCGGTCTTTCTGGATATCAGCCAGGCATTTGACAAGGTATGGCACGATGGCCTTGTTTTCAAACTTAAAAAGACGTTCCCACACTGTTTTCTTCACATACTTCAGTCTTACCTGAACAAAAGGAGCTATCAGGTGAAGTACAACAAGGAATGCTCTGACCTATACGAAATTAAATCAGGTGTCCCGCAGGGTAGCATTCTCGGCCCAATTTTATACCTTATCTTTACAGCTGATATACCAACAAACGAGCACATTTCAACTGCGACGTATGCTGACGATACAGCGCTTCTGTTTCTCACTCTAATCCAGACACTGCTTCGATTTTGTTGCAAAACCACCTTTGCGAAATATAATTGTGGCTGAAACGGTGGAGAATAAAGGCAAATGAAAGTAAATCTGCTCACGTAACGTTTACCCTCAGGAGAGAAACTCGCCCCCCCCCCCCCCCCCCCCCGTCAAATTAAATGACAAGGTAATACCTCAACAAGGTAGCACAAAGTACTTGGGAATTCACTTAGACAGAAGACTGACATGGCAAAAGCACAAATGAACCAAAAGGAAGCAACTAGATGAGAAACTCCGTAGCTACAGCTGGCTAATCGGACGACACTCACAACTGAATGACAACAGCAAAATGTTAATTTATAAAGCGATACTCAAACCCATCTGGACCTACGGTATACAGCTGTGGGGAACTGCTAGCAATAGCAACATTGATATACTAGAAAGATTCCAGAGCAAAGCACTAAGAACAATGCTCAGTATCCCCCAGTGTATCAGTAATAAATACATGTACCTAGAGCTCGACGTAAAAACTGTCCGGCAAGAAATAGCCCTAATCAGCCTGAAGTACCAGGAGAAGCTAACAAACCACGTGAATGAACTTGCCAGGACTCTGAGTGGAACGGGTGGACTTCAACATATCCGATTAAAGAGACATAACATCCCTAATCTCACGAAAAGATTCCCAGGTTAGACACATAGAGAGAGTTTGCTGAAAAGAAATTTTTCAACAGTTCATGGCTCTCGTAGATAACATTTAAACAGATATTAATCAACCAATAAAGTGGCTTATTGTTCCTGGAACAGATTGCCATGTAGCAGTATAAAAAAAAATTTGCTTATTAATCATTTATTTTGTGAATTACGAATTTACACAAAATGTAACGGTCGTGGTGTGTGACATGTTTATCTTAATATCCTTTCTAAAATAAATTGATACTGACCTGTATGTTCGTCACAACTTGCAGTACAGTAATCTTGTAATGCGAGAAATGTTGTAATGTATGAAAGATAAGTCTTTCTTTGCCAGTTGAAAATTGTTTAGGTTACAATAACCATAAAATGTAATATTATAATTAGTATTTTCTTTTTGTGATGGAAATTAGTCTATATTAGAAAAAAATACCTGTACCAAAGTGGAAGTTTCAACCTACTTTATCGTTTCCCGACACGGGACCTTTATCATGCGTGCTAATAACATGCGAACTATTAACAGTTCGACAAATTTTTATTTTGAAAATATTAATTAAGCAGCACTCTATTGCTCCAACTAGCCTCAGGCAATTCAGACGAATACCGGTCTTGTATGATAAGGAGCCATTTAATACCTCATTTGCTCGTAAATTCATCTGTTTTTTGGGGCCACACTTATATAATAAGTTAAATAGTAAACTTACTCTAAGTAAATTAAATCGATCTCAATTAAAAAAAACGGTGTCGGCATGGTTGCATAGCTTAAGTTATGATTCCACTGAAAACTTACTTTCGGTCCTAACATAAGCGAATTTAGTTATCATCACACTATTGGTGTATTTGTAATATTTATCGTAACTATAACTTGTTTGGTCCATCGCATGCTTTTGTCTTAAGTTTTAATTTTACATGTCTCTATCAAATACATTAGTTAGAATAATGTGTCAATTTGAGGGAAGCAGCTGACCTCTGTCATTCAGATTTTTGAAAATCTAGCACGGAGGTCAGAGGCCTTAAGTGAGATAATTTCGGTCTATCTGTTGTAATTTCATCACCAAATTGTAATTGTGTTTTTTGTTCTAATAAATTTTTATTTATTTATTTATTACCTTTGTCCATAGGAAGCATTTGGCGAAGCGGGCTGGCCGCTCGAGTTCCGAGCGGCGGTGGCGCGTCTGCTTTCCCAGCATGCTCCCAATGAGAAGGAGGCGCCAAGGACAACTGCTTTACGTAAGTAAATTAATTAAGAGGTTAACTGAATATATCCTATTCACTTATTAATTATGCCTATTCTATAGAATGAAGAGAAACTGAAAAAACACTTTAGTCTTTGAAAATGATGTTACTATTTTCAGTTCCTCACTTTCTCTTTAACATTAATTCAACAGTTTTTTTGACAAATAGGTAACAAGCGTTTGATTGCTATCTCGCGTAATGCTAACCGTTTTTTTTATATGAACAACGGGGAGCTTCTTTGCTTTCACATATCTTATGTTAAGTATTGATAAGGCCGAAGATGAGCCTCTCTCGGAATCCTGAAGAGGGACTGATGAATTGATGCGGTTTAGGATAAAACGCTTTTGCTAAGAAGATTAAAAAAGCAACGAGTATGAAACGCAAGAGTATATTGGACTCTCAGTTCCTTACTTTTGGTTATTTATATGTGAAATCTTGTTTATTGTCATAGGTTTAAGCAACCAGCGTTTGGACCAGACCCTCTCCGAGACCATGGTGCTCGACCTCATAGTTCTGGTCGGGTTTGTAGTCGTCAACAACCCTCAATTGCAGGTGAGAAAGTACGTTTAGATTGAATCGAGGCTAGCAGGGGAAGTAGCGATATCCGGTTCAGTTGTCAAGATAACTTAACCGAGTAATGTCAACTCGATATCACTTTAAGCCTTTTATTTTTGCATTAACAATGCTATAAAGGACATGTCCCAATCTGGGCCATGCCTATGTACACCACCCCCAAAAATAAAGAAAAATATGCTGATTCTGAGAATAATAATACTAATTTTATATAATGCACGGTTATGTGGTTATTAATAAAAACAAATCAATATTTTTACTCGAAATAAGGCGCCAAATATGACAACTCGATGTAAAAAAAAACTGTCAGTGTCACTGTCATTGAGTTCTACTCTGTGTTCGGCTGTAATCTATTGACTGACAGCGACAGTGACAAAATGACATCTTCCGCCATGATGTATTTTTGATGTGTGATGTATTTTGATGCATTATATTTATTGTTCCTTCCAGAAAACAGAGCAATTTTGAAGAAATTGAATAGTTAGAAACTGTTTATCGTGTCTTTAAGTATCTTTTGGTATACTGTACCAGACGTGGCCCAGCCTCCATACATTTTTGATATTCACCTTTAACCTTTTATCGCTCAGTCAGGACTCGAACCCGCAACTTTTATGTATCCGGCCCACTGCTTCACCTGAAAGTCTCGGTAACTCAATGGATCAAAGATGCTGTCCGAAAACAATAGTGACGGGTTGCCAGCCCGTCGCCTACATTAGTTTTTGAATATGGGGTATATTCTAAAACTAATGAGACCTATATCTAGGTAGATGGTAAAAGTGTTGCGTGTCAAAAGTTTGATCCACGGTCAAAGTTTTACGACCTAATTAAGCCCGCTTTAGACCATTGGCAGAGAGTTAATTGTGCAGTGCTTTCTTGCAAGAGTTCGTCAATAACATTTGCACTAAATCTCGCTGGTGCCGTCATCGTAGTTACGAAACATTCGACACGCTAGGTTCTCATACAGTTTGAAGCGCTCTTTCCGTCTATCTCGATATAGGTCTCTGATATACCCAGTTCATTGATAGACTATTGCCACAGTCTATCTTCTCATCCATACAGTCGTCTGACGGACACGTTTTGATAGAGCAATTGTGCGGGATTCGCGGCGAGAGGGGATGCTAGCGAGACCGAGCTGCCATACGGTCACTCGTGATAGTGACAATGTCCTGTGAAATACCACAGTCTAAACCAGGAGTTTCCAACATAATTTTGAGGAGATCCAGGTTTAGCATTTTTGTAACTGTAGCGGGCCATATGAAATGCGAAGGTTTAAATAAGCACTCTCCTAGCTATTGAAGTCGTCGCGGGCCGGATGAAGAACTTATGCGGGCCGCCACATTGTGGCCCGAGGATATAATATGTTGGACAGTCTTTGCACTGCCTACAAACGGCCGAAATGACGCACTCGCACTGATACACGCCCCTACACGCGCGCTCGCTACTGTTTTAGCCTCTCGAACTACAGTGAAAACCAGTGAGATCGAGGGGCCGACCGTGTGGCGATAGCACAGACCTATATCGAAATAGACGGTAAATACCTTGCGTGTCAAAAGTTAGATCCACCGTCAAAGTTTTTTGACCTAAGTCAGTCCGCTTGAGACCATTGCCATGAAAACACGCGTTATATATATATTTAATATATATATATTTAATATCGGGTTATAAACAGTATGCTCTGAAATCCGTAAAAGTTGTTTTATTTCAATGATGAGTGCGCGAAGAAACTTTAAATGTGCTTATTTATTTATTTTGAAGAATATTAGCAATAGTTGTAAATTAATACTTAAATATTAATTATATTTCGCCGTTAAAACTAAAAGTATTTATAAAATTAATAATTAAAAACACAAGAACACGATTAAAATTCCCACACCGCTGACCGTTTGACCGTTGCATTCCCATGCGGGCTGCACCTGCGAAACACGTGTAGACGTCGCTCTATTAGTTTTAGAGGCGATGACCTTGCCATTAACATTGTGTGTCTTAGATACGATGTTTGATAAGGAAGGTCATTAAGAAGCTATAAGCATCTATTAGACAGTATTTAGCTGTACAATTTAATGGCTTATTGAATTTGGCCGATTACGATTCCACTCCAATAATATAAATGAGACGAAACATAAGTGTTTCAGTGTATCTCAATTTAATAAACTCTAACTCGTCTTTGTGACTTATTCTTGGTTTAGCTCAATTCGTAAATCGTTACATTTTAGCCAAATCGTAAATAACGTTTTAATATCGCCAAATATTAAACCTAATTTAATAATCTTGCTAGAACCCAGTTTAACATATCCTTTACTATAGGTAGACCTCAGACAATAGATGAAATAAATGCATTATCATACGCTTTTTTACAAGATAGGTACATAGATTTGATTGATTCAATTCTGCTTTCATTAAATTAGAGTCAAAGTGCCAGTATCTGTTAAGGTCAAATTATATTGTCTGAAAAATTTGAAACAAATTTTAAGGAGATTTGATCGTCCTTGCTAGCAGAACTTCAAACCATTCTTTACCCAAAAGACAACCCTAAATACAAACTACTCTTTAAAACATTTTGTAAACGAATAAACACCTGCGTGTACATAAAAGCACGAACACCATCAAACAAGCATTAAAGTAGCTATAAACTTCCATTAAAACGCCTACAACACAATTTAGGAGGCCCATGTGTTTCATCTAGTCGGTCGTATCAATTATTAGTAAAAAGTGTGAATAAATAATTCAGTAACGAACACGGGAGGGACACAAATGGACAAGACACAAGACGTTGTATGCGGGCGGGGGTGAATCGCGACAGCGCGGCACACCTGTGTTCGTGAGAAAGACTGTCTTCTTAGGGTTGGGAAATTCAAATAGTACAGATAAAAAGCAGCAGAAATAAAAGAACAAGGTTTTTAAAAAATGTTGTTCGGTTCGCCTTTTCAGACTTATACAATTTGATTTGTTTGAAATAAATGGTGAAAGTATAATAAATATTACAATCAGATTCATTGTGTACATTGTTTGAAAGGTAGTTGAATAAATTGATCGAAATAAGAAATAAAAGTAGAATACTTATACTTACAGAAAATTCATATAAAAAATATGCATGTGAAAATAAGTTGTACTGGGGTTTAATCTATGAATCCGTTTAAACAAACAGACAATCTCTATAGCTTAATTATATTAGTAAGTTGAACTCAAACTTTTCCACACAGGAAACAATCCTTGACGGTTGGAGCGTGATCAAAACCCTCTGCACATTGCCTGCCAACTGGCTAGTATCACCAGTTCACAGCCACGCGCTGCTGCCAACCCTGGTGGCGCTGGCTGACAGCCCTAAGGCCGCCGCCGCCATCGCCGCTGAGCTCAGCACGGAGGTAAGACTTGGTTAATATTCTCAGCTTCTATATGAGATCTTTTCATGTAGGGTGACAGTGTGAGGGTACATGAGGTCATTTTAGTAAAGTGTGATGAACTAGCTGGTGTCGCTAGTATACTGCTACGCGCTGCTGCCTGCCCTGGTGGCGCTCGCTGACAACCTTAAGGCCGCCACCGCCATTGCCGCCAACATGGAGGTAAGACTAGGTTAATATTCACAGCTTCTATATGAGATCATTTAACTGTAGGGTGACAGGGTGAGGGTACATGTGATCATTCTAGTGATCAACTGGCTGGTGTCGCCAGTACGTGCAGGCTGACATCCCTAAGGCCGCCGCCGCTGTTGCCGCTGAGCTCAGCACAGAGGTAAGACTTGGGTGGATACCGATAGTTTTTACATGAAGGCATTGTAGTAAGTGGAGTGTGATCAAATGGCTGCCTACCCTGGTGGCGCTGGCAGACAGCCCTAAGGTCGCCGCCGCCATTGCCGCCAGCATGGAGATAAGACTTGGTTAAAACTGACAGTTTGTGTGTACATGAGATCATTCTACGAGTACTTTAGAGTGTGGTCAAGACTCATTGCACCAACAGACTGCTGACTGCCAACTGGTTCGTGTGTTCGTGTCATCCTATAATTTGGGGAGTTAATTACCTAGTTAGTATTCAGACTAAATACAGCTTTTTGCCGTGCGGTTTTGTATTTGTGACTTGGGTCCATTCTATCTCTACAGACTACGAGTACTGAAACTTATGGGGTGATGTGATCCCCAAGTTCCAACTAACGTATTCACCAGAAGTGTTTTATAAAACTTGTAAAAAACATACAAAATTATCTTTTACATTATAATTATTGTTGTTTTTCTTCATAACTTAGAACTTTTCGTGGGGTGGAGAACAGCGGGTTTGTGAAAGAGTAAATAAGCTTTGAATATTTGATACGATGCAACCGAGTCGGTACGGAGCACTAAACTCAATTGGTACTCCGTAAACTATATAAGTGGACATGAGCTTGGACATTTTACTGAATTTGAAACTTCATGTCATGTCATTATAGCGAGGTTGAACTTCTACGTTCATGTCTGTTATATTCTGAAAATCTAGTGAACTGGAATTTTTCCTAACTTTAATAATACGTCGTAAATCGAGGCAATCTATTATAATATTGCCATGTGATCTGATATTTTTGTCAGATCACAAGCATTTATAAGAGAAAGATACGGGTAAAAAGTAACATCTAACAGAATTTACTTCGGCGATATTCCGTCGCGTTACTCCGATAACATAATTATTCCATATATTCAACTCACAACATACACATTCAAATGAAAATGAGTTGGTAAATTGAGAAGAGATAGAGTCGAGTAAATTATGCAACGGAAGATCGGCGACGTAAATTCGGTTAATGTGGCTTGGTCCTTAAGCTTAACCACCGAACAAAAGTTGTCAACTTTTGTGTTGTCGACTGGTGTTGGTGATATAAGTTGCCAAATAATTTCGGTGGATACGTGGCTGCAAAAGATATGCAAATTATCTCTGATCCATAATAGGTTTACTATAAATCTCTCAGATACTAAAGAATGCAATTTCCATATAGATGCTGGATGAATTCATGGAGAGTCCTGAGGCCCAGAAGGTAAGACTGGTGCAAGTCATCAAGCAAGGGAGAGCAAAGAAGTCTACAAAGAAGTGAGTCATTAATCTTGGCCTATGAAAACTGTATTTCTACTGGAAAGATAAACGTCTTTCTAACACAATTAAGTCCATTTTTGGACTTATCAAATATCAACTCTACGAACTGCTTCTAAAGTTCATAATACCTTAAACACTTGGATTATACGTACACAATATGGAACACGGAAATCCCTTCGCAATTATATAATTAAGCCAGCACAGAGACAATGTTATCAATGCAATAAACTATATGTTTACTTTGTGTCTGAAAAGATTGTAGATACAAAATGAACTTTGTCAATTATCACTGCTGGATAGGCCTTCTTATCGGTATTTAGAAAATTGAGGCTCCGTGAGACTTGCATTAAGTCTTTGTGGTGTGTTCTGTACTTATAGAGCCCCGGAAGTAATTAGTTATCTAGATATTCCAGATCCATTATGTTGGTTGTCAAAAGCGATTGGTATTGAATCAATGCTAGATGTCAAATAGATTATTTGTTCGAACTTAATTATATTACAGTCAATATGAAATTACTTATCTGTTTAGACTCGATTTAAAAACATAAAACAATGATGAGAACGTCGATATCTTTAAATGTCAAAATTACTTCAAATAAAAGGCCCAACACGACTTAATTGGTAAATTAGGCTTTAAATATTTAATGTGTTGGGAAATGTAGTCCTCATTGAATACGAGACAATTCTAGCATGTGGCACACAAGCTTCACTAATTAATAATGAATATTCTAAAGTCATCCGAATTCGATATAATTAAATGTTAAAGAATATAACACGTGACTACTGAATTAAGAGCTCGTATAGTAAAATTGTATGATTTGTATTTTATACTACAAAGACACTAACAAAATTATACTGTAAAATTAGTCACGTTAATTTAGAGACTTCACGAAATTAAAAAAATATTTACACGACACATATTTAATGAGAGAATTCACAGAATCACTAGTGCCAATTTTTTCATACAAACGAGGTTAAAATTAGAAATCATACCATTCTTTAAAAGTTCCGAACTTCTATGCACTGAAAGCTCAAATTTAACAGCCTACTCGACGAATTTAGTAGATTGTGTGTGTTTTCTCTCTTTCACCATTGTAAAGGAAGAAAGAGATACCATGTAGAATACATGCAAGTGAATTGAATGAAAGATGACTATTAATGGTTGGAACTAGTACTATCATTCCATGTTATGTAATCAATGTTATCTCAGTTCCCACTTGATTATATCGTCAATGTATCTTAACTATTCAATGTAGTGACAAATTGTATGTACTTTTTGATGTGACTATACCTATTTTTCTATGATATTAGAATTACTTAAATATAGAAAAAAAAATGCATTTCGGGAACTTTTTGTCCATTTTAATAATTCTTAATCTAAATTGACAACTGTAATAATGTTATTTACTGTGTCAACTGATTCAACTTTATTTTCTTTATAAACGTAGCTTCTTTTTTGGACAAATGGTTTTCGAATAGCGGTTTCTTTCTTTGATATTTATTTTGTTAGACAAATATATATACTTTTCCTTTCTATGGTTGTGTTGAACACTTTATACCTAATTAACTCATATATTCCTTTTATTTTTTTCCTTAAATTAGGAATGTAGAATCGACTGACAAACTGTCCATTTAGAGGGAGAGTAAAAAAGTAATTCTTAATCAAAATTAGTTGAATATAAACTGGAAAATTAGGAATAAAAGGTGTGCTAGAAGTGTGCCTTGTGGGACACCAGTTTGAATCCAAATTGGATAACTGAATTAAATAAGTAGGCTTTTAATTAAGAATGCTGTGATAAAAGCAGGGCTAAGATTTAATTAAATCGTTGAGGCGGTGAAATTAATTTAACAAAAGTAACTTAATGGTTGGTGACTTACTTAATCAAAAGGTTTATGTCAGTCAAGGGATTGGAAATAATTTTCCTTTACTTATCTTTGTAACTTTTTATTTTGTGATAAAATTTGATTATTACTAAAACTGTGATTTTATATATTTTATGATTTATTTATTTTTCTCTGCAAATGTAATATATAATTAAATATGCTCAGTTAGTGAACTGCAGTACCGAGTATGTTGTATTATAATGTCTGTGATTTCTTTCGTTTAGTGTCGATAATATTTCTCGTATAACTTCATTGTGTATTTTTGTGTAAGTGGCAAATAAACATTTGAATAACATTTGTGTTTTGTTTTCTTCACTATATCAACTAAATGGCATTTTTTAACCACAAAATATTACGTCAAATTCGTTATTAGATTTACTAAAACATAGTCCATATTCTTAAAAATGCTCCGGTCTACTTTGCTCTGCTTATGCTTGTTTTTTTCCCTAGTTTATGTTTACATCATAAACGCTAAACCCATAATAACGCTATTCAACAATTTACACTGTATAGTCAGCGTCAGATATATAGTAGCAGTTATAGAAGCATCAAAAATATTCAAAACAATCGATTCAGCCAAGGTCATCAAATTATCCTGTGCAAATATTTCGGAACACCAATAGCGTCTTAAATCAAGTTTATTCAAATCATCGAAAACAACGTATCAAGCAAAACGTCAAAAGTAACCAACGACTACTCAAAAATACGGAACAAACTAAGAAAATGATGTTTAACTCAGCTGTCATAAAGTTCAAATAGTTATATACACACTAATACTGAATCTTTTACATAACACTAATACAAAAGTAAAAACTTTTCTTCGAACCCATGTTCGCCTGCGTATTGTGTGTGTGCCTTTCTCGTGTGAATTAAAAAATCTTGAAATAATACATAGGGTATTCAAAATAATCTTGAAATAAGAATCTTATTTTTTGCGTTCCACCTACTCAACACTCTTTGCTGTCGAAGAAGTGAAAAAGTCAGTGGTGGGTGGCGCAGTGACGGTGTAGCCACTTTCGCAATGGTCGGTCACGGAATTGGTGACCAAAAATGTGTTATCTCGTCGTGGGTTATGTTATGGCTTATTCACTGCCCAGAGCAGGAGGATATTAAAATGTGTGAAAGTGATGATGAAGCAATATTTATTTATTTACTAGCGGCTGCCCGCGGTTTCACCCGAGTGGTTCCCGTTCCCTTAGGAATGTCGGGATAAAAAGAAGCATATGTGTTAGTCTACTACTTGAAGTCCCTACATACCAAATTTCATTCAAATCCGTTCAGTATTTTGCGTGAAAGAGTAACAAAATAACAAATAAACAAACACACTGGTATACTTTCACATTTATAATACTATAGTTGGACAAAAGAAGCTTTTATTTTTTTTTCTGAAACGTAAGTATTATACTTTTGCGCAAAAAATACAATGGCTTATGGCGGGTGCGGAAAAATTTGCGGTAAAAAACTGAAGTAAATTGGAAGGGTAAACATAATGAAGGCATCATAACAATGCTAGTGCTATGAATTATATTTGGCCGCAATTATATTACCTTATCTTTACAATGTCGATTTAGTTTTAAATTCGTTGAACCTTATGACGTTTGTGATAAAGATATTATCCTAGTTTGTACCATATTTTTGAGTAGTCTAGATGCTTGGTTACTTTTGACGTTTTACTTGATACGTAGGTTTCAACGATTTGAATGAACTTGAAAAAATACGCTTTTGGTGTTCCGAAATATTTGCGCAGGATGGGAGGTCTGAATAATTTGATGACGTTGGTTGAATCGCTTGTTTTGAATACATTGGATGTATCAAAATATTTGGTCACCTGAACTGACTGTACATAACGATTATTATGGTTTTACGTGTCTATTGTCATACATTGTGTCCTAATTTTCTTATGTTTTTTTGTCCATAAGTCCATAACCGCCACCGAACACAATATCTACAATAAAAACATTTTATAAAAAAAAATCAAACCGACTTCAAAAAGTAAAAAATAAAACTTTTGGAGTCGGTACCAGCCAGGGCATTCTACATTGCACTTCTATTAACTATATATTTTTTTGGCCTTAGCTAGCTAGCACCGACTCCAAAAGTTATATTTTTTACTTTTTGAAGTCGGTTTGATTTTTTTTTATAAAATGTTTTTATTTCAGATTTTTTAGTTACATCATGTGCCGTTACTTACACTAAAAATCAGCCCATACACAACAATGTCATCTAGGTAAACGACTACTTGCCAAAAGGTGATTGATATTTTTCAAGATTATGAAAAAACTACTAGCCAGATCTTCGTAAAAATTATATGGGACCAAATTGACAGTGTACCCGATCGAACAAAAAAACAATTATTAAAATCGGATCACCAACACCGGAGTAATCGGTATACATACATCAGACAATAAAAAAAAAAAAAAAAAAAAAACGCGTTGAATTGAGTACCTCCCTCCTTTTTGTTGAAGTCGGTAAAGAGCGGCTGTATCTCATTCATAAATCGCTTTATTTTTAAACTTCATTAGGCCGGCTACTGAATGAAGCTTGTGCTTTGATCCGACAAATTTACGTTCTCGCTTTAAGTGCTGTGAAATTGCTGTCGCGTGGTTGAAATAACAATTCCTCTGGAATTAATAAAGTGAATTGCTATTGATGTCGTGTATTTTGATGTAGTCTTAAGTGGTGGAACAAATGTCGGTGTGATAATCACATTTTTAAACAAATTGATTTCAATGAAGTAAGATGTTTTAGTTTTACATCGCTTTTAAATCTGGAACAAATGCAAAAGACATTGTTAGGGGTTATGTAAGTAAATTAGATATTATAAGGCAAGTAACTTGTAACATTTTTGGGAGTAACAAACCATTAGGTACTTACAATAACAAATCGCTTCAAATAAAATACCGCCAAGTACATCAAAATTCTTCAAACAAAATATACTCGTAGGTACAATATTAATGTTTTGAAGTGTATGTATATATTTCCATTGAAATACTAAGTATTATTATTTCTTTCTTGTAATAAACATATAATAAACAGACAAAATTGTCAAATTGTCAAATTGTAGTATTGTCAAATTGTAGTGAATAAGGGCCGAAGCTAAGTCTCACCGTTGATCATAAAAAAAAAATCTTGTCGCCCCCCGGTGCCACCGAGTGTTGGCTGAGTTGTCTATACAAAATATATAGGCTCTGGCTTGGCTCGGACCCGGCACGGTGTACTGTGAGTCGTCATTTACAGGGGCAAATAGTAGTAGTAGAAATTTTCTTCTTTTCCTTATTTCATTCTTATAACTTATTGCGATATTAAACTTGAAATAAAACGCAAAAGAATCTATTTAGGTATAACAGTAGTCTTAAAGAAATCAGCGGCAAGCGTTGGAACGTAACAAATAGACATTTCTATTCACATTTGTAAGTATGGATCTTCCAAATGCGAACATTATTTTCAACGTTTTTGAAAATCACTTCCTTAACATTACAGCATTAGGTACACACGACTACACAACAATGGGACATGACCGAACACTTTTGAACCGAATCCGTCGAAAAATGACGAATAATCGTCCAAAGCGATGGAATGGAAAATGGCTTCCGATCGTGAGGGCCTGCTCTAAAACGATGACGTAATTGTGTGCAATAATCTTTTCGGCTCATTTGTTGCGACAGAAATTTTTAGACACATGAATGCGTAGAATCACAACCTTCATTATTTTAACCGACTTCCGTACCACACTATTACATATTCTAAGTTTATAAATTGTGATTTGTAAAAAAATAAGCTTTTAGAATTGGTGTCATGCCAGTCAAGGTGTAACGAAAAATAAATGCTTTTGCGGGCACCGGCTCCAAAAGCCTAATTTTGGAAGTCGGTTTTTATTCTTTGATAAAATGTTTTTTGATAATACCAATTTCACAAAACATCACATGTTTAAACTGCTTTAACCTTAGGCTAACCTGCAACCTTTTGCTGGTTACTACTCTTCTATTTGAACTACCGTGTCTAAAAAGACTGCTACATTTTTTAGAACCGTTTGCCTATACCGGATTTTTTGAATGGCAACTAAAAGTTTTTAATTTTTAATTTACATTTAAATAAGCAGCCGGTACAGTTCAGTGTCAAATTATGAACTCGAAATTATTTTACTTTTAGACGCAAGAGACACGAAAAGTATTCATGTAACGAAATTTTTTCGACTTTATTACAAGGAATTAAGAATTAAATTAGATGCCATGTGTGAGGACTACTGTGAAACGCCGATGCTAAGATACACGTCAATCCAACACTAATGGAGAATAAGGCATCTATGGAGTCACTTTGGGTAAGTTTTTTTTTATTCACGACGAGAACTCTCTCTTCAAAATACCTGATATTAAGTATTGATAAGGCTGAAGATGGAAGCGAGCCTCTCCCGGAATCCTCAACCACTGAGGAACTGGCTATCTTATCTCTAACTGCCGGAACACAACAATGCTAAAAACATTGTTGTTATGGCGTCAGACTTAGATAAGATGGTGGTGGCTACCCAGGCGGACTCACAACAATTTCTACCACCAACCAAATTTTTTCTAGTTTATTTTTATGAAACAACAACACATGATATCGCAAATATCAGATTTTATTTTCTTCCGTTTTGGAGTACTTACTCGTCTTACTTACTTGCCTCTATACTTAATGAAATGTTATTTGCAGAGAGTCTTGTAGATTCTCTCAAGCTACAAGTTTGCTACAAAAACAGCTCGATGACAAAACTGATTAACATTATAATATAAACTATTGGAGAATAGTATGTTCACTATAGCTACCAGCTCATAATATGGTTCGTCGCAACTCGATCTTTATTTTAACGAAGTCTCTATACAAGTTGTGTTTTCTCTGGAGGTGCTGTGATGTGCAGTCTTGCAAAGTAAAGATGGCTTGCCACCACATGCAGAAGTAAATAAATGAACGCTCACGTGGTAGGATTTCGATATTTTTTTCAAGTGCCGAATAGCGAAATGAATAAATAGTTTTTTCGGTCAAGTGGTTTGAGACAAATGGTTTGACTCAAACTAGTACTTGCCTACAATACTAGTTTCAGTCAAACCGAAGTGCGGGACTTAATCTAACTTTAAAAAATGTGAAAAAAAAACTTCAAAATCAGAAAGTAAAAAATAAGCCTTGTGGAGTCGGTGCCAGCCAAGGAAGTTTATTTTTTGTAAAAAGTTTTTTTTTAATAAAAAAATCCGCTAATCTCATGTCGCTCAAACGGGACTCGATCCTTAGGAATCCGGCCCAATGCACTACCAATCATGCTACCGAGACTTGAGACTTAAGACCAGTGGTTTTTTTCTAGTTTATTTTCTTATTATATTTATTACATTGTATTCTCATTGTTTCTCTCCAGCATAACCCTCTCCCAGGTGAGCGCCGCCGTTAAAAGCTCTCAGGCCGTGACGCCACCGCACGCACGGTATATTGTCTTAGTTTAGTTTATTTCTGTTTCGCCGTGAACGTTGAGCCTTATCGTCACGGCGATGTCATCATGTCAATAACAGCGTTTCGGGGTTTAATCAAAATTATGCATTTTTGACGAACCTACATGAAAATAATTGAGGGGTGTAAAAGCGAATCCTCATTAATCGCACAACACTAAAGTACAGTAAATCCCGATTTTTTTATTTGATTAGAAACAGTAACATTTTTGCGATTCTTTTATAAATATATCTTAAATTAATAAACATTTATTGAAACATTCACACATTTACATTCACATATATTTAAAGAAAAATGAGAAATAATTTGACTGAAGTGCGTTTGCTTTTTAATTGTGGACGGAAGCTTTTTTGCGTGTTTGCATTTCACTACCAACATGTCAGTTCAATTTTGGTCTTTATTGTCTGTACAATAACGACCAACACTGAAGTGATTTTTCTGTTTCCTGTCTGCCTTTTCTCGCACTCGCCGTTCGCTCGCACGTTTCCTGACTTTTCCTGGAAGAGGAAAAAGGTCTAGTATTTTCCTCCATAACGCTTAATAATCCTACTACTATTATACATGCGAAAGTATGTCAGATTGATTGTTTATTTGTTTGTTTGTTCCTCTTTCAGGTAGAAACGACACACAGATAGAAGATGGTCTGGATTAAAACATCGGCTACATTATCCTGATATTTTTACGGGAACGGAACCCCGCAGGTGAAACCGCGGGCAGCAGCTATATAATAGCAGCAGCTAATAAATATATAATTTGCAAAAAATCGAGTCACCACCAGAGTCAACTTGGAAACCTAATGTTTCGCCATCTTAGAAATTTTGAAATGGCGTCTCCTGATTGGTTGATTGTGACTGAAGCGGATTTGCTCCTAACAGAAATTGGATCGAAGCCTCTTTGCATTTCAACCGTATTTTTAAGACAAGTTTTCTACTAGAATTAGACGTTTTTGCTTACACGGAAAATATGTACACTGTGGTCAGGTAAACTAGCTACATTTTGGTGTACATAAATTAAAAAGCGTAAAATGTGGATTGAGGCGTATTTGCTTGATTTAACGGATCGAAAACTGGTTATTTAAAACCTGGGATAAAAAAAATGAGGAGCCCCTGGCGCAGTGGTTCGCACACTCGGCCTGCGATTGTTGAGGTTAAGCAACTTTCGCAATGGTCGGTCACGGGATGGGTGACCAAAAATTTTATATCTCGAGCTCCTCCGTGCTTCAGAAGGCACGTTAAGCCGTTGGTTCCGGCTGCATTTGCAATCGTTAAAATCCAACAATCCGCATTAGGCTCGCGTGTTGGGTTATGGCCTGTTCACCTTTTCCATCCATAAGGAAGGCCAGTGCACCAGCAGTGGGGACATTAAAAATGGCTGATGACGACGACGACGAATATATTTTTAGAGGCAAATCTTTCCAATCATTTGATCGAATTGTGATTTGCACTGAGTCTGTGATTGGATAGGGTAAAGCGACTTTGGTCCTACATTTTTTGGAAAATCGTTGACTATGATAGCGTATTCAATTATCTAAACTCGTCAAGTTTTCTCGACTCTTGCGAGGTGAGGCTAAGACTGTAAAATAAAATAGAAGGAAAAAAAACAAGGTAAGTAATTAAATATAATGAATGCTGTTATTAAACGTAACGTAACATTCTTACTTAAGTATATAAGTCAATTATTGATGTTTTTTTTCAAAATTTTAATAAGAAATTAATGTATTTTTATAGAGGCAAGTATAACTTCATACTGTAAACTTGATCATACCTAAATAAAGCCCTACATGTAGCAAATAGACTAATTAATAAGTTTTAAAAATTAAAACACGAGAAAAAACCCAAATAAATAAACATCAAACGGTCATAAAATTCCAGGAATCAACAACATTTTCGAACAAAGATCGTAATTACCCATACATATTCGTGATTATCAGTGGTCCCATCACGCTATGGTTTTATTACTGAATCATCTAATTACTGGGATGTATAGATGCTTATCGATCACACATATGGCGTATAGATGTTAGGGGAGATTAACCTACTAGTTTATAATACATTTTGGGCTTAGGTTTTAGTATTGTGGCAGGGGTCTCAAAAGGTTGGACAGCACTGAAGAGTTTGAGAATTGAATTATAGGCGAAAAGATTCCTTGTCATTATTAGGGCGGACTGAATTGGCATGTGTTCTTTTTTTGGTACGAGATGGCATGATGGCATTGATCAAGTACCGATATGTAAGCTTGGAGGGCAAAATTGCAAAACAAAGGTCAACTTTCTACTTTATCTCTGTACTAGCGGCCGCTCGCGGTTTCACCCGCGTGGTTCCCATTCCCGTGGGAATATCGGGATAAAATGTAGCTACGTTACTCGGGGATAGAGCAGCTTCCCAAAGGTGAAAGAATTTTTCGAATCGGTCCAGTAGTTTCGTAGCATATTTAATGCAAACAAACAATAACATTTTTCCTCTTTATAATATTAGTATAGATATCGTACTTAGTTAGAAATTACTTAGGTATATTTGTGTTCATCTCTAAAAGTCAAGCTTTGTTTTGATTTAGTAATGCAAGCGTTAAAGGGTTGACAGAGTTACTTTTGCATTTTAACGTTACGTTACGTAAACATTGAGAAATGGCAATAAAGAAATTTTGTGCCTCATTTTTTGGACTTGCCTCTACATCTTATCTATTCCTAAATTAGGGATGTTAAAAGTCTCCTTATCGACCAAAAAAATGTTTTACGCGGTTTGGTTAGAGGTGGGGTTGTTCTTAGTTCACCGGGCTAGCTTCCACCATTCTGCCTATCGCCATAACGATAATGTCTGCTGTTTTGCTGTGTTCCGGCTGTTGAAATATAAGAAGCCAGTTTCTCAATAGCTTAATTCAATTCAATTCAATTTTATTGCAATCCACAAATGGTACCTAACAAGATGGTAACATAAAGAGGGTAAGTACATTGTGGACCCTGATAGGGCGCAGCAAATAGGTTTTTTTTTATAGAGGAAGACTTATATTTTTTTACAATTAAGTATATATTTCTTAAAAATTTTAATCCTTATCATTTAAATATTCTGAAATACTATAATACCACTTTTCTAAGAGCAGTGTTTTTACCTTTTTTATATATATATTGTAACTATTTTCCGTAGCTATTTCTTTTGGAAGTTTATTATATATTTTTACCGACATGTCTAATGGACTAGAGGAGTTCATTCGGAGCCTATTAACGGGTATCATTAACTTGTGGCCGTGTCGTGTGGTATATCGTGATGGAATATCCTACCTTTTTGTAAAGTATGTTGGGTACTTAGGATAGGACTATCTTAGGATTTCGGGAGAAAACTTCGTTTCGATTTCCACCGATTTGATGATGAAGGCTAAGCGTATTGGGATAGTAGTTAAAGCAACATTAATAGATCGATTCTTAATAATGTTTGTAGAGAAACAAAGACGTAGCGACATTGAAACCATAGGTTTACCTTGTCTCGAGCAAACTTTGGTGTGTATACTAATACTGCACAATCCACAAAAAAATTACCATTGACTTGTTGTCGCGTCCAATAATCATACACACGCGAGCTCATATAAAGGGAAAACATTTGGAAGATAATAGTTAACTGATTACAGGGTGTTCCGAAGTCAACTGGGGATGCGCCCCTGTAATTAACGAGATGGACGCGTGCCGCCATTGATTTGTATACAGGACGCGTTTTTAATCATAGACGGTACGGTAGATGGGGAAAGTCACTAATGTATTGGAACTTTTTCTAGCATTGCGCAATGATACTAACTTACTGCGAGTTTAATCCCCACCCGGGACAAATATTTTGTGACTGTAATACCTACATCTGTTGGTTCCGATATCTTTAGAGGTCTGATAAAAGAAATACATTTTGTAGACGCTTTTTTATTTTAATAAATTCATCTCTAAAAAGATAGACAATACCATCAATTTAAACTGACTGGTGCCTCTCTTAGCTAAGATAGGTATGTGGATTCCAGAAAAAAAAAATGCTGATACTGAGTATTTCTCTATAATACTTGTTAAGAGACGCAGATTTTTCGAGACTTTACACTTTTCATCCGAAGACTCGAAATGTGTAGGTTGACTCAAAAAAAATTTTGCTTCCCTCGGATATCTACTTATTCACGCCGAACTTACCCACAAGTAACCGTAACCGCATACTTTTCGCAAACACCAAAATATCACGTTTTACCCACGGATACTGTACATACAGTCCATCATCTGTCCAAACAGTTGTAACGCGATATTCCCGAGCGGAGCGTATCCTTGGTATCGCGTATCGTCACTGCGAAAACAAACAGCACCCTGTGACTGCTCGCATGATCTACGGTACACCCTAATCAATGGGACACACTGCTACAAAGAAAGAGTTCACAAAAAAAATATAAAGGACCCAATCTACACTCCCGAACAAAGAAATCGACCCAATGTGTTATTTTCATTCAAACACGCTTACTTCAGTTGTTATTTCTGGCAATATTTGTGTGGCGAACGACGCACGGCGAGGTCAAATGTTAAATTTCTTGATTTCCTAAACTTTCAGTAAAACGAGTTCATTTTAATGCCATCTAAAGTTGTAGGAAACTAGACAGCTTTTTAAACTTTGCAGAAAATTTAGCGTTCTACTCAGCCACCGTCCCTTCCGTATGTATCGTCCAAGAGCGACACCTGGCGAGTGACGTCACAGTCAGCAATTACGCAGAGATTAACTTACGATGGGCACTATGGGCAGTTGTGCGCGTGCGGTTAAATATGACTAATGTTGCGAGGGGGATGTCCATTCGAACGTCGTTATTATGATTTGCTTCTAGTTGGTTAAAATAATAACTGATCAGAAAAGTCGTAGCGATTGTTTTTGTCATTGTGCATCAAAAATACACTCGACCTCTGTTCCACCTTTCAGATTCGAAAGACGTCTATGAAGGCTTCATCATCACCATAAGGGGGCAAAGTAGATTGTTTGATTTTTACCACTGCAAATACAGCCAGGACCGTTGGTACGTTGAAGCTTCAGATACAAATACAATACAAATACAAATATTTTTATTTGCTCTAAATAGGGTTACAGTAAATGTTGTTTAGTACAATTGTGAAAACAAAATGGAGCTTAACCTATTTAGCCATTTTACATAGCATGCAAATATATAATAAAATGATTTAAATTAGATTAACATTAAGAAACTGATCGAAATGTCATAAAATAAAATCGAGAAATAAATTAATAAAAAACAAATGTATGATAATAAATGTCAAATAAGAAATAAAATAAATTAATTTCAATATACAATTAAATTCTCATGTCAGTCTCCAATTACAACAATGTCAATACAAATACATTTTGTTCATTTGAAAGTCTCGAAACCTTAGTCAATATAATTGTGATATAGATAAAAAAAAATAAAAAAAATAAAAATAAGTGAAAGTGATAGATATGTCAAAATTGCAAATGGAAATTAATCTGCAATCGGAAATTAATGAGCCTATTAAAAATGTTCAAAAGTAAAATTTATACTAAATACATAAACTTTTGGTCACTAAAAATATTAATTGAATTGCATTTTAAAACGGGAAAATGTTATTTGATCCTCTTAAAGCTTATTGGTCTATTGTAAATGAGCACTTTTAAAAACAAATTACGTATTTTTTCATGCAGTATGCAATAGGAACTGGAACCGTAGATTTGTTGTCCCTTAATAAATACGTTAAAAATGTTCCCCTTTAATTATCTACTCAAAAATTCACACGGGACTATATAAACACATCAGATACGCTCCCAAAACCAAATCCAGTCACGCAAACATGAACTCTAACACAAAACGTAATAGAGGCGGTCATTGTCGTGCTGTTGTAGGTACTTTAATCCGGGGTGCAAATTCTGGGGATGGTAAAAATTTCATGCGACCACATGTCTCCGAGTGAAAGGAGGCTTAGCGTTATGAGGTACAGTTGGCGACGAGAATCTGTAACGTTAAAGAAGAATTAAAATTCTGAACATTGAAGAAGAAATAAAACAAATATTAAGGATTTTAAGAGCACTGTATTTCACGAGTTAAGATGTAATTTTCCGTGTTTTTGAAGGTTTTTTGGTTTTCCCGACGTTTAAAAAGAACATAGAAAAAAAAGTGTTCGTTTGATTTGTAGTTACTACAGTTGACGACGGGTATCTGTGACTTTAAAGAGGAATTAAAATTCAGAAGATTGAAGATATATGTAGGAAGCTCTTGTCTCTATTATTATCTATACCTCTATATTCCAACCAAAACAGCAAAAGATACAGCAGGTTCATAAACCTACTCTTCAATAATAGGTATGTATAGAACTATGTGTCAGTCTTCAAAAACTACGAGTTGAATGTTGCCATAAGCGATTAGGAACTTCATGGAAGTCCATTTTCATCAAGAAAGTATATTTTTTTAATCTAGAAAGAAAAGAAAACTAGGTCCGAAAAGTGAATTAAGTTGTCCTGCTAGTTTTGCGGGGATTTTTTTTAAGTTAATTTATTGGGCTTTCAAACAAGGCTAATATTGGTGGGAGCACAAGCCGTACACGCATTTGTAAAGTGTTAATAACGCTTAAGAAAATTTTAAAAAGATGCGATTTTTCTGACGGTGAGTATATTTTTATATTTTTTTTGTTTTATTAAAATATTTTTAGGTTTTATATAAAATATAATAGTAGTAGTAGTATATATATATGTTTCGGGTAAATATATATAGACATCCGCAAAAGTTATTTTAAGAAATTTACTCTCTGCCGACGTTACTTTACCCTCCGAGAGGAGCGGGGCGCGGGAGGGGCGGTAAAAGCATATTTATGTAAGTTGCTGATCGGTGCCTCCCTTCGGAGGAACCTCTGCGCCGACATAGTGCTGTAAATTATAGACTTTTGCAGTCATATGAAGGCTGAGGAGCCCGCGGCGCAGTGGTTCGCGCGCTCGGCCTGCGATTGTTGAGGTTAAACAACTTTCGCTATGGTCGGTCACGGGATGGGTGACCAAACATTTATTTTCTCGAGCTACTTCGTGCTTCGGAGGGCACGTTGATCCGTTGGTCCCGACTGCATTTGCAGCCGTTGAAACCCACCATGGGCCCGCATCATCCATCCATAAGGAAGGCCAGTGCTCCAGCATGGGGACATTAAAAATGGCTGATGAGGACGAAGGCTGGAGCAAGCTTAAACACTCATACACTCTTTGGGCTAATAAAATTAAAGGATTATTTATTTCAGTAAACTTATTTTTAGAGGAACATTAATATACTACGAGTCGTAGCTCGTGGCCAAAGACTGTCGTAGTCTACGACTATATAAGGTGTTCATTTATCAAGTGCCGATCGAGCAGACGCTGCTCGGGTCAACGATATAGAAAAAAATAAAAAATATTTAACTTAATAATTTATTTTAATTTTCATATTTTAAGCATTAGATACCTATTGAATATTTCGCATAAGCAAAACCAAACTTAAAACTATTTGTTTTAATTAAGTAACCAAGGAAATGGGTGATTGATTTAGCTATTTTAGTCGGCGCGCGGTTGAAATCAGAAAATTGAATTAAAACAAAAATTTTTTTTTGCCTAAATTGTGTTTTATATCGTTGACGTGAGCAGCCCCTGCTCGATCGGCACTTGTTTAATTATATACAGCATACTACTAATAGGTATATTGTTCAGTAGATAAGTCCAAAAATAATTGTTTGTATACACACATTGTATACCTTTAAACATATTATTTTGCATGTAAAATTATTTTTCCAAATTTATTGTCAACTACCTGCTTTGTTTTAGAATCCTTTATGTGAAGGTTATGTTTACCTGTAATGTGATGTTTTAACATAAGTTCCGAATTGTACTTAGTTGGTATTTTTTAATAAAATAAATAAATATATAAAGAAAAGTTACATAGACTGTGATAATATTATGTAATAGAAAATTCCAATATTAACGTTGTCTCACGTCTACCGAAAATACTCTCTTCCCGTCTATCTTCTTACCGTCTGTATTTTATCCCAGTTGTTATGGATATACTTTATTAATTCCTGTGATTTTTTTAATTGGCTAATAAATGCAACAGGAAAGAAAAATGGTCACAACACTTCTGACAGACAGAGGGACCATTCAGCAAATATTTACCAACAATATTGTAATCAAAAACTGTTACATTGTTAACAAAACTTAATACTCAATACTCAATTATTTATTGCATTCCATAATGTACACGAAAGATGGTGAACATAAATAAAAGATCATCATGGACCCTGACGGGCTCGCAATAGGGTTTAGAAGAGAGGAGGCGCTAATTAACATTAGATAGCAAAGGTTTACATCCAAAAAATAAAAAAATAATAATAATTAGAAAAAAAAAAAACAATTATGACACAAAGTAATTTTAGATGACAGATTTTTTAATTCCTTTTTTTATTTAATAGTGTCGTTGAAGTATTCATGAAAACGTTTAAAATTGGTTTATAAACAAAGAATGTTTACTTTCATTAATTATTAAAGATGGTAATTGATTATATATTTTAATGAACGGATGCAATGTACTATTAGATGTTAATTTTAGTCTGGAACCGGGCATTAATTTATTTTTGTTTCGCGACGGATAATTTTTAGGATGATCCGTTTATTAAACGTTAGTAACAAGTGGAAACAAGTAATCATCCATCCAACTTTTAAGGCATAAAAACAAGTTGCAATAATAATTAATTAACGAAGTGAACGTGAATTAATACGGCGGATTGTATTCCAGTAAGCCAGGGTTAGACGGGGCACTCAGCTAATTGCCACACAATCCGAAAGGGTTGCTCATCACCCGGACGCCCCTTGGCGATGATTAGGACATGAGCTTGTACCTACAGACAGATGACAGCGAATCAAGCTTAACGAGCTGTAACATTTTAAATCCCACCAAGTCCACTTTTGACAGAAGGCTGTTTTTTATTTTTATTTAAACTGCCTAGTAATTATGTTTACGAGTGCTTTAACAAATTTAATCAAGTCCTTGTACGAGTAGTTTCTATGTAAAACAATTTTAAAACTGTTCCCTTTTTCAAATTACTCCAAGTCCACCTAACATTGTGATTTGTTGAGCCAATCAGAGCTACGCAACAACTCAAAATGGCAGTTAGTCGTTTCTTAAAACCGCACTAAGTCCAGCTTTGTGTTAGTGCAAAGTAAGCCAAGTCCAACATACTTGGTTCGATGTAAGAAAACAAGCCTAAATTCAAATTGAAAATTAGCTTTACTCGTAATCTATTAACATTATATAGTCATAGTGAGAAAAGAAATTGGAAAATCCACGACATACCTACATAGAACCGCGGATAACGGATAGCGGTTTCGAATCGATTCGATCGAAAAAAAGTAGATTCCTACATACTTTAACATTTTGGACTTGACTCCTTTTGAAATCTACCGGCTCACTGTTGTCTATAAAAACCAATACGAAAGGTACAGAGAAAAAAAGGACCATTGTCACGTATCTTTCAAAATCTAAATTGGACATCTTGGACAAATAACACAGAGACATAAAGTACTATAGTCCGCGCCAAACTTTATTGCAAGTCCGAAGTTAGCTGCGAGTGCTTACTTGCGCAGCATTATGTCCCGCTGCTTCCCGCTGACACCCAAAATTCGCTACTGCGACGCGTCTTGCGACCAACTTCGGACTCGCAATAAAGTTTGGCGCGGCCTGTAGCAATGGTAACGTATTCAGTTTAAATCAATTAACACTTCACCTCATACCACAGAATACTTATGCTCATACTCAGATTAAAGGTTCTATGACACTCTATCGGGATTCGAACCCAAAACCACGGTGTACGTACCATTCTACCATGGAAGTCGTCACAAAGCGGGAAAAAAGGTTACTTAGAAAATGTATCAATTAATCATTTTAAAACAGTATTGAGTCAATAAAAAGTGAATCGAGATTTTCTATTATCTGATATCTAAAAGATTTAGGTTCTACCCTCCATAATATAGTAAAGGACCTACACGTTACGAAGTATTTATTAATCTGTGCTACACGACCAAGGCAATTAGGCGCATGACAGGATGCGGTTTTGCATTTTTGGCGCCTACAGCCCACTTCTATCACCGCACTTCTGCAATTATCTGATTAATTAGCGCTACTTGAAATTTTGGTTTTTAAGTTAGCTTTTTTTAAGTTTTTCTCAGCTGTCATGGTCACGTAGTAGATATGCGTCAATACCTAGCGCTCATCGTAACCATGGTAATCTTTAAGTGTTTAAGACTGTGCTTAACTAAACTAAGTAGCTATGGAGAACTGCATTTGCAAAACAGAATCAACTCTTCGGTAATTATTCCAAAAACGTTGAGATAGGGTTTTATTGACCTCACACAATTGTTCTTGTTATTTTTTGTTGTGATTATTGTATTTATACTTTTTTTTACCTCCTTTCTATTTTCATTGTCTGTATCGTATGTGTGTTAATAAATGTGTTTTCTTTCTTTCTTTCTTTCTTTCAAAAACCCTTTATTATAGTCGAAAAGGTTACATTCACTTTGACAAAGCATGCTTCCTATGTATAAATAATAAACTGAATTGAATATCCAACGCATACACTTCAGAGCCACACCTTATTAATAATAATAGATTTCATATTTATCAAGTGATTACAATACATTACAATAATGATGCTCATTCCGGATCCCGTCGCATTAGTCATCGGGCACGTCACGTCTATTTGTCAAATCCACGGAGGTGACGCGTCATCAATTATCGTGGTGCGTTTGATCTGTGACGTCATTTGATATGCTAGAGTGATATGCGTATTTATTCGTTTTTTTGAAGTGAAAACTTCTTTAGCGGCGTTGAGCACTTTTTCTGTAATGGGTATAAAATCTTAAACTCGCGTCAGGACACGTGACCTGATCGAAAAAGCGTAGGACGGATGGAGAATGTTGAGGTGACAGGTTGACTATGGTCTCGGTTGCTTAGCGACAGACTGTTGATAATGTCTTTTACTTGTCTCTTGTTTTATTGTCAATATATATTTTTCGATTCTCTATAATAACTAATGTTTTCTTATATCTTATTACCTAACTTAACGTTCACTTTAATATGGTTTGTCATGTTTGTGTACGATAGCGCAATAAATGAATATTGTATTCTACCACATAAATGATAGTACTTTTATACTGATAAAGCAATTGGTGCAAAATTATTCCCTAACCATTCCAAAATATCAAACATGCTCAACGTTAATAATCAAGTTTTCACTTCTGCCGGCACTCCCGGAGTGCAACCCGTCTTTTTTTTTTATGAACAACGGCGTAACGTTTACTCTTCACCATACTTGATGATAAGAAATGATAAAAGTGAAGGATGGAATCAAGTTACTTCCAGAATCCTCAACCACAGTGGAACTGGCTATCATAATATTTCTAACTGCCGGCACACAATTATGCTGAACATTGTTGTTTTGCGACAGACATAAATAAGAATGGTGGTTTCTATCCACTTTCCTATCCAGACTTTGAGCATGTCCTATTAACGGCGATGAACCACATAGACACGTTTATAATGTCTTCTCTGACATTTCCTATCCGAATAGTCAAGTCAACTGTGTATCATCATCAGTTATTCCATTAGGGGCACAGGCCTTCCATATATAGTTATGACTGGATGAGAACAATGGGTCATGACCACAGAACAAGGAAATTTAATGTTCTGTGATGACTCATGAGTCATGACCCAGCGGATTGGTGGGTATTAACGACTGCAAATACCTTCCGACGCTCGGAGGAGCTTTAGATAATTATTTGTGACCCATCCCATGATCTACCTTGCCAAATAGCTTTAACTCTACAACAGCAAGGCGATCGCGCTAACCCCTGCGCTACCGAGCATCTCAATTCTCTACCTCACCGAGTAATAACCCGACAATCTTCCTCAAATCATAATAGTGATTAAAATGATGCGTTGCTCAATGACACGTCCAGTTTTAATTCCCGTCCCCTGCCAACGGTGCGTGGCATGTCACCGTCGTGGTCGCAATCAGCGGTGCGACAATGCGCCTGCTGGCACGGAAGATGATCCATATCCACGGAAATGACGAAGACATTGATTGAAATTTGGTGGTTTTGAATGTTAATTATTATAGACTTGATCGTGAACTTTAAGAGCGATATAAGAATCGGTGAAGCGAGATGGTGCGATTTGCAGTTAATAGCTTCGTTTTTTATTTAACTAGTTTGATAATGTTTTATAACAGTAAGTATCAAATAATTCGTTTTGAATAATTCAACATGAGCCATGTTTAAATTACCCTCTGCTGAGGCATACATATGGATGGAAACCTAGGACCCACCAGAAATTATATTACACTACGAAAACCCTGAAACCTAACAATTGTTTGTTGTTTATATGATTTGCTATTTAAAATTAAATTGGTATCTTTATCATAGCTTCACATCCATACAACTCTCACGCGCTGTTATATTATTTATTAATTATTTTTCTTCACGTAATCCCAGTTTTTTCCGCTAAACACATTGATTGGTAGTAAAAGCCATCGTTCATACATTATCCCTTCATTACTCGGAGCCCCAAACAATCAGCGTCAACAGGACTCCTCTCCCGTATTTATGGCACTCCAGACCAGCCAAGCGTGAGCCGGCCACTCGCGCGGAAGGAGGGACTTTTTATTACTGTTTTGTTTGCCCATTATTTAGTTAAGAACTTCGATGTTTATTTATGTTGTGAATAAAAGTTGTGTTTTTCTTAAAAAATCTTTCTGTTTTGTAGCGAAAAGCCAGTACGTCGTCGTTAGGTATCATCTGAACTCAATGAAAAGGTCAATTTAAATAGTAATTTTTAAAGTTTCATAACTTTTTTTAAATCAATTTTCTTCTGTAAAAAAGGAAAATATTGGGACACAGCCAAAACCCTTCTAAATTGTTTCAGTTTGGAGGAGAACACGGGGAATAATTGTCTACTTTACAAACTTTTCATAGTTTTTAACCATGATTTTGTCTACTTTTCATAGCACCTACTCTCGCCCTTAAGCGTTACCCATTTCACCACTCCTCTAAAAACCTTTTTTTCTAAAATGGGAAATGAAAAAATGTTTTGTTTTTCTCTCGAGGTGATGAATAAAACTCCACAATAAAATAATGAGCGCGCACGGTGGCATATGGCGCCAATAGCGTGCGCACGCATTTATGCGCGCAACTGTCGCTGATTACCACCTCGTTGCGATTATTAGCGATCATGTTGTTTTCTCTTTCGATGAGTTTATTGCTTGTTCGTGACAAAAAATGCGATGATAATTTACTGCGTCGATCGTAAAATAGAGGAACAGTAAGAAAATCTATAAGAAAAATCAAATTAGGATTTTTTTTATTGTTGCGTTATCAAAAAGCAACTGCCGCTGATTACCACCTCGTTACGATCATGTTGTGTTTGCTCTTTCGATAAGTTTATTGCATGACATCGACGTGACCGTTTTTTACGAAGTATTGCTAGGAGACAACCCAATATAATGGCCCTGGAAATGGTTCAAATACTCATCTGACCACCAATTATTGTTAGTGAGTGACCAAACTGGGAGGAGAAGTCAACATGAAGTCGGTCTTCACTCTCGCACACCACTTCGAGTTTCAGCTTTGCAGCGTGCCAATCGTGGACGAAGAATTTTATGGATTCGAGATCTTTTGGCATGGAGTGACGAGCAGCAGTAGGAACCCAAGAGGGTTTTGACCTCCATACAAACTTTTTCTGTTCTGTAGATAGTTTTTGAGTTATGAAGAATGTAATATAATATCCCTAGACAGTGTTGATGTGTGTACATATAAGTATGTAGAGTTACGAGTAGATATAATAATTTGTATTGTATGAAAGATCTATTTTTCTTTTTACGAGAAACTGTAAAAACTAAATTACTTATCTTATTTTATTATATTTGTTAAAAAAGGTTTCTAATAAAAATGTGTGAAAGGTATTCTTTGAATTAATAATACAATGATTGAAGCTAAAACGTATAGAAAAACAGAGTTCGAGTATTTATTATAAAAAAACTATAACATTTTTGATTTTAAAACTAATCAATGTAAATTATAAACGTCAAGATCACATAAATCGTAACCCCGATTTAGCTAACTGGAAATCGAACCCACGACCTTTCGGGTTATGCTTCTCTACCCGTCAACTCTACGTAAAGATCCGTGGAAGCGCTAGACGCTAGACGCCTCCCGCTTTTAATTCTCTTAATGGAATAGGGTGTAGGACATAAGATACATGGAGATGTCTTAGCGGATAATCATTGTACCATACTTGTTGCAAGCACATTCTTAGCCACGTTTAATGGAAATCCTTCCAGCCATTTATGGAGATGATCAACTGCCTGCCAAAACGGTAAAAGATACAGAGGTGGTGCTGTGACTAAAATAATTTACACCCTGGGCAGATTTAAGTTAGGCTGCAGGCTCCGGAATGAAATATCAATTGTGTCTCATAACCCGGAGCCTGAGAGGTTAAAAAGCTTTAAACAAAACTGAAATTAAACATAAAAAACCTCGACACATAAAACTAACTTTAAAAAATAATAACATCAAGTTATACCTACTGGGTGGAAAGACATTAGACAAAAGGCAGTAGGGGCATAGGGGCAGGTACCATAATCGTTGTAGCTATATGAAAACGATCTTAAGGAACCATCCTTAATTTTTTGAGAAATTTTGAACAGCTTTCACAGATTTAGAAAAAATTTACTGCTAGTAGGCAAACGGTCGGTTTGAAAAAAAAATTATACCAATCGATTCTGTTTTTCATGAGGATTAAATCACTCTAAAATACCAACTTAGGTCTAGAAAAGTCAGAAATCGCTATAAACGCAAAAAACTCGCTTCCCGCGTCACACTCTGCCGTATCCGCTTCACTGACGACTACCTTTGTTGATGCAACTTATTTTCTTAGCGAATGTATGGAAATACTTTTTCGCGATTTCTAACTTTTCTAGTACTCATACCTACCTCAGTTAGTGTCTTAGACTATGTTGATCCTCATAAGAAACAGGATCGATTGTATTGCCGATTTTTTTTTTAAATCCGTGAATGCAGTTCAAAATAAAAAAAAAAATTAAGGTTGGTTTCAAGAACGTTTTCAGCAATAACGGTTAAGGTACCTACCCTTTATGCCCCGTTTTAACTTTCCACCCCACCCTGTATAGGTAGACGCGTCGGGGGGCTAAGTTGATGGATTTACACCTAAGCTCGTCACATGTATAGCGATACTAAACGGTCCCCCGACGTCTATTATGATGGCTCTCTGATTTAAAAAAAAAATGTTTTTATATAGTAACCAAGCCCATAGTAAATTTTTAAGAACATGACATGTTCTGACATCTGACATTGTCAAATGTGTCTGTTTTGTTTTCCTACAGTTTCGTCAAATCGACAAATTACTTTAAAAAAAAAGACGGGTTGCACTCCGGGAGTGCCGGCAGAAGTGAAAACTTGATTATTAACGTTGAGCATGTTTGATATTTTGGAATGGTTAGGGAATAATTTTGCACCAATTGCTTTATCAGTATAAAAGTACTATCATTTATGTGGTAGAATACAATATTCATTTAATGCGCTATCGTACACAAACATGACAAACCATATTAAAGTAAACGTTAAGTTAGGTAATAAGATATAAGAAAACATTAGTTATTATAGAGAATCGAAAAATATATATTGACAATAAAACAAGAGACAAGTAAAAGACATTATCAACAGTCTGTCGCTAAGCAACCGAGACCATAGTCAACCTGTCACCTCAACATTCTCCATCCGTCCTACGCTTTTTCGATCAGGTCACGTGTCCTGACGCGAGTTTAAGATTTTATACCCATTACAGAAAAAGTGCTCAACGCCGCTAAAGAAGTTTTCACTTCAAAAACATACTAAATTTAGGCCTCTTTCCTGAGTTCGAAGTTATATTTTACTGGTCATTTCTTGAGACGTCTCCATGCATCCCTTCATCTGATTTCGAGCGTCCCTTCCATTGTTCGGGAGCGTACCTTTCAAGCTCTTGTTGTCTGTTCTGAAGACATCACCGTAGTATACCCAGTTTCAGATCTATCGATAGAAGAATGGCTAATAGATAAACTAACTTCACTAACAGAAAAAGCAGGTCAAAGCCAAATAAGTAGTATCATTTTGCATGGATGGAACCAATGTGTTTTAAAATAGCTTTATATAATTATAAAGTCACATTGGTTTCATGCAAACTTAAAAATGTAGAGAGGGAACATAAGTTACTTAACTTGGATAAGTTAAAAAAACGTATACTTACTTGCTAAAACGTTTAAGCTTGTTTATCCGTACAGAACACAACTTTACATTTATACTAATATTATAAAGAGGAAAGATTTGATTGTTTGTTTGCATTTAATAGTTTGGGAAACTACTGAATGGATTTGGATGAAATTTGGTACACAGATAGTAGATAGCCTTGGTATGAACATAGGATACTTTTCATCCCGATATTCCTACGGGAACGGGAACCACGGGAGTGATACCGCTTGTACCTAATACTTAAGTAATCGTAATTTGTAAAAATCCTAAACGGACTATAAGTATAAAACGTGTTTTTAATAAACACATTTAGTTGTGTTCGTACTATTTTCGGTTCGTTGTTTGTTATTTTTCAGTGAACAATACCTACTCGTGAAAATTGTAAATGTGCTTTATGTTTTTGGGTGTCATTATATTGATTTATTTTTTAGAAGTTAAGTGACATTCGGACATGAATGATACTATACAAACTAGTTTTCATCTTTACCGTTAGTAACCACCTTGGCACCATATGCCTTCCTCCACAACTCTGTCAACCCTACCAAAGCTTTCTAAATCGCTGAAGGTAGAGTTTCCACTTTGCTACCGAGTTGATAAGTTTTGTGACTGTGTTAGCAGATAGATGTGAAGGCCGAAAGCTCCCAACAAAATTATTGATGTTCTCTTATCTCTGAGTTAAGTTTATCGATTCAGTACTGGGAGAAAACTGTCGTAAGTAGCATGCCATGTAAATGATAGCATGAGCTTTTGAGATACCGAGTTATCGATATATACATGAAAGTATAGGGAAAATCGAATCGATAACAATAATATAACGGTACCCGATGTTTTAAAACAATCATTCCGATAGAACTTTTTTATTTTTCTGATTAAAATAAAGACATGAAATATAATATTACATGAAATTATTTTAAAAATATATAAATATATATTTATTATGAACGACAGGGAGACTCTTAGCCTTCATCATACCTGATGTTAAGTATTTATAAGGCTAAAGATGGAAGCGAGCCTCTCCCGGAATCCCCAATCACTGAGGAACTGGCTATCCTATTTTTAACTGGCGGAACACAACAATGCTGAAAACGTTGTTCTTATGGCGTCAGACTTGGATAAGATGGTGGTAGCTAGCCAGACAGACTTACAACAAGTCTACCACCAACCAAACCGAATACAAATAAATAAAATGTGAGTAAGAGTCCGTTTCACGACACAATACCGGTAGGTGTGGCGCTTCGGTCACCTTCAACATTCGAATATGAGCTCTATTCCTATACCTAGAGATATTCTTATTTCTAATCACAATTTACTTCAGTAATAAGTATTCCGTAAAATTTTACAAATGAAACGAAGTCTAGAATTCATTGCGGGTTTTGCATAAATACGTGAAAATGTACTAAAATAAGTAAGTACGTAATACAAAAAACATTTTATAAAAAAAAAACCGACTTCAAAAAGTAAAAAATAAAACTTTTGGAGACGGTGCCAGCCAAGGCATTCTACATTGCACTTCTATTAACTATATAATTTTTTGACCTTAGATAGCTAGCACCGACTCCAAAAGTTTGAATTTTTGCTTTTTGAAGTCGGTTTGAACTTTTTTTATAAAATGTTTTTATTTCAGATTTTTTTGTTACATCATGTGCCGTTACTTACACTAAAAATCAGCCCATACACAACAATTATGTCATCTAGATCTAGATGATCATCTAGATGAACTAGAACTACTAGCCAGATCTTCGTAAAAATTATATGGGACCACACATAAACCATTTACTTTCAGATAAAAAAAAGAATAATAAAAATCTGTTAACAACTGGCGAAGTTATGGTAAAACATACATAAAAAAAACCGTCGAATTGAGAACCTCCTCCTTTTTTTGAAGTCGGTTAAAAAGTGCAGTACTTATGTTACTGCACTTTTTTGAGGTGTTCCTCAAGTGTCATGTGTGTTGTGTTGCACTCTTTACACTTGTGAGGCAGGCATCGAATCTGGGATGGGAGCGTTTGATTTGATAATTAGAGAACATCGGGGTCTGGCGGCGTATCGGCGGATATCGGCAGACGAGTGCCTGATACTACCGGCGGGCGGCGTCTTGAGAGTTGGGTGACCATGCGCGCTGTGAATTGGAGGTAAGTTTTTTTTTAAATTATTAATAGAATTGTATCTTCAGTAAAATATTAGTCAGATTTATACTGAGCAGTTGTTTCTTTGTGTTTGCTAATCTCTGAAGTCCCCATAAGATTTTTGCATCTTTTGACTAGAAAAAAATTGGACCTACTATAAACATGAAGAAATTCGGTTTAATAAATACAAATAAATAAATGAAATGTAGGTAAATGCCTTATTTCATAAACACGAGTACAATAAGTAATCAAAAAGTGCAGCAACATTTCAACTGTCATGTTTGTTGTGCTGCACTCTTTACACTTATGAGGCAGGCAGGCATCGAATCTGGGAGCGTTTGATTTGATTATAGAATACCGGTGTCTGGCGGAGTATCAGCGGATATCGGCGGACGAGTGGCTCCAATACAGGTAAGTATTGTATCTGTTGTAACATAATCGGTTAGATTTATACTGACCAGTTGTTTGTTTGAGTTTCATCGTATCTCTGGAAGTACCCGTTACATTTTTATATCTTTTGATTACAATTGGATGTTTACAATCCTAATCCTAACCAATATTATGAATTCGAAAGTGTGTTTGTTTGTCCTTCCTTCACACCCTAACTAAGCAACCAATCGACTTGTTTTTTGCTAACATAGGCATGACATGACGACAAAAAAAAGATAAAATCGGAAGGTGCCAACTCTAACGCAGTCGCGAGTTTTGCACTCGCCAGCTGACGAAAAACACCTATAATTGTTCCCACATTTGTCCTACCGCCATCTCTTAGTGCATTATTGTTTCAATTTTACAATGATTTTCTGTACTACGAATCTCTTAAAGTAAGCTTATTTTTTGACGGAAGTTTTGTGACGTCTTCGGTCAATCATCGCCTCCATTGTGAAGTGTCAAAATGTCAAAACTTCAATAAAAACAAAACGCAAACAAAAAGTTCATAAGACATGACGGTCTCTAATAGATAATGGTAGGCTGGCAGGTCTACCAACACTTCCTAAATCACTGAACGTAGAGTTTCCACTTTGCTACCGATTTGATAATTTTCGTAACTGAGTTAGCCTGCGAATTTAGCAGATAGCTGTGAAGGCCGAAAGCTCCCAACAAAATTATCGATGTTCTCTTATCACGGAGTTGACTTTATCGATTCAGTACTGAGAGAAAACTGTTTCGAGCAGCATGTTAATGATAGCATGAGCTTTTGAGATAACGTGCTATCGATAGGTATATGGGAAAGTATAGAAAAAATCGAATCGGTAACAGTAATCGAACAGTACCCGATGTTTGAAAACAATCATTAAAACTTTTTTATTTTTTGCTCGCAGAAGCAAGGATGCAGAAACTACTGCCATCCCAAGAGATTTCACCCAAAAACCATAAAGCGCACAGCACGGATGCGCACCAACCAGCTTGGGGTCCATAAACTTAAAGAGCAAGGTCTCCCCACCGAGCTCGTGACCCACTAGAGCGTCCTACCCGTAATTTTCCTCCTCCATATGGACGCGTAGTCCTTTCGGGTCTCCGCATTCGAAGAGAGATTTATCGCACACTTTGCGTCATCTTAGGCCATTGTCTGTCTTAGAGCGTCGGCCTCTAAGAGACTCGTGTGTACTACGTTCCGGTTTCTGCTTCTATGTAAAACATAAAAGCGTAGTCCTCGATTTCCACATTATCGCTCAAAATGTGAGTTTCCAAGGGAAACTAGGCGCGCCTATCGCGCTTATCCCTCAGTCCTCACTGTTTTCGAGCGTCCGCCTATAAGCGACTTTCGCTTCCCTCAAGTGTACTTTCTTCCGGTTTCCGCGTCTATCTAAGTCATAGAGCGTACTCCCTCTCAGATTTTTACAATCGAACGCGTACTATCCGAAAGGTTTCCGTTTCCGTGTAAACATAGAAACGTAGTCCCTCTCAAACCTCCACAACCGTTCGAGAGCGGTTGCCCACCGCTCTGGTTTTGGTTCACGCCGGCAAGCCGGTAGCTCCCATATCTGGAGGCCATTCCCCTATCCACCTCCTGATGACGCGCCGAATAGCAGACCAGAAACTGCCACGGGTGACGAATGACGAATAACACCTACTCGGGCCCATTCCTACAAGATCAAAGAAGGCGGCGGTGCCCGCACACAGCCACTTCAATTCGAGTACTTTCTAAATTCTTGTAATATTTATAAAATCACTGCATATTTAGATATTAGGTATTTTATTCTCAAGCACTTTCTGATAAAAGTAACTACTATACAATATGATTTTTTCCCACATTTGTCCTACAACGCCAGGTCTCATAGTGCCCCTACTCGAGCGCATTCCCACAAGATCAAAGCGGGCGGCGCCGGCGGCGCCCGCGCACAGCCACTTCAATTCGAGTGGCGCGCAAATAGGAATCTATTTATGGGCCTGAGCTACATTTAAAGTATGCCGCTACTACAGGCTGATATCCTAACTAATAGATCTAGAAAAAAGAAAATCCTAATCCTAACTAATATTATAAATGCGAAAGTGTTTTTGTTTGTCCTTTCTTGACGGCCTTACTAAGCAACCAATCGACTTGATTTTTGGCATAGGTAGTTGGCAAAGAACGGAGAGTAACATAGGCTACTTTTTATCCCGATATTCCCACGGGAACGGGATCCACGCCGGTGAGACTCCGAGGGGAAGCTAGTTTAAAATAATACGCGACATTGTCCGCCCGGAGTTCTGGGTTCGGTTTTTCCACCCAGAATAAACAGTGTTGTATTGTAAGCGAGTTTTCACGCTTTTCCCTGGCATATATAACTTCTTGCCACTCAACCATTCACAGTGTGTCACGATTCAGTGGGACTCGTTGCGAATAAAGGCTTACTACGATCCTTACATACACTCGGCTGCAAAGAAATCTAGCCACTGCGTTTTTTTCATACAAACATGCTCACTTCACGCTCTAATAAATAAAAAAGTATGTGTATTTCTGCAAAGATTTGGGTGTTTATGGCGAGGTCATTTTTCAACTAACAAATCAGCATTTAAAACAACTGAAAACATTTCTTCATTTTCTAAGTTTCAATGAAACAAATGTTTAATTTTGATCCCATATAAAGTTGCAGGAAACCTGATTGAGTGTATTTCTTTTACTTACTTTACACGTGAAACTGAATTTTGGGGACTTTTATTCGTAAGTCGAGTATTCGACTCATAATCACATACATCGACGTACCAATTTTTACATAACGGTTTATACTTTTTGAATAATGAGACTGTGTATGTATGTATGAATATAACGCAGTGGTTCGATTACTTTGCAGCCGAGTGTAGGTATCGCTCTTGACTCTTCCTCACTTCTCATATTCATGATAACCTAGTAGATTTAGAGAAAAAAATAGTTTTAACTATTATTATTAGGTAGTCGCAGTGAAGGCACCTTGAAAGTTACTCATGGATGCAAAACTCTTCTCAGGAGAATGAGTGTTAATTGTATGGGACCTCAAATTTATAATAAAATCCCTCTGACCATTCGCACGATCAAAGATAACAAAAAATTTAAAACTGCGCTCAATGGCTACCTTGCTGACAAAGTGTATTATGACATTAGCTTATTTTTAAATGATAAAATAGACATCTAGATATAGGTAGTTAGTCGTAAGTTTAATAATAATTATAAGGACATTGACATTTCATATATTGACATTTTATTTTAGTAAAATTTTATAATAATCAAATAATTGCGTTTATAGTGGTGTATTGTATACTTACAAGATATTAATGTTCATATACCTTTAAGGTGAATCATGGCTGTAACTTTTTTTTTTCTGTATCTAACTGACATCTTTGTAATACCCATGTTTATGAATGAATAAATAATATGAATATGAAAAATATGAATATGAATATGAATACGATCAGTCTGTCAAGCGCGGCCATGAACGCTACAGATTCAAAGTTATGTTAGTTGATACAAGTTTAATTTGGCAACAAATGCTTTTCTTTCTTCAATAATATTTAAGAACTTATAAAACTGAACAATTTACACTCCTCGCACAAAATTTAAGCAATAGATTTGTGATTGGTGGTCTCAATGCAAAGTAGGGGGTTATAGACGGCTGAAGTGGGGGGTGGCAGGATATGAGTCGGCATTTGAATGATATTGCTTCGGCGCAAACACTCGTTGTAGCACTGGTCTGATACTCGGTTTAATAAAACGTTTTGGTATAGGTACCTACTCGATACTAAAGGCTGAGAAAATTAAATTGTGAAGTGAGAACTTTAGCGGTTTATTATTGCTGTTAGCTGCTCCCAAATATATAAATTAGTTTTAAAATATATTACTCTTTTTAATAGTTAAAAGTATAATAATAATATTTTTTGTATACCTCTATATTATATTTCCATGAAAATTCCTATTTGCATTTAAATGTCAGAGTGCTAATGACTGGGGGGGGGGGGGGGGGGGGGGGTGCCAAGATTAGTACAGGATACCCTACTTACACTTACATTCATCCCGCGACTACGGCTCCTGAAAGAGACGAAGTGTCAGGAAATCCAAAAGAGATTAGTTAAAGTTGTTTGAAATGAATAAATAAAAAATAGTTTTTTTTTAATTTAGATCGGGGAGACTAATGAGTTCTTAAAATATGGAAGTGCAAGGAGGTGCGTATTATTTTTATTTTACAGGTAGGTACGGAAACAGGGGTCATGTGATCGATGTCTGACTTTTATTTAACAGTAAGTATGTACTCATGTATGTACTTACAAGCAGTTTTAATATGAAAACGTAAACTTTGCGTTGTCTAAAGTACTTACCTTGAATAACGTAAATCTAAAATGGGAACCATAACACAAAGTAACATACACTGTAAACTAAAAATACAAAAACGTTAGTGGGCACACTCGCGAGCTCGTAAAGGAAATAAAATTATAAATATACCTTCTAACCCCGAAAGCTTTTAGCATATCTCTTACTAAAATGGCCGTCAAAATAACGCCCGGCAATGGCGGACGGGACGGATCAAAAATGATGAGTCGCTCCGAAATTACCTACGTTTCCGATGAGTGGCAGAAAATGCTTTTAACTTTTAACACGAAATAAGGGTATTCTCGTGCGGTTAATTTTGATGTAGTTTGTAACTTTCCGATGTCTAATTTTCTTTTGCTGTGAATTTCTTTTGTTAATGGATGTTAATCTTTAAGCTGCTAGCACGTATTTCTTCATAGACAAGCGAACATTGACTGACTAACGTTCAGTTTCAATAAACTATCCACAGTAAGCTTAGTAACGGTCGGTTTCAATCGCCTATCCACGGTAAGACTTAGGCTTACTAGAGTTTTGTTACCTAGATATTTTTGTTAATCAGCCCAAAATAACTCAAAAAAAAACAGCGGTTGCTAAGTAATGTAACCAAGATAAGCCTATCTCTTGTTAGAGGCAGATTATTGAAACCGGCCGTAAGAGATACTTAGGCTCACTAGAGCTTTGTTGTCTAGATATTTTTGTAAATCAGTCCAAAATAACAGCGGTTGCTTAGTAGCGTAACCAAGATAGCGTAAACCTATCTCCTAGGAAATTAAAAATTATATATTTTCAATCCCATGTAGTCCGGTAGTTAACTGAAAACCCCAAAAAAGTTGGATTAAGTTTCTTTTTACTTTTGAATATTTAAAAGGATATGTTAAGCTTCAAGAAAGTGGATGATGACATTCCGTCACCTTTGGGCAACTCGAGATTTTTAATACTAGCGTCTGCCCCAGGTTTTTTTTTTTACCTTTCCTGTAAGAATATCGGGATAAAAGTATCCTATGTTCCAGTTTAGGCTATAAACTATCTGTATGCCAAAGGACAATGAAAAAAAGCGTCCAAAAGCCAAAAGATTTCAATAATAAATACATCTTGACTGCCTGATGATTTCCTACTATGACGTCATTCGCCGTAGGAATGGGGTTTTCATGCAAAAACCGTTGGAAGTTGCGTTCATCGTAAATATCAGTAGGTTAAAACTACAGTTATTCTCGCTTGAATTGCATAAAAACAGAATACTTTTTAGGGTTCCGAACCTCTAAAGAAAAAAAAGAACCCTTATAGGATAGCTTTGTTGTCCGCCTGTCCGTCCGTCCGTTTGTCCTTTTATCTCAATATATTCAGGTCAACAGTATGGTGAAGGAGTAAAAAAATTAAACTTGTAAATTAACGTAAAAAAGATAGGACCGTTAATGTCGAAAAAAACGTAGGTATATCGACACCCTCACGGAAATCAAATATTTTGCAAGTAATATCGTCTTTTACTGCGAACGCAGGAAAAAATCTAAAAGCTATAAATTTTTAATGAAATCATATTAATATAGTCGTTAGTTTTGGAATCACAATTTCCGGAAAACATCGGGCACGCGTTTAGGTATTGAGTTGAAATTAAAACCAGATATTCACGTTAGAATTCTCTTCAAGCTATTAAAAAATCAAACTTCAAAATTACCGTAAAAAAAGGTAAGGGCATTTATGCCGCAAAAACGTATACTTTGACACTCTCGAGGGAATCAAAATTCATAGGATACTTTTCGTTGACCTAGCACTATGAAATTTGGCAAAAAGTGTCGTCTTTTACTACAAGTACAGGAAAAATCTGAAAACTAGACATTTGTAATTAAATCATGAAAAAAAATTACTTTAATTTTGGAAACTGAGTTTCGGGAACTTCGAAAAAACTGCGAGACTCAATTCCTGAACTATTTATTATATTATGTACCTAGGTTGCAGTGGCGAGGGGTTAAAATATGGCTAAGGTAAGCGGTACCCAAAATTTCTCCAAAAATTCTCTCAACTGGCGGATCAGTGGGATAGGATTTCTAAAAGGGAAGAATCGGTATGTTTGGACCTTCGCTATTGCTAGGTAGGTAGTACCTACTCATTTGTGCGGAACCCTCAGTGGGCGAGTCCGACTCGCACTTGTCCGGTTTTTGTTTAGTTCCAATACGAAAAGTAGTTTCGGATTTACAAAGCGCTTCTGACGTCATTCGTAGTATACTGTATCTAAAACTTTTATCTTGGGAAAATAATAAAAACATACATTTTTTTTCATTTTTCATGTCTATACTAATATTATAAAGAGGAAAGATTTGATTATTTGTTTGTTCACAACGAATAAACTCAAAAGCTATACTGAAAGGATTTTGATAAATATATTTGGATTTGGTATACAGATAGTAGAAAGCCTGACTACAAAGGATACTTTTTAACCCGATATTGCCACGGGAAGGGGAACCATGCGGGTGAAATAACTAATAAATGAGAGTCCATAATGTAATAGAGCTGTTTGTTTGCTTTTTTTCTATTTTTATTAATTATTTTATTACTAATATATAGTCCCTGCATTATTAAAAAAAAATACCCATAGCGATTTTTTGATTAAAAATGGTTGTCTTTTCATGGGACGACACAATAATATGGTGGGTTGGGACTGGAACAGAGCCCATACAATAACAACAACAATGGTTTTTTTTTGACGAATTAGAGCTATTTTTAGCCAGAATTAATGGGAAAAATACGAAAAGCGCATTCTTACTCATCACTTTGTAATTACTTTTTAGGAAAAACCTACTTTAAAAAACAGCGAGCGGGCAGGAACAACTAGTTGAATTAGGTGTCTATTAAAATAAACATATAATTTAAATAAAGACATCTGAATGACACTCAAGGTGACTGCAAAAAATTGCATCGTCAAAAACTTAGTTATACCTAATTGCTATTAAAAAAAATACATTTAGTTAATTTTATATAATGTACATGTATGAGAAATGTTGATTCCCAAACCAGCTATAAAAACGAAAAAACTGACCACAGACAACAGATAGCGGTTGAAAACAATAGCATCGTTTTCGAAAAATAAAACGTTCCAAATTCAAAGTGGAAGCCGCCATTGGCCACAATGGCTGCCGCCGAACTGTCAGATTTGACAGACCGATAAAAACCTTTTCGGATCGTCAAGTGCAGAAGTTGAAAACAGTTTTATGAAAAATGCTCTTTATTATATTACGAGATACAATAAAGATTTAATGGAATACCGTCGTAATAGAAACGAGATACATCTGCTTGATAGGTTTGTGTCTGTCGATGTTATCTTTGTGGCTGTATCGAATTGAAACAATGGACGAATTAAACGGTTCTCAATCGACACGGAGAATAAGAGCTTTTTTAGTTAGGTAAGTATGTGAATTTGGTACTATGTTTATGTAACTTACGAATTGCATTTTGTGAAACTGCTTCCGTTGAACAGTGTGTGGTTCGAACGCAATATTTAAAATTTTGTAATAATGTAGGTACTGTTATAACATTCCCATTCTGAACTGGGAATGAAAGAAAAACATAGAATATGCCAGCTGTTAGCTTTCCAGCCCAGATATTACTTACCTATCTAGGTATATGTCTATCAGCGGACAGGGTATAGACACGACCAAGACAATTAGGGGCATAACAGCCAAGAAAAATCTACAACAAGTTACTGAAAACCATAACTTCAAGAAGCGCCTAACAATGAGATAATCACTATACAACTAATCAATCAATTAACAGGGCAAATGTGGTGATAGAGGCGGGAGACGGGCGCCAAAAGTCTGAAGCCGTATACCTATCATGCGCCTAATTGTTTTGGTAATGTAAGTAGTACTTTTATTATAAGTATATGTCGTGGCAACCTGTCACTATTGCTTCCGGACAACGTCTTAGTCCCACAAATGCCAAATTTGGCGTCGTTGAGGGGGTGTTTGGCTTGAGCGAGATATTTATACATTTGTCTCTCTAGCTACACATTTGATGCTCTGTCAAACCTGCAAAGGATTTATGGCTTAAAAGTATCAGTAGGTATTCGTGTATCTTCTTACGTTTTCAATGATACTTATCGGGTATGTACTATTTTGCCACATGATGTGTGCTCGTAGTGTTGCTAATAATGTTTTTTCTTTCTTCCTTTCTTTTAATCACTTGAGTAGCTGATAAAATGTTTTCATGCTGTCACCTTCTCTAAGGTGCAGGGTTCTATTCCCCACTCGAGTTGGTGTAAAAAAGGAGAGTAGGTAGGTACTTAAAAGGCGGCCGCGGCCCAAAGTTAATTAAGAAATTAAAGATGTTTTTATTGAATTTTATATAGCTAGACCTAATATTTGATTTTGGTCTAACTCTAAACTTTTCAATACTCTTCTCTACATTTTTTTCGTATTTGTAGCAATTGTTTTGATTACAAACTAGAAGACATAAACCATAATTAAACATACAACTTTTTATTTTAGTGAAATGTAGAAGAACAATCTCTTTTATTTCAAACATATTACCTAAAAAAACGTTTAGGTATCCCTTTTTTAATCTACCAAAGGTGAATAACTGAACCGAATTATCACACGTTACCCTGTTACGAAATGTTCTATTTTAACACCTAACACAGACAACCTTGACATCCCATCACAATATCGATTACTTTAATGGCAGCTGCCGATTGATCTACTTACACCAACTAAACAATGTTAAAAAATATTATAACTCATAATGGTTAACGCCGAAATATTTACAAGACACCGAGTCATAAACAATCTTATTTTCGTATCTTGAACCTGCGCGCGAGTGTCTACGACCAACCAATGGGAGGCCGCGACGCCTACCTCAAAGGAAAAGGGCGTGGCCTTGAGCATAAAACCTTTTTAAATAATTACAAGATGAATTGATAAATTATATTTCTGCTCGTCATTCCTTTTTGTGGGAATATGTCAAAATATTTTCGACCTCTTTTTTCTGTAATTGTATGTCGAATCTGTCAGATGGAAAGTGGACTCTATCTCGTTACAATAAGACTCGAGTGAAATGGGTTTTTATTGCCTAGTTTTGTAGCATTGTGGTTCTTTTTTTAGATGAATTAACGGTCTCAAATGTATGATTTGCTGCGTTTTATGGAATCGAATTGGCCTCCTTTCGTAAAGTGGCTTTTGGGGTTATTAGCTTGAACTCTAATGTCACAATGACTCAAATGTATTGACAAGGCCATATTTTTTTTTAACTTAAAAGGAAAGTGAAATATAGAGTCGATTTTTTTGTGTAACTTAATTACACAGTCACGTCACGATTGTGTAGAGTTCGACAGACAAACGCGTCCATTGATTTTATTACAAGAAAGTGAATTTTAGTATATTTTATTCCAGTTGACTGATGGTTGTCAAATCGAAATAGGTGGTCCGCCTCTGTGGTCTAGTGGTATAACCACCGGTATCAGACCCAGGGATCCCAGGTTCGATTCCTAGCGGGGGTACATATTGTATTCGGTTTGGTTGGTGGTAGGACTTGTTGTAAGTCTGCATGGCTAGCTACCACCATATTTTCTAAGTCTGATGCCATAGCAACAATGTTTTCAGCATTGTTGTGTTCCGGCAGTTAGAGATAAGATAGCCAGATCCTCAGTGGCTGAGGATTCCGGGAGAGGGTCGCTGCCATCTTCAGCCTTATCAAAACTTAACATCAGGTATGAAGAAGCCTAAGTGTCTCCCCGTCGTTTTTTAAAAAAGGTGGTATTTATAGTACTGAAGTAAGTTTATTCTTTTGTTATTTTTAATGTAAAAAAAAACATGATAATAAAAATTAAGTACTATGTACAATGTTTGTGTGGACAAAAATCATGTCGAATTCCCATGTCATACCCACTATAGTTCACGTTGGGAACACTACACTCGAAGTTGTTGACCACTACGTTTACCTTGGACAGTCAATCCAGTTAGGTAAGTCCAACTTCGAGAAAGAGATCTCCCGTCGAATCCAACTCGGTTGGGCAGATTTTGCTAGCAAAACCTTTTGGGACTTGCCACTGTAGAAAAAAGTAATCCTTGTTTTTAACTATAACTCCTAACAATGCTCAATCACCTATCCCAATAATCGTAACCGCGTCGAATCGCGCACGTCACGTCCTCGTGGGAGCGTCGCCGTGACGGAGCCGACACGTGGCGACGACGGTGCCTGATGAGCGGGGCGCTCTCCACGGTATTGCCTGGGCGTGAGACCCGGACTCTTTTATTTTGACCAGAACTAATTTTAAGAGGGGTGATGACTTTAAAATTACGTTATTTTTCATGGTTTGCGTTAAAAAAATAATTAATATATTTGGAGTCCGACATAATTTTTACAGCCGGCTGTGGAGCATCATGGGGATTGACCACCTCTCTCCCCGCGTCCAAAGGTTGCCCACAAGCCACAGGCAAAGAAATAAAAGTGTATGAATGAAAAAAAAAAATGCGAATATAATGTAAAGAGAAAATATGTAAGTACAATCTATATGTTATAACTGAAATTAGCACGGACAGTGGAATTATACGTAAAAACAAAATTTGAGAGGCAACTAGCTACTCGTAGCTAGTAATCTTGAAAAAGAGGGGAAAGTATTATAGTGCCCTATTGCCATACTAAACAGGATTTTAGATGAGGAGCCCGGTAACACAGTGGTTTAGCACATTCACGGTAATTAGGCAACTTCTGCTAGGAACGGTCATAGGATATGAGGCTTATTTTTTTTATGAACAAACGAGGATACGCTTAGGTCCTAGCCTCAACATACTTGATGTTAAGGAATGGGATATGGGGCTGAAGGTGGAAGTGCGTAACTCCCGGAATCCTCAACCCCTGAGGAGTTGGCAAGTTTATCTAGTGTAACTTCTGGAACATAAACATGCTGATAACATTGTTGTTAAGACGTACTGCGCGCACCCCAAATAGAATTGGGGTAAGGTCAAGAAAATTACTTATAAAACAAATAGGATGAGAGATCTGGGTAATAACACCAAAGGTTTTCCAATCAGCACTTAATTCAATTTCCTCTATTCGCCCTCACAGACATTGAATTTAAAAAATATGCCTCCAATATTTATCCGGCCAATAGCCCCTAACCCAATGTTTGCTTACAAGCAATTTCGCTAATGCACCACAGCACAACTGCAACCGCATGTAACATTCATGAGTATAATCATAATATTAATCTATTGGTTTCATCGCGTCTGGGTAGGGGACTGGGACGGCTTAGCGACATACTTTCTTATAAGACTGATGTATGATGCAGTTTTTGTAAACTGAATCCACAAAATAAAAATTCTACAAATATTTAATAGGTACGCGCCAAAATGTGAGAAACTTGCTACCTCTATTATAGATTTTGAGATCCCAGATATTACTTACTTCCTACAAACAAAGTTACAATTTTAACCTCTTTATAATTTTCTAAACGTCTTCGAGTGATACTGCTATAAAAATACTGTAATGTGATAGCAAACATTGGATTAAGTGTGGAATGCTATGAATGTGAAGAAAGGAAATGCCAACCCTAAATAGACTAAGATGAGAAACAACCTTTACTAGAATCTCGGCTTGAACCTAGCTAATATTTTCCAAGGATTTCTAGTTATACCCGTGATTTTTTAATTACCAGAGAGACTTTAGAAGGTACACATTCATCAACACGAGACGATGCAACAACGAAATCGCATAAATAATCGATGAAATTGATGGTCCATAGAGTACCATATCTATTCGATCCAAATGCATGGAACAGCTGATTTTTGGAGATCACTTTGTTTTCTCTTTAGTAAAAATTTCTAGTATTGATGGCTACCACAACTTTTTAAAGTGTATCTAGTAATAAAAAATGACGGTGTATAGTTTGTGTCAAATACCAAAGAATACCAGTTTTTTTATGAACAACGGGGAGACTCTTTGCCTTCCTCATACCTTATGTTAAGTATTAATAAGGCTGAAGATGGTTGCGAGCCTCTCCCGGAATCCTCAATCACTGGGGAACTGGCTATCTTATCTCTAACTGCCGGAACACAACAATGCTGAAAACATTGTTAGTATGGCGTCATACTTAGATAAGATGGTGGTAGCCAGCCAGGCGGACTTACAACAAGTCCTACCACCAACCAAACCGATTACAATATTCCCGCTGGGAATCGAACCCGGGACCCCTGGGTCTGATACCGGTGGTTGTACCACTAGACCACAGAGGCGTTTGCCCTTATCATAAGCCTTTAATAACTTTTTAAACAAAAGTAAAAAAAATACAGTCTTAACATTCTAATAAGATAGACACCCTTGCTGGGGTGGCCCGTTCAGATGTGTCGGATTAAATGCGCCGGCACATATGGATTAGTTCGATCGGAGTGGTGAGAGGCCTTAACATTTTGTTTAATTCTGCCTTTTCAAAAACATGAGGGGTGGTGTGTGTGCTTAAAGATTTGCACATTATTGTGGAATGTAATTATTGTAAAATCGCTGGACACACAATGAAACAAAAACTTGTTCCATTGTGGTAATTTTGTTTGGAAGTTATTAATGTAAACAGAGAAGCATAAAACATTAGAAATTAACTAATAGAAACGTATTTTCAATCAAAAAACAGTCGGCTTTAATTTACCCTTTGAAGTTTTAACAAAAACATAATTATCATTAAAAAGTCATGTCATCAACTATGGTCTGTTCAAAAAGAAACAAGAACTAAATTAAATAACATAAAATCTCTATCTAGTACTTATTAATAAACCAAACATTCCGAAAACGTTTTACATGGTTCTCCTGTATGTCAGACGGAATTAAGCTATTATTGAATACTATTAACATTTTCATAGCGTTTGAAACGCTACCCAACTGTTTGTTCTAGGACCACCGAAGCGTAACAAAGTGCTTCTCAGCAATCGTCAGGCGTAATTAGTTGGCTAAGTGTTGTCCGTCCAGCATCGGACGAATACAATGGCCAATCAGGAAACACGGAAACACTTTTAGGTTAAGTGTTCTGGGAAACAACTGATTGTGTCGCATTGCAACTGTTGGTGAAACGCTGATTTTCTTTAAAGTGTTGGGTCATTTCGACCAGTTAGGCCCACTTGCGCCAAGCTAGGTTAACTACATTTAACCCAGAGATAATGCTACTTTTGTATGTGTCGTGGGATAATTTGATAAATCGAATTATCGCGAAAATCCTGGGGATATTGCGAAAACACTGATACCTAATTAGACAATGGTGACTACATTTCTCAATTAATATCCTTAACTCCGATTGGATTGATTGTTGTTTGCTCGCCAACTCTTATTCAGACCTTAGACTGTCATTTAAAAAAATTGTTTGCTCCAAGTCTTTCTTTGTTTTCGTGGTGTCTAAAACTCCAAATGCTTGGTTCAACGTTCAAGTCAAGGCAGAAAAACTTAATTTTCTCACTTTATTGGTTATTTATGTAGTTACATTTACAGTTGTTTGAGTTTTAACTGTTTCCAATTTCCATTACAAAATTGTGATTTCTACGAAACTAGTACCGGAAGTACGGTCAACAGCACGAACGACTTTACATTTGCACTACGAAAAAGGCCGCTATTACATTGCGAGCGACGTATGGGCGCTTTCAAAGTTAAAGTGTAAAGCCTTAGCTGCTGTTGACTGTACCTACTCAATTTGTGGTCAGTACATTTCCTTGTCGGAAACCTAGTCTCATCATATTTATAATTAAACTTAAGAACTAGTCCGTAAAAGTTAAATTCGGTATTTTAGGTCCCCAATGACAATCTCCCGTTAGAAAAAAAAAATTAAAAGGTTGTGGAAAATTTATTTTTTACTTGAAAATTGACTTTTTATTACCTGCGCTCTTTTCCCCTCTTCCTCAATTACATCCCAAATCGGAAGTATTTGTATCGTTATAATCCATCATCGCAAACGTGCTCTGAAAAATCCGCTATTTTTAAAGCAAGCGTAATGGTGCCGTAAAATGTGCGGGAAATGGGAAATCATTTATTTTCATTTAAAGTGGTTAACATTCAACTTTTTTTTATGTCTACAGTAGTAGTAGTAACTTATTTCGATACTACTTGAACTAAACATTTTGCGAACATTTTCAAAGCTCTGGAATTTATAAGCTGATATTATAATCATAGGGTTTAAATAAAACAAGGAAACTTAGGTAAAATTTTATATCTGACGGCCAGTCTATTCTGGGGCCGAGTTTATTGCTTGTTAAAATGATATAACAACTTTTTGTTATGTGATAAATATTAAACAAGAAAATATAGGTACTAGAAAAAAGCAACTAGTCTCATGTCGCCCTGACGGGATTCGAACCCGCATCCTTGGGAGTCCGGCCCAATGCACTAACCAATTATGCTACAGAGACCTATGAGGACACGTCGACAAGGGTACTAACTTTTTGTTAGTAGGTATATAAATAAGTAATCTATGCCTTTAATATATTTGTCAAAATAGCATTATTGTCTTTTTCACAAACGATTCTTTTTTTTTTTGGGGTGTTTAATATTTCGTTATCGACATACTTTTCTTTAGTTTGCCACGCTACAAGGGATGGAATAGATAGCTTTAAAACGCACCAATATTTCCCTAATAATAAATAACTTAAACGACACAACAAACCAAATTAGCCATTCACACAACCGGACGCATTAACCGCTCAACCGACATATTGTCCAAAAAATGCCAACGAAAACAATTTCCGTCGCCATCCGAGACCGCACATTAATCTAATAAACACAAAACATTTTAATGACAGCGCGGCCATCTTGCCACGCGGCAGTCACGTGGTGACGCGTGGCGCCAAATGGATACCTATTGTTAAAATAACGGGCATTTCGAGAAAGGATATTGCGAGCCATAGATGCGCTGTGAAGTAAGCGCAATTAACTCATAAATATAACACACTGTTGAACTGTCAATGAGATTGCTATCGTTCTTGTAACAATAGGTTCTAATCTGTTGTGTGTGCTTATAAATACTCTTTGGTTTGGCTATATTGAAGGATGCAAGGGTAAATTATGGCATTTCCAGTACAAACAAATCTATCAAAATTTCAGTTGCTTATCAAACGTATTTGCTATAGGTATTAAAATACTGTTTACAATTCTGAAGTACCATTTCTTATAAGATCATCATACTTATTATTAGGTACAGTCGGGGATCTTCCCGGTTGATCAGTAGTTAAGTAATTTTATAATCTTTTTCATTACAATTATCATTTAAGATAGCATTGCATCTCCCGACTATCAATGATGAACATCAGTGCTGTATTCATATTCATAATCTCCACAAATTTATAATAGTAGTACATAACATATAATGTTAGTGTTATTATAAATTCACCTATTCAAGGTACAAGGTACTCTACAACCTTCTATCGAGTAGTCTTTACAACGTTTTCATGCCACAAATAACCAAAACAGTGGTGTCTCAACTCAACTCGTTAGCTACAATATCCAATTGCATCCTGATAGTTACTTACTGTTACTGAGAGTTACATCGCAAAGTCAGATGTTATTACGTAAGCCATAAAGGTGAACGTGTACAGCTACAAATGCTGTTGGTTGTACAGTAAATTCAGTTACTTTAACATTACCGGGTATCCCAGCTGCGGTTCGATGTCCCGGTGCCACGTGCCCCCATATTGATCCCTGAGGAATCCGGGAGATATTGCTTAACACGACTGGGACATTGTAACTTGATATGTCTAACTGATGGATGCTATATTTAGAGAGTTCGCTAACCGTTAGGAAATTTTAAGGTGTTTCAGATAGAAACATTGTCAGATAGAAACATTGTCAGATAGAAACAAGTGTAACAATAGCTAAATTTAAAATTACGAAGATTCATGTTTTCGAAAGTGCATAAATACTAAGTCTCGGTAGCTCAGTGGTTAGAGCATTGAACCGGATTTCCAAAGGTCGTGGGTTCGAGTCCCATCTGAAAATTCACTTGTGGTCAAGTTGATGTTTTCCAATATTTTTCTATTTAAAATTAATCATTGCATAAATACCTTCCATCCTCACACAAGACAAGTGTGCACAGAGTTAATGTCTTTCCATTTGTTTGTTTTTTTAACCAGTATTCCTATTTATTCACCAAACGTCCATAAAGTTAACAGGTTTCTCTTTACACTAATTATTAAAATGAAAAGTAAATAATTAAGAATTAAAAATATTATATTAATTATTACAAACAGGTTAATTATATTATAATTACCTTGGACGGTACAATATCTCGTGTTTACATTTCTAACATAAAAAACGAGCACACACATTTTCCAAATTACTTTCCAAAATAATACGGACGTCATTACAAAGATACAATCAGTTACCGTTACAATGCAAAAAGTAACTGACAATTATAAAAAAAATGGAGCAAAAATCAGTATACACAATGAAAAGGAAGCGACCTAAGTTGCACCCTTGCGGCACACCCTAGTATTACCGTCGTTTTTAATCAAAAAGCGTGGGTGTGAAAGCTAAACATTCGGGGAAGTTTTTCCCATAACGATAATGAAACATACACATTATGAAGTAAAAAAAACCGATGCATTTTATGTATTTTGTCAGTTCCAATCAAAGACAATAAGGGTGATTATTTTTGTCAACAAATGCTTTTGTGGGGACGATGTGATTTCCGTATCAGATTTTGTGATGACTTTGGCAATTGTTTTGTTTGATTATGCGGTTTGATTTTCGATAATATTCTATTTGTTTTTGCTTTTCCCATTAACATTAAGTTATGATTGCGTGTCGGATTTATTTGATGGGGTACCTATGTGTAAAAATAGTGTGATAGGACATGACTTTTTTAGCGGTTGATTGTTTCTATGCATGATGTGTGCTTTCAATGCTGATATTCTGTTCCTAGATATAGTGAAAATGTAAACGAATTTGTTCTTTGTGTGTGCTCTAGATATAAAGTCAAATCTGATTCTGTCTGATGTGTAGCCAGCTCGGACTCAATCAAGCTCTTTAGATAGTGAAAAGTGATAAAAAACCATTTTCAAATGATATAGATCTTTATGGTGTAAACCATGCACAAGAAGTACTAATTTATTTATTATAGGTAATGGCGTTTGTTAACAATGAATTCGTTAATCAAGCGAAGTGTTCGAGCGCGCAATGAGCTGTGTCGCGACTCTCGAGACTGCCGGCCATATGTCCCGGGCGAGAATAGTGCGACTGCAATCCTTGAGCTGAGGTCTTTGGTAGAGGCTGTACAGGCACAGCCAAGGGCGGATGAAGCGATGACGACGACTCCTTTTCACACAGACTCGGTATTAAGTTTTATATCTGTCAGTCAAATTATAATGGTTGTTTACCCATTTCTTGTATCGATTTGCTACATTTTTAATTAAAATTATTAAAACTATCTCACTTTGTCTTCTTTACACATATTCCAAACAATCAGTCATTAAACATAAATTCATATCTTTAATAAACACCTTACAAGTCTCAAGTCTCTATAGATATCTCGTCGTCGTCGTCTCAGCCACATAATGTAGTCAAGATAATGTAGTCATTACATCACATAATGTAGTCATTCTAATGTAGTCAAGATATGTTTGTTTTATTTTATTTTATTGTATCTATATTTTATTGATATGACCTAATTGAGACTAGTATGTAAGTAGTTAGGTAATGAATTTTAATCAATCAAATTATAATTTTGACGATCTTATATTATTGATTTATTGTTTAACTTATTTTACGCCGTATGACCTTAAATTTATATATGTTTATTCTAATAATTGTTAAATGTTTTCAATTTATCGCTTTGTTTAATTTAATTTTACCTAATTATGTAATGATAATGAGATGAAATCCAATTTAATGATATATGAAATTGTATTCTTATTATTTATTTGACATTATTTGTATTAATATTGTAGCTTTGTTAACATAAATATAAATGCTTTCCATCACATTCGTATGCCTAAATTGGTACATCATGGTGATACTTACTATAAATATCCTGTCAACTTAATGTGTACCTGTGATGACGAATAAACATATTTGTATTTGTATTTGTATAACACCCACTGCTGGGTATAGGCCTCCCCCAAAAAGGGGGGGTTTGCCATAATCGCCACGCTTGGCAGGCGGGTTGGCGATCGCAGTATGGCCAAGTTTGTAGGAGACGCTGCTGCCCGTCTCCTGAAGGCAGAGTCCCTTAGTCTCCTTTTACGACACCCACGGGATGAGAGGGGGTAGCGCTATTCTAAGCCGACACTACACAGCTAGCCGACACTACACAGCTAGCCGACACTACACAGCTATCTACTATATATACTATATCTAACTCAGTGTAATTTTAGGTCGAAAATAACTTCACTCGAAATGGTAACAATATAAATAAAAGGATACAAAATGTTTTATTTCGATTGTTGATAGATGTTTTAAAAGATTTAGATGCGGCTTACCAACAAGAAAATACATCCTTGGCTTCCATACTTAATGTTTTAGGTCTAGTACAGTCTTTTTAAACACAAGTATCAAAAACGACGGTCGCCGTACATGGCTCACCCTCGCAAATTCGGTTTATACAGGGTTGTGACTGACGTATGAAAAGAAAAAAAAATGTTTTCAATGAACATGAATATTAATTATAAAATACTCAATATTGTAATTCGCGAAATATGCACGCATTGTATGGAATGAATGGGTAGTTGTACACTTTAACATTTTATTTTAATTATTCAATAAAGGTGTATAGATTTTGTTTAGGGGTTGGGGGCGATTTTGTGTCAAAGTGAATAATAAGCTTGTCAAAATAGATATGAATTATATTATAAAATTATGAAATGTATTTTTAAATTACATTTAAGTTGTTAGTAATTTTAACCCGGTCCCTCCTTTTCCATTCTCATTATCCGTCCATAAGGAAGGCCAGTGCCCCAGCAGTGGGGACAATAAAAATGGCTAATGACGATGGCGAACCCGAACCTGGATGAGACACAATAGATAGAGTACATCAGGAGGCGTAGCACGAGTAACTTTCGAGTAAGTATCGAAGAAGTAAAGTAAAAAAATGTATGACATATTGAGCAGCGTTCCTACCGGACGTAAACGGAACTACATTTTCCTATACATTTTTTGACCTTACTTGCTCGATACTTACTCGATACTATTTCGATAGTTGTTCGTGCTTGCCCTACAGGACAGAATAGGTATGCATTCTATTTTCGTCTGTAGGGCTAGCACGAGATACTAACGAAATAGTATCGAGGACCTAATGTCACGTTTAGGTAGAAACGCTGCTCAATATGTCATATATATATTTTTTATTTACTTACTCGTACTTACTCGGAAGTTTTCGTGCTAGCCTACTGGACAACGGTCTCTGGTTCGTATTTTATGAATTAAAAACACAGACTTTTAAAACAAATGTTTTCCAACCGCCTCTGTGGTAGTGTTTTTTAGGGTTCCTTATCTCAAAAGGAAAAATCGGACCCCTTATAGGATCACTTCGTTGTCCGTCCGTCCGTCCGTCCGTCTGTCAAGACCGTTTTTCTCATGAACGCGTGGAGGTATCAAACTGAAATTTATATCTAATACTCAGGTCTACTGTCCCTTGGAGCTGTGAAAAAATCAAACTTCTAAGCCAAAGCAATCAAAAGATACAGCCGTTTATGCCGCAATTTCCGCAAATTTTCGAAACTCGCACGGGAATCAAAACCTACAGGGTACTTCCCGTGAACTTAGAATCTTGAAAGGTACGAAGTAACGTCTCATAGTACAGATAAAGGAAAAATTGGGAAAACCGTTAATTTTTAGTTACATCATATAATAAAAATATTTTACGAAACCCTCGGTGCGCGAATCCGACTCGCACTTGGCCGGTTTTTTTTTTATTATCACATCCGTTTCCAAAGATCTAATGTCAAGATCTAATTTGTTTATTTATAATAATAATCGAGTGATTTTAGTAGTCTTTCGACTTTATGATTTTAAGGATTGCTTTTTAATGCTATCTTCTAAGATATTTTCAACACGTTCAACGCCATGGGGGACACCATGTGGGCGACAGTGCAACACCCGGTTAGACCATGACAAATTGCCCAATTTTCGTCTTTGCCTTTTATTCATGAAATCGATAAATCAAACCAAATAAAGTTATTCTAATTTTAATTTTCTCTATAATATCGAAAAAATCTCACGTCGAACACATGGTGCCCCATGGCCCGTACTAAGAAAAGTCGCTGTTTTGTTCTCACAGAAGGTACTAGCTAGGTACTAATGACGGTCAAAACAGCTAAGGGCAGTTAGTTTGCTTACTGGTGTATTATTCACAACGTTTTATAGTAACACTACTTTTTGTTTATTTTAGTTTTCAGTCTATTTTAATATTAGATGTCAAAACACAATAACTTGAAATAAAACAACTTTTACGGATATCAAACGCGCTATATTTCCACGAAATAAGTTGTAATTGTCCGTATTTAAAGATGGAGGTCGGCCCGCTTTCGAAGTTTTCTTGGCAGTTTCTTTCTTCGAAGATCCTCCCAACTTGTGAACTGCCAGTAGAGTCTTTAGTTTTCTCTTTTCTTAATAATCAAGAATTAAAATAACAATTAAATCAAAATATCAAATCAATAATAATTTGTGCCATAGTAAATGTCTAACCGTATCCGAATGAAAATAAATTAACTTTTCGAAGGTAGACTTATAAGTAGCCAGTCATCCCGTGACCACGGCAGCTGTAAAGGTGCCGAAACGTCGGGAAAATCAAAAAACCCCTAAAAAACCTAAAAATACGGACAATTACAACTTAGTTCGTGGAAATATAGCGCGTTTGATATCCGTAAAAGTTGTTTTATTTCAATGAACAGTGCGCGCCAAAACATAAGATGTACGTATCGTAATAACTTTTTAACTTCTTTAAATTTCCTGAGTGTTATTATGGTCTTAGCATTCTCTATAGTTTAAATTCCACATTGTTTAAAATACAAAACAGAAAGAACCCACACCGAAACATCTGTTTCAACAGCCTGAAAAATCTGTTTCAAGTAGAGATATGTTCGCGGTCACGGGTGACCCCCACGGCCCAAACAAAATAACTCAATATTTCGTCTGGCGTCAAACATGTTAAAGAATAATACTAGAAAAAATACAACTCGGCCCACAAGTTATTGTATGTCTTTTAACTTAAATTAGAAACTGATTTTTAAAAACATACTTTAGAACAGTGTTGTAATAGTGATCTGATCATGCAAGATCCCTCGTTTTACACCAGCAACATCAAATTGTAATGATAAATAATGATAGCGATCCGCCACGTCATACCACATGCGATCGGTAAAAAATGCCACCTAATTGATATAGATCGTGTTCTAGTTACAAAATATGCCTGTCATGGCCATGGAGGAGCTTTTCTAGGCGTTTTGTTGTGAAAATTATGATAGACTAGCTTGGTCCGGATGGACATTCGAAAAAACCGTGGTATATTTGACCGGGGCAAAATCTTTTCTATGTTTAAGTCCATATCAAAAACTACTACCTGTGTGCCAATTTTCATCCTGAAATTGAGTAGCAATCTTGATTGAGGCCAGTTAATGTTTTCTTTATTTATTTCAAACTTATATATTATAAGTAATATTGGTAGGTAGGATTACCTAGTATCGAAAAAGTTTTTAAAACTTCTCAACATCAGCCATTTTTTAAATGTTTTTATATCTTTCTTCCGAAGCACGGAGGAATTCCATCAATACATTTTCGTCCCTTCCTATGACCGATAATTGCGAATAGCCACCACAATAACAGATCGAAAGGTTTTCCACAGTTTTCTAGAAGAATCATATACCAATCTATTTAATTAAGCATTTAATCACTCTCAAATACAATCCGCAATCTTTTAAAAAGTACTTTTATAGTATCCAGAACCTAATTAGGCCTACACATACGTTTCCCATTTTTAAAAATCTACAGTTGAAAAGGCTTTATCTTAAAGCAAGCAGGGTTATTTATGTCCGCGATAGTTGCGTCTCGCCGGGCCGGCGGGCGCGACCGCCCGTTTTTACGAGCCGTAGACCAAAGTTTAGTGCTTGCTTGATTGGGCAAGTTTTTTTTTAGTGACAGGTATGGGATTGTTGGCGATTTGGACCTCTTTTGTTTTTGTGTTAAACTTAAAATTGAGTGATTAAAGTTTCTACGGTACTCCTTGGGGTTTGAACGTCGTAGTTAAAATATTTCTAGTGCGATATATTTGTGTTTGGTAAAATTTTAGTAAAAAATTAAAGTAGTCCTGAGTAATAGTTGAGTAGTTTCGAATATATCTAAGGAGTAGAAAGTTATTACTTTACAAGGTAATACTTACATTACTGAAATCCATATTTTCAAACTGCTGTAATAAAGACTTTAAATGTTTGCCGTGCTGCCGAATTGATTTTTTTTTTATTATTGATATATCCTATTATCCCCTAACACAACCTTATAGTGCTTACTTACTTTGGGATTAGGCCTTGGACTAATTAGTGGTTAATTCGTCCAATTCCATTCGGGCTAGGCTAATCGGTAAAAGTAAAAATAAAACTTTATTTACTTCATTGTAAAGAACATAATACAAAAGTGTGATTACCGGTGGCCTATAACTCAAGACAAAGCTAAAAAGGTACCTTTTTTTCTAACGGTCCGTATTTGCTGACTAAAGCACAGACTGAATACTAAACCATAGAGTAAAAAAACAATCTTTCCAAAGGGAATTGTTAATTAATGTGCAAATTAATTAACAGAACACTTCATTAGAAACTAAACAATGCGGAACGACAGTTTTTGCGAAAAGGTCATTAAAAGAAACACCCTAAGTATTTAACAATCTTGCCATATGTTTTATGGCCCTCGTACGGAGACTTGTAATTTTTTTTCACTGTCTTAAGAGATAAATCTCACAGACACGCGACGCGACGGTTTTTTTTAATAGGTTACGTGCAAAAAAAAATGCCTCTTGGCATTTTTGGGAACCGGAAATTCTTCTACTTACAACGTGTTTTGAAGGACTTAGATACTTCATTTTATTATAGGAAGATCCTGAAACATTTATAAGTATGTCTTAGTTTTTTAATTCACTAATTGAAAATGAAAGAAATTTCATGGCCGTTTTTTTATTATGTAAGCATTTGGAAGTTGAAAGTATTTAAAGGGCTTAATACTTGCCTATGTGTTAAACTGAATAAAGTTTTTTTTATTTCGTTTTTCCCAACTAAATCGAAATACTTTTACCTATGATTTGAGTTTGTTCCGCTATACACGGAAATAGAGATGTGAAACACAATCTATACGCTGAGGTGTTTATCAAGTAGGAATTGGGTTACGATAATTTCATGCCAATCTTTTTCGCCGAAATTGAATTACAAAAGATTTTAAAATAAGGGCTGAAACTTCGTTGAATTGTCATAAAACACGGACGTTAGTTTAATTACAGACATTTAAAGCAAAAGACTTGTTCTGTTGGTTGGTATTTCATATTGTTTTGAGTTTGTCGTATAAGCCAGTTGGTAAATCTCACGCACTTAAAGACAAACGAACAAACAAGCCTTGTTCTTATTAGATAGTTGTATCGAACAGATGCCGCTACTTGAATTAATTTCATGGTTCTCACAGTCTCCAATACCACGGGTTTTGATTTGAAGGATGAGTACATACAGTACAAGTACAGTCGAGAATCTTCCCTTTTGACCAGTAGACACAAAGGTATATAGAAAACGTGTAAATAAAAAATGATAGAACATTAACAGGTAGATATTTAATTTGAATAATAAATTATTTCTTTAACCTTAGGTTCTTTCCGAGAAAACATTTCTTAAAAAAACTACTGGTCAACCGGGAAGTTCCCCGATTGTACTACATCTATCTCTACATATCTATATTGATAGTTATCTTTATAATACTAACTATTATAGTAAGTTAAGTTTGTTGTTCCCGTTCTTTTTGTTTATTAAAAGATGCCCTGAAACTCCTGAAAGTACTCCTACATAAGTTTGTTCGAAAATAAAATAACTGACTTTAAATAAAGCAACGAAGCCAATTTTTGATTTTTTTTAGCGTTTATCATACCTGATGTTAAGTATTGATAAGGCTGAAGATGGAAGCGAGCCTCTCCCGGAATCCTCAGCCACTGAGGAACTGGCTATCTTATCTCAAACTGCCGGAACACAACAATTCTCATAAATCTGCACCAACTGATTAACCGACTGACAGGTATTTCATAGATACCTAATAGTGTTACGTGAAAAATGGAAGAAACCAAAACATAAAAAAAGCGTTACCATGAATTATTCTTATTACTTAAAATCGTTATAAAAATCGACTTTACTCACAAGCTCACAGTCCCGCCCTTCTAAACAGACAGAGTATTTTTTTCTAGTACTTACCTATTTTTCTATTAAAATTTCAATTTATATTTTCAGGCTGTCTTGATATTGATAGACTGATATCAGCAAAATAGTGATTATGATTTCCCTTTAAAATTTGTATATTTTACCACAATATTCCAAAACTCCTCAATCAAATTTCAACTCATCGCTCAACATCTCTGAGTTCAAAATCAATTAGACAAAATCATCAATGATGTACAAACTTATGTGCTGTTGACTGTACAAACAATTGAATAACTCCGAGTGCCCTGGCCTCGTCTGTAATGGACAGAATCCTCCGATAAGGGCGCGCGCACACGGTGATCAATGATAATGCACTTCGATACTAGAGCGTTTTGTAAACAAGCCCTTATCTAGTCGATGTCTGTTGCAGAGTTAGTAGTGTATAGACAGGACAAAAATATATAATTCTGACTATACAAACGTAGTCATAAAAAAGTAACTACAAGGTAGCGAAAATTCAGGTTTGGAAAAAAAACTGGTAACATGCAATATATTTTTTTGCTGTTTTTCTGATGAAGAATTAACTTTGATGGCGAGTTTACAATAACCCAATTAAATAATGAGTACTAGGTAAGGTATACAGTAGGATAGAATTATATAGATAGTTTTCAGATGTTTCTTATCAATGATTACATGTAATTTACTTTCTTTCTTTACTACTAGGTTTATGTATTCATAAGAATTTCTTGTTTTTATTTTCTTAACATATTTTTTTTATATTTTTTTGCTAAAAAAAACCGTCCGTATTTAGGAGCATGATGTGGCAGCCTTTAATAGAATTTTACATTTTGCATGAACTTACCAATTGTCGTTGTTAATCCTATGTATGATTCAATGTAATTTTCACTGGCAGTCCTAATAAATAAATAAATAAATAAATATAGTAGGTAGTTATCATCCGTTTTTACGTTTTCAAAAGTATCTTGCATTGAACCTTCTATCCAGTTACAAGTCCACGGAGTTAGTTGACTATTTATTGCCTGGTGCGCCGCATCCATTTGCGTAACCGTTGTTATAACTGTTGTCCATTTTGTAAAGATATTGAACCGGGATGCCATTCGGGAAATGCCTTTGTGGAATTTTAGTAGCTCTAACTCTATAATTAAAAAACTTAGAAAAAAAACCGACTTGAAAAAGGAAATAATAATAATAATAGATAATTAAAAAATATAGTATCTTATAAAAATTAAGCCGAGCCATTCTGCATTGCAGTTATATAATTATGTACTATTATTTTTCTCGCCATGGCTGGCACCGACTCAAAAAGGTTTAAGTAAGTACTTTTTTCTTTTTGAAGTCGGTTTTTTTTTTATAAATAGTTTCTTATTTTACATTTTTAGTTAGAATAAGTTCCTCACTTACCTAAACTAAAAATCGGAACTATGATTATGTCATCTAGATAAATAGGTACGAAAATGACACAATATGCATAATTTCCCGAAAACTATAAAACCGATTCCGAATTTTTAAAAAATGGGACTAACTTGGGGACACACCTGATGAATCCAATTGGTCCAGCTGTCTTCGAATAACCGGTGAACATACATAAAAAAAAATATACGCGACGAATTGACAACCTTTTTTTTTTGAAGTCGGTTAAAAGTAAAGTCAGTATAAAATTACTCTTTTGCTTCAGATTATCCTATCGTCGTCTCAGCCACATAACACCCACTGCTGGGTATAGGCCTCCCCAAAAAAGGGGGGGTTTGCCATAATCGCCACGCTTGGCAGGCGGGTTGGCGATCGCAATATGGCCAAGTTTGTAGGAGACGTCTCCTGAAGGCTGAGTTTATCTCTATAATGGCCTGCGCAGACGACGGACATTGAAGGACTTTTTGTCCGCGACACGACCTTATTACTAAGAACATAAAGTTGAATAAATAACGAGGACTATCGCGTACTTTTCATGGATATACGCGATCTAAGTTCAATCTTATTTGGTTAACAATAAAGACGTGTCGCGAAGAAAAAGTCCTCCGTTATCCGTCGTCTGCGCTAGCTCTAAGCATACCCAATAATCACACGCTGGAGATTTCTGGAAATCTGATTAAACAAGAAAATATTCTAGAAAAAATCAACTAGTCTCAAGTCCCCCTGACGGGATTCGAACCCGCATCCTTGGGAATCCATCCCAATGCACTAACCAATTATGCTACAGAGACCTATGAGGACACGTCGAATTTTTCTAGTATATTCACCGTTCTACGGTGTTGGCCACCGTCGTTTCATCAATGAGAGAAATATCCTCGCATTCGAAAGAAACATCTTTACATTAAAATTAAAAAGTTATAATTCTGGAAATCACATGCGGAATTGGCAAAGCATCCGAGGTGCATCTTGAGAGTGAAATTAAATAAAACAACTTTTACGGATTTCAGTGCACACCGTTTATTACCCGATATTTAGTGGTACTTATATTTTTTTTGATTTATTGGTTTCTCGAAGTTTCGGCACTTTTGCAGCTGCCGTGGTCACGGACGACTGACCCGTGTAAACAGTGTGTACTGAAACTGTGTGTGAAGAAACATCTCTCTCATGGACACACCTCATCGACGCGAGCGACACCACGTTTGACATTGGTTAGGTCTAATGGCTGGTATACACTTTGACTAGTGATTAGTGCGAGTGGCATGATTAGTGTTAAGTGTTTAGTGCTTAGCGAAGTACAGTATTTACAGCGCGTTCTATTGTTTCTGCGAGTAGCACCTCCCGCGCGTCCCGCCTTCACCCCTCACTTGCTCTAAACACGAACTAAACACGTCTGGACGTGACTGTTAAGTGTTTAGTTTATATCAACAAAGTCTCGTGTTCATTTCTCCTGTTGTTGTGATTGATAAAAATATTTAAAAAAATGTCTACTAGGTGGTTCGAATCCGTAACCCACAAATTTGTGGAGTTGTATGTTCAACATGCGTGTTTATATAATGTAAAATGTCCTGAATATAAAAACAAACATTTATTACTAATCAAAGTATACAGGCAAAATGTCGTCTAATTTTTTTTTAAATGAACTTAACACCGCCTACTAAACAGTATAGGACAACACTAATCACTTAACACTAATCACTCTACACACTTAACACTAAACACTTGGCACTTGGCTAATCAAAGTGTATACCAGCCATAAGATGCTGATAAAACATATCGTGGACGCCCGCGGTTTCACCCACATGGTTCTCGTTCACGCGGGTATATCTGAACAAAACGTCCTATGTTTTAATCCAGGCTATCTATTATCGGTGTGCTACAGGCCATGTCCCAATATGGGCCACGTCTATGTACGCCACCCTCAAAGATGGAGAAAATTTTACTGATTCGGAGAAAAATAGAATTAATTTTATTTAATGCACGGTTATGTGGTTAATAATAAAAACAAATCAATATTTTTTACTTGGAATATGGCGTCAATTAAGACTACACGTAAAAAAATACTTTTTTTTTAATGAACGGCGGGGAGACTCTTAGCCTTCATCATACCTGCTGTTAAGTATTGATAATTCTGAAGATGGAAGCGAGCCTTTCCCGGAATCCTCAATCATGGAGGAGCTGGCTATCTTAACTGAACTGTGAACTGCCGGAACACAACAATGCTGAAAACATTGTTGTTATGGCGTCAGACTTAGATAAGATGGTGGCAGCTAGCCAAAAAATAACTGTCAATGTCACTGTTATTGACTTCCACTCGTTCGTCTTTTCTCAAAGGAGTTTCACCCGAGTTCTTTTCGTAATGTTAACACGTTTTGTGAGGCCCCATTTTTAACTCAATCTACCGTACAATTTTTATATATTACAAAATATATTTACTTGACATTGGCAAAATTCGCGTATTTAACGCGAGCACGCCATTAACTAAGAAAGAAGAACAAGACTTTTCTCGACTCGTTCGAATTCTATTGACTAACAGTTTATTGGATTGGATAATTAGAAGCTGTTTATCGTATTTTTTATCTATCTTTTGGTATACTGTACACAGACGTGGTCCAGACTTCATACATTTCTGGACATTACCTTTCATCCAAATCCGTTCAGTATTTTATGCGTTAAAGAGTAACAAACAAACAAACAAAGTGACATACTTTGTCATTTATAATTTTAGTGAGATTAACCCCCATATTCTAAGTCGTTCCTCCAAAACTTTTTACACTCCACTCAACCTCGTTGTGGGTAAAAATGGTAGTGTGCGCTAGGCCTAACACGGAGTGGCTACGTACTCTTTGGCTCCTCCAGGTCCTTACGGAGTTATGACTTAGAATACCGATTTCGAGGAGTATTTCGAAGAGGTTTTCAATGAGGTTTCGTTAAGTCGAGGACGAGTAAGTTTTGGAGGAACGACTTAGAATATGGGTGTAAGCATTTGCACACGTGCGTAATAGTAAGTAAGTACCTGCAAGTGTACTCTTCACTTTATTAAAATAATTGTAGATAACTTATTGTGATAGTAAAAATAGCCGAACAGTAAATGCACTAGCTTTTAGTATTGTTTGGATTTCGATAAGGATTACGGAATTGTGATAAATGATAAGAATATTATCTGATAATAGCATTTGTTTGTAGCGCCATTGTACGGTCAACAGCAAGTCAAAACTGTCAGACAACTGTTAAGACGTAAGTTTGGGATTGTCTGAAGAACTTTTCCATTTGTATAAGACGTAGTTTAGTTCGTTTTGTTTAGTACCACACTTTAAAATACAAAATTTCTCCTTAACTATATAAGTGAGAGTTTTGAAATAAAAAATCTTACAACTTTTAAAAAGTGTGGTATAAAGTTTTGAAGGCTAGTGTAGTACCTACCTATTCGATAGTCGGTTTCTGAATTTAGAATTTCGAGTTGAAAACGTTTAAAATGTTCAGAAATACCATGCATGAGTGAGTTTTGAGACATTGTCAACTTGAAATTTTATTGATTTAATTCTTTATTGCACATATATTGCATATTATATACACATAGGTACAAAAGGCAGACTAACCCCCATATTCTAAGTCGTTCCTCCAAAACTTTTTACACTCCACTCAACCTCGTCGTGGGTAAAAATGGTAGTGTGCGCTAGGCCTAACACGGAGTGGCTACGTACTCTTTGGCTCCTCCAGGTCCTTATATGGAGTTATGACTTAGAATACCGATTTCGAGGAGTATTTCGAAGAGGTTTTCAATGAGGTTTCGTTAAGTCGAGGACGAGTAAGTTTTGGAGGAACGACTTAGAATATGGGTGTTAATTATCAATTCAAAAACTGTAAAAAAAAATTATTGGGTACAATTAATGTGCTATTTAATTATTAAAATAAGGCACAAGATTATACTCATCAACTTTTATTTATTTATTAACAATAAATACTAATAACTAAGTACATGTCCTCATATACCCATATTGAACTTATAATGTTCACGTAACCGTATAGCGTAAAGGAGCATTCACACTAACCGGATTACGCGCATCATCGCACCACCGTAACCGACCGGTGTTAATAATGTAAAATAGAACATTGGACAAAATTAATAGGACTCCCAACGTTGATGTTGTTAAAATTTGTTACTTTTGATGTTCATTACTTGGTGTTGGCAATTTTGTATTTTGGTTAGATGGAGAAAATATCTATGACAGCTTTGTTAGCTTGTGACAAAAACTTTGTTTATTCATGTCTCTTTCGTGTCTGTCGTGTCTGATTATGATGAAACTATATCTATATATAATCCTATAATACAGGCTTCGGCTTAGCTTAGGTGCCAGTCTCCTTACAAAAAGATGCTTACATAATTTGTTAGTATTGGATTTAGACATAAGACTGTTTGTAAAGAGAAAAATAAAAACATTATTATTATTATTATTGTTATTAACTTATTAATTTATGAACAGTATGTTCAAACTTAATTACACGTTATTGTTTACTATACTGAATAATATAAGACCGTTGCTGATCCCAAATTAATAAATTACATAATGAAGCTTAAAAATATGTACTACTACAAACACGGAATCCCATATGAAGACATGACATGATTATGTATGTGCTTAATTCGGGTTGCAGGAAACGATAAGATTCCACCAGCGCAGTATTATGTGGTGGACTACATCTCAATATTCGAATCTAAATCTAGAGTTTACGTTCTGCATTCAGCAGTTACAAACCAAATACAAATCCGGAATATACATCATCAGCCCGTGGACGTCCACTGCTGAACATAGGCCTCTCCTAGCAGCTCACGCCTATTGTGGCGTTCATAGGAGGCTATTAGCCTACTGCTGCCACGCTGGCCAGACGGGTTGGTAGAGGGTTTATTTCAAGTTTACCTTCTCTCGCACAGGTGTTCAATGCACCGAGCCTCTTAGTCGGCTCTTACGACACCCCAGTCATGTAAGGGAGTAGTGACACTTGTATTCTTAGGCCGTCACCACACGGCAAATCCGGAAACATGATACTAAAAGTGCATTAGCCTTGGCATTCAAGCTAGTTGACCACGCCTATATTTATACAAGTAAGATGAAGTAACCTTATTAATTCTTATGTAATGTAAAATTATAGGTTTAAGATCGCTCATGACCATAAATCCCTAAACTTACACAATAGCAAGTCCCAAAGCGTCAAAGTGGCCATTGGCTACAAACCGTTTTTTCTGACGTTATCCGTAACCAGCGGATTAACAAAATCGCATCAACGCAGTCGGCGTAAAATACGTCTCGTGTGTATGGGTCTTAACGTCAGTTAATAGATATTAGTTAAAGTAAAATATCATAGACATATAACATTGTGTTATTTTTAATGAAAGAATTAACCAAAAATCATAGTATAATTTAAATTGTTTGGTTTGTATAATGAAACTCTAAGGTAACTGTATAAGGTAACTCTATCAAAATAAAGTAGGCAAAATACTTTGCATGTTCACTCGGTTGAGATATAACTTATATTTTTGTACTTATGATAAATTTTAAATAGAAAAATATTGGAAAAAAATAACTCGGCCGCAAGTGAATTCTCAGATGGGAATTCAACCCGAAGTTAATTTTTTCCAATATTTTTCTATTTAAAATTTATCATAAGTATAAAAATAGCATTGAAAAATGCAAAAAAATCATTAATTATAATTTTGTACTTCAACACAAAGATCATATGCATAGCAATGAAAGTGAGTCTTAAAAAAAACCAGTTCGGCCAGCCCGATCCTCTCGCGCGCAAATACGCTATACTTTTATTTATTTCTTTTTGTTCTCAAATCCACTTTATAAAAACTATTTTTTACTTCAACACAAAGATCATAAAGGTAAAAAAATACTATCCAATGAAAGTGAGTCTTAACAAAAGCCGGGGAAAAGGCTAGCGCGAACCTTTGCGTATATACATAAATACGCTTTGCTGGCCGTAATCCGTAGCCAGCAGCGGATTTGCGTAATCGCATTACGCGCGATGCGGAAAGTGTGTAGAGGCCTTTACGTGTTTGTGTAAGACAGAAGCGATTTTTTTTGGTAATATTATTATATTTTCATTTGTTTGTTTATTGCCGTCGCGTGGTTTTTAAGGTTATTGGAATGAATGTAATTCAAATAATAAAAAAGACGATTTAATTATTTAGATAGGTACCTAACTAAACAAAAGGTTACAAAAAGCATCAAAACACTGATGTGAAATTTGTGATTTAAACAAATAGGAAACATTATGGAGCCATGAATCACTTTATTACTGTCATTTTATATTCCATTAAACAGAAACTCTATAACACAAAATTCATAAGTTTCCTATACTTAACTTACAAGAACCTACTCCCATGTAAGTTTAAATCCGTAAAAAAAAGAAAGTGTATCGAAGTACCATTTAAATGTTTTTTTTGTCCTAATAAATATCTGTTGATAGATCTCAGATAATTGTAGCGACATCTTTTGGCGCCAATCGCAGTGTTAAATACCCACGGATTGGGACAAAAAAGGTTTTAATATAATCTTCTGAACCTTTTTGCGGTTAGGGTTCCTTGAAAGCTGTTGGGCGAGATTATCGAATCGAAATTAAACAATAAGAAAAATATTGTTTTATATTTGGTAATTTTTGGTACATAGTAAATAGCGAGATCTTAAATTTTCTTTACAAGTTGAAAATTGTTTTCGAAATTTTAGCAATAATGCGGGTGAAAATTTTGCGTAAACAGAGCATAAACACAGTGTGAAATTTTAGTGAAAACACAATGCAAACCATTTTTATAAAGATTTGGCACATCCCTGTACCAACAAAACCCAGTACCAGCTTTTTTTGTCGGCGCATCTATGAGTGTCACTACAGTCTGTGCGTTGTAATAAGATTAGCGACATAGCGACAAAAGTTGACAAACGTTATATAAAAATATTGCAAAATAGAACATCTAAGATCTACTGTTCGCTATTGAACTCATTGTTTTTTAAGGCTTTTGAAAAAGTAATAAGGGCTACTAAAATGTCAGCTACGAAATTTTAACAATAAGGTGGAGTGAAAATTTTGCGAAAACAGAGCATAAAAACAGTGTGAAATTTTTGTGAAAACACAGTGCGAAATAATAGTGAAAACAGTGCAAAATTCTCGGAAAGAACGATCCGGGGCCTGAAAGGTTAAGGTCGAGTTTGTCTGCATAACCATGGCCTCTTTTAAGGAACGGGTTTCTTTCCCGCTGGTTGTTGAGCTGAATATATATCTCTATAATCGTGCCGTTTGCATACTCAATAGTACCGTGCACAATCAGGTCATCAATATGCAGTAAGAATAGAGTAGGCAGATCCCTTAGGAACTCCGGTAATAGCCTTGAGGTCAGAGGAGCAGCCGTCAATGACTACTCGAATAAAAAAATAATCATATTTATTAAAAACAATCAAAAAAAATTCCGATAATCGGTTTCTATAAGTAACCATCATCTCGACAATAAAATGCCTTTGAATTCTAGCCTTATTATTTTCTAATTTATCCAAGGCGTTGATATATCGATTTGAAAAATTTCAAAATAATAAAAATAGCTAAAAGTGTTTATATGCGGCAGTATCCGTATAGTATAATAAGTCCGGAATCCTGGTATTGGCTAATACCGGAACCCCTTTATTGGAAGCCCTAGTCACTACCGTGCGTTATTATGAGATTAGCGACACAGCGACAAAGCTTGCGGCCGACGTTGCATGTCGCGAGCGTCGCAGCAATTACTCGTTCCTCTGTCACACTCGAATGTTGAGCTACTGGGATTCAGTTTATTGCACACTTAAACTTTTTGTAATACACCTAAGAGTACATCTGCGGTTCGCCGTTCAGTTCGAATTTTTATCGTATAAACTGCGCAATTTTTGCGAAAATACAGAACCCATTTTATCAACGACTGTTCTCACTTGGCACATTCCTATACCAACAATACACCTCAGCCTTTTGTCGGCGTATCTGTGCGTGTCACTACTACCGTGCGTTATTATGAGATTAGCGACACAGCGACAAAGCTCGCGGCCGACGTTGCTTTGTCGCGCGCGTCGCAGCGATTACTGTCGCTCTGTCACACTCGAATGTCGCTGCTCGTTGAGCTACTGGGATTTAGTTTTTTGGAGGACTAGTTTAGGACGCTATACGGAAAAATTACGTTGGTACTTTTTGTTATAGATATGTCACAAATCTGGTAGTAAGATATAATATATTTCTTCATGCCTTCAAGCGAGTCGGAATCGTATCCTTAGTATGATAAGTGACAGATTTGATACAGCCCTTTTCAGCAGATTCACGGGACTTCATGTTATAAGAGCCCCGTGAGTTGATTGGTGCCTTTATCAATATTGTGGTCGAGCAATTCTTTAATAAAATTAAAAAAATTACAAACATGTCTTTTACTAACATAGATTATAAGGATATTGTTACTAACAAAATATGGACTGAAGTCTGATAATAAACAATTTTAATTTTATTTTTATTTTTATTTTTATTTTTATTTTTATTTTTATTTTTATTTTTATTTTTATTTTTATTTTTATTTTTATTTTTATTTTTATTTTTATTTTTATTTTTATTTTTATTTTTATTTTTATTTTTATTTTTATTTTTATTTTTATTTTTATTTTTATTTTTATTTTTATTTTATTTATTTTATTTATCTAGATTTGTGAAGTTGCAGAGACACGATTTTATGATTTTGACTCGACACATTTTCTTTTCGAAAATACCTCTTAAAAATACGAAAATTCAAGATTATTCTCAAATGGGGCTATATGCTTTTGGAAATTGGTTTAGTTAGTGGACACCAATGATAAATAGGATCGTGTTGTTTCAATTTCTCTTTAATCGCTATAGTTATTTACTACGAAGTGATTTCGTGTTTTTTTTCGCCTAATCTGCAAAATGGGTCTCGCTCCCGCGCACGTCGTTTTCTCATTGCTTTCTCGCTTCACTCGTACGTATAGTGCCTTAAGTTATAATATGATATAGCTGCGACCCGACCGTCTAACGCTATAGCTTGTACTATCGCTATAGCTGTCAATCTTCGAACTCTCATAAAACCCTTCAACGATAGGGTTTCCGACTAACCTAGATATTTCTACATCTATTGCATTCACTATTGCATTTTTAGTATGAAAATGATAGCGTCAGCGAGAGCCCTTGTAGGGGGTTTGAAAATCGATAGCTATAGCAATAGCACAAACTATACCTTTAGTATACTGGTATTTGGACAGGCCCTGATGGTGCAGTAGTGCTGATCCTGCCTACTTCGCCAGGGTGTTGTCGATCAGGGCCCAAGATATTTTTTATGTGGTTAACATTCGTGTTTATCCTATGTCTGGTGGGCGTTATACTTACATTTACATATTTTTAATACCTTCGTTGGTACTGCCAGATTAGCACGAAAATCTATCGAGTAAGTATCGAGGACCTAATGTCAAAAAAAGTATAGCAAAATGTAGTTCCGTTTACGTCCGGTAGGAACGCTGCTCAATATGTCATACATTTTTTTACTTTACTTCCTCGATACTTACCTACTTGAAAGATTTTCGTGCTAGGCCTACTGATATCCATTACACAAGTGCTTCAGTTACTTATTTCAGTATCAGATCATTGTATGTGTTGTTTTATTGTATTCCCTATATTCTATCTTACTACTAATATTATAATTGTGAAAGTTACGATATTCACGCTAAAACCCATTGATATTAGACACTCATATAAATTATAAGACGCACATTCAAATTCTAGTCAAAGTTTTCTAGCTTTGCGTTAAAAATAACTTGGTACAGATACTTGTACTATTAAGTATTCTGTGGTACAGATTAAAATACAGCACTTACCACCTACTACGCGTACGTATATACGTATATACTACGCGTACGCGTACGTTATGCATGGCTATGCTACGGTATATGTAATGTGGGGTAATAGCACTGACGCTTCTTCCTTATTCATCCTTCAAAAGAAATTAATTCGAATAATATTTAACTTGGAAAATATAAATGCAAACCATACTTTGTTAAACACAAAATCCTTACATTACCAAGTATCTACATCTTGGAAGCATGTAAATTTATTGAAAAGTACCCCGAGTTCTTCAAAACGCGAGAATAGATAGGTATAATTTGCGTTACCGGAATAAGTTAACTTTGCCAACCTCCCGTCTAAAATGCACTATTCTGGACCTTTCTCAATGTCAGTAAAGTTATATAAGTTGCCAAGCTCCATAAAAGATTTAACTGGAAATAAAAAAATACAATACACTTATAAAAGTTATTAATAAACAAAAGTTATTATAGTATACAAATAAATGATAAATGTTTGAAATAATAATAAGTAATAATAAATAATAATGTTAATATAGGATAATTAACACATAATCCATAAGTAAAAAATATTATAAATAGGTAGGTACCTACATACAAACATACTATATAACTACTACCAATATAGTCAGCTTACATACAATAACATAAGATAAAAACTGTGTTAAATAAATAATAATAAATAAATAAATATTTCCATACAATCACACCAATTATCTAGCCCACGTTAAGTATCATGAAGAACTTGTGTTATGGATACTAGATAACGGATAAACATACTTATATACTTTTTTTTGTAAATACATACATAATATACATATTAAACACCCAGACCAAGACAAATAGACATGTTCATGCACACAAATATTTGTCTTGTCCGGGGATCGAACCCGGGACCTCTGGCGCAGAAGGTGGGGTTAGTACCCCCGCCAAACAGGTCGTAAATAGCATTCGTAAAATACAATTAAAAAAATAAACTAAAGAAGTGTCTTGTCATGAGAGGGGTCTCATGCAGTTGCTGACCCAGACAGGGTCCATAATGGTCTCCATTTCTTTTGTTACTCCTTTATTTACATTACGTGCTTGTAACCAATAGGTGTATGCAATAAGTAATCGATAGAAATTGTAAAACCGCTAGATGAATTTGGATTAAATTTTGGCACACATATAGGTATAGACTGGATTAAAATGAATGATACATTTAAAGTAAAGTACCTACCTAATAATTTAATCTCGTTTCAAGGTTTCCCGCTGTTTTGCTAACCGATTACGTAGCTTCTTTGACATTTAAGCATTGATATACTCAATGCATTTAAGGCGATACTCGAAAAAAATATGCTGAAGCGAGATAGCAATGAGAAAACGACGCGCACGGGAGCGAGACCGATTTTGCAGATTGGGCAAAAAACACAAAATCACTTCGTATTAAAAAACTACAGCGAATTTAAAAAAATGCTTCTATACGATTCTTAATATTATCGGAGTCCACTTATTAAACCAATTTCCAATAGTGTAAGTAATCCCATTTAAGAATAATCTTAAATTTTCGTATTTTTTAGAGGTCTTTTCGAAAAGAAAAAGTGTCGAGGCAAAATCATAAAATCATGTTTTTGAAACTATACGAATCTAGATAAAGGTATGAAGAAATATATATGTTATTACCAGATTTGTAACAACTGTAACCATGCTATAGTTTTATATCAAAAAGTCCATACTTTTTCCGAGTAGCGCCTTAAGTGCTTGTAAAGAGCCTTTACCAAATAATATACACTTACGCCGTTACTGAATAAATGACATTGCGTTTTGAGTTTTAGTTTCCTGTTGAGTAGAGAAGAGTCTCGTTATACCTCCATGAATCTCAGATCATTGTACAATCACATCAAAATAATAGGTAGCCATCTCCCTAAATTGGCAGCTTTTCGTCGGATGGGGGACGACCGGAACCGGCACCGGACCGGAAGCCGCTGACCGGCCGGACGTGACGTCAGAGCGTCTTATTGATTGCGGCTAATTCATTTCGGGAGAGTGCGTTTGTTTGTTTCCCTTTGATTCGATGGAATGTGGTGATGGTAATATATTTGGCTAAGAAAGTTAGGGCACATGCACACCACGTTTTTTTAATCCATCGATGCGCGTTTCCAAAACGCGGGTCGACGGACGGCGCGCTTTTTTTGTGCTCTTATCATACAAAGCAGTCTGACGCGCGTCGACGGCGACGGCGGGTAAAAAACGAGGTTTGCGTAGGCCCTTATAAAAAATAAATAAATTTTTATTGCTGCTTTTATTTATAGCACAATTAATTGAATTGTTTTTATTAGGTACTTACATATTTTAGTCCGAATCTGAAAATTCATTCACCTGTAGAAAGCCACACCTACATTTTTCCTGAGACACATAAGCTGAAATTATTTCGTACCAAGGTAAAATGTTTGACACCCAATGAAGTGCGAGCACGGACTTTCTGTGAGTTTCTATATTTCATTTTAAAGTTTGATGGGTAGGCTAGGTGGGAAATAATATGTCAACTTTATTCATTTAATTATCAATTGCGATTCAATTAAAGTGTTTCTTTTAATGTTCGATTTACACGGATCAAGTAAAGTGGTAAGTGACGAGCGCCTTGACAGTGAAAAAACCGGTCAAGAGCGAGTCGGGCTCGCGCACCAAGGGTCCCGTACATATATGGCCACATATATCGACATAGTTCAAAGGCAGCTTACCAAAAACAAATAAGTATAAAATCACTTTTTTAAAGATTTATGAAAAAGTATGCTATTTAGAGACTTCGTTTTATTTTTCATGTAATCTTTACATAAACTTCTATCACATAGAATTATTTCAGATTTTTATTAGGGTATTTTTTTTTACAATTTTCATCAAAAGTCAAAAGCTATGCTTTCCAAAAAAAATTTTGAGAATGTACCTACAAGCAGCGCTCTTTCATATGATACCCCACATGCCCTTTGAATTTTTAAAACCTTGTTGCAAAAGAAATGATTTTTATATTTCTCTCTTATTTGCAAAATAGGCAAACGTTATTTAAATCATTTCCAAAATTCGAGTTGATAGCATTAGTAGTTCTTGCAATCTGTGACAGACAGACTTAGTCGCAACATAAGGGTTCCTTTTTACCATTTTGGTACGGAACTCTAAAAAGACAACGCCCGATTTTAAATGGATCCACAAGCTGCCTCTGTCCGATCGTTCTGTACTTACTACCTTCGCTATAGACTTGACCCGTGTAAACCGGGCACAATTATAAGATCTGTGAAAAAAGAATAACAATCTAACCATTTAAATACAATTAAATACAACAAAAAATACAAATGAAAGCTAGAAAATAAAAAAATGTCGACATATAAACGAGATGTTCCAAAAAAATATGTGACTGTTAGCAAACCAAACGCGACGGTTCTAAAAATAGATGTTATTCCCATAGTAATTAACGCAAGGAGTCGTGACATACCTAGTTAACCAATATGGAGTGTTACCATTAGAAAAAAATACGTTAATTGTCTGAACCAGCCACTAACGTAATTAGAGGTAAAAGAGACGCTAGTTAGTACAGTCAACGGCAACAGGCTATGTCCAATTTCGTCGGACAATCCAAAACTCAACGGCTTACGACTTAAGATCCACCGGTGGATTAAAGAGGAAAAATAATATAGCCATGGATTCACCGGTGGATCCTCGTCGGTGGATCCAAGTGGAACGAGGGAAAATTCGAACTCGTTTGGAGAAATTTGACAGTTTATATGATAAATTTTAAATAGAAAAACATTGGAAAAAATCAACTCGGCCACAAGTGAATTCTCAGATGGGACTCGAACCCACGACCTTTGGAAATCCGGTCCAATGCTCTAACCACTGAGCTATCGAGACTTGCGGACCACCATTGAAACTCTCTAATACTTTTATATCTTTCATACGCTTTAGGCCAGAATTTGTCACATCAATGCTAGGAATATCCTTGCATTCGTAAGAAACATCTTTTTAGATGTTTATCGATCGATTAAGATACAACAGCCCATAATTTATGATTTTTGAATTTTTGCAGTTTTCAATGCTATTTTTATATTGATACATTTTAAATAGAAAAACATTGGAAAAAATCAACTCCGCCACAAGTGAATTCTCAGAGGACTCTGTCGACTGACTGAGACACTAGCGTTTTTAAGCCTGACTTGCTGTTAACAGTACATTCAACAACAAATCAATCTTTACTTGTTGACATAAAGCGGTACCTTATCTCGTTTACAATAAGAGTGATTTTTGTAGTGAAAATGTAACACCTGCTGTTCGTAACTGTACTAAGTGAAATGTTAAAGAAATGTATGTGAAATTCTTTTCTGTTAATAGTAAAACAACGATTAGGAGCAATATGATGCCCAATATGGCACAGTGGTAGTTGTCATGCTTTCTGAACCAGGGGTTGTGGGTTCGATGGCCGGTACAAAGATTTATGTGGTGGAAAATTTGTGTTTTTTTCATGTCTGGGTGTATCTATAGTAGTACATTTGTTAATTCTGTTATCTGTTGCACAAGTGCTTCGGAGCCAGATCATTGAGCATGTGATGTTATGTTATACCTACCTATCTAGGTCCGTTTTATAATTATATTTGTTAAATTTTTAACCGCCTCTGTGGTCTAGTGGTACAGCCACTGGTACCTACGTATCGGACCCGCGGGTGCCGGGTTCGATTCCCAGTGGGGGTACATATTGTATTCGGTTTGGTTGGTGGTATGACTTGTAGTAAGTCCGCCTGGCTAGCTACCACCATCTTATCTAAGTCTGGCGCCATTACAACAATGTTTTCAGCATTGTTGTGTTTCGGCAGTTCGAGATAAGATAGCAAGTTCGTTAGTAATACAGGATCCGGGAGAGGCTCGCTTCCATCAATACTTAACATCAGGTATGATGAAGGTTAAGAGTCTCCCCGTCGTACATTAAAAAAAATGTTATATCTTAACTAATATTTTACTATTACTATATTCGACACATTGAAACACAATATACTTCTTTATATAATAACTAGCTGTGCCCCGGGGCTTCGCTCCCGTGGAATTTCGGGATAAAAAATAGATAGTAGCCGATTCTCAGACCTACTCAATACGCTCACAAAATTTCATGAGAATCGGTCAAGCCGTTTCGGAGGAGTATGGGAACGAAAACAGTGACACGAGAATTTTATATATAAGATTAATTATAATCTTCATTAAATAATTTAACCTTTTGTATCAGAATGATAGATTTTGGTCCAAAAATATTAGAAAAGATCGACTCGCTTCACAAATTGTTTCCAGGCGGAACTTGAACCCTTTGCATACTTTGAATCAATTAATATTATTTTTATTATTTTCCTCTAGTGTTTTTTCGATTAAAATCTGTCATAATACTTACTTTTGTATATGAAATACTTATAAGTTTTTAATTTGTATATCAAAGTCGAAGATTAATAACGTACCTACCTAAGTATCGTGTTTTGCATCTTGCGACCGCGAACTATTTCAAATTTGTTATTTTAGTTAAGTTCTCATGTAAGTGACTATGTATGTCTTTATGAAAATAAATTCTTAAACCTTAAACCTTCTGAAAAACTTAACGATTTTGGTGTAAGGTGACCACTTAGTAAATGGTGTCAAGAATATCTGCCAAATCGAGTATGTGAAATGAATTGAAATAAAATTTATTTCCAATTTCTTAATACAAATTGATACTTACTTAACTAACCCCCCCACTAGGCTATGCCTGTCCTGTGGGGGATATAAATGATTTACAAACAAGTGAAGCCAAACAGAAACAGTTTTAAACAATTACCATAAATAAAATTGTGTACTTAGGTACCTTTTTTATTTTTTTTTATTAACGACGGGGAGACTCTTAGCCTTCATCATACCTGATGTTAAGTATTGATGAGGCTGAAGATGGAAGCGAGCCTCTCCCGGAATCCTCAACCACTGAGGAACTGGCTATCTTATCTCTATACTGCCGGAACACAACAATGCTGAAAACATTGTTATTATGGCGTCAGACTTAGATAAGATGGTGGTAGCTAGCCAGGCGGACTCACCACAAGTCCTACCACCAACCAAACCGAATACAAATTGTACCCCTGCTGGGAATCGAACCCGGGACCCCTGGGTCTGATACCGGTGGTTGTTACCACTAGACCACAGAGGCGGTTACCTACTTAACATTATAGTCAGAAAGTGGATGAAGGCGTCCTGAAGGATGTTATCATCATGAGCCTGTCCAATGCTGGATACAGGCCTCGCCTAGCTCACGCCTATTGTGGTGTTCATAGGAGGCTATTAGCCTACTGCTACCACGCTGGCCAGACGGGTTGGTAGAGGGTTTGTTTCAAGTTTTCCTTCTCTCGCACAGATTTTCAATGCGTCGAGCCTCTTAGTCGACTCTAACGACATCCCAGACAAGTAAGGGAGTGGTGACACTTGTATTCTTAGGCCGTCACCACACAGCACAACGATGTTGACGCACGAACGGAAGGATGTTAACGATGCAGTTATTGTAGTCAAGCTAACTGCGAAATATTTCAATTCGCTAATGATACATGCCTCGTAGCAGCTAATAAGAACCTAGAAACTGCCCTTTCTCATCTACAGAGTGATTTTACTTTGCTATCCAAATGATACGGGTCTTGTGATCAATACTGAAAAAACAATACGTATGGTAGGTACATAAGCTCGAGTCAAAATAGACTAAAAAGTAGTGTCTGTAGAAGTTAACAAGCAAAAATATCTTGGCTTAGTAATCGATGACGGATTAAGTGGTCGGAACATGTTAGCTATGTATGTGACAAAATGCGAACAATACTGGCCAAATTCACTATAGTAAAGCACAAAATACCGTACTCCATACTCTTGAGTCTATAAGTCTCTGGGTGAAACTATAATACAATATGGCCTCGGCAGCTGTGGCAGAACGTGCAAAACACATCTTGGTCCAATTTATTGGTTGCAATTAAGAATCCTGAAGGCTATTATTTCGTCTAAAATAAGACCTCCTTACCAAAATAATCACAATGAGTTACTTACCGATATTATTAGAGGTTTACCTACCTACCTATATTTTTTTGCAAAACGAAGAAAAAAGTTCTCAATTTCGCATTTTTTCTAATCTACATCTGCGCAAACCTTTATAGAACTTCCTTCCTTTTAATAGGTACCTCACTTAACAATCTTACCAAAGATTCCACTTAGTTCTTATTCTTTACAACATAGAGATTATTTTTGCGTATATCTTTTCCCTCCATCTCTACATCTGCTGTTTTCAAGATAAGTTTTATCTGTGCTCCGCTTTATCTATGGCACGTAATGACGTTGGTACATTTGGCGCCAAAGCTCTTTTGTTTTTTCTAAAGCAACCTCACACGTTGACAAAGTAATTTGAAAAAAAGAAATGGTTCTTTATGTGTCACCTTTTTGTCCAATAAGATGTGTGAAAAAATTTGGACGGTTAGCTTCAAATGATAGTTTAATTAGGTAGGATTAATTAGGTAGGTTAGGTTAATAATGAAGCATCGCTAGCCTACACCGTATACCGAATACAGAAAACTAAAAAGTACCTAACTAGGTACTAGAAATTTTCGGCGTGGAAGAGCAATAGATCAGACATCTTAATGTTTCGGAAACTTGTGAGACGGGTCGTTATTTCTAGTATTTTTCTAGAAATAAAAGGAAATAAAATAGCATTGTAAGAGCAAAATAAAAAATTAAAAAAAAATTTTGTTCCTAAAAATTTACCTATCTAATTTACCTACCTAAAAAAATACGAAAACCAAAATATATAATTCTTCAGTCTCAAAGTAAGTAAAAGAATCTGAGCATTATAAGAACTAAGTAGTAGGATTACCAACCTAAAGAAATAAAGGTACCTATTATTTTTACTTTAAGCGCTTGTTGCTGTAGTAAACTCGTTTCGTACGAAATAAAATGTCCTGTGTGACTCACCGATTTTAAACATAATCCACTAAAGCACATAAAATTTTACAAAACAATGGAAAACAAAACAATAATATTTTCCTAACTATAAATTATTTACACTGGAGTAGACACATAAACCATTGCTCTTAAAAAAAACACAAGAGATGATTAATCAACAATATTAATCGGTCGGCATACAAAACCTGCGCCAAAGCCTCATAAAATAACACACAGCCGCGCCGACGATCGGGCAAATACAACTCCCGATTAATCAAAAACAAACCACCTAAAACATGAAAGATTAACATGGCCAGATTAAAAAAATAAAACCAGAAAAGGAGCGCACGGTTCAAAACCATAAATCATGCTCATTATATTCGAAACGGATTATTTTTTACCGAAGAAAATGTTCAAAAAAGCATCAAAAGGCTATAGGGGGTCGCCATTTTGTCGGGGAGCCGACGATTAGGGCGTGAAAATGGGTAGCGCTCGACCAATCGGAAGCGTCGTTTTGAAAAGGCGTTCTGAAAACGGACCAATGGGGGAGTGGGCCGATCCACTCATGCGCTTTCGCGTCGATCCATAGAAATATACATGTTATACGGCAGTATGGGCTTGGCCACTGCCGTGAGCGGACGCGCGTGCCGCCGCATACAACAAATTTCAAACAATGTCGAAGTGCCTCCGGACCAAAATCAGTGGGATATAGCCTTAAATTTTGGTGTATTCATTTAGTGCAAGCAATAAATAAGTGTTTTTTTAAACTTTGTGTTTTCAAGTGGATAAATTTTATCTGTAGCGCAACAGACGTAGAAGTCTGGTAGTATAATATCTAGTATTTAAAGGACTGGTGAAGACTTGGTGAAGGTCTCGTGATGGTGATGGCCAGCGGGGGTGGCGGGCTCGTGCAGTCCCCACCCGGGATGATGCATCATCACAACATTATGGATACCTCGTCACATGTGGAGATGATGCCGAGTAAGTATCTACTTAACAATATGCTTTTAACTCTTTTATCTTTGGAACTGGCAAAATGTGCCAACCACAAAATGTCAATAATGATATGGATCAAAAAACTTAGAGGTAGGAGGCGAAAAATTCTTAATTATTTTATAACAATAATTAGACATAGCAAAGAGTAAAAAAGAAAATAAGTATTTATATACTTTTATTATAATTTGAAGTAACAATTATCTAACAACAAAATTAAAATGTATTTACTATAAATACTTAATAGAAGAAACTGCATCGGCATCTGCATTCTTAAACCTCAATAGGAATCTCAATTTTGTAAGTTTGTTTTCCAAATAGTGTAAACGGTTATACAGATTCGGATGAAATTTGATAGACTTACAGATAGACCATGACCCAAAATAGGACAAAGAATATTTTTTATCCTGATACTCCCTTATGAAAGGGTTGAACCACACCGTAAAACCGCAGGTACAGTTAGTCATCATGAATCGCTCATGGCCGCGTTTGGCAGACTGATCGTATTGGATCACGTTTGTTAAGCAACGTTCGGTCCGGTCAGGTGTCGGATGGGTGACCGTAATGTGGCATTATAACTGAGTGCTTTCGTGCTTCGGAGGGCACGTTAAACCGTCGGTCCCGGCTGTTGTCATTTGATTACAGTAGTTAAGCCACGTCAGAGGCTTTATACGCAGCTTGATAAACTCTGACACCAGAGGTGGCCACTGATCTTCACTCGATAAGAAGAAGAAAATGTTAGTCATCCATATTTATGATTTGACCGTTGGCTTTTTGTCAATATTTGGACAAAAATATTACAAATACAAATTCACAGTTATTATTAAGTTTATTATGCAATAAATTAAAGGCAATAAAATAACAAGAATTTTCGGTATATTAAGCATTTCTTATAAATAAATATCAGATGAGGTCACAGAGAAACACATTGTTTATAAGTATATTTCATAATTATTTATAGAGTCTGCGAAATAAATGTATCTCCTTCTATTTAAAAAACACAAGGAATGTACACTTGGCGAATTGAATGTATACAAAAATATGAACTACCTATTTTACCCACTCTCCTTTCCCCTTTATGTCCTCATCTACTTTTTACTTTACTTTTCAAAAGGCTGCCTGGAAGAAATTGCTACTCATCAATAAGATCACCTTTTGTGTGTTTCCTTCACTATATCTTTTTTTTTTGTCCCATGAATAAAGTGTAAAGTAATAATAATCAATGTGTTATTTTTTACTATTTTAAACAAACAATTATAATATTTAATTCGATAATTATGCAATTGATATCTCAACAATATTGCAAGCTTAAAATCTCAAGAAGAAAATAACAGTGATTATATTAATGATGAATTATCAAATATAATTATTAAAAAACATCAAAAATGTATCTTAAGCAGTTCAATCTCAACAAACTCTACATTTCCCAAGAGTTATCTTTCCTGGACTAATCAAATTTGCTGTACCAAGACTATCATATCTTATAATATAAATGCGAAAGTGTGTTTGATTGTCCTTTCTTGATGCCCTCACTAAGCATCCGACTTGAAAGCAAATTGACTTGATTTTTGGTCAGAGTTAGTTGAAAGGGCGAAAGACTACTATTTATCCCTATACTCATATTACTACGGGAACGGGAACCACGCGAGTGAAGCCGCGGGCGAAAGTTAGTATTAGATAGATGGCTTGTTATGAATTTAACACATAGACATTAATTGACCAAAAAACCACTGCAATGCAAACATAGGTAATCTTCACAAATAGCATGCTATAAGTAACTAGCAAGAAACAAAGATTTACACAAATAACCCATTCAGTTATATGCGGAAAATGTAATAGAAAAAAATCTGTTTAATCTCTTAACCTAAGTTAGACCAATAAATATAAAGTAAGGGAGGGTTGTGATTGATTTATAAATGGCGAGGTCGTATAGACACGCATTATTTTTGTTAATGCAAGCGAGACCGACCATTAGAGGGTTAGATTTAGGGTTGCCTCTAGTTTTAGAAACATGTAGAACAAAAATCTTCAATAAAATATAACGAAAAGCTTTAAACAGATGAAAATTTAAAGAATTCAAAAAAAAATGGTTTTTGTTTTCAAATGACATACCTAGTCTACTGTTCAATTTGTAACATTGATGTTTATGTTTGAATTTATGATTTATGATTGAATGAATATTTTTGAGCTATCTACAAGCCAATTTATAAATAATGCATAATAGAGTAAAATCAAAGAGGCTTTAATTGTTAATTAATAATTTTAACACACAATTCTGACATTGTTTACCGTTAGCTGTTTATCAATATATATAATATTATAATATCTAAAAATAATCATATGACATTATTTACCGCAGATAATCAAAATAAAGTCAAACTTTGGAAAGTCATTTTCTAGAACAAAAAAAAATACTTCTTACTTTTGTGCCTTGTAATTCTATAGTAAAAAAAAAATACTATCTACGTCTTTTTTCTCTTTTTTTTTGGTTGGTGGTTCGCAAGTCTCGGTAGCTCAGCGGTTAGAGCATTGGACCGGATTTCCAAAGATTTGCGGGTTCGATTCCCGTCCGAGAATTCACTTGTAGCCGAGTTAATTTTTTCCAATATTTTTAATTTACCATAAGTATAAAAATAGCATTGAAAATGCAAAAATTACAAAAATCATAAATTATTGGCAGTTGCATCTTAATCGATCGTTAAACACCTGAAAAGATGTTTCTTTCGAATGCAAGGATATTCCTAGCATTGATGTGACAACGCTGGCCTACAGCGTATTAAAAATATATAACTATCTACGTCTCCTTTTTTTGTCTTGTAATAATTAAAGTATTTTTCTTTTTCTTTTGCCAACCCTGTTTGTCATAAGATTTATTTATACTGGGATTATTGTGTGTGGGACTTCCCTGCGAACGGAACAATACTCACATAGTTTAAGTGATAACTTTACTAAAAGTCTCCCGGAAAATTCTCATTGACAAAAATTTCCTGAAACGAAGCATTATTTTTAAAAAATGTGATGATATATTAAAAAAAAACTGCTTCAGTTCACTTAAGATCCTTTTGGTAAACTGTATAACAAAGTAGTTACAACTAATTAATGTTGTAAATTTAATTCATCTAAGTGTTATGTCTAGTCTTAGAAATATAATAATTTAATCGAACGAAACCTTAAATTATTTATGATAAATTTTAAATAGAAAAATATTGGAAAAAATTAACTCGGCCACAAGTGAATTCTCAGATGGGAATCGAACCCATGACCTTTGGAAATCCGGTCCAATGCTCTAAATATTTTATATTGCTTAAATTATTTGCTTAAAAATGAAGGTATAATTAAATGGAAAATAATACAATTTGTCAAGTATTAATGATCTGTTAAATAAATGGCCAAATTGTACAAATCCTTCATAAATTTTAAAATCGTCATTACTATTAAATATTATGTATTAGTTTTCTAATGTCACGGCCAAAAAAAAAACAATTTCTATTCCAGATTATACGAGCAAGAAACAAGTTTATATATTAATTAAAGTGTCCTTATCTTTATAGAAGCTATAAAACAACATTACATTACAATAATATAAATTATAAATATACCTACTTATGTAGGTACTTGTAACATTTACGCCGTGCTTTTGGTAGAGATGTTTTTTAAACTTGAATAAATAAGTATATAGATAAACACATATATTTTATTTTTAGTGCCATAGTTTATTTAATTTAGGGCTGATTTTTCAATGCTCCGACAGTAAATATTCGCCTACGAAGAAATGAAAAAGATATAAACGTTCATATTTTAGTTCAACTCAAGACTTTCTTTTTTTTATATGAATGATGGGGAGACTCTTAGCCTTCATCATACCTGATGTTAAGTATTGATAAGGCTGAAGATGGAAGCGAGACTTATTTTCATGATAAAATGTAGCCTATTTCTCAATATCCAATCTATTTCTTTATTAAAATTTCCAAAAGTGATTCATCGGTTCAGCTCTAAAAGACATCAATCATACGGAGAGAGTCACTTTCGCATTTAGGATATTAAAATAGAATTTGTGAGACTTCTAAATTCCAAATTACCATATTCACCTAGCCTTCAAAATAGCCAAATTTTAATTTAATATCTAGATTTTCTTTTTCGTAAGTATTACAATAACATTAAATAAATATAAATTAATTAATAATAATTGCATACAATCACACCAATTATGTAGCCCACGTTAAGTTTAATTAAGAACTTGTGTTATGGATACTAGATAACGGATAAACGTACTTATATATACTTCTTTTTGTAAATACATACATCATATACATATTTTACTTCCAAAGCAAGACAAATAAACTTGTTCATGCACACAAATTTTGCAAAAGCAAAAAATATTGTGTTGTCCGTGGATCGAACCCGGGACCTCTGGCGCAGAAGGCGGGAATAGTACCCCTGCGCCAAACAGGTCGTCAAACAGATACGTATTGGCCCAGACCGAAATATTCACACATAAATTGGTATGTAAGTATTCCTGGATGTAAGGACTCCTGGATCAACTTTAAGGATCGTACCACAACACCATCAGACCTGTTAAAATTCATGTTCATGAATTAGAACTTTTATAATTTAGCATTTTACAATGCTATTTTTTTATTAAATGAATATAAATTAGCAATATACTAGAAAAAAAAACGAACCCTTAGGAATCCGACCCAATGCACTACCATCAATTATGCTACCAAGATTTATGAGGACCCGTGGAAATTCATGATCATGAATGTTTGTATGGTCGACATTGACCGATTCAACCTTGCCAGATGAACACCATTAGTCAACAAATAATTAGATAGTTTTGGCACATACTTTCGCATACATATTTCTAGATTGTTTCAAAGCCTCGTCTATAATTCCAATTTAATAAATACAAAAATAGCAAACAGTTTTTTTTATATATTGTTTTTGCATTTACATTACTATACGCACGAATAGTAAAGAAATCTAATATAAATTTAGCTCATACTTTTGCCCGTTATCTTTTTTGATTGTTCGAAATGGTCTGACGTATAGTAATGCAATTAATAAAATAATAGTTCAGCAAAAATGGCACAGTAAGTTTTATCATCCCTGGTAATGTCTGGCTGGTTTCACTGTCGTTGGTTAAACAGTAGGTTTTACTGTCATTTGTAAATGGTCATAGTCTAACTCAACCTTGCAATATGAACACGAATAGTAAAGAAACCTTAGATAATTTTAGCCCATACTTTCGCGCAGTTTGCTTTTTAGCAGTCAGTTTATTGCGCGCCTCGCGCGTGCGCTAAGTGGTCGCGCAAACGCTGCAAGGGTTAAGGAGGCAGCTAAAGAACACAATAATAACATTGGAATTTTCCACTGTACTTAATTCTGAATAGAATATATAAGGTTTTCAACGAAAGTGTGAAAAAATATTCACAGTACATACAAAAGACTTCAACGAGCTCTTTAAATTTTTTTTTTTAAATATTTTTTCACTTTGATTTTTCTTTATTGGCCTTATGCTTTTTATAATGATTATTTCGTGTTGTCTTTGGTTTTAGAAATTCGTCAAAGTTTTGCAATGATGGTAATGGAAACCCTTGTTGCCAAAAAGTCTTGATTATCGTTAAATAATCTTAAAATAGTTAAGTAGGTACTTAATCTTAAATTCGTTGGCTGTAAAAACGTTGTAAAATTATTTAAACAATGTAAGTCAAATAAATGGGCAACAGTTACTTTGTTAGGTATTAACGAAATTATTCTTAAAGTCATAAAGCAATATTTTCCATTAGCGGCTAAGTAACTATTAAAATACTAGCCATATTTATATAATCAAACTTCATAGGTTACCAAACTGCAGTTCTTCAACACAAAACTGTTTTTAGGCACACAACAAAAAAAAAAGACCAAAGGGACTCGAACTCCAAACCCAACGGTGGTCAACAGACCACCATGTGGTGAAGATACGGTAGCTCGCACGTACTAGCGAAGTGTTACTGGCGACGTGCTAACCAATGGACGATTTAACTATTTGGGAGTTGAAATTTTAAAGTGTCAAAAAAGTATTAGGTTCTATTGAAATATATTTTATTTATAACTTTTTAATTTTGCATTTTACAATGCTATTTTTATGTGATAAATATTAAACAAGAAAATATACTAGAAAAAAGCAACTAGTCTCATGTCGTTTTTATTTGTTAAAAATATGACCAAATTGTCTATATTACAGAGTAAACCGACTAGAAATTTTAGACTGCAAAAAAAGGAAACTAAAAGTTGACTTCGTACATAATATCATCATTTATAAGTATCTTATCTTTGTTTGAGAGTGTAGATAGAAAAATAATGTGAGGTTTATTTGATTCTAATAATTCGTATACTAACAACTTTTTTTTATCAAAAATATTGAATTATAAAAATTATTTGATAAATAATTTCAATAACTGAAATTATTTAATGTGAACAATTTCCATATATTTCATTTAGAAAGAAAGAAAGAAAAACATTTTATTAGCATCATACACACAACAAGAACACATTTTGACAACAGATTAACAGTACATAGGAAAGCAAAAAAATAAAATAAGAAATAAATAAAACACACAAAGCTGTACAGAGTGATGCTAAAGGGCCCTGACTCAGCACAAATACTTCTGGGCATTCGTAAGTGGTAAGAATTATTAAGTACGTCATATAAATCAGAAAGAACAACAAAAATTACACGTGAAAGTACTAAGTAACTTTCACGTCTGATTTTCTGATTACAAATTTTTGCATTCACGGTTGAAGAGAGTGTCTTTTGGTTTCTAGAGTATACTACGCAGACAAAGTTGCAATTTTCCACTAGCTGCAAATAAAACAATATTTTATTCATAATATTCCATAATACTGAAAGTTGCATAAGATACCTGATGTCCTATTTGCATACAAAATGGTATGAATCTTCATTATCTTAATGCATTTTCTATCACAGTCTAGAGATAATAACTTTTATCGTATTCACATTGGGTGGTTTCATATACTTGCAAATTATCATTGCTGTTAACATTTGTTTAGACAAAAAATACCTCCCAAGAAGAAGTTTTTTTTCAGTAATTTTAAATCCAAGATAGTCACTTAAATAAATAGTGCAAATCTGGACAGAAGTCTTACGTTCGAGAAAGTGTATATTTATCCTTTTATTAACTAACTTATGTGGAAGAATTTAAAGCAGTGATGTTCTATCAAAGAATTAAGAAACATAAAAGTCAAAATGTTTTTTTTCTTTATTTAACGGGGTCAACAAACTGCTTTACAATTATATTAGGACATAATAAGTACAAGTAATTTCAATGACTTAATAATTATGAGATCAGCACCGTTAACCACAAATTATGTTTTAACAGAGTATAAATGTTACGCCTTTCATAATTATTCAAATAAAAAGGCTAGCATTTAGACTTGGCAGTTTACCTTCCTGTACTAATCTTACCTGGCACCCTCTCAGTCATTGGCAATTATGGCAAACCCCCCCTTTTGGTGGAGGCCTATACACAGCAGTGGGTGTTATATGGCTGAGACGACGAAGGCTGAAGATGGAAGCGAGCCTCTCCTGGAATCCTCAGCCACTGAGGAACTGGCTATCTTATCCCGAACTGCCGAAATACAACAATGCTGAAAACAGTGTTGTTATGGCGCCAGACTTAGATAAGATGGTGGTAGCTAGCCAGGCGGACTTACAACAAGTCCTACCACCAACCAAACCGAATACAATATGTAGGTACACCCGATGGGGATCGAACCCGATTCCCAGCGATATTAGATTTTTCTACTAGATTATTATGGCACCAGCAGCGGCACCACAGTATTGAAAAAAAGATCGCGCGGAATTTTTTGTCTTTTTTCATGAAAATTTTAACAGATTTGATAAGAAAGAGGTATACAAACATTTTTGTTATATACTTTTTACTATTTTAAAGAGATCATCAACTAGAATATATATATTTTAGTTGATATTTTTAAGTGATATTTCGCTTTTTATTAATATTTATTTTGTGATCATAACATTAATTAATAAGTGTGCCAACTATTAGTAAAAAACTTATATGGAAGCGCAATGATTGGCACCTATGCAAGCCATGGTATTTTAAAAGGGTTATTGTGGAAAGTCTCATTATTGTGTATCGTTACCTATGTTCCCGTGAGGCCCAATTGTGGTCTCTGTCTGACCTAAAAGTAGCCGCTGAAACGTTTTTGCCCGCTGATAGTCATGTCGCCAATCACCTGATAGTGATAAATTTTAACCACCGATCCAAATGTGGTCACTAACCTAATTGTGGTCATTGACCCAAATGTGGTCAACGATCTAAATGTGGCCACTGATCCAAATGTGGCCACAGATACAAATGTGCCTTTAACCCAAATGTGGCAACTTATCCAGATGTGGCCATTGACCCGAATGAGATACGAAGCCAAATGTAGCTATTGAACCATATGTGGTTACTAATCCAAAAAGGGAACCATTGATCCAAATGTGGCACTTCCAAATGTGGCCACTGATCCAGATGTGGCAACTGATCCAACGTTGGCCGTTGATTTAAATGTAGCCCTTACCCAACTGTGGTCACGAATTTAAATATGTGTGTGTGAATAAGTGCCAATCATTGTACCTTATGGCTGCCAATGATTGTACTAAGAGTGCCAATGACTGTACTTTTGGCCGTTTCTAGACTTTTTCCATAATTATTGTCAAAAACATGACATTTTACTTACTAAATGTTTTGTGAATTTAATAAATATACATTAAAGAATAATTTTAAAATAGTACATGTTGTCTTAGTATGTTATAGAAATAAAAATTAACAAATGTAGGCCAGGTTTTTTTTAAGTGCCAATCATCATACAGTTTACCCTATTTCACAAAATTTTTATTGAATAATCTTATTATTTTACCAAATAACATATTTAACAAACGCTGATCAACATTTTTCTCTTATTTTGACTTACTCAAACATTTATTCAAACATGAATGTTATTTTCATCAATATGCGGGCTGATTTTTTACTGATTTTGGTTATTTTTTCGCATTGACCTCAAAGAACTACCCAAAAAACCTTATGGCGCTACTCGGAAAAAGTATGGACTTTTTGATATAAAACTATAGCACGGTTACAGTTGCTACAAATCTGGTAATAACATATATATTTCTTGAAACCTTTGTCTAGATTCGTATAGTTTCAAAAACAAGATTTTATAATTTTGCCTCGACACTTTTTTTTTTAGAAAAGACCTCTAAAAAATACGAGAATTCAAGATTATTCTTAAATAGGGTTACTTACACTATTGGAAATTGGTTTAATAAGTGGAGACCAATAATATTTAGGATTGTATAGAAGCATTTTAGTAAAATCGCTGTAGTTTTTTAATACGAAGTGATTTTGTGTTTTTTTTGCCTAATCTGCAAAATCGGTCTCGCTCCCGTGCGCTTCGTTTTCTCATTGCTATCTCGCTTAGGTTTTTTTTTTCGAGTATCGCCTTAATGCTTTAATCCTTTTTTTGTCTATGCCAAGTATTCCTACGTGTCCCCAACAATAGAATAGTGTGTGTACCCGCCTAACATTCAGTCACTTTTGCTGCGGCGTTTACAACTCACAAATACATGGCTGTTAGGGTTCCAAAACTAAACACAAAATTATTATATAAAAAGAGTTATTAAAACGAATATGTATGTTCCATTCTTTTTACTTTTCTGGCAATATAGGCAATCCTCCTCAATATAGGCAATTAGAATCCAGTTATTTAATTAACATATCACTTGTAATTTTTATCCTTTTTTTGAGGTTCTAATAACTCTGGGTACTTTTTTACTAAACAGTCAATAAATTAGCTGTTTTACAGAAGTTTTAACTTTTTAATCAATTGTTTCCGAAAGTACGTAAATAAAGGTAAAATCATTATTATGATTGACTTAGATTTGGTTAAAAAAACAACGAATATTTTCGCTACGGAACTCTCGAAGGAGAAGTTCGTGCATACCTATACAACCTTTTTTGTTACACCAATGCTTATGCATTTTCGGGGTTTTATGTTTTTATGGTTTGCCCAGATATGAAATTATTAGCTTTTATTAGGTAACTATAGCGTTTATGCCCTTCGTAATAAACAGGCTATTAGATATTGCTTTGATGTGTTTTTTCGTCGAAAGAGACAACATTGTTTTTTGTAAAGGTTTATACACAACTAGCGGCTGCCCGTGGTTTCACCCGCGAGGTTCCCGTTGCCGTTGAAATTTCGGGATAAAATGTAGCCTTTGTGTTCACTACTTACCAAATTGTATCCAGTAGTTTTTACGTAAAGTAACAAACAAACCGACATACTTTCACATTTATAATATTAGTATGATAGGTAACATAGATAGAGACAGGACTTCCTGGTGCAACAGATATCCGTAAATACTGGATTCCTATCACCTTAATATAAAACAAAAACAATATAAGACCTTAAGAAGGTTTATGGAAGGATATGAGTAGGACAGGCCATAGCCCATGATTGGTATTTAATACAACGTTCGGCCCGGACAGGTGTCGGATGGGTGACCGTAAAGTGGCATTATAACTGAGCGCTTCCGTGCTTCGGAGGGCACGTTAAACCGTCGGTCCCTGCTAAGCCAAGTCAGAGGCCTTATAGGCGGCTTGATAAACCACCGGAGGTGGCCACTTATCCTCACTCGCAAAAAAAAAAAAAAAACAACTGCACATTGTTGCTCAAAATACCAAGTCGCTACTCTCGACTCTGTAGAACGCAGAGCCAGGCGACTTATCGGCGACTATGAGTTGGTGATAATGCTACATAGTTTGAGTTACACACTTTCCCATCGGGATACCAGACATACTGCAGGTTACCATGCATATTTGGTTGCCATTCTAAACTGACGCACAGAGCGCCTTAAGCCCTTTTTTATCCTGCTAACGGCCAAGGAGAGGAAAGCTGTGCCCGCGTCTGTTTTTCCGAGCACATACAACCCAAACCCCTTCAGACAAAACAGGCTTCTTCTGGGCGAATTCGCTCCATCTAAGACCCCATCGACGCCCTTCGGCCAGATTGAGGTGAAGAGTTAACCCATTTAAGATAAAAGAAAACCATGACTACGTCCGCGTGTAATTTGTTCGTCGTCGTCGTCGTCGTCTCAGCCACATAACACCCACTGCTGGGTATAGGCCTCCCACAAAAGGGGGGGTTTGCCATAATCGCCACGCCTTGGCAGGCGGGTTGGCGATCGCAGTATGGCCAAGTTTGTAGGAGATGCTGCTGCCCATCTCCTGAAGGCTGAGCCTCTTAGTCGCCTTTTACGACACTCACGGGATGAGAGGGGGTAGTGCTATTCTAAGCCGACACTACACAAACAATGTTATTTGTTGATCACTTCAAATTTTCACAACGATAAGTAACCTAGGTATTGGTACATGATCCCTATATCGATTCAGTTTCAATTGTGCTCAGGGGGGCCTACCGGCATCTCTTGGCGCAGTATTCTTTCAATCTTACCGTGCTATTTCGTACTACGAATCTCATAAAGTAAGCTTGTTTTTTGACGGAAGTTTCGTGACGTCTTCGCTAAATCATCGCCTAAAAAGTGTGAAGTGTGTTAAAATGTGACAACTTCAATAATTACAAAACGCAAACAAAACGTTCTTACGACATGATGATTTGTAATAGACGATGGTAGGCAGGCAGGTTGTGTGAGCGCTATACGCGCGTGTAGCAGCGTCTCACGTCACTCAAACAAGCTAAACACAATCGAAACCGAATTGCAGTTAGAAGTCATGATTTTACGATAGTGGTTTGGGTAAAGTTATTTTAGTAGGCATAAAATTGGCATGGATTTTTGATCCTCCACTGACTGATCATCAGCCTGTAAACGTCCACTGCTGGACATAGGCCACTCCTAGCTCACACCATTGAGCTCGGTTCTCAGCTCTTTAAATCCAGTTCTTGAATCATAAAATTGGCATGGATTTTTGGTCCTCCACTGACTGATCATCAGCCTGTAGACGTCCACTGCTGGACATAGGCCTCTCCTAGCTCACACCATTGAGCTCGGTTCTCAGCTCTTTGCATCCAGTTCTTGCCTGCCAGCTTTCACAGGTCGTCACTTCACCTGGTTGCAAAGCACCCTACGCTGCGCTTGCCTAATCGCGATCTCCACTATAGAACTCGTTTGCCCTAACGGCTGTCGGTTCTGCGTGCGATTAGACCAGGGGATCAATTGTCATAATCGTCTCTCAATGGTGTTTCAATAGTAGTGTTTATTTACACTGTTGTAACAAGAACTCTGTAAAACAGCACTACCTTTGGAACACCATTGGAATACGATTGTGATTAAGCATTAGCAGAATTGGGCCCCTGGACCTCTATTTTTGAATCACTCGTCGTGCGAGTGGCGAGGCGAACGAGGAGGCAATCAGGCGATTAGCGACTTTGAATACGACCTTTCGCTTTGCCTCTCGCGCCTCTCCTCTTGGGAGTCGGTACTACAGGCGAAAAGCGAAGCTATGTATATACGGGCAAGGTCGCTTTTACGGAATACGGAAACTCAAACGTCGCACGGAAATCGGTAGAATCCTCGAGACGAGTGAATCAAAAATAGAGCTCCAGCCATTGCCACTTCAGCCTGCTTATCTTAGGAGCTGTGTCGATCACCTTGGTTCTCTGTCGAATTACTTGACTCCATTGACTGACCATGGCAAAATTTGCTTAACACACTAACTACACCATCGAGCTTTCCGAGTGAGGCCTAGAATATTGATGGTTAAACAAAAACAGAGATAACCCAATAAAACACGGGAATCCAAATGCGGCGTATAATAAAGCAAACATCTGCGATAAAAATAATCCTGAGCTAAAAGTCCTTGTCAAAACTAATATTTACATAAATTTCACCATACTGCACTTACACTCAGCTTTTGTTGATAAGCTCCCAGTGTTATGTTCGATGATAAAGGTATCTACTGGACATATGTTACTTTAACTCCCCTAAGGTGTTATATCAATAAAAAACATGTTCTGAACCGCTGACTTTGGACTACTGAACATTTTTACCATAGGCATTATTAGTATTTTACGTTAAGAGGCCGGCGACCGGTTAGCTCCCTGTACTAACTTAATACCTTTTGAGCTGACCTAAATAATTTTTATTGAAGAAATAAAAACCGAGTTTAAAAACTATAAAAAAAACTTTTTTATCTCACACGCTCGGAAAAGAAGGTTTTGTCATTCAATTTCTAACGGGAAAATCGCATTTTGCAGCCCAGCGTGATAAAGTACATTTTTAATTTAGAACCTAAAAAATATGTCCTAATGCATTCCGAATCGCACTATTGACTTTTTATGTTACATTTTATTATTATTTTAAATAACTTTGAATTAATGATAATACTCTGTTTTGGTATTATTACATTATCTTAGTAATAAGATTAAACTAAGTTATAAGATTGGTATTATTATATTAATAAGATTAAACTATTTGTTGTAACAATTTTATATTTAGGCTGGGTGAGATTTCACCATCTATAAATGTGACATAAACCTTTATTTTTTAATTGTCTTTGTCTTGTACCTCATGTCAATGTCAACATTTACCGAATCGTTTTTATTGTTACTTTAAGTCACAATTTATTCCTATTTTAAATAACTTTGAATTAACTATAAAACTCTTTTTGTTATTATTTTAGTATTTTTTTCTCAATTTTTGAAGTTAGAATAAGTTCCGCACCTACCTGTACACAAAAAATCGGAACTATGAACTTGTCATCTATGATTATGTCATATGTAAATAGCGACACAATAAAAAAAGACACTATGTTTAAGATTTCCTGACAACTACTAAACCGATTTCAAAATTACAAAAAATGGGACTAATTGATAAGGATAGAGCATTGGACCGGATTTCCAAAGGTCGCGGGTTCGATTCCCGTCTGAGAATTCACTTGTGGCCGTGTTAATTTTTTCCAATATTTTTCTATTTAAAATTTACCATAAGTATAATGGGGCTTACTTCATAACGACAATGTTTTCTGCATTGTTGAGTTCGGGCAGTTAGATATAAGATAGCCATTTGCTCAATGATTGAGGATTCAGGGAGAGGCTAGCTTCCAACTTCAGCCTTATCAATACTTAACATCAGGTATGGTAAAGACTAAGAGTCTCCCCGTTGTTCATAAAATATAGGATATTTTGATGTAAGTATATTTTTATTCAAATAAGTATTGAGGACAATTTTCAATGCGGTAAAAATTCCAAAAGAAAACCCTAAAATTGCATTTACAAAACAAAATGTTACGGTCGATTTCTTCAGAGCTTATCAGTTACGGTGACCACAACTTTTGCTTGTCACATTTATAGTGTAAATATTTATGAATATGTAATCGATATGAAATATATGCCAATAAAACATATGAGCAATAAATACAAAATGGACGCTGAAAGCCTAAGTGTTTCTCTCATTTAAACACAAATATTAGCATAACGAATATAAATTACTAGAAATCTGCATAGTCCTAGTTATTTGAATATCATGGTTACCGATATGCATATTTGTGTAATGCAAAATATATTGTCGTTATCTGAAAACGTTTTGCGGTTTACCATCTATATTGTAATATGATAATATTATGTAACATATGAGTTTGATAACGCATATTTATATAATAGATACAAATATAGTTTATTGCTATAGGTATTATCAAACGGATACAAAACCTTTAGGCAAGGCATACACGGGTTATTCTTCAAAGTGCATCATATCCTTCCATGGTCGGATTAGTCTCGTATTATTATTAATAGTTTTACGAATAACTAGACCCTGTTTGTACTAATTTTGGACGATAAAACCAAAGGAAAGAATCATAACTTATTCTTTAGTTTATGATTTACGCTTTCATTGACGACCTGTTTGGCGCAGGGGTACTAAACCCGCCATATGCGCCAGAGGTCCCGGGTTCGATCCCCGGACAAGACAAATATTTGTGTGCATGAACATGTCAATTTGTCTTGGTCTGGGTGTTTAATATGTATATTATGTATGTATTTACAAAAAAAAAAAGTATATAAGTATGTGTATCCGTTATCTAGTATCCATAACACAAGTTCTTCGTGAAACTTAACATGGCCTAGATAATTGGTGTGATTGTATACAATTATTTATTATTTATTATTATTATTTATTTGATGTTGTTGATATCTTAGAATCCAAACATTTGAGTTTCATATCTTTCCAAAAAAAGTAAGTAACTTTTTTTGGAAAGATGTAAGAAGATGTTGTAGCCACTTTAACTCCTTATTTGCATAGGTAACATTAAAGTTTATATAAAAATAAACGGGATGAAAACTTTCAAGAAAACTCGGATTTCCATAGTACGGAATCTTATACGGATAATGAGAAAGAAAACAAAAAAATTAAATAGGCACCTAATTACTTCAAATTAGGTATTGCTCTTTGAACTGGATAAAAAAATGGATAACACTATTATTATAATGAGTCACTTGAAAGTAACGGCAAAAACTCTCTAATAAAAAACAAAGGCTCTTGGACTTTAAAAAGTGTGTAGGTTGTAAAAACAAAAAAAAACCTTCAAGCCATAATAAATCGGAGGCATCTTAACACCTACCGTTATCGGTCGGGTCGGATCAGTTTGATCCCGTATCGGGTGATCTGGACTTCCGTGTGATGGCGCCTTTATAAACGATTAAAATTGAAACCGGAAAATAAGGTTTTAATGAGTAGCTATGTTTCTGAACTCTTTGGATACTAAGTTGAAGGAAGAAAGTTGAAAATTAAATAAAGTCGGGCAAGCATGTTGACCGAAAATATTATGTTCATTAATGTAATTTACCTATTTGCCTTGTGATTTTAATTAATACTATGATTAATTTTTAATTCATCCAAAATAAAATTATAAATCGATATTAAATAAAAAAAAACAGATAAAATTATAATCAAATATTAACTAACACTGGCTTTTCCTCTCGGGTTATCTTGGCTTGACACAACACACATACACACACACACACAGCCAAACACGTTCACTCATAAGTACACACGACACAGAACGTACATAACTGCAAAATTCTGCATTATATATGTTTTAGCACTGAAAAATGCAAAAATTAAAAAATCATAAATTTTTATATCTTTTTTATTTTTATTTACTACCGTTTTTACTAGCTTTTCACATAGGCTACAAAATTATGAGCACAATGTATCCTTTTGCGAGGGTGGACTGGTGACCTGTGTAACCGGTTTTCTAAACTTATTACAGGCACCAGCTTCTCACACTACATGTCATAATCTTACTCAAGTGTTTTACTGTAATTTGTAACCTACTGTGTGATGAGGAAATAAATGAGTTTTATTTATTATTTTATTTTCGTCCCGTCTTAATAAGTGATTGAAAAGATATTTCTAATGTCTTTATTGATATTGTTAACTTAATTTTTATTCCGGTAAATATACTTACGTTTTTAACTAAAAAGTACTGAAAACTATAAAAATTATTAATTTCTTTACAATTTTGTTTTTTAATTTGTGCGTAGGTATGGTATACCTGTGACCTTTTTACGCTTGACATATTGAACTAAGTAATTGTTATAAAATATATCTGTGCTTATTTAAAATAGTTTGAAAAAGTAGCCTAACTTCTGTGAAATTTGAAGTATAGGGATAGTTTTAAAGAGGATCCGAAAATCTCTTATAGATAACTGATTATCGGATCCGCTACGCTCTACAAATTTAAAATCGGAAAATATTTCGTCTTCCTTGTCTTATGTGATTATGTGCAATAAAATGTATAATTTTATAGATGTTAATTCATATTGTATAAACTATTTATGTAATTATATAAAAATATAAATGAAAAGAAAAATTTTAGAGACTAATTTAAGATTTTGTATTATGAAAGCTACTCTACAAAGTTAAATCCCAAACTAGTTATTCTTCCTTACCAATACTCGACTAATGTCAGGAAACTAAAGTACCTATAGAAAGCGAAAGTAGATTATACAAAATGTAAACTGGTACAGAATGACATAAAAAAAAACCCTTATCGAGGGCGTAAATTCTGTCAATTACCATGGCTCGGAGATTCGCCTCGTCCAGAATGAGATTAAAAAAAATAATGTCAAGATCGAGCCGTTAGGGTCAAATAAGTGTAGAATTATTAGTTACGATACGAGACAATCTAATACTATATTTTTTTATGTCGTGTAGTGAAACATATTTCAAATTAAAGGTGTAAAACTGCTATATGGTATATAATGCTATATATACTTTGTATGGAGATTGTTTGATGTCTATCAGGTTGAGTCAATAGAAATTGCAGGGCCAGCCTAGGATCTTTTCTAATGGGCAGTTCATATAAAGAAAAAATTTGGACTTAAACCTGTAACTGCACTTTAAGTTTTTTATAAACTATGTAAATTATGATGACTAGTGATGACCAAACTAAAAAAAAAATATTTACCGTCAAATAACAAATAACCTATTTCAGTGTTCCAATAAAACATTATCCGATTCTTCAAATAATTAAAAAAAAAAAGTTTTACCAAAGAGTTTCAATCCACGAGGGAGGCCATGCTAACGATATGATACGATACCCATAGCCACATGTAAAAAAAAAACAACGCAATAAGAATTCCTAAGGACCCCTAATACCGCGCGCTCTGCCACTGGCGCCGTCCACAGATAAGCCGGGATTTTTTCCACCATTTCTTTTGTTTTTTTTTCTTACAGCCACAGTATAGGTCTTTTATGGGGACATTCGATAAGTCCAACCCGAGATTAGGTACACCTTAAAGATACCCGTAACCCGTTTGTTTAATCAAGACTTTTGTTTTGTATAAATTATTAATTGCTGGTCGGCCAACTACTTTTTGGGACTTTCGAATGGTATTGGTTCTATTTTTTTCAAAAAACCTTACTACATTCTAGCGGAGTTCAAAGTTTTTCTTATGAAGCAGCTGATTTTGTTCACAATTGCGAAGTGATTTTCCTGCATTTTTTTTCGTATTTATGATTTGAAGTTTTGGTTAAGATACTCGTAAAATAAAGTTGTAAGTTCTCTATACTTACTTACTATTTTATTTTCTTTTCTATTTCAATCAAATGCTCATCTGCAATAAAATAGTTAAGGATTATTTTGTATATTTGAAACAAAAACGTAATTAAGGAGTGGTAACTTTTTGCATAAATAAACATTTTATTATTCGGAAGCTTTCGCTTTTATTTTAGGCTTGTAGGTACCTAAATCTTGTGGTAGAACTAGAGGCCCATCCCATTATGTTTTTCGTTCACAATAACCTTACTTACATATATACGTTACTCCTCAAGTCTTTTTATCCAAAAATAACTAAAAAATCGAGAGTACTTACACCGTACAAAATGCCCATTATTATTGTTATTTCTTTTTACTTTCCGATCGGTTCCAAATATAGTCGTCATCCTTAGTTGACTAAGCATAACAATTGTTCATCCCTCTATTTCAAAGTTCAAGATATTTCAAATATTTTGCCAACAACATTTCAAAATCTTTTAAATCACGCCGCCGCCCGGCCCATCACAATTTGCCACAAGCGTCGCCCACTTTGACAGCTGTCAAATTAATCTGACAACTTCATTGCCGCCAATTTTTTACCGCGTCTATTTTGATCAGGGACAAAAGGGTTTTTTTTGTGGCAAATATTTCTGTTACCCAAGGTGACGAATCGTCGAAATATTTTGTTATCTTTGTTAAAGCTTGGCGCCTCGAGATATCTTCGTTAAAATTAGGTGTAGCGAACGTGTACTAATTAGCTATTTTATAGTAATGTGATGGGTTGAGTCAGACAATATTTTATTTATGTGTCATGCAAATCAGTAAAACACATTTATGCTTGTTTGTTTGTTAGTTTTGTTCACATGTTTTTTATGAAATTTTGCATACTTACACATTGATTATGAACCCAGAGAGAGACTTAGGTAGAGGACACGGTAATCCGTGGGGTAGTAAACCGAATAAGCATTTAACCATAATATATTTGCTTACCGACTGTAATTGTGATAGAATTAAAATTATTAATCATGATAACAAATGATAACAAGTACCTAAGTATATCTTAATTTATCACACCCAATAAATTACAAAATAACATTAAAGAGGTACATGAAGCGATTCCGTTTTTTATAAAATTTTGTCAATAGAGATAAACCTGTTTGGCATCATCACCCATTTTTACTTATTATTCTGAAGACCCAGACTATAAAAAAGTTACCTATGCTAGTTAATTACCTAATAAGGCAAGTTTGTAGAATTGAAAAAATATGATTGTTTGTCTACTGTTTGCAACTTCACTACCTTACCGTTGTTTGAAAAATGTTTTAACCCCAATTTTCTTTTTGGAAATAGTAATTAATTATGTTTTATTTTTAGTGATGTCTTGAAATCATATCCGAATCTCTTATAAAATTCACAGAGATAACTTTCAAAGACGTAACGACTTTGCTACTACCGTAAGAGTAATTTCATTATTTTTTATTATAAAAAAAGTTTTAGGCGCCGGTCGTTTTGTCGCCAACAGCGTTACGTCGCGCCGATGACATCCGGTGCGGAGAAAAAAAAATGTTTTTGTTTTTTTTCTCCTTCATGACTGGACCTCCGTAGGTCAGTGACCAAAGCGTTAAAATATGGTCCCGTGTACGGAACCCAGATTATTTATGGCGCACTTGCTGCTGGGTGGAGGCTTATTTTTTTTCGGAAGTTGCCAGTGACCATGTGGGCGAAGGAATTATTTATTCGGGTCTATGCCGTAATTAATAGTTTTTAAAAAATTAAAATGGTTTTGGTAAAAGAATGAAGGAACTACTCATAGATTTGTTAGGCTACTTCATCTGTCTCTATATTTTCCATATTTCCCATCATTTTTACACAAACCATTTGGTTTATAAATTATATTACCTAACACTAGTAACTCTACGTCCCATGCTCTTACTTAAATATCAAAAGAGAAGCAATATTTGAAAAGTACTATCATTGAAATCGTTTCTTACTTTAAAAACAAAACGGTATTATACGCGCACAAATAATATACGATAAATATTTCACCTACCTACAATTCCCGACGTTTCGGCCAAGTTGCATTGGCCGTAGTCACGGGTACGTACTATTAAGTATTCTGTGTCACGGACTGACTCGTTGTAGTTACTAGGTATTTGGGTTTTACTTTTACATTCATTACGTTATTAGTTCCGTTTTTTAGCATCCTACTTAATATAGGTACTGTGGAGATCGTATATGTTTCCGCATGTGCGTAGCTGGCTGGTTTGGTTTGTATAATAATTTAGATGGAGAGGCACGTCGTCGTGCGTAGATATAGACGATCGCCTTGTCATAAAAATATATTATTAAAGTAGTAATATATATATATATGTCAATGTAAAATTGTGTATTAATTAATTGAAAACTATATACTTAGGTACAACAATAGATATAAAGATAAACTTTTATTTATGAAAGTAGCGCCCCCGGTCATCATCATCAGCCATATTGAATGTCCCCACTGCTGAGGCACTGGCCTTCCTTATGAATGGATAAGGAGAACGGGCCGTGACCCACCACGCGGGCCCAATGCGGTTTTAACGACTGCAAATGCAACCGGGACCAACGGCTTAACGTGCCTTCCGAAGCACGGAGGAGCTCGAGATAGTAAATTTATGGTCCCCCATCCTGTGACCGACCATTGCGAAAGTTGCTTAACCTCAACAATCGCAGTCCGAGCGCGCGAACCACTGCGCCACGGGCTCCTCAAACGCGCCGCAGTACTTATCGACAATAACAATATTAATTAGTATGTGTTTTAAAAATGCACTACATTCAAAGATATTAAATTGTGTACTTGAAGCTACATTACTCTTCCTCAGCATTTCCGATATATGACAGCATAGGTATGTTTTGTTGTTTTACTTACCTACCTACTATACTAGACATAAGAATGTGTGTGTGTAGTATAGTACCTATACACATCACAGAAGGGAGTGTATTCCCAATGATTGTGGTTCATTATTGTCATAAACATTCAATAGTGCAGTGACCACTTCCACTACGAAAATTGCACTACGCTACGAGTGGCATTAGGGCGCTCTCAAGTTCAAGCTATGTATTTCGTCTTTTTCGTGTTTATTTTTATTTTGTCGTGTGTACGGTAGGAGTCTGAGTCCTGGTTGTAGCAACTTTTGTTTGATCCTTATTAGCAAAGATTCAAGGTTCAGAGGGGTTATAACTAAGTCAGTGGCGGCAACAGGGGTTTCTACCCTATTTATTTATATCAAAATTCCACCTAACCAAGATTCTGAGCCCTCAATGATACAGCTACCTGCTGTTAACGTGGTGATCCTTCATCGACCGACTCCAACCAACAAGTTCACGTCAGATTATCGAGACGGCCGGATTATGACAGGTCTGGGACGCACTGAGAGAAATCAACTTAAAGTCTCGCTTACACTTCCTGAAGAACAAAGAAAATATTTGCACAGAGTTAAGGTTATAAAAGTGGCAACAACCACAGCTGAGGCTTCTGCGATACTTATTTATATTAAAATCCCACCAAACCATGATTCTGAGCCTTCAATGTCGCAGCTACCTGCTACTTACGTGGTGATCCTTCATCGAACGACACCAACCAACAAGTTCATGTCGGATGATTGAGACGATCGGATTATGACAGGTCTGGGACGCACTGAGAGTAATTAACTTAGATTTTAAGCGACTTATTACATATAATAAACTAGGATTCACTACTTTACAAATTCTAAGTAATATGATAAAGTACTTGCAATCACATCAATTAGATAAGCTCAAAGAAATATATTTATTTGGACCACAACATTCATAAACACAAATATACACGTTCATAAACACAAATTATGCCTTGTGGTAAACAAACCCGCGACCTCAGAACATTAAGCAGGTATATTTAACCCCTGCCTGTGCCATGCAGGTAAGCAAACAGTCATACAGTGATGACGGTAGTTAAACAATTTTCGAGACACTTCTGATAAAGAGACAAAAAAAGTTACGTGTACTTAAATCTGATTATGCACTTAATTTAAAATGTAAATAGAATATAAGTATTTCTTCCTTTACAACTAAGTCCATCATCAGATTTTTCTTATGAAAACCTAGCCTTGCTCTTAGCTGTGAATGAAACTCAAACTGCTTTAAAACTACTAAATCCAGCAATATCAACATCGACTTTCAGCCACATTGAAGTTTAGTCGTTAGTGCCAGAGTGCCATAAACCCGGTGTGCCCCAGCCCTTAAAAGAAAAAATAACACAAAAACAAATTTTGACATGGTAACGCTACTGTAAAAAGGTTTTATGATTCACTGTGCTTGGAATGAAAAAAACAGTTATAAAAACAAAAAAATGACCCTGTTACATTACAGTAGCTGTTAGTAGGAAGGTATCTACAGGTATCTACAGTTTTTAAATAAACATACTAGGTATACGGTTTAACAATCACCCAACATTACAAAATACATACCTTCCAACCCTTCATCTGTAAAACATAAAATCTATATTATTAAAAACCAGTGTATGTTTGTCCTCTATACGTTCTGAAACCATTGATCAGATTGTGATGAAACTTAGTACGCTCATACATTTTCCATTACTCTGAATAGTACGAATTCCTAACACCGAAGTGTTTATATTAATAAGTACATTACAAAAAATATAATACATGTACTTAAGTACTTACAAGTGATGCACGAACGATACTTCGAATATTACAAACGTTAATTTAACCCAAAAAGCTAAGAAATGCAATTAGCAAAGTTCATCGGTCACAATTCAATATTAGTATTAGCATTTTCCCATTAAAAAAACTGCCAATTGCTTGCAGAACCTAATTAAAAAGTTTTAAAACATAACGTCGTTGTTTCTCCAACCACGAAAATTAATATCTTCAAACAGACGTGAGTTACCAGAATGCGTTTATCCACTACTCGTCTTGTTTGCATTACAAGAAATTCACTTGAAATATAAACAGACGTGACAAACGAACTGTGAGATATTCCCACGGTGTACTAGCAGATAATTGGTTTGACAAAAACAATGAATAACTAGGTAATTCAATTAATACGATATAGTGCAAACTTTGTTTGAAGTCTGTAAGTACTAAAAAAAACCCGAATTCATTGTAGGTACTAACTCTTTATAAGTTCATTACGTGTACCTACTTTTTTAACCCTGAAGCACTGGAAACAGGCTTACTATTTAGCAGGCGGACTTACAACAATACCTACATATTGTTAAGTTTGTATAGAGTCCGAAAGAGTTTAACATTTTATTTTTTAAACGCATAGTTCATTAAGAAAACGCTAAGAAAGATTCATCACCTTAGAATACACCTTACTATAACTACGACTATTTCTGAGCACCTATTGTCGTTATTGAACCCCATATTCCAAAAGTTGGAAAAAAAAGAAACCGCAATAGCTACTTATACGAAAATTCTTATATCACCTTTTATGAGTACATATTTTATAACCAAAACTTAGGACTTCAACCACGTAAAATACTTTTTATAAAAAACAAAAACAAATACCGGGTTATGTCTTCGACCGCGGTGTCTTTGGCGGTGGGTCTCAAAAGCAGTGTTTGCTTGGAGGGATGAACGCACGATTGACGAAGGTAGCAGCGCAAGCGCAAATAGAACGTATGATAATATTATTTTTTATATTTTTACTGCTAAAGACGAACTATTTCAGAAAAGATTGCATGAATTCTGATAAAAAAGAATAAGAAAATTAACACCAAATTACTGAAAAAGTTATATTAAATGACCTATCATTTCACCTGACTTATTCAGATCTCATCTTCTTATATCGGAGTAGCTGAATGTAGGGATTGTTTAGATTATCTTAACTAAATCCCATTTAAATTCTAAAGCTGTTTTGTGCTTGCGCTGTTTGGTAATTTTTTGTGACTAAACTACTTTAATCAACATCACTGTGCGTTATTGTAAAGTTTATTAAATAAGAGGATTAATAATAAAATACTTATTTTTTTACATTATGACAAACTCTATATTCCACAAATAAAGCAAACGGCCAAAGATCGCTCGGCAGGCTGATCATCTTACAAAAAATCACCAGTTTCGTGCTGTCATTACTGTTACTTTTTTTTAATGAACGACGGGGAGACTCTTAACCTTCATCATACCTGATGTTAAGCATTGATAAGGCTGAAGATGGAAGCGAGCCTCTCCCGGAATCCTCAATCGCTGAGGAACTGGCTATCTTATCTCTAACTGCCGGAACACAACAATGCTGAAAACATTGTTGTTATAGCGTCAGACTTAGATAAGATGTTGGTAGCTAGCCAGGCGGACTTACAACAAGTCCTACCACTAACCAAACCGAATACTGGGTCTGATACCGGTGGTTGTACCACTAGACCACAGAGGCGGTTTTCATACTGTATGACAGCCACAATAGCGACGAAACTGAAACAGAACCGAGTTTTCGAGATAGGTAATCAGCCCTCCGTAAGAAGTAGAACAAACGCATCTTTTGATTCAACGGTTCATTTATTTTAATTTAGTCCAAAGTCAACGTCATCAGACTGAATCCCGAATTTGTATCCGAATTATTATTAAATATATATATTATAAATATTAAAGGTGTCTGTCGAGGACAGCAAAAGAAACGGCGGGTTGGAAAGGAAAAAGGATCGTATATTAGGAAAAGTAATATTTACAGGCAGAAGGAAAGACAAGTTAAAACAATAGCTAATGACAAGGTCCGAAAAGAAGAAAAACAGCAAAGAGTCAAGACCATAGCATAGGTATTAAAAACTACACAGTATAAAATACTATCAGTGGGTCCGTCCTTGACAGTGTCACTAATTAAACTAAACACGCCATAGAGTCTAGACTCTAGAATTCTACATAATAACTAACAACGCGTTGAGGCAAGATAAAATTTGAAAGGAAAGCTGATCATATTTTTTTTCGACTGAAACGTAGATTATCCCTCTTTACATTGAGCTTCATAAATACCTTCATTTAAATTGATCTCTCGTAAATTGCTCTAGCGCAGAAACACTACTACAATTACCTGATAAAATTGTTCATATTTAACCAAACATTATTAGTAAAATTACGCTTAATTATTGCCCTTAGCGATCTTAATACCAGTAATAACACTAATAACATTGGTCGATCTTTCGATATAAGCCGCTTACATCGTGAGAATTGGAAACGAATTACAAGTCATTTCACATGTTATCAATGCATCAATGGTATGAAATAAAAATGCTACCGTATAAGTGTGGCCATTAAACGAGAGGCTTTATAATGACGTCATCTTCGCCGTTATATTGCTGTGACTAACAGGGTCCACAATTTACATTCAGAGTAAAAAAAAATATATCGTGTAAAACCTTCAGGCATACTTTTAAGGACTTTCAAGGGCCGGTTGCACCATGTGTTGCACCAAATGCTTACTTGGAATAATTTGACATATTTTTCATATTACAACAACCGTCACATGATTTGCCATTTATGCTATCCAGAACTTATCTGCTGGTGGTAAAACCGGCCCTAAGTACTTTATAGTACCTAATAGTGATACGAGTAGTTCTGTTCGTATGTCTTCCAGTAATAGTGTTCATCGTGGCATGCCGCAGGGATCAATTCTGGGCCCATTATTATTTATTTTATATAATAGTGACGTCATCAATATTATAATAGACTGTAGGTATCATAAGTACGCAAATTTTCATCTCTTTTGACCCTCAAGAAACAACAAGTGCGGTTCGTAAGCTGAATGATGACGTTGTTAGAATTAAATCTTGGGCTGATCAGAATTGCTTGGTTTTGAACCCTGAATAATCTAAATTTATGATATTTGGCTCAAAAACAGGTAAAGGCAGTAGAAGACTGGAATCCAGTGGTAAGCATTGAATCTCAACCACTGCAAAGAGTCTGGACAGCTCGAAACTTAGGGATAAAGATGGACGTGGACCTTCGCTTTGATGAGCACGTTGCAGAATTGGCCAGGAGTTGTTTAAACTTAAGGTTCTGTACAGAATTAGATGCTATCTTAGCGTACAACTAAGAGTTCATTTTGTGAAACGCTTGTTCTCTCGAAGCTAAATTACTGTCTCCCGATGTTTGCAGCCCCCGTCTCTTGCAGCATACTAAAGGGATTTTGCAACGGGTGCAGAATGCTTGTGCGAGGTTCTGCTTTAATGTACCACCTAGAACACATATTACGCCATTCCTAAATGATGCTAACATGTTGAAAATTGGAGCGAGTTGTGATTTGCACCTTGCAAGCTTGCTTTTTGACGTAGTAATCAGCAAAGTATCCGAAATAGGCTAATTCAAATGTTAATCTGAGGACCCGTGGTACTGCTTGGAGACTAGTTATGCCCAGACATAAAACTGCTGCATATCGTGGAGATTTTAGGTATCACACCATTAGTTGTCACCACCATATATACCACATTAGGTATCACTAAATGATGGGATAATCTTCCTCCACCCATAAGGCACATTAAAACTAAGGCTGCCTTTAAGACCAACCTTAGGAAACACCTAAAAATCTAACGCGATACACCATCCTTTATTATGTTTTTTTATTCATATTGGTGCAATGACGTGTTTTTAGTATACTTTGTTTGATGAATATGTATGCTTATGATAAATTTTAAATAGAAAAATATTGGAAAAATCAACTTGGCCACAAGTGAATTCTCAGATGGGACTCGAACCCGCTACCTCAGTGGTTAGAGCACTGGACCGGATTTCCGAGTCCCATCTGAGAATTCACTTGTGGCCGAGTTGATTTTTTCCAATATATTTAAGTATATTTAAAATTATAAAAATAGCATTGAAAAATGCAAAAAATTAAACACCATAGAATATGTATGCGTTACAGTGTGTGAAATAAACTTAAGTATTCTATTCTATTCAATTCTATTCTAAATCGCAGGCAGACTATATCATGCAATAAAGGATACAATGTTGGATAAATGTACCTAATAGCACCCTACTAATGAACACTATATATTACTTACGAAAAAATCCTACAGATTAAAAAGACAATGTGTAATAGTTTCAGACACACTTTAGATAACTTACGTGTCATTTGTTTTATGTCCCATCAAAGCTGCGGGGGTTACTCTTGAAGAAGTCAAGTTCACATCAGGATCCAAATAACGTCAAAACGGTACAATGGAAACCATAGCAACCGTTTTCAAAGTACCAAAATAACAGATTTTTGACGTTGATTCGATCCTAATGTGAACTCGATTCCGCCCAGAGTAAGGGGGCAGGATAGGCAAAAGTTAATTAAATATATATATATAAAAGAAACACAATGGAATAGTCCATACAATATAAGTTTATTTTGGACTTATAAACTATTTTGAAAGACACAGCATTATAATATACTACGTATTTTGCACGTAGCTACGTATTAGTTGCAGTATTTTCTATAAATGCACTTAGTACAATTGCATTTTGCCATTGTATATCTATAGTATCGGTTTAAAACAAAATAATCTCGCATGTTCTCTACAATATTATTTTATGTATAACCAAAACCTCAAAACAATTTGTACAACTCATCGTTACGAACAACTTTCTGAGTGCTTAGTGCGAGTACTCTCACCTTGCTGGCTTACGCCGTTTGTGAATAGAGTTTAATTCTCAACCTTAATCTCATTGTAATAGGGATATCTGTCAAAATTTAACTCTCACGCGACGGTAACGTTTGGCATTTTCAAACTCACACTAGGCCCTCTGTATAGAAGCAACACTGAAATCACCAAAGTAAAATCAGCTGTTTCATTCATTTTAGCTGAGTTCAAATAAAATATTATATGAACGGTGTTTTTTTTCGCAATTTCAGTGTTGGTTCCATAATACGCCGTACACTTTATGAACGTGTTCGTGGTAGTTACCCTACCCGCTACCGCTTTTAAAATTACCTCTAATTTTATGGCTCCAAATAATAATCAAGATAAAGCCCACTGCTGCGTCGATTTGACGTCTATATTCACGTATCGGACGGCATCTTAAAATTAAAAAGAAATAAAATGCGATGGCCTTTAGTGTCAAGTGATCAAAGATTATTGAATAGTTTCCGAGAGGAACCGGGGATGATGAATTGGTGAGTCACAATTTAATATAAAATTTAAACAATACACCTGGAAATATTCGGCAGGCATCCTAACTAATCCTACTTATATGCGTATTATAAATGTGAAAGTTTAGATGTTTGTCACTCAATAACGCACAAATGGCTAAATGGATTTGGATTAAATTTGGCGCACAGATAATTTATAAGCCTGGATTTAAAGCACATTACACAATTTATCCCAATATTCCCCAGGGAGCGTGAACCACATGAATCCGCCGTGAAAAGTCATGAATCTATTGACTTTTCACGGCTAAACAACCAGGTACACCAAGATTTAAAAATGTTGGCATGAAAATAGATAAGACCTTGCAGAAGGACTTTTTGTCGACAATAGTACCACAGATCTATATCGAGATAGACGGTTAAAGTGTACCTACCTTGCGTGCCAAAAGTTTGATCCACGGTCTAAGTTTTCCGACCTAAGTCAGTCCGCTTGAGACCATTGCCATGAAAACACGCTTGCAAGAGCTCGTCACTAACATTTCGACATCACTAAATCTCGCTCGTGAAGGCATCGTAGGTACGAAAAATTCGACACGCTAGGTTCTCATACAGTTTGAAGCGCTCTTTCCGTCTATCTCGATATAGGTCTGTGAATAGTACGCTAGTTTTTATTCATAATTGACATAATTGCTTTCTTTTGTTAGTACTGCAATCTAAAGCCTGAAAATTTTTGACAAGTTATTTCCGAAGCACAAAACATGTAAGCAATAACCGCATAAAATTAACGCCGAACTAAAAACACGTTTAAAAAAGTATTGAAAAATCGCCTCTAATAACTCGACAAACATATTATTAACTCTTTACACCGCCCTTAAGTATCAAATTCGCTTGTACTTTAAAATGAAAACTTGAAGAAAATCATGAGGTTTTTAAGATTTTTTAAAGGGATTTCTGCCTTTAGTGGTGTGGTTGTTGATTTTGCTCGATGTTTGTAAAGGATGGAAGGTAAAATTAGCAGGTCCTACCGCGGTATCCTAAAGGAACCTTGTGGTAATAGTAAGTGTAAATAGTGCAGCCAAACAGGGGATTTGACCAATACGTGGACGATACCTTGTTTGGTGGCTGTTAGCTGGATGATGCCGTCCTTTGTTGTGGCGCCTGTACTATTAATATGTGGATAGGAAACGTGATGTTGTGGGTCACTTCATTATGATAACTGTCTGTTCACCGAAACGAGCTGGTTTTGAGAGAATTCGCTGGCTCGTTACGTACGCTCCTTAATTTCATCCAATCACGAGGGAGCGGTTTGCCTATGCGCCTTATCTTCAGCCAATGATTGAGCGGATTCTCTCAGTACTAGCTCGTTTCGGTGAACAGACTATAGGGGCTATGTTGTCAGTACTAACCATAAGACAGAGGTTAGTACCTACTGAAATAAGTATCGCCTTGAAAAAAAGCCACGATGCCATGCCAAGGAGAAGAAATTCGAAATCGTTTGAAGGTATGGATCGACTGTTTTTCGCGCAAATATGTGACGAGGTGTAACGGCCAACTTACTAATTGTAAGCTCTTAGGTTCTGTGCTTGTATCAGATAACTTTAACAGATTTGTTGTCGAAATTATCAAATCCTGTAGGTACATACTTAATTCCGACCTTTAAAGTGATTGAGAACGTGTAAATAATTCAGTCGAACAGGGGATTTGACCAATACGTAAGGATGGAGACCTTGTTTGGTGGCGGTTAGCTGGATGATGCCGTCCTTTGTTGTGGCGCCGAGACTATTATACGTGGGTAGGAATCGTGATGTTCTTGGTCAATTTATTAGGTTAACTAGGAGGTTTTTAGGTTATTTTGTACCAACAGAAAGAAAGAAGTGAAGTGAAATGTTTGGATATCTGTGTTGAGTATGAAATTGCTCAGACGAGAGTCGAACCCTCAAAACGTTTGGATTTCCAATTGGACCGGAAATCCAATGGTTCGAGTACTGAATGACTTACTACAACTTGGAGACTATAGTTGTATTTTTTTCATGGATTGCATTGTGAATACAAAAAAAAATAATCACAACTAATAGGTAGGTAATTTTTTTTTTGCATGTTAAAACGTTCTTTGACAAAGTCAATAAGCATTCACGACATTTTGGTGTTGTTTTGTGGCGTTGGAAGTTTGGAAGGCGTGGGTGCATCCTTGTGTGTCCTTGAAGGGGTAGATACAAAGGCGGGTGTTTATGTGTATGTGCGATGACAGAGGCCCCATCGTAGGAGTACTAAGTCTCTGGTTTCTAATAAAAATCGAGGGAATGACTATGAAGAGGAAGAATTTAAGTACGGCGACGATGACAGATAGTAGACTAGGAACCGGACGCCCTACCATCGAAGGGCCTCTAGTTTCTGATGAAAAATCTTCACAAAACTCGCTGTTTTGTTTCTAAAGTGTATGTAATTTCTTACTGGTCCCCTCTTTTATTTCTGCATTCATACATCCCACGCCGAGCGCCAATTCTCCCGCGATTGTCTACACTTAGGATCCTCGCAGCAGTGACGGAACGACTATGAAGAAGATGCTTACCCAGCTTATAATCTTATAAGCTAGACAGCTGAAGACCAGACGCCCGACCATTCAATGGTAGAGCCTCTTATTTCTAGTTAAAAACGCCCTCAAAACCCGCTGTTTTGTTCTAAAAGTGTAAGTAATCTCCTGCTTTTATTTCTGCGTGTACTACCGCCGTCCGGCGTTCTCGTACATCCCACGTCGGGCGGCATAAATTCCCGGCGAGATAACGCGCGCGGCGTCTTTGAGAACCACTTTGGTACGCCGCCTGATTCGATTATTGGCGGTAGGGTTGTCCACTGAGATTATTTTAAATATTAAAAAAAGTGTTGAATTCAAAGTTGTACTTATTTTCTTTGATAAATTTCCGTCAATTTCGTAATTGTGAACCGTATCGCACTGTAGATATTTATTTCTGTATCAAGACAAAACCACCTATATCTGCTATACAACACTCTTGCCAGCCCAGCGCCACCCTTAGCATGGAAAACTTGAGAGGATGAGGGATTTTGTTCTTATGGAAGTGTCAAAAATGACAGTATCTAATATAGAATCATATTGTAAAGCTGTAGTTTGATGTAGACTCAACTTTTCTAGCGTATATACAATATATAATAGCAAGATCAGAAAAAAAATTTGGCCAACTTCTGTGTTTTTTTTTACTCTTACGGCATCAACTGGGTTAGACTAGACGGTTTGAAAATGCTATTGAATTAATATAAGTGTTTAATACATCAAATAGTCATAAAACTAAAGAGACATCAAAAGATTACAAAACACCACCGCCACCTAATTTTTTACTTAATATTTTTATAGACACCCTTCATTCATGATTTTATCACTCATCATAATATGATAACATCTTGTTAAACAATTACTTCCGTAATTAATTAATTCTACGGTCACGCGACGACCCTAGCAGGCGCGTCGCGTTCCGTTCGTTATTGACACAATAAATTCTAACGCAAGCTTTTTTAAAACCAGCCTCACACACACTTATACATCAGTGTGTGACACATACACACACAGTGGTCAGTTTCCGGATTGAATCCGCATGTGTTAATTGTATAATTATAATATGGTTAGTTATTTGTGAGTCGTCGACATCATTGTTAACAAATAGTATTTTTTTATTTTTCGCGTAAAATTAGTATGAAAGCCTTTATTCAAGATAAGTCAGTGTGTAAGATATTTGTCTCGGGGTTTTTTTCTGGTTTCTACCCCAAATGATAAATTACAGCTAAAGACGATTTTCAATTTTTTATTTTTATTTATTTTTTATTTATTAATTGGAAGACCAACTGCTTAACCTAATACATTAAAATACTTAAATATGAACATAAAGCCATTTACAGGTCTTCACAAATAAGATACAGTAAAAAATTAAAACTAGCCTAGCCTAACTATTGTTTATACACGCACACATAACTTAAAAATATGACTAACTTTATAGGCTAACTATATACTTGTATATACTATTTCTTAACTTTGTTCTCTCGTTGTTACACACACAGTGGTCAGTTTCTGGATTGAATCCGTATGTGTTATTTGTATAATTATAATGGTTAGTTCCTTACGAGTAGTCGATATCATTGTTAACAAATGGTTATTTTATTCTTCGCGTAATATTCGTATAAAACCTTCATGGTGGATTGGTTAAGTCTGAAATTCGAGAGATTTTATCACGAAATTTTTCGGAGTGTGTAGTGTAGGGTTTTATTTTATCACGAAATTTTCCGATTTTTACGTAATGTTACAAAGTTGTTAACCACTTCATTAATTTGGGTTAAAGGAAAGCAACAACTTAATATTTTTTTCTTTGAGACAAAACTCGACTTTTCCTATATTATACCTATTTATTATATTTATCTCTTAACATACCTCTTTGTGAAACGAACCTACCTACTTATGGACTACGAAAATCCATCATGTCTTCTGATAATGACTTCGTTGTCTCTTTTTAACCGACTTCAACAAAGGAGGAGGTTCTCAATACGACGGTTTTTTTATGTATGTTTTACCATAACTTCGCCAGTTGTTAACAGATTTTTATAATTCTTTTTTTATCTGAAAGAAAATGATTTATGTGTCCCATGGGTCCCATATAATTTTTACGAAGATCTGGCTAGTAGTTTATTCATAATCTTGAAAAATATCAATCACCTTTTGGCAAGTAGTCGTTTACCTAGATGACATTGTTGTGTATGAGCTGATTTTTAGTGTAAGTAACTAAAAAATCTGAAATAAAAACATTCAAATAGACTTCAAAAAGTAAAAAATAAATCTTTTGGAGTCGGTGCTAGCTAGTTAAGGCCAAAAAATATATGATAAATATTAAACAAGAAAATATACTAGAAAAAAGCAACTAGTCTCATGTCGCCCTGACGGGATGACATGAGACTAGTTGCTTTTTTCTAGTATATTTTCTTGTTTAATATTTATCACATAAAAATAGCATTGTAAAATGCAAAATTAAAAAGTTATAACAAAAAATATATATAGTTAATAGAAGTGCAATGTAGAATGCCCTGGCTGGCACCGACTCCAAAAGTTTTATTTTTTACTTTTTGAAGTCGGTTTGAATATTTTTTATAAAATGTTTTTATAAGTATTTATTGTTAAAAAAAGTGTTCATTTGACAGTAGGTACGAAATAACGCGAAACAAAACCACTGAATTATTGTATACTAGCTTCCGCCCGCGGTTTCACCTGCGTAGTTCCCGATCCCTTAGAAATATCGGGACAAAAAGTTGCCTATGGTAATCTCCGACCTCCGTCCTTTCAACTAACTTTATGCCAAAAATCAAGTCGATTGGTTGCTTAGTTAGGGCGTGAAGGAAGGACAAACAAACAGACTTTCGCATTTATAATATTAGTTAGGAAGTTAGGATTAGGATTTGAATACAGATGATTTCAATTTCATCTTTGAAAAACTATGAAAAGTCTTTGAAAAACACACTTAGGTACTAAGCAAGTGAAACTTTGTGTGCGTAGGTATCTCAAATATTTCCCTCAAATTATGCGACAAAATAAACGTAATCTCAATTAATTAGTTTACTCAAGTCTAGAGCGGCACCATAGATGGACCAATTAAAATGCAGGATGAAATTTTAATGAATCATTAAAAGCTATCGTTAATTCGGCCGTTATGTCTCATTAATGCCTGTAGCACAAAATAAAATGTTATCAGAAGGAACACTCGCATAGTTAAAAAAGTTTTCTGGCTGGTTGCTACTGTGGAGATCGTATTTGTTTCGGCACTGCAAGGCCGATACACCGCCGTTGCTGGCTGCTTTTGCTTTAATAAAAAATTCAGAACGGGGAGGCCCGTCTCGTGCGTAAATATTGACGGTTGCCTTGCCATAAAAATATTTCATAAAAATTGTGAAATATGACTCTATAACTGAATATAACGATTATAACAGTAAAAGCGAGTGCTTATTTACATCTAATACCTAGATGATTTATTGACTCTGCACATTTTATAATTTTGGAAAATTGGCTGAGGATCGCTTTTATCTTCAGCCTACTATTCCTATTATCAATACTTAACATCAAGGGTAAGAGTATCCCCGTCATTCATTAAAAAACGGGATAGGTTTCTAGGATAGTTGTTTATTAAACAAAAGTTAATGTATTACAGTTTACATGGTAGTCCATGTATTGTCAATAAACCGCTTATTCATTTGACAAACGCGCGCGACTGAATATTGCTTAGGTACTTACCTAACAATCGGGGAGCGATTAGCTAGCCCCTATCATACCAGGGGGATTACTCTAAGACGGGATCGCGTTGAGATCGAGATTGAATGTCAATAATTATTACTGATTTTCAATATTAATTCAATTTTCATTGGCGATAAATTCTAGAGTACAAAATTACTTTATTTACTAATTTCAAGTTAGTATAAATTTTTAGTTTAATTACCTTTAAAACTCATAATTACTGGCATTAATTCAATCTCGATCTCAATGCAGTCGCGTCAAGAGTAAGCGGGCTGGGGGGCCATTCTCGCGCTGAGATATGTCGAATTCGACATTTTTCAAACCATAATTTCTTTATTAAAAATATAAGTAATATCTTTACTACGGTCATAATACTTTAGTTTCAATGATCTTTGACAATCCTACAATGCTGAAGATTGTTTTCTGTGAGTTTTAAATATAGATTTATGGCTCCAAAAATGTCGAATTCGAGATGTCGAAGGCGCGAGAATTGCCCTCCTGATCCTTGTTTTTGTCCCGTTGTTTGATTTTTTAATTTTAATGGAACACGAAAGTTTATAATCTTATAAGGGGGCTGATGTTAATTATTGATAAGGCTGAATGTGGAAGTGCACCTCTTCCAGAATACTCAACCACTGAGGAACTTGCTATATTATTCCTAACTGCTGGAACACAACAATGCTGAAGACATTGGTGGTACAAGATGGTAACCAACAAGTCGTACCACCAACCAAACCAAATACAGTATGTACTGGTAATCTAACTAGGGATCTCTCATAAAACTACCTGAGAATGCCTGTAAACGTTAGTCATCTGAAATTGCACTTTGTTAAGTGTTCTCTCTGCTTGGTGCTCGCCGCTTTTCGTACTTTGTGTCTGTAGCCTGCCTGTAGCGTTTATGTGCTGCGTAGTTTGCCGGTGCTACAAAGAGGCTGCGTACAATGTTGTGGATACGCTTAAAAATAAAACCCAGTTGTGGCCGCTCTAATACCCTATTCTAAGACCTTCCTCTAAAACTTCTTCGACCTCAACTCGACCTATTCTTAATCGTAGCTTGAGATAATCTGATGGATCCTCTAGCGAGGTCGAGTCGAGGAAAAACGACATTAATACGTCATTGAGTCATAGACTTTGTTTTTTTGCTATGGTCACTCAAAAGTTGACAGATAGACGAAAATAAATATTCCTCGAGGTTACTCAAGATACGCCGACGTACCTTGAGTTTGACAAAAATAACGTCAAAACTCCCGCTATAAGTTTTTTATATTTTTAAAAATGTTAGCAAAGGAAATTCGAAATCTGCTAAGTAGCGGACACCCGTTCGGCATTCTAGAGATTTCCCTTTTGTTCGATTTGGAGTTCTTTACGATTTCATAGCAGTACCTACCTACTTACCCACGAAAATACTGTTTTTAAGGAGACGCGTTTTTCAGTGCGTAACATGTTTTTTCTACCTTTTGTCTTACCTTAACTAATATATTTTTTTATTATTTATTTATATGGGGCCTAGTTGGCCGCGCACTTTTTTTTATTGTTATTTTATTATTTAAGTTATTATTATTTTGTGTGTGTGCCAATAAATAGTTTTTCTTTCTTTCTTTCTTTCTTGATGAAATCCAGTTTTGTCGAGAGTCCCTTTTCGAGCATATGAATCTGGCACTTCAGGCTGTCTCCGATTGGGGCAACGCCAATCTTGTCAATTTCAATGCCACTAAAACACCGCAAAACGGAGTCCCTTCCAACTGACTCTGACTTTCCAGGCTGTATAAGGATACAGCCTGGAAAGTCAGATATTCGGTTATCGGTAAGGACCGATAACCGAATATCTGCAACTTCTTGGCCTCAGCCTGTCCAGAACTTTGACGAGTACATCGACTCCATTGCTGAGTGTGTTGCAAAGAAACTGGACGTCCTCTCTAGGGCTAGGCGGTACTTCTCTCCGAATCAGCTGATTCTTTTATACAAAGCGCAGATTCGGCCGTACATGGAGTAATGCTGTCATCTGTGGGATGGTTCTGCTAAGTATCAGCTAGCTAGAGCTTCTTCTGGAATCAATTGAAAACCAGCGAGAGATAAGCAGCGTTTAATTGTGAACGAACCCGTATCAAATGTACCAATCGCGGCACGGTGTACAATTACCCGTAGTTTCCGTGTACGTGTTATTGTAAACGGTCATCTGATTGGCCCATGGATTGGTAGCACGGGTGTTAAATAGTTGTTCTTCAACAAATTCAGAGTTCAAAGTTCAATCGGGAGGACGGATTTAAATCAATGTGGAATCTAGTTCTGCTTGTGTCCACGGCTATTGCAACATAGCCAAAACGTCAAGCTGTAACTACATATTTGTACTACATAACAAATATCGCGCTTTAGTCCCGTTGCTTTAATATGTTATTATAAGTATTATGAACGCAAAAGTTTAAAATCTTAAATTAGATTTACGATTTAATTATTATTAAATTAGGATTGTTTAATCATTTATTTCTTCGCCTGCAGGCTCCGTTTCACTAATTTTAACGAATTTTAAACTAGTATGTTGAACAAACCGATAAAAACTGGTATTTAGCATTTTTACCAATCAGCGTAAAGCATGCTTATCGTCACACGCATACGTACAATATAACAAAGAGATACTGTTTATTTATAAATCATCGAAAAATCATCCGATTTATTGCAAATCCAATTGTCCGTTATAATAAATCGCTGGTTTATAATTACCCTCGATTATTTACAAAGAATCGGTTCTTGCAAAAAGACGGTTACGTAGACAGCTCTCGCTTTTTGCTTAGCCCCTCTCGCGCTCGCGTTGGCGAAAAGCGAAGCTATGTACCTATATGCACGCAAGGTCGCTATTACGGCAATTCAGAAAATACTTAAGCTCAAATGTCGTACGCAAAATCAATATATATCTAGTTAGTCGAGTGAATAAAAAATAGAGTAAGTACTAGACATTTTCATATAAAAATAATGTAAGAGTTCTCTCCGCTATGGATTTAACACGCATTTTTTTATCGTTTTGTAATAGATAATTTTGTAACAGAATACAATAATTATGAAGTTAACAGAAAAGAAAATGCGTTGTAATACTATGAAATTGTTAAAAATTATAGAATAAAAACCCGTCTGCTCCAACGCTCGTCGGTTCTACGACTGGTGTGACCAGCCCATTGCCACTTCAGTTTGCTACATTGACGGACAATGTCCGTCACTTTGGTCTTCTGCCGGATGACCTCATTTCGGATTTTATCCCTTAACGAGATCCCCAGCATCGACCTTTCCATAGCTCGCTGAGCGACGTGTAAATTGTGGGCCAGTTTCACCGTCATGTTCCACGTTTCGGCTCCGTAGGTCATGACAGGTAGGAGGCATTGATTAAAGACCCTGCTCTTCAGGCATTGTGGTAGTGGTGACGAGAAGATATGACGCAGCTTCCCAAATGCTGCCCAACCTAGCTGCACCCTTCTGGTGATTACCTGCTCGAAGTTGTCTCTACCCAGTTCCCATTTAAGGTCATTGGCAACATGTACTCCTAAATATATCTGCTTCTCTACTTGTCGTAATGGGACACCATTGATTTCGTAGACTTTGCGGGGATTTCGATTCCCAATATTTTTAAGTTTTGTTAAGAAAATAGAATTGTGATGGCAAAAAAATTTATTTCATTTTAAGTTAATTATAATACCTCTATATAGCTTTGGCTAATGGATCATAATAATTTTAATTAATTAAGTACTGTTAATTTACTAATATTAAAATAATTAAAATAAGCTACCTCTACAAAGTTGTTTTACTATCAAAATATAGATTGTTACAAGTCGCAAAATTACGCTATAATCAAATACTATAGACACTCGTTTAACTATTAAGTAAGGGTACCTATTAACATTTATTGGATAACTCATAAATTCTTGTTTCATTTATCGCAAATTAGCGATCTGACCGCAACTTCGTTTTCCACATACTATCGCGCTCCTAAAAAAAATTGCCAATGAAGTAGGTATTAGCAAAAAGAAGCCTAGCTCTCAGCCCCATCAAAACGGTTCTGACGGAAGAGCAGCTGGTCAAAAGCCAAGTATTATGCTGAGCCAAGACCATTTTGGGATAAACTGTGTTTGTCTTTGTTACTTGTTTATTATTTTGTATCGCATGTTTATCCAAATTTGTCCAAAATAGTGTTTTTCTGTCTTTCTATGTCCTTCTGCAAGGTCGACCCTTTATGCTAAAATTCATCTTTTGTCTCCCCAAGGCCACTACGTTGCAGTTTGGTCTTTAAAAGTACAGTAGTCGAGCTATCACAACAGTCACAACTGTCAATTAACAGCTTAGTATCTTGACTTGAAATATATAGGTATACTGTGTTATTATGTAGCTACTGACACAGTATACCTATATATTTCAAGCTACTGAGCCGATATCACTAGTTTTAAGTCACATCTGCAAATTCTCATAATTAAACATGATGTTGAACAGTCAGCAGCATAAGTGGTTACGAAGTTTTTTAGGTTTTAAATTGGTATTCTGGCTAATTTTACTGGCTTGATCTATCTTTCGCTTCCTTATTAGTTGAACTATCAAATGTAAAAAACTTTTTTTATTTCGACCGTAAGTTCTAGAGACCCATTCGTCCATTGAGACTATGTATCCAAGCACAGGTTTTATAACTGGAACAATCGTAAAATTACGTTTGCAAACTTTTCTTCTTGACTGTACTGGAGTCAATTAAACAAACACACGTTCGTGACGTGTTATATTTGACAAAGTTTTTTTTTATCTTATTTTGTGTGACAGAAAAGTTATTTTGGTACGGCAGAACTAACGAGATGACTTCAGAGGAATTTCATCCTTTTTTATCAGAAAAGCATGATGATATTGAGGAGGTAATTTTCAAAACTTGACTATTACACTTTTTCTGTTTTTGCACAATTTGAGAAAATAGTATTTTAGGTATGAAGCTATGTATTTAGAAATTTTGTTGCATTATTGTAGACGACAAGATTGAAATGTTTGAATCATTGCTTTGTACAGGATTCAAAAAATTTAGCAATAATATATTTTGAATAAATCCAAAATTTGAAATGTAAATAATCAACTTTTGTTATGTGCTTTAGATTGAATCTAGAGGAATAATCATGTTTTAATTTAAAGTTCTGACTGACAAAATTTAGAGTAATGTAGGTTTTGTTTCAATTCAGACGAAAATAGTTAATTAACTTCTGGATAAATCATAATTTGTTCCAAAAATGTATATTTGAAATGGCTAATGTAATTTTGACGTGGAATAATCAATGTTTGACGAAATCATGAATAGAATAAAATAGAATAGAATTTATTAATTTGTTGAAACATATTATGTGCTTCAGTTCTTAAAAATCTAATTATGGTATCAACATGTCTTACCATTGTAAGCGTACAAATTTAGAATGTCGAGTTTAATAATTAAATGTCATTTATTATTTTATTAGAAATGCATGCAACACAAAAATCTATATAAGTAAGTAGTCAATTAATTAATTGTAATCACTTATATAAAATACATTGTTGATTAAAAATTATAAAAAACTAAATGTCAATAAATCTTATCTTTCAGAAATTCTTTTACATTATAATAACATTTATTAATAAGAAATACATTCAATCTACTTTTTGAAAATATTAATATTATTACATTCTTTTAAAGATTTCGGGATTTTATTAAAAAGTTTAGAGCCCATACAATAAACACTATTTTGTAGAAGAGCAGTTTTAGAAGCTTGTGCTCGTAGTTTGTGTTTATCTCGTCTATTGCGGACATGCCTTTTAATCTTTTGTATCTGGCGTTATTTTCAAGTTTTGCCCAGTTTATTTTGTTTTAGTTGTATCGCGGAGTTATTAAATATTAAATTTGATTAAAACTCAATGTTACCAAAAAATATAAAAAACTCAGTTTTATCAATATAGTCAAGTTTTGAAAAGAACCTCCTCAATGATCACTTTTATGTATTTTTTACTCTTTTACCAAATAACTACTTAAAGTTCGCAGGGCGTTTTTTGATATAGGTATACTCTATTACATTTTTAATATCTCGTAATAAGTATTACCATAATGATAACAATTGCTGGGTGCTTGCATTCCCTTTTTTCAGAACAAAACGAAAAATGTACCTATCAGTTGCAAATTAAGTATAATTTTTCAACAAATCTTTATATTTATGATAAATTTCAAATAGAAAATTAAGGAAAAAATTAACTCGACCACAAGTGAATTCTCAGATTCATCAGATTCTGAGTTAGATTCAGAAGTCATTTTATTCCAATATTTTTATAATTTATCATAAGTATAAAAATAGCATTGAAAAATGCAAAAATTCAAAAATCATAAAAAAAACTTGATATTTCGCCTAAATTAACTTTTATGAAGGTAATACAAACAAGTAATTATTTATAATTAGTCGTTGAATTAAGCTTCGAGTCCTACCGTCACGGCTTTGGTTCCGTACAATGCACCAAGGTGATTCATTAGGTTGAAGACCTCTGATGCAGGCAGCGAAAATATGCATTGTTGCACTTTGTCAATACTGGTTTTTAAAACGGGGTAAAAGCAAAAGTGATTTTGATTTGTTTTGAAGATTTATTTTGTGACAGAACCGTTCCTTAGGTAAGGACATACTATTAAGTATTCTGTGGTAGGATGAAGAGGTTCGCTTCCACCTTCAGCCTTATCATTACTTAAGGCGCTACTCGGAAAAAGTATGGACTTTTTGATATAAAACTATAGCATGGTTACAATTGTTACAAATCTGGTAATAACATCTAAATTTCTTCATACCTTTATCTAGATTCGTATAGTTTCAAAAACACGATTTTATGATTTTGCTTCGACACTTTTTCTTTTCGAATAGACCTCTAAAAAATAAAAAAATTCAAGATTCTTCTTAAATGGGGTTACTTATACTATTGGAAACTGGTTTAATAAGTGGACAATAATAATATTTAGGATCGTATAGAAGCATTTTTTTTAAATCGCCGTAGTTTTTTAATACGAAGTGATTTTGTGTTTTTTTTGCCTAATCTGCAAAATTCGGTCTCGCTCCCGTGCGCATCGTTTTCTCATTGCTATCTCGCTTCAGCATATTTTTTTCGAGTATCGCCTTAACATTGGGTACGATGAAAACTAAGCGTCAACCAGTTGCTGGTTCATAAAAAGAACTTATTCATTTTGATGGTCTTGATCGTCCATACTTTCACAATAGTGAAAAGCCTATCTTGCCCAGCGACTGAGTCTTTGTATTCTTTTTTATTTTTATTTATTTAATAAGGAATAACAGACAGCCTACTTAAACTACTTATACATTAATGAGTGACACTAAAGTAATTTTGGCCAAAAGAGTTATTCACATCTAGCACAATTTCTAAATAACCAACAGTTAAATTTAATTAAACTATGGTAAATTTTAAATAGAAAAATATTGGAAAAAATTAACTCGGCTACAAGTGAATTCTCAGACGGGAATCGAACCCGCGACCTTTGGAAATCCGGTCCAATGCTTTCCAAATTTTCCAAAGGTCGCGGGTTCGATTCCCGTCTGAGAATTCACTTGTGGCCGAGTTAATTTTTTCCAATATTTTTATATTTAAAATTTACCATAAGTAAAAAAATAACATTGAAAAATGCAAAAAATACAAAATCATTAATTAAACTACTTACAAAAATAAAATAGAATACTTAGATAAACGCAGTACATGCTGACCTGAATATTAGCTTAGAACTAATAACCTCATGAAGATAAGAAAATACATTGCAACAATCATCACATTATTTTATAATATTCTTGTAAAATTTGGTATGAGAGAAAAATATATACAATTAACAAATAAAGCCTCGTACCGTGATAACAAAATTATTACAATTAAAAAAAAAATGCAAAACATACCTAAATTCACATTATCTATACAAAATATAGTCAACTGAATTACCTAGGTTTAGTTAGGTAACCTCTAGGTTCTAGGATTCGGGATTCAGTGGGGCAACAGCGCCAGTGTCTACGAGTACTGTGCCACGCGGCTGTGAGTTGGACGGCGTTTTTTTATATATACTAGTATTAAATTATATATAACGGCCTGAGAATTCACTTGTGGCCGAGTTAATTTTTTCCAATATTTTTCTATTTAAAATTTACCATAAGTATATATATAACGGTTTCTTGTTTTTTCTAGTAATTTGTACATGTGAATTGAATAAATATCTGTATTAATAAATATCCTATCTAAAACAGTGAGAATAAGTAATAAATTGTATCAATTATAATAACTTTCACAATACTAATATTAAATCTCAATTTCTGTACGGGATTGTTAACAGACACCATGGTGGAGTGGTACTAAGCTAATCCTACTAACTGCTCCAGGAGTTATGGGTTCGATGTAAAATAGGGTGCCTAAAGCTCTTATCAATACTTTCGGAACAATGGGGAACTTTCCACCCAATTATAAAATGTCCAGCATTTTTATAATTTGGTGGAAAGTTCCGAAACATTTTTAAAAGTTTATCCTATTTGAATAATATTAAAAACAATTGAACTTTACTGGGTTTCGGGGTTAGAGAAGGCTGTGAGGCAGTCGTTCATGCAGCCCGCACTTTTCTGCATACAAAAAACTATGATGTTTTCGTTATAATTGATGTTAAAAATGCTTTCAACTTTGCTTTCAGCTTTTAACAACTAAATAGTGGGTCCCTAAAATTGTTTTATCCTAGCCCATTATATAAACGAAACGGCTGAATTTGACGTTTAGCCACGTAGTTAAACGTTTTATTAAACGACTTGGCTAGTTGCTCTTTAGCCATTTAATTGAATGCCGGCGTTCAATGACCGCCTGAACGGACTAGCTTAGCTTAGCTTAAACGGCTGATTTAACCAGATGGCTGCGTCATATATAACGGTTTTTTTTTCTACTATATAGTAAATATGAATTTAAGTTCCGCTTTAACCTACCTTTAGACTTTATTACTATTTATTTATATTTATCTAAAATATAAAAATATGTTTGCACGAAAACGTTCCATTCGAATATTGAGTGACAGAGACATCGGTGCACAAAAGAGACGTCCGTATTCCGTCAGCGTCGATCGAAAGCCGGGCGCGGCGGAACTCGACCACGCCTCGCTTTTATATCGATTTTGGGCACCCGCCGATATAATTTATTCATAATTCTTTTATTATTGCCATTACCATGCCTTTTTTAGAGATCCGTTGAAATATTGAGCCGTATTGAGTTTTGGTTTGATATCTTTTTTGTATGCAAGATATTTTTTCCTCTTCTCATAGGGTAACTTTTAAAGTTATTATTTTATTAAGTTAGCTTACTTTTCAATTTTGCATTTTACAATGCTATTTTTATGTATGCTATTTTTGAAGCGCTCATGGATGCGCTTGATAGATTGATCGTATTCGATCACGTTTGTTAAGCAAAGTTCGGCCCGGTCATGTGTCGGATGGGTGATCGTAAAGTGGCATTATAACTGAGCGCTTCCGTGCTTCGGAGGGCACGTTAAGCCGTCGGTCCCGGCTGTTGTCATTTGATTACAGCCGTTAAGCCAAGTCAGAGGCCTTATAGGCGGCTTGATAAACTCTGACACCAGAGGTGGCCTCTAATCCTCACTCGATAAGAAGAAGAATTTTTATGTGATAAATATAATATAAAACAAGAAAATATACTAGAAAGAAGCCACTTGTCTCAACCCGTCAGAGCGACATGAGACAAGTAACTAATGCTTACAGTAACTAATGCTTACAGTAACTAATGCTTACAGTAACTAATGCTTACAGTAACTAATGCTTACTTTCTTATTTACTATGTTAAAGTACAGTGGGACACAAAAGAGTAAAAAAACTTTTGGTTGGTGGAAGGACTTGTTGTAATCCGCCTGGTTAGCTACCACCGACTTATCTAATTCTGACGCTTAACAACAATGTTTTCAGCATTGTGTTCCGGCAGTTAGAGATAAGATAGCCAGTTCCTTAGCGATTGAGGATTCCGGGCGAGACTCGCTTCTATCTTCAGCCTTATCAATACTTAACATCGGGTATGATGAAACTCTCTCCGTCGTTCATAAAAAAACATCATCAGGGCGACTACTTTTTTATAGTCATAAATGTCTAACATGCTCCTTCTAAACTATTTCTTGTGTTTATGCTATCTATAAAAACAAAATGCACTAGAAAATCGTATTAAAATTTAATTGTGAATGGAAAATTTAAATCCAGAAATAAATATCAAATAACAATCCCTTTGTTCCAGAAAAGCTGCGGCTATCCCTATGCGTGGGATGTGGCGGCCAGATCCATGACCAGTACATCCTCAGGGTGGCACCCGACCTGGAGTGGCACGCCGCCTGCCTCAAGTGCCAGGAGTGCCGGCAGTTCCTCGACGAGTCCTGCACCTGCTTTGTTAGAGACGGGAAGACGTATTGCAAGAGGGACTACACTAGGTAGCACATTTTAAGTTTCTTCGCGCACTCTTAATTGGAATAAAACAACTTTTGCGGAGTCTTTAGTGCGATGTATTTAGCCGAAATATATATTTGGTACTATTTTTTTTTTGTTTCCCGACGTTTCGGCACCTTTCAGTTGCCGTGGTCACGGGTTGACTAACTACATAGAGGTCTAATAAAACTACTAGCTACTTATAAGTCTAAGGGCCTGTTTCACAATGTGTAGGTAAGTTCTCATTAGCTTGACACTTGACAGGTGGTCCATACAAAACTGTCAATTAAACTGGAAAGTATCTCCTAATCGGACTTTGTGAAACAGGCACTAAGACTTATAAGTAGTTAATCAACCCGTGACCACGGCAACTGAAAAGGTGTCGAAACGTCGGAAAACCAAAAAAATTATAGTACCAAACATATATTTCGCGTAAATACATCACACTTACTACTCCGCAAAAGTTGTTTAATTACACTAGGTAACTATTATCCGGCATATACTGAAGGCTTATTAAGCTCCTGAAGCCCAAGCATGACCGGCTTTTATCGACATTCTTAGCTCGATAACGTGACACTTTCCCGCTTTAGTTCTAGAGGGGTAAGCAAGACAGCAACATTCGCCATATCATATCGTGTGATATAGCAGTGTTCATGCTACGCCTGGAGTGGCATGCCACCAACCTGATGTTAAGAATTGATAAGGCTGAAGATGGAAGCGAGCCTCACCCAGAATCCTCGTCACTGAGGAACTGGCTATCTTATCTCTAACTGCCGGAACACAACAATGCTGAAAACATTGTTGTTATGGCGTCAGGCTTAGATAAAATGGTGGTAGCTAGCCAGACGGACTTACGACAAGTCCTACTATCTACCAACCAAACCGAATACAATATGTACCCCCGCTGGGAATCGAATTCGGGACCCTTGGGTCTGATACCGGTGGTTATTATCACTAGACAACAGAGGCGGTTAAAACCTGCCTCAAGTGGCAGGAATGCCGGCAGTTCCTCAACGAGTCCTGCACCTGCTTCGTCAGGGACGGAAAGACGTACCTACTGCAAGAGAGACTATACTAGGTAAAGAGACAGTTTTGCTTTCAGTTCTACCTAACCGGCTGTGTATAATGTGGCCTGCGTCAGTCAAAGTTTGATCGGCATATACTGAGGGTGGTAGACCAAATGCCATCATATTGAAGTAATGTTGAATAAAAGATTTTTTCCGTATGTTTAACATCGCGGTCTCGTTCAAAATATTGATTTGGAATTGCTAAAACAGCTACCTAATGATAAGGCCTCTGACGCGTGGCACGTATCCTAAGAATGGAGTACCTAGACCAAAGACCATCATCAGCCGTTGTTACAAGAAAGACAAAAAACCTTTTTATAACTTATAAAAAGGTTTTCTTTCTTTATTTCACCCTGAGAATGTATACCCATCCTTCGGCCCTGGGTGTAGCAGGGGTGAATCAAAATGTTAGACTCACTAACCTCACCTGAAGTCGTGGCCTTATAGAACTCCTACTTACCTTTCTTCTGGACTAATGCGTTGCAAAATTAGTACCTCTAAGTTATATTCTGGTAAAAGTAATGAAAACTTTCTCATCATTTGCACTTTCACCATAGTAGGTGCCCTGTGTTAGCTATTTTTATCAATGGATTCGATGCTCCGATTCAGTCAGTCAGATCCCACAAGTCCATTAATAGAACAGTTTATAATTCAGGCCCTCATACAAAAAGAAATTCATAACCGGCCCGTCAATCACACAACGTCGCGGCGCCACTTTTTATACACAGACACACAAGTCGAATTCACTAAAATAACTCCGTATGTTTACCTTTTCACCCTTCATCTTTCGCTGCTAAAATATAGAATTACACAACGACAAACTTAATAATGCATCCATCACTAAAACAGGCCTGCCCTACTGTTAAGCGCGAAAGTATAAAATCGATTGATATCCTACTAAAATTTCTATCGACGAAGGCAAAATATTGTTTGCCCTGATGCTGTGATGTACCGAAGAGAAAACAAGCTGCGTTTGACTGAGCATTATGTATTTTGGCGCCAAAACAAACGTCACTTTGACAGCGCGGCGGGCGGCGGCAACCCGATAGTCTATGGTATAGAGTAAACATACTCTATGGTATATTTGTTCCCGTTTATATCGGCCGGGATAAGCCGGTTTTCGGTTACTTTTTGTAATGGACGTTTTGTAAATATTTTGAAATCATAACATAGGTCAGACAAAGATGCGATTATGGCAGTTGCATATTATTGATTACGTTTTTCAAAATATGTTAAACATCGACCAGTAGATATTTTTTGGGAAGCATTTTTTCGACAAGTAATAAGGGTAAAGAAATCATATTTCATTATTATACAAAAGAAATACCTTTTAATGTTCTTTAATACTTGTTAAATATTATTTTCTAAGTATAAATCAATCAGGTATTTTTTGAAATAACGCCCGAAGGCTAGGCATTTTATGATCTACACTCATAAAAGTAATTAAGGTTTTTGGTGTAAAGAATTTCTTAATTTTTTTTTAACTATGCATTTAATTAGTAAATCTATTGTGATTTTTTTAACCCTACATAGCTAACGTTGCTGAACTACTCTGATAAGCTAACCATTCGACTTTTTGACGATTTTGATTTTTTAAATGTTTATTTTTTAATGTTTTCTTTACTTTTATTATGTTTATAGAAAATAGGGAATAAAAGGCTTTTTTGAAGAATATTATATATGTTTATATATATTAAAAATTATAAATTATAAATAGAAATTATAAATATATATTATATATATATATATAATATATATTTATAATTTCTTGGAACTCATTAATTTTTTTGATACATTTTTTTTTAGATGAGACTACCTCTCTATGTGGTCAACTGGGTTCTGAGTTGGTACGAAACCGCGGGTTTGTTAATAAAACAATAAAAGAGAAATTAAGCAATGTATATCGGATGTTCGTCATTTTGACGAACGTTAGCTATCTAGGGTTAAAACCATCAACTATAAGTTAGGTTAAACTACTTACTTACCTAGGTATTTCTTGATTTCTAGTCTAACCTTCGGTGGTGATAATGTTCCTCAATGACAAACTAATATTTTTACATTATTTTACAAGATGAATAAACATGGAATAACAAAAATAAATATCAAAAACTATTTGTTATGTAATTTTTAAACAAGATAGTATAATAAAACAAATTTTACGGATATCAAACGCGCTATATTTTCACGAACTAAGTTGTAATTGTCCGTATTTTTAGGTTTTCTAGGGGTTTTTTTATTTTCCCGACGTTTCGGCACCTTTACAGCTGCCGTGGTCACGGGATGACCCCCTAGAAAACCTAAAAATACGGACAATTACAACTTAGTTCGTGAAAATATAACGCGTTTGATATCCGTAAAAGTTGTTTTATTTCAATGAAGAGTGCGCGCCAAAACATAAGAGTAAGATAATAATACTTGAATTATTTCGTTAAAATTTGTAAAAATAAATCAAACTTTTCACACAATAACCATGTAAACAAACCTGAACCAAATCGAATTGCCTCAATCCTATCCGATATCGTAATTAACCCTCAAATGGTGAATCTTCCGGATACGTTTGTTTACCGGACGGGTAAAACGGAAGCACCGACATTTTTCTATAATGTACTGGACAACTAACACCCTGTATGGAGACGTGTCACTTCCGACGTAAACCGAACATGGAGGATGGACTGTCAGCGATCAATTAGTTTGTGGAAGATGAGAAAAGTACAAACAAACATTTTTTTGGCTTACAAAACATCATACATTTTGATGTTGAAAAAATTCTAAGACATCTCTACTTTTACTTTATACTTCCATACGATTTACTGAAGTATTATATATTACGGATTTATTATGACGCGACCTGCTGAGAATAACAATTGGAAAGATTTTAAACGAACATAAAATCACAAACTCTTTCGAGTGTGCGACATGAATCTTTAAATATCTTTTACAAAATACTCGTAAAAGACAAAATCATTCAAGAGCCGTATTTTTTAATCACACAAATTACATTCGCATACGGAATCGCAAGATTCGCAAGCGAATGCAGTGTTAAACAAAGAAATCAACTTATTAGTTTAAAAACTTTTTTTATTCAGAAAGTCGATCTAAGTTTTAGTTGTAATGCTAGGTAAACAAAGGTTAAAGTAGAGCACGCGTTACTAATATTAAGTAAACGCAGAGCTTACGTAGTAAGCTAAGTACTTGTCCATTTCAGTAATAAATTTCCCTTTCATTTAAGAAAATGAGTAAAGTTTTCAGTCTTACATCCAGACTTTTGACCTATGACAGTGGTGCCAACACAAGCGTCTGCAAATAGCCCGACAAACATCTGTAACCCGAGAGGGCGTATAGGATATCGCTAATTGTCGGGCCGCGGGCTAAGCCACGATTATATTTACTCTGCTTCCTGGCGTTTAACTTAAACAAATACACAACAGTTTTATTCCTAATACTTTTACGCTGAATACGTGAATGTATTTAGCACGTGGAAATTATGATGTAGGAATGTGACTTCGACTGCGCGAATTCTACTACAATCGTTGAATAACTTTTTCAACCCTTTCCAAATCCTGGATAAAAGATAATGACTTGTTTCTACAGTCTTTCAACATTTCCGAAAGTCCCCTTAATATATCACTTATTTAGCGATCACTTACTAAAATGCATTCTTTTTCAGAGTAAAAAGCTTAAACAAAAAAAAAATGTAGTATATTATTTTTAACATATTTTTTGTTTAATGAAACCATCTGTAGGTCCTTAATGAGTAGTTAACGAAATACCGTCGTTTTTGCAAGTAGATAACTACTTATTTTGCTCTTCAGTGTAAATTAACTAACTTAAAACGGCTATATTGAAGCTAATTACAGAAGTAGAGTTACTAGGTACGATAAAAATCTAGAGTAAAAATATTCACAAAGCTTTTGTTGCCCAACCAATTACATTTAATAAACAAATAGCATCGAACAAAAATACTTGCCACAACCACAATCACTCATTTTCCCATTCAATATTATTCCCTTTTCGATTTCCGAACGGTTATTTGGCGCCTTAGAAAAAAAAACAAAAATATTTCCCTCCAAAACCAGACAAGCATGCAAAGGCATTCCCGTCGCTATTCCATTCAACAAGGGGAAGGCTCGACAAAACCTCTAAGTATATTTTTAAGGCCCTCCCTAGGGAGGTTATTGACCGGCACTTAGTCGAATGAGCCCCCGGCAATCTCGCTAAAAGCATCGGCTATACGTAGGGTTAACTATGTTGTGTTGGCACACCTGGGGCGGGCGGGATAGGCGCGTAAAAACTGTTACGTCAAATGTTTTAGGTTCTTTTACGTTTTACGTCGACACTGTTTTTTGGATATATCTAACGTAAACACCAATGTACTTATTCTAAAATATGTCATGTCCGTTTTTGCTCAGAATCCTACTAATATTAGGTACAAATATGAAAGTTTAGATGATGTCACTCAATCACGCAAAAGCGGATGAATGAATTTGGATAAAATTTTGCACACAGATAGGTAGGTAGTTTATAGTGTGGCGTGGAAAAACACTGGATAGTTTTTATCCCGAGGATTTTGAGAGAGAGAGAGAGAGAAATACCACACATACTTAGGTGCATTTTTATATATTTTTTCCAATATACAAATGTCCACATGCGGACTTAGTCGCGGGTCGTAGTAAAGGAAGATAACAACGGAATATCCATTGCGTCTCATTTTCCGGGACCGGATGGGTTGAAAATCTTTTCAGGACTTTTCAAATGATGCCATAACCGTTCACTCATTTTCATTTTCCTCGCTCACACATTCTCACAACACAGAGAAACATAAAGAGTATTCGCACACATGTCAATCTCAATACCTACAATTGTAGTAATTATTTTTATATTTTACTGAATTGTTAATCTTACAAAATAAGTCTCTCTCTACTTATAAATCTACTTCTTGATGTCCTTCATGCAGTTTTATTGTCCTAGTAAGGACAACAGTTGCACAACAATAAAATTATTGTTAGTTTAGTTAAGTCAAATCCTGAATCCTATTTGTAAGATTTTGTAAAACTTGAATGAAATAAATTATAATTATTATTTTATATTAAAGAGTACCTGCCTACTAAAATCATTAATTACTATAATAGGTACTTAACTTACTTTAATAATTAATTATTTCTAAGTATAATACAAATTAATGACATATAGTAGAAATAACCGTGTTGTAATGTTATAACTCTTTCTTTCCAGGTTATTTGGAACGAAATGCGACAAGTGCGGCGCGTCATTTAGCAAAAACGACTTCGTTATGCGAGCCAAGACGAAAATCTACCACATTGACTGTTTCCGGTGCTGTGCCTGTGCGCGGCAACTCATACCCGGTAAATATCAGCACGGGAAAAATAAAGCTTTTTTTGCCTACTTATTTCTTTCTTTCTTAAGTTTCAACAAAAGTATTAGGGGAGGGTGGGGACAGTTGAGACGATTTTTACTTTCCGGTAATTTGCATCAAAACTGTGATACTTGGAAGAGAAGTGATTTCAATTATTTATGAAGGTACATAAAGATTAATACATTTCTGTTCAATATTCAATAGTTTGGAAGTTATTGATCAAAAACCAGGGCGGGGGACATCGTATCAAATTACCTCTCAATAGGGACAGATGATACGAATTTTTAAGTTCCTGAAAAACTCATTTAATTGCATAACTAAGCGAATGCTTTTCATAGAATAGAAAGGAAATTTCATGTTCCTAAGCTACAATGTGGATAAAAAGTGCAGAACTTGATATTATTATTTATGATTTTATTTTTTTGCATTCAAGTAGGTTAGTTTAGGGGCCGATTGTACCACCGACTGATAAGTTCTGGATAACTAATCTGGTAGATTATTTGACACTATTATATATCAGTGTGGAAATAAATAAATAAATAAATAAATAAATAAATAAATAAATAAATAAATAAATAAATAAATAAATAAATAAATAAATAAATAAATAAATAAATAAATAAATAAATAAATAAATCATAATAATTAATATCAAATTAACTGCCAGATATTATACAGAACTTTCGGTGGAGTGTAACATTTTACTAGAATTCATAATTAAAAGGCTTATTTTCACTATCGGTAGGGTAAAGTATTTTATTAATTTAGAAAAAAAAAATGAAATGACGTACATTTCATAATGCGTTCCGAATCGCACCATTGACTTTTATGTAACATTTCATTCTTATTTTAAATAACTTTGAATTAATCATAATACTCCGTTTTGATTTCATATATTATTTTAGTTCATTGAATCATAAAAACAATAACAATAAGATTAAATTATTTGTTAAAAGAATTTTTTATAAGCTGGGTGAGATTTCACAACCTATGATTGGATTTCGGAACGTGACATAAACCTTCATGTTTAAATTGTCTTTGTCTTGCCTACCGTCATCATGGCAACATGTCATGTGTACCGAATCGTTTTTATTGTTATAAGTCACAATTTATTAATATTTAAAATAACATTGAATTAACTATAAAACTCTTTTTTATTATTTTAGTTTTTTTTTTATATAATTAAAACATCAAGAATAAGATAAATTTAGATTAAACTTTTTGTTATAAGAACTTTTCACCGAAAGTTGCGGAAACAACCTAAAAATTTTCCTCGTTGTTGTATTACTTTTTCATTTTATTCTTTAGATTGGTTGATACTGCCTGTATTTTATGTTATTTTTTAGATTTCCCAATGTTTATTTACCTTATTAGGAGCGTTTCCCGGGAAATCACATTAAAAAGCACGTTTCAATCTGTAAAATGTCACATTCGTTGTATTCTCCTAATAAAAATCATACATTTTGTCGCCACGTTCATAGATTCCATTATATCGTCCATACCCGATGTCCATATTCAAGTGCTGTGATAATTTCCGGCGACGTCGTCGCTTCCCGTTTACACAGTGTGGACTGAACACACCTGTTTTTTTAGCTACAGCGAACAATATTACAACAAACTTATTTTTAAATTTGAAAGAAAGTTTGTTTTATATACTTACTCCCTTTTAGATTCAGTTAATTTATTTTCACCCAACACGCTCGGAAAAGGAGGTTTTCTCATTCAATCTCTGCGTCGAAAAACGCATTTCCCGGCCTAAGCCGGTAAAGTATTGTTGCATTTTATCCTTATTTTAAATAACTTAGAATTAATTATAATACTCCGTTTTGGTTCATATAATTATTTTAGTTCCTCAAATCATAAAAAACAATAAATAAAATATAAATTTAGATTTAACTATTTGTTAACTTTAAGGTTGGATTTCGGAACGTGACATAAACCTTTATTTTTAAATTGTTGTTATTTTATGTAACAATTTATTCCTATTAGAGTTAACTTTGAATTAACTATAATAATACCTTTTTAATATTTTAGTTTGTTATACTTATAATTAAAACTACAAGAATAAGGTAAATTTGGATTATATAAACTTTTTGTTTAAAGATTTTTTTACCGGATTGGTTGACCGCGGAAACCACCTACAAATTTTCCCTCGCTGTTGTGAGGTAAAAAATTGTGTTGCGTTCGGCAGAAAAGTTTTGAGCGTCTCGTACCTTTGAAACCCTCGCTACGCTCAGGATTTAATCTTTAAACCAATCCAATCGTAGAATCCTTCGCTTGCTGTTTCAATAGAGGTATCTCGTCGATAAATTACATCTTTCCAGCCTTGCATAACAACTATTGTGTTGTATGTTACAAATTGTGTAGAAGTTTGTGTAGAAAGTGCGAGGCACTGGAGTGCGATACAGTCTTTGAACTCTTTGAGAATAACTTCAAGTAGTTATTCGTTACCTACCTATATTACCTACTCACAGTTATTAACGTTGATATTTTTTTTATAAAATAAATAAATAACCGAGTCAATTGAAGACACTATCAAATACAAACTTTCATACTACCTATACTTTCAATATAGATTTTTGCAATTTTTCATATTCACCAAGCTAGCCAATCTATATTATATTTCAGTATAAGACTTATTTTGTTTCTGCGTTATGGTGATTTATTTTGGATGTAACCTAATAATCATAGATATATCGAGATAGACGATAAAAGTGTACCTTGCGTGTAAAACCTTTGATCCTCGGTCAAAGTTTTCCGACCTAAATCAGTGCTCTTGAGACTATTGCCATGAAAACACGCGTCACTCAGAAACGAAACTGGTTAATAGTGCCAGTGCTTTCTTGCAAGAGCTCGTCAATAACATTTTCACACCACTTAATCTGGTTCGTGACGTCATGATACATACGAAAAATTTTACACGCTAGGTTCTCATACAGTTTGAAGCGCTCTTTTCGTCTATCTCGATTTAAGTCTGTGCTAATAACATCAATTTACTAGATAGAGAATATTGTGTAGAGTTATTTTCCGTTTAAAATAGAATCTATTTTTCTGGTTGTGAAATTAAAAGAATACTAAAAATTAACTTAATTTTGAAAAATATATGTCTGTAACAAAAGACGCCATACTGAAAATAATGTAGGAATGAAATGGAACTTCTAGCTATCGATGTCCTTGGGTAATTTTTTGATTCTTTATTTTTTTCTTACTATTACGTTTTTTTTTACAGGTGACGAGTTCGCGTTAAGAGAAGGTGGTGCGTTATATTGTAGAGAAGACCACGATGTTTTAGAAAAGGTAAATATTGTTTTTTTTTGTCATTATTATGTAAGTACAACGCTTTGCCTTCACTATACTAGCAGGTGTAGGACGACCATATGATGACCTTTTATTTCGCATTTAAAACTTTTTGTTGACCTTTGATCACTACTTCCTTAATCTACTTTCAAATCCAACTCTAGTTCCTTAATATTAATCTTGGATCTCATTTATTAAAACCTTTTAATTATTTTAATAAATGAGACGCAAGATTATGCATACACACAATATAAAAAAAGTCTGCGATCACTCAATGATTTTTATACAAAATACCTGTTTTAGTAGAGGGATTATTATAATGAATCTTGACCAATATTTTTGAATTTTTACCTTCCAAAAGCTAGAATGTTCAAAATTTCGACGGTGTTTTTTTATGTTTTGTGAAACTATTGTTTTTACTTTTTGTGCAGTCTTGACCAAATAAGTTGCAAATTTTGGTTATAATAATGACAAACTACTTCAAAATTACATACCTACAATAGTATGAAATTTTAAAACACCCACACTGTGTCCTTTTCTAACATTTCGAAAGTTTTTATTACCAGCATAATCAAACGCGCAAATGCCACTATTAATTCAGTTAACAAAATGAAATTGTGAAAGTCGCGCGTTTTTTTTTAATCGGTTTTTTGACATCCTTTGCATTAAAATGTTTGTGTAGTATTTTCCGATTGTGAGTTTTCGGTTGTGTTCGTGAAGTATATGCAAAAACTGTAGCTACTGGTAAGTAAGATTTTGTACGGTACCTATATTAGGTACGTAATTGGTGATATATCATGGAGCAAAACATAACGTATAAAGGTAATCTATTTTTAGTTAATATTTTTTCTTTTAATACAAATTCGGTGAGGGGCACAGTGGAACGGGGTACAGTGGAACATGATTCACTTTGCTCGTAGACATATTATTTTCACTTGGAATAGTATTGTAAGGGCCGTAAGGAGGTTCTTGCATATCAGTTCGCCAATGTAGAGTGTAAATAATAATAGATAGTTATTGTTGTGTTTTTATTTCAGAAAACGTCCTTAATAGGTCAGAAACCGCAAAAGGAAGTTATTTGGTTACATAGTCCTCAAATTATTGCCACGTATAAGCCCAACATCAACTAAACGACAGGTTTATTTACTAATTCTTAGATTTATTACGTATGTTCTACTGTGTCCCTAGGGGTGTTCTACTCAATCAACCCCAGACCTGGGGACAAATTCTGTTCTCGGGAAAGTGTCAATAATTTTTATAATTTGAACTTTTTTAATACACTTTTGTTGCAAAATGATAAAGCAAAGGCTGCTTAACATTTATCTAAAAATCTAAATGCGTTTGCACTTTGCCCCACCTGACTCTAGTTTAAAAACCCGCATAGTTAAAACGAAATGAAAATGAAATACACAGTCAAAATGTTAAACATTCTAGCTTTTGAAAGGTACCAAATTGAAAAAATATCGGTCAAGTGCTTGTGTACTTAGTATGAATGAAATGTTAGTTCTTATGGAAATATACCCACACAAACAAATACAGATTTTTCAGAAATTGGGAACATTTAACCAACTTTTTTTTAGTATCGAAAAGTTGTACTTTGTACAAACGAAGCAACTTATCATGTCATTTTGTGAGTAGTGATATAATTATGTAAGTAATGATATAAACTTTCGTCCTAATAGATACTTTATAAATTTCAATCATGCCAACTAAAATATATTTAAATGTTAATCATGCCGACACAGAATTAAAAGGTGTTTTTTGGTCATAACGGGATTAGTCCCATTTTGAAAAGAACCTCATTTATAATAAGGGTGGTAATCTCTAACAAAAAAATGACAATCGTGGGAAGTGATAAAGTTATCACTTAGCGAAGTAAAACGGTTAATTATTGCTTCATAAACAACTTATCATGTTTTTGCAGTTAAGCCAAGTTAACCGATACACGGTGTCTAACTTTTTGTTGTATTTCGCTGAGAATCCGATTGTCGGTTAGTTCAAACAGTTTTTGCGATAATGCTTTTGTAATGCGTTTAATTGAATTAACTATTGATGGAAGTACAGTTAATGATGTAATAATGTTATGGTGGAGGTTTGTTTAAATAATACGTTGACAGAATGATTGAAGTACTTAATTTTAGCTAATAAATTTTACTTTGCCTGTGAGGAAATCCATAGAATTTTCTCATTTTAGTAAATTATTTTCTTTCTAGAGACTAACTTTCCATTTACATTTAGATATTAAATTAATATTCGATTATTTAATTTTAATGTAACTATGTTATCTAATTAAATACAAAAGACTATGTTTGGTGCCAAGTCGGAAAATACAACTTTAAATTAGTTTAAATTACAAAAAAGTGACCTAAACTTCATCCGTTTGCCGTCATAGCTCAGCGACTTGTAATTTTTAAAAAAATATATATGTAGAAAAGAGAGTCTACACCGGGGCCACGGTAGTGTGAAGTCGACTTTAGATTGGAATTAAATTTTTATTTATAAACAGTGATATTTACTTCGTTCGTCGTCAGAGCTCAGCGACCTGCACCGGCAGCGCAAATGCAAGAATTTCATTTTAATGACAATTTACATTTAAGTAATTAGATTTGTAGAAAAGAAAGTCGGTAGTGTCTCCCGCCAAGTCGAGTTATATTTAAATGATTTTTAGATTAGAATGCAGTTTTAATTTATAAACAGTGACCTTACCTCGTTTGCCGTCAGAGCTCAGCGACCAGCGGCGGCAGCACTAACGCTGAGAGCAACAACAATACGACGCTCAACAACAACAACTCACACCATCCGCACGAACTGGGGTCCATGTCAGGTAAATACATTTACTTTAGTTTTAGAACAAAATATACGAATATCGGCTTAATACAGCGCAGAGGGGCTGAGAAGCCCGTGGCGCAGTGGTTCATGCGCTCGGCCTGCGATTGTTGAGGAAAAGCAACTTTCGCAATGGTCGGTCACGGGATGGGTGACCAAAAATTTATTATCTGCTGCTCCGTGCTTCGGAAGCACTTCGGTGCACGTTAAGCCGTTGGTCCCGGCTGCATCTGCAGTCGTTAAAACCCACCAATCCGCAATGGTGGTGTGTCATGGCCTCATGGCCCATTCTCCTTAGTTCTTAGCATCCAATCCAATAAGGAAGGCCAGCGCCCCAGCAGTGGGGACATTACAAGTAGCTGATAACGATGACTACAGCGCAAAGTCAGGCAGAATAGGCTTTTTATCAGCAGATGCCAACCCTATCCAGAGATGACTACTTCTTCAAACAACTTACTTCTTACGTACATCTTATGTTTTGGCGCGCACTGTTCATTGAAATAAAACAACTTTTACGGATATCAAACGCGCTATATTTCCACGAACTAAGTTGTAATTGTCCGTATTTTTAGAATACTTACTTCCTTCTTTATATTAGATTTTTTTAAGTTCATTACACTTACTAGTAAGTACCTATTATTTTTCTATCCACATTGCACCAACTGCGTTATATAGCTTTATAAGCACCGTGTCCACTATCACACACATCAATCAATCAAATCACTCCATTCACATGCAATAGACCAAAATCTAAGTGTCACTCAAATTCTAGCTATTCGGTTATCATGTAACATCCATAATTAGCCTTTATCAAGTACCGGTCAAGTGTCGATAGATATTCGCGATCGAGCACTGATTGTTCGATAACCGTTTGATGTGTGCCGACAAAGCCGCCGCGCGCTTTGATGGCGCCGCCAAAGATCGTGTCATGGTTCTTTTTATCATTAATATTGCTTTTAGGGAAAGTCTTGTTTCACATGCGTTGCTAATTGCATGTCACTGATTGTGGAACCTTCGCCGATGATTCTGCTGCAGAAGTTGTTGATAACGAAAGTAGTTAAAGGGTTTTTTCAAACCACTCAATATATGAGGCAAAAAAAGGAGAGCTAGATGTTTGTTCGAATTCAATGCTTCGGTCGCTCGCTAGTAGCAAAGTAATATAAACAATCGTCGTAACAATTAGGTACATAAAATAAAGGACCTTTCATGAATAAGTATCAGAAATATATTCGCTAAGTTAAAGGATTTCAATTAGGTACACTTGCAATCTTAAATAGTACTACAATGACGTGAGCAAATAGAGCAAATTTTGGATTAAATATCCAAAACTAAATTAGATCAATAGACAATAATATACGACAATCTTAAGTTTTGGCGCGCACTGTTCATTGAAATAAAACAACTTTTACGGATATCAAACGCGCTATATTTCACGAACTAAGCTGTAATTATTGTTCAATAATAGTTTGAGATTTCCTTTCTATTTATTTTACATCAAAATATTAATTTCTGCTATAGGAATTTCATTGAAAATTAAGGGCATCGCACTTCTGAGCAAATGCAATAAATCGCAATAGCAAATGCGAAGCTTAGTAAAAAATATATTAAAAAATGCTCACAACATTAGATTACACCGACACTTAGATTTTAGTATTGTCAATCAAAATAGATGTGATTTCATTTCAGGATATTGTGTCAACAAAAACATCTGAAAATCTGCGAGCAGTTTTCAGCTGTTTTTGTTTTTGTATTGAGTACATTTTCTGTGGTTTACCGGAATTAACATTCAAGGTCGGTTTCTAAACTAGATATTTCATTTTGAAATCGTCTCAAATCTCCTCGCTCATGCATGATATTGTATGAAAAATTTCTTTGAGTTAGGTTTCAGGCGTTCTCAGCTTGAAAATGTTAATTAAGAAACATTCTTTGAAGACCTCCGTGGTAGAGTGGTACGTACACCGGTTGTGAGGTGTCTCCTACTCTGAGGTCCCGGGTCCGATCGAATCAAGGCAATGTTTGTATGATGAAAACGAGCATTTGTACCTAAGTCATTGCACAGAATACTAAATAGGTCATGGACGTTGATATATATATTTCTACACATAAATACTTACACATGTATAATTATAGGTAAGTATTATATCCGTAACCCTAGTATCCCATAGGTAACACAAGCGTGCTTACTTTGGGACTGGATTAATTGGTGCGAGTGTAAGAAATATTATATTTTTCTTACTCGTACAAATTATAGAAGAAAGAACATGTTTTGTATACGTGTGTAGAATGTTGGCGCCTCCTATCGGTTGCACCAAATCATTTTTATTATGATTTATCAGTGTAAATGAATATCTTGATCGTATAAATCAGATCGTGCAATTCGATATGAAATAAAAATAATGCAAATACGATAATCAAATTCTATCTGAGTGCTTAGTGTAAGATTTTTCTACTCACGGTCGATCGTGAACGCATCGATTTTTGTATGAAATCAGCGGCCCGCCATCTAGCGGATTACGCCACGGACTACCACCAAGCCACCATACAAAAACCTATATAACGCGCTAATTAAATCAGAGCCAAGTAAGGATCTTAAAAATAATACTTTATTTAATAATATTTAATTCCTAGTGACACCTTGGCAGCTCCGCGATGGAGGCCGGTCAAAATAATAATGTCTAAAATATTACAATAAATTGAACGGATGCGTGTTGCAAGTCAGCACAATCGAAGACATGGAATATTTTACTACCTGACGTTGCGACACGAATTGAAAGAAAAACATATTTACTTAAAATTAGCAAAATTACAACGTAAGGCTGAGGATACACTATGATGTATTAGGTTTGGGACACACTGATTGTTAATATAATTATTACTGTAGACACACATAACACCTCCATCCTCAGATGAGCCATTATCTCACTTGGAGAGAGAATGGCGTAGCATATGTAGGTAGTTCAGTTGATGCTGCTTGGATGCTGGGTACTGTCTGGACGCTTGATGTTACAGGGATGCTGGCTATAACCGGTTGTTGTTTTCTGTATTGCGTCATCTTCCAGTAAATGATGATCCCGATCACTGCCAATAATAAAATGACGTAGATAGGGACGGTGAGTGCAATATGACTTGAAGTAATCTTGGTTTCTCTGGTAACTACGGGGTCTTCTTTTTCTATAAGATGCTGCAGTTCATGGAGTTTACTCAGGTCTAATGATGGTGTTAAATCATTCAAATTTGTGGGTGTTAAATCTAAAGATATCAGTCTGATGGGCGAGCCTGTGATCTTGTCCTTGTTGATAATTTTAGATGTAGGTGTTGACAATGAGCACCCTGTGGGGATAGTGACTAGGATACTACCCTTGTAGACAGTGAAGACATCGGAGTGGCATTTTGATTCTAACTTAGTCCGATTTAGTAAGTTTAAAAGATAATTAGCTTCGTCTAGTTGTTCTATTATCTCCATAGTGTTCTTTATTTTCACGAATTTGCATATAGGCAGTAGAACTTGATGAACAATTAAATGATGGATGCAATCTGGTGACTGAGATGTTATCTTGTTATCATCTGTGCAGATATTTAAATCTGCTAAGTGCTTACACTCTCTATCTATGTAGCTGTATTTATTATCATTCATTGCTAAATAAGGTTTGGACGGAATAAGGATAGTCTGGTGAATAGTGGGAACAGGAAATAGTTTATACAAGGTGTATGATAAAGGATCAAGAATGGGAACCTTGAGCACTATTACTATAGTATTCCTTTTAAAATAAGAACCTGTCCTAATTATATCATAGTAGTTTCTAAGTTCATTAGACCTAATGGGAATTAATCTATCACTACTGTAATTAGCTTCTAAAATATCTACCATATTCTGTATATTAGTTATAGTTACGATCTCATGATGACATATATCTAATTTAGTAAATGCCAATATATGTTTTCTATGTTACTTAAGAATTTTGAAATAGTTATAATGTTATTATTTAATTCTAAATAGATTGAGTCTAGATACAATGTTTTTCTATAGTGTAAATCGTATTCCGAACTAATGTTTAATAACTGATTAATTGAACTTTGAATATTATTCTGGTTTTCTACAAGTCCCGAAATAGTAATATTTATTTCATGCATAGCTCGTTTATTGATAGATATGTCCTTATTAACCTTATTTACTATTATACTTTGATTATCAACTAAATTACTAATAGCAGAATAATATCGAACAGCATCATTATAATCTAAGTTTCCCGATATCCTTTTTATCAACGATCCTAATTCGTTTATAAGTCCTCTTTTAACTTTCCGTCCTCTTTTAATTTCTTTTATCCTCCTGGCGACGCTGTCTGAAAGGTGGGATTCACCCATGCTGCGAACATGGGTGGGCTATCACTCTCTCGCTAACGACGGGAGGGCCAGGCCCTAATATTAATGTCTTTTGTTTTTAGATATAGGATACAAACATTAGCTTATAAGTTTCATACTCGTATGTACCTACTAACAAAAATGGAACCAGTTTTCTGAAATAAATGTTTTATTATTATTATTATTATTATTAAATATTTTATTCGTAAGACTGTCGTATATATTTTTTATGTTTTCTACGCTGTCTGATATATATTGCCTTTTATAATAGTACATAATTATGATTATCAAATTCTATTTCCTTAAGTTTATTTCTAAACTTTCCATTTGATCTTTTTGCTTAATAATAATATCTATCGATTCTCTTAAATTATCTAATTCTAAAATATGTATGAAACTATGTTCATAGTCTATAAGTTTCGCGTTCCCTAATTTAAATGGGAGTATACCCGGGTTGCTTTCAAGGGGGGTTATAGCAACTTCCTGTTGAGCTAGTGCTGTCAGAAGTGTCGCTAACATCATACTGGAACAAATTAATTGTATTTTTTAGAGGTCGCCTAACATTTCGTCTGGCAACACTTCGTCCTTTACCAACATCAATAGCTAAGGGGTCAACATCTTTTACTATTCGTACTTTAAACTTAGGGTCTGTTTTTTGTCTAATGTCAGTTTTCTCAAATACTATTTCGCCGGGTGAAACAGAAGGTAAGGGTTCACGGTACTTATTTTGATACTCTATTTGTTTTGTATGCCTTTCAGTACTAAAATCATGAATGGTTTTATATAAAGTTTCCGTAAATTTCTTATGTTCAGACACATACTGTTGAATGTATTCTTTATTTTGGTTAATATCTAATGGATCCTGACTATTCAAATGTCCTGAGACTATTTCAAATGGTGTTTTATCTGTCATGGAATGAATCGAACTATTATAAGCAATGACCGCATTTACTAGTAACTCACTGGTGGACGTCCTTGCATACAACTCCGTCTGGAGTCTTACGTGTTCCAGAAGAGTGGAATAAAATTGCTCAATCGTGCCGTTAGACTGCAGATTTCTTATGGTAGTAAAGTGAGTTTCAATTTTGTACATGTCTAGTAATTCCTGAATAACATTATTTTTGAATTCTTGACCTTGATCGGAAATAATCCATGGAGGTGTTCCGTGATGAGAGATATAAATCCGCAAAGCTTTAGCAACAGATATAGCATCTGCTGCAGTTAACAAATAAGCTTGAGCGTACTTTAAAAACTATCTATAACAGTTAAATAATTTTCTTTGTTGATAGTGAGTGTGTCTATGAATACTTTTTCGAATGGTTTGGTAGTTATAGGTACTAACTGGAGCTCAGCGTTTAGTGGGCGTCTTTCGTACTTAGAACTGTTACATACTAAAAAAGTGTTTATTATTTCTGATACGGTTTTAGTCATATTCGGCCAATAGTATTTCCTTTTTAAAGCTGCACAGCTCTCTTGTATACCCCGATGGTTACTCTTACCGACATGATTTTTATTAGCTTTATCTTTTTGTTTATTTTCTTCAATGATATCTTCTAACAGGATATCACAAAGCATCAAATTATACGCATTATTTTTAAATACTTTCTGTAAAATTTTAACTAGCTGTTCCTGATAGTCTTTATTAATTAAAATACCTATTTGCTTATTCGGACTGACGTACTCTTTAAAAAGTTTTATAATATTTTGCTCGAACGTATTTATACCTACTTGACTTGTATATCTAATTTTTCCCGGAAAGGTGTGTTTTATTTTTGGTTTAACTATAGACATAGTTTGTACATAAATTTTTAGTTGCACGTTAAATTCGTTTAATGGTGTTTAGTATAGGACAATAACAAAATAAGATCTCCCTGATTACTATGTACTGTATCTACGTCATCTGCAATAGACATTGGAACATTATTTATCATAGAGGCGTCATCTATTCCAACTGTATTAGCGTTTATTTCTATACGAGATAATGAATCGGCATTGCTGTTAAGTTTCCCTTTCTTATAGTGAACATCATAATCGTATTCTTCGAGTCTTAAGCGCCATCGAACTAGACGAGAGTTTGGTTCTTTTAACGACATTAACCAAGTAAGTGGCTTATGATCGGTTATTATGTGGAATTTGCGACCGAATAAGTAGGGCCTGAAATATTTGGTGGCCCACACGATACTCAAAAGCTCCTTCTCTATGGTGCTATAGTTCACCTCGCTGTCGTTTAAGGTACGGGATGCATATGCAATTGGTTTATCCGAACCAATTTTGCCTTGTGTTAAAACGGCACCAATAGCAAAATTACTAGCATCAGTGGTCAAGTTAAACTCTTGAGAAAAATCTGGGTATTGTAAGATTGGATCATTCATAAGAAGTGACTTGCAATGATTAAAACAGTTAATGTATTGGGGATTTAGATTTATTTTAACACCCTTTTTTAAACAATTAGTTAGTGGCTTAGTAATTTTTGCAAATTGGGGAATGAATTTACGGTAATACCCGAGTAGCCCTAGAAATCCTTTGATTTCTTTGGGTGTTTTGGGAACAGGGTAATTTTCAAGGGACCTTATCTTGTCGAGGTTAGGTTTTATACCCTCAGAAGTGATAATATGCCCTAGAAAGGGCTTTCTCTTTTCAGGAATTCTGACTTATCTAACTGAATTTTCAAATTTACTTCTCTTAATCTTTGGAAAAGGGATTCTAAACTTAATAAGTGCTCATTAAGGGATGTTGAAAATACTATAATATCATCTAAATAAACAACGGTATTAGGTAGACTTCTAATTATGTTATCCATCACCCTTTGGAAGGTAGATCGTGCATTCTTCAAACCCATCGGCATTCTAAGAAATTCGTAATGTCCGTTCTCGACATTGAATGCAGTTTTAGGTATATCAGAGGGATGCATTTGTATCTGATGAAAGCCACTTGTTAAGTCAAGGGTAGTAAAATAATTACACTTCCCTAATTTATCGAGAACATCTGATATATTAGGAATAGGATATTTATCACTAATTGTTTTATCATTCAACTTGCGAAAGTCAACTACAAGTCTCCATTTCTTTTTACCCGAGGCATCAGCCTTCTTAGGGACAATCCAGATTGGAGAAGACCAAGGTGAGTTTGAGGGTTGTATAATTTTTTGTTTTAACATTTTAGTAATCTGTTCGCGGACTTCATTTTTATGGATGTATGGGTATCGATAACTTTTTGTAAATATCGGAACTTCATCAACTGTGTTTATTCTATGCTTAACGGCATTAGTAAAACTAAGGTTTGTACCTTCGTAATAGAATATATCGCTATAACGTTCACATAATCGTTCTATATTTGCCTTTTCTTCTGGATTTAAATGATCGGTTCGAATCAAAGACTTGACATTAATTTTATTATTAGCAAAAACATCTAAATTAAAACAATCAAAGTTTTTTACAGGACTATATTTCAAAGGTTCTTTTAGACTAAATATTATATCATTACTTGTATTATTAGACACTTCTACATATGCTTTATAATCGCGACAAGTAGTAACTGTATCGTGGATCCGGCAACCATTTATGTTTGCTTCGGATACTTTGACGACACCATATTTGCAAGATACGGGTAGTTTAATTCGTTCCGTACTTGATGCTTTAATAATGCATTCGTATAAATTGTGAATGCCTGTTTTTAACATTTGAATTTTGTTTATAGAGTTATCTTTTTTTAATAAGTTTTCTCCTAAATCAATATGAACTTCAAGTCTATTAAGAAAGTCAAGTCCTAATAATCCGTCGAAAGTATCGTGAAACTTGTAAATAAAGAATTTAGAATGGCCCGATTCCTTAAACTCTGGGAAGAATGGTAAGTTAATTGCGTAATCATTCTTTGTTGTGCAGTGAATGTTAGTCACTACAAACGGTTCGTATATAATCGGAAAATCAGAGAAATACCGTTCTACCGCATCTGGAGAGATAAAGGACTGGTTTGCGCCTGTATCTATAAGTAGCTTTAACGGGGGGCTCTGAATTTGAATATAAGGCAATACTCTATTACTTTGCAAATTAATTTCTGTTACGAGGGTTGGTTTGCCTTCGGAGGCTCCTGAAAATCCTGATTGTTAAAGTCAGGAGTGGGATCATCCATATTGTTTACTGAGGACTCGTCGTAACTAGTGCTAGGGCCTTCAATAGCATAATAATCATCATACTGGTTACAGGACTCGTACGGTTCTTGCATATAGTAATATTGATCATCGTACGGATATGCTTCGTTCATGTTAACTTCGCGACTTTTAAAATATCTTCCAGTGGGGTTTTGGAAATTAGTAAGGTCCTGTCCTTCCGGTCTAAACCTAGGTCTTATCGTACTCACGCCACTCATAGGTTTTGGAAATGAACCTTGGGGTCGCTGCTGAAACCGTAATTAAACTGTGGTCGTGGTGCGTTAAATGATCTATTCTGATAATTATTAAAGCCTTGGTAATTTTGTTGTGGCCCCTTAAAAACTTCATGAGTATGAGCAAATGCGTTTCGTTTGTTAGTTAGTTTCGTTTTCCTGCCTAAGTAAGGTTAAATCCCGATTTAAAGTGGTCTCATCTCTTTGATCCGCGAATTTCTCTATTAATGTCCTACGTATATCTGGCCAACAAGTATTATTCCCGCTAATATTCAAAACGTCTTCAGCTTCGCCTACAACCTTATTTAATATACCGTTTAATAAAGTTGCGTTTGAAATAGGATACTCCTGAGCGAAATAAGTAGATGTGAGGTCATCACATGTCGCTATAAACCTATACAATCTATTTGTATCGCCGTTAAACTGCGGCACGTTTTTTAAGACCAAATGGATAAGTTGTATTCTATCTTGTTCGCTTGCCATTATTAAAACTGTATACGCAAAACATACAAAAACAAATACACAAAAAATATATCAATCAATAAAGAGCTGGAATAAAAATGATTAGTTATATAGTAAAATTAATCAAGAACTAAGAAATTATAGCTTTTATAAATCGTTACTCGGTTCGTGAAATACCATCGCGCTGCGCAATACGATAACACAATAAGTATTGTGATAAAATTAAAATGTTTATTTACGTTACTAACTAATGCAAGCTCTAGATGTCTATAGAATTTACTTTGGTCAAATTAACTTCAATGTTTAATTTGTTATCTATAAAATACTAACGAAACACTAAAAGTAATAGTGCAACGGTTGGCAAAGGGAAGTCAGGGATGACACAATGAAATGATAACAAGCACTTACAAGAACTGTACTGTAATACATGGTCTCTCTTCTGTGATGACTCCCAACGACTTGTCCTTGTCCTGGCTACCGCGAAAGGTTCTGGATCCTCGCTGACGACCGTTAAAACGGGCTATTCCGTTCTCGATTTTGTTTAATAAAACTTAATTCCTAGTGACACCTTGCCAGCTCCGCGATGTAGGCCGGTCAAACTAATAATGTCTAAAATATTACAATAAATTGAACGGATGCGTGTTGCAAGTCAGCACAATGGAAGACATGGAATATTTTACTAGCTGACGTTGCGACACGAATTGAAAGAAAAACATATTTACTTAAAATTAGCAAAATTACAACGTAAGGCTGAGGATACACTATGACGTATTAGGTTTGGGACACACTGATTGTTAATATAATTATTACTGTAGACACACATAACACTATCGACCGCACTAAGCACACTGAACGTCCTTTGTTTTTTGTACTTACTGAAATGTGGTATAAATAGGAGCCTTTTGAGGTTTTTTTCCTAATAAACCTTTTCTGGACAATAGGAACACAGCAAGTTAAGACGCTATACAGAAAAAGTACATAGGTACTTTTTGTTATAAAACTAATTATAGGACGGTTAGGTTAAAACTGATAATAAGATATATATTTCTTCATACCTTTATCTAGATTTGTATATTTTCAGAGACTCTATTATAATTATGTTTTTTTTTTATTTTAAAAACACTCCAAATTTTTTAGTTCTCCTAGACACATGGGTCGAAATATGTAAATTTTTTTGACTAATCATACAAATCTGACTGATCACGTGATCGATTTAGTATGGGAAGTCCAAAATTTGTTCTCGTATTTCGACTCATTAACTATTTAGTAATCTGTGCCCATGTTTCTAGGAGAAAGATGTTCACGTACCGATTCAGAGACGAACTACAAAATTTGTATAGTGTTTTTAAAATTACCCTGTATAAATAATGTTAAAAGTTTGTAAACTACCTACACCAAAACTTTCCATCAAACCAGCACAACGTTTTGTTAGTAATTATCTAAATGCGTGTCAATAATTAACAATTTCAAAACATCCCTTTCATCCTCAACTCATCCAACAAGGGGTTGAGTGGACAAGGATTAGGCCCTAATACCATTTCACACCTCCGCCTATCCCGACTGGACGTAAAGGCTTTGTACATGCGTAATTAGGACGGACAATCCCTTTTGCAATTTTTTAATTTCATATCTTACTGCACGATCTGATTATAAGATCAAGATAGATTTAAAATTGATTAACAAAACGATTAGGTGCGTTGCACGTTGGATATGGCGCTAACATTGTACTTATAAGTAATAAAATTACTTAGATTCAATATAACCACTTATTATTCCTTCCTATATGGTTAGTGATTCTAATCGTTGGAAATAACTATTGATTAAAATTAAGATGTAACGTAAACAAACCCATTTTTATTTGTATGGTTTTTGCCTTGGATACAAAGTCCTGCCATGTCTTCATTTTCTTCGTCTTCTCTAGAACTTTTCTATTGTATTTTTTATATAATTATATAAAGGAATAAAATTCTCGTGATAATTAATGAACTAACTAAACCTCAAATCATTTTCTAAGTCATTGAAATCTTACCTCATACAAAAATGTTACTACTCCGTAATGTTATCTAAATTCATGAAATATGTTAATATATTGGAATCTGCACCATCCCTTAGCAAAAAAACGTTAGCTTTTTGTAATGTAAGTTAAGTGTCCGAACGTTAGCTTTTTGTAATGTAAGTTAAGTGCCCGAACGTTAGCTTTTTTTAATTTAAGTGTCCGTAGATAATAAGCTTTCCTGTCATAATTTTTGCTACACCATAACGGTTACTAAGTCGCACTTTACCATGTATGTAACACCTATGGACCTATCGCTTAGTTTGCAAAATAAACGATTTGATTTGATTTGAATCACTTTTACCACTTTCTGTCAGTTCACTGACTAAAAGAAGGCGTTGAATATTAAATTGACAACACTTAAATATCAGATGTTGAATGCCAACAATTTGATTACTTTTGCAGTGAGGGCATAAATTCGATGTTATTAAATTGAGCCGTCCCAAATGTGCAGGAGTTTTGTGGTGGCCAAAACGTAGTTGTTTAATATTGGTTATAAAGTGTATTATAATAGGTATAGTGTAGCACGTATACATATACTAGAGTTTAGGTTTATAGTTAACTTTCACATTCACAATAAGTAATATTACTTTTAGTTTTTTTATTTAGTGAACTTGAAACTGCCAAACAAACTTTGCGAAGAATTTTACAATTCCCGCTCAACTGTATTTGACAATGACAGACAACATCGCTCCTTAAAAAAAAACTATTGAACACGTTGTTTACGGTCAGTGTTACAATCATCCTACATTATCCCCTTTATTGGGGAAAATTTAACAACAGGGTGTTAAGTCCAAAAATCAAATGGATACATCTTGCTTTGTTTGTTATTATAAATACTTTTTATTTTTTTCAGACTCTGGAAGCGAGTCAGGTTCACATAAAAGCGGACGCGCTCGAACCTCCGCAGCAGCCGACGGGAAACCAACTAGAGTACGCACCGTTTTAAATGAAAAGCAGTTACATACATTGAGGTGAATATTGATATTGTTAATCTCATTAATATTGTAAATGTTATTTTTTTTATTTCAAGTAAACTGTAAGTTTTTAATTCTTATCTATATCTGAAAAAGTTTCAAAGAACATGACTCACATCAGGTGACTACGTTCAATAATAATCTTCATGAATATATTGGTTATTCTAGAACGTGCTACGCTGCCAACCCTAGACCTGATGCACTAATGAAGGAACAACTTGTTGAGATGACGGGACTCAGTCCGCGTGTCATTAGGGTCTGGTTCCAAAACAAGCGCTGCAAAGACAAGAAAAAGACGATACAGCTCAAAATGCAGATGCAACAGGAAAAGGTATTAAGACGTTTTTTTTTATTACAAATTGAAAAGGTGAAATGAAACATAATGTAATTTGCCTTATTTGTTCATAAGTCATATTGAAACAGTTTTAATAAGAAATCAGTGACTTACAATTATAACCTTTTAGTATATCATTTAATTATATTTACTTGTATGATTTAAATTTCTTGTTCGTTGTCTTTGAGGTTTGAAACACAAACAGTATTTTTAACATATTGATGATAAAAGCATGACTAAAATAACATAGACTCGAATTAAAACATATCATTTTGTAAGTGACAGGTAGTGAACTTGTTATAGATTCCTTCGGAATATTCGGTGCCGCACTTTCCGATCGTACATTATGACTATATGGCAGTGTGCGAAGTCGATCAAATGTGCTAGTATTAACGTGCGTTAGACATGTATGTTTAAAAACTTCAAGATTTAAAAGTTAATGTACTCTTGACTCGATGTCAAAAAGTAATCGAAATAATTTTGCATTACAGATTTATTGTTTTGTGTTTTTATTTCTTTTGTTTCCGAGGGAAATCGCAGTGATTATTCAGATTAAAATGTTGTAGTACCGACAATTTTTTATTTAATTAACTTAACCAAGTGAGTCTAACTCACACGTGTATTGTGTGGACCGTTTAGGTCATGCATTGTTATTCATCCCTAAATTAAATATTTGCATTAATAGTAATTGTGTTGAAAGACTACCCGAAGATTATTACAATGTCTTTTTGATAAGTAGAAAATATGAGGCGCAAGCGGCCGTATTCTTTGATTTTATAGACTGAGGTTTGATTATCCCATGATTTATATCAAAATGGCCTATAATACCTCCAAGTAGTCCTCGATAAAAGACTTGTAAGAGAATGACCATTTAAAATTAACTAGCTTACCACCAAATACTTTACTCATACTACTACAATATACAAAAAAAACATTTGAGTTAAATTATAAAATCTTGAAATTCGGTGAAAATAGTAAAAATCAATAGTCAGAGTATCACTGCCATTTCCCATGTAACGCATGGCTAACGTACGTGGGGGCAGGAGGGGCGGCGGCTGGGCTACATGTCGCTGGGCGTGCCGCTGGTGGCGGGCTCGCCGGTGCGGCACGAGGCCGGCGCGCAGGGGGCGCTGCCGCTCGAGGTCACGGCGTACCAGCCGCCCTGGAAGGCGCTATCGGACTTCGCGCTGCACGCGGACTTGGACCGGGCGCCGCATCATAGCGCGGCCTTCCAGCATCTTGTGAATCAGGTCTTGTTTTATTTACGATTATTCTTTTAAAGACTTCAAAATGACTACCTATACTATAATGATTCTCTGTACCCTATTAAAAAAATATTCAAAATTAATGAAATCCTTCGTCGTTTTAACACAAAAATAAACAAAATAATAAAATATTTGAAAATAGATATTTTAGATTACGAAATATTATAACGTCCGTGTTCAATCACTTCTAAATAAGTATATTCGTTTCGCTTCCAACATACTAAATGAACATTTCTCATTTCAGATGCATGGATATGACGTCCCTTCGTTGCCACCGCCTCGACCTCCACACGGCAGCGAAGAAAACTACGTCACGTACCTTGAAAGTGATGACAGTCTACCTCCTTCACCCTAATGTCGTCTCACGTAACTGCCTCCGTATGACCGAGACGGAATAGCAGAAAAATCGACAAAAAGAAAATCAAACTGTTTCTACATGGTCAGCAAAAGAATAACATTACTAAATATTATGATGTGGTGTAAATACAGATACATTTATTTTCTAGTTTTGGTATTTTCTAATTACATCTTATTACAACAACATGACACCAAGTAGTATGATTATTTTATATAAACTAGCACATTATATCTCGCGCCCTAATTTATATGCTGTCGATCGACTGTAGTAGTAATGAACTGCTGATCTGAATAGAGTCGAATTGTAAATAGTTAAGGAAATACATACTTGTATATTAGTAGAATTACTTGAACGTAAACTACGGATTAAGCATATTGTTGAAAAGAAAATCATGCTAACTTTTATACGAAGATATAGCTTATGTTTGTATACAGAACATTGAAACGACAAAATAGGCTGAAATTATAACGCAGCAGTCATCCCAAGGTGATAATAGCCTAAAATAAAGGTTTAAAATACCAGCATGACTGTCTAACACAGTATACTAGTGTCCAGATATTTTAACTGTTTTTCCATTCAACATTAATAGCAATTTTACAAACAAGAAAGTATTGGGCTTTGTGCAAATTTTATGTTAGATTTATTAATTTTATAAAGATACTTGTGTACCTACGTTTAGTAAGTATAATAAAATAACAACACTTACAAATAAATAAATAACTATTTATGTGATTACCATTAGATTTAGTACTTACAAGAAAGATAGGTACACACGACGATAAAAATTAAGTTTACCATACATTATTATCAAGATCTGTTAGCCTTTTATTGTATATACGTCTTTGTACATAAACTGTATAAAATTGAATTAAGCTAACATTTACCTTATCATGTTTAAGTAATTTACACAATAAGACTTTAAACTTTGAAACATGTGTTAAATAAAAATATGGAATTTGTTTATTGACCAAACTGCATATTATTATTGTCTACATTTGCTTAAGAACAAGGAGGCTACCAATTTCAATGTTTATAAGTCGGTGAAGTGATGAATTAAGCTGATCTTTGATAGAGATTACCAGAAGTTAATTTATTCTGTAGTTAATTAAACTTTACACTGTAATTAGATTGTGAGCATAATATTAATAAAATTATTGAGTACTATGTCCTTGTATAATTTTATCACAACACTAGCGGATCCTCGCGGTTTTACCCGCGTGGTGCCCGTTCCAGTGGTAATATCGGGATAAAATAAAATACCTATGCCACTCGGGAGAAACGTAGCTTTCTAATAGTCTAAGATTTTTTTAAATCGGTCCAGTAGTTCCTGAGATTAGCGCGTTCAAACAAACAAACTCTTCAGCTTTATAATATTAGTATAGATTATCGCATTGTTTAAATTTACATTTAGTCCCTTTCGCCGCTTCTTGAATCTTTGCAGAATCATTTGATCGTAGCTAAAGACAAAGCTTAAAGTAATATTTAATATAATATTTTATGTAGGGTGGGGCGGTGAAAATATACGCGAAATCACAATTACAGTCTTTTATTTTTAACCGACTTCAAAAAAGGAGGAGGTTCTCAATTCGGTTGGTATATATATATATTTTTTTTTATGTATGTACACCGATTACGCCGAGATTTCTGAACCGATTTCCATGATTCTTTTTTTGTTCGATGCAGAATAGTTGCCAATTGGTCCCATAAAAATTTGGTTTCGTTTGACCCAGTAGTTTTTATGTTATGAGCATTTTTATATATTTCATTTCATTGTTGACTTGGACGATGTAGTATTTACGATAATTTTGTTTATAATGTACATGAAACCTTATCTAATCTAGAAAAACCCTGCTGTAGTTTACAAAACATCCTATTACAGACACTAAAAAGTAAAAAAAAAAAAACTGCGTTACAAAAAACCGACTTCAAAAACTAAAAAGCAAAAAATAAGCTTTTGGAGTCGGTGCCAGCCAAGGCAAGAAAAATAAAAGAATAGGAGCTTAAAGCTTATTTTTTGCTTTTTAGTTTTTGAAGTCGGTTTTTTGTAACGCAGTTTTTTTTTAGTCTCTCGCTCCACTCGTTCTCTTTCTCTTTCACTCCTTACTACAACGACCACTCATCACCTCTCGCTCCGACTTGTGTACTAGGATGCCCGGGGTTACCATCCTACATTTATATTTATAATTCAAACATAAAAATTGGGTTATCACTATGCATTAAAAATAAAAAATACAAATGTGACTAAACTTACGAACAGACTAGAAAAATTACAAATATACCTACTGGAAATTGAAGTAATTTGATTAGTACAATTTCGTGAGTGTCAGAACCGCGGAACCACATCAAAAATTTGTAGTTGAATAGTGTAAGTACCTAAGTAGTTAGTCTTATGTTGCTACCAGTTGGTACCTTTACTTAAAATGTTAGTACCTTTGTATATTTTAATTTATTCTTATTTCTAAGTGGTCCACCATTCTGACGTCAGGACCGCGGATCCACTACCGATTTAACACCCCAAAGCTTTTACGAAGATTTCAATATAGCAATAGTTAATACCCTGTTTCTACCTTAAAATGGTATTATTTATTTATTTATTAATTTATATTTAAGGACAACTAACAAAATAAACACCCATACAATATTCTAATACATTCACAAAAAATACTTATGTGCTATTTTAATTACAGGTCGCCACCGTTGCATGCATTTATAAAATAGGGTATCAACATTAATAGTAGGTATTTTTTTATAAATAAACATAAAATAATATAATAATCGAAAAGTACAGATGACTTATAACAATTAAATTTAAACAATAAAATAATTGAATTGATTTGAAAACAAAAATGCATTTTAAATAATAGACAAATTGTTAATAATTTTCTTTTTAAAGGACAATAAACTACTGTCAAATATGTCAATACTATTGTCTAACTTGACCATAACTACCACCATACTAACCATACTTTATTATAAGATTTACACATTCGGTTCAGTGAACAATGTAAACCTAAATTACTCTTGTAACACTTAAGTGAAAATGGAGAATATACAAACACACGACGAGGCGTAAGGGGTGCACTAAGAGAAATCTTCGAGAGCAACAAAGGACAATCAATTTTGCCGTTAATTATTTTGTGCAAAAACGTAAGATCCAACAACATTCTCCTAACACTCAATTTACACATTCCGAAATATTGTAACCGCTCATCATAACTTGGTAATTTCTTTGTGATGCTGAAAAGACAAATGCCATAGTTGGTTGGTGAACTGTACGACAAAGCACTTAGACACATTCAGTGTCATACAATTGTCAGAACACCAGGAAGCAAGTCTGTTCAGATCCTCCTGCAACAAACGACTGTCGTCAACGGATTCCATTGACTTCAGTATCTTCAAATCATCAGCAAGCAGATAAATATGGTAAATTTTAAATAGAAAAATATTGGAAAAAATTAACTCGGCCACAAGTGAATTCTCAGACGGGAATCGAACCCGCGACCTTTGAAAATCCGGTCCAATGCTCTAACCGCTGAGCTACCGAGACTTGCGAACCACCGTCGAAATTCTCCAATACTTAATAAAAAAAAAAGCAGATAAATCTTGGAGTGGTGAAAGTAGGTGTGGATATCGTCTGCAAATATGTTAAATAATATAGGTCCCAGAACAACTTTGTAGATACCACCATTTTTTATTTATAAGCATTTTTCATGCTAATGCCTGTAAATTTAGTCTGAGCAATAAGAAACTAGAGTAAATATGTGACTAAATTTGTAGGCGCTTTGTAAGGATGTAATGTAAATGTAGAATGTAATAAATGTATGTACAGTTAAATGAGCATTTTAATGTTAAAATCTTAGAATTAAAACAAAACAAGCAATTATGTGGTGTCAGTTCAGACTTTTCTAATTTATCATATACATTTCGAATATATTTTTGATGTTGTACTAAATGGCGTAATCAGTAGTTTTGTACAAATTTTTGGGCATTTTCTAAAAGTGCCGGTCAGCAAAAAAATTGCTACGTACATATGGTTAGAACAAGTCGTTTGGAGAAATGGTTGATATAGCCCCAAAGTTGTAGGATTACACCTAGTCATGGTAGGTATACAAGTTCAAAAATTCGTAGTTTTCATACATTCTAGGATAATGATGATGATGATACATTTATAGTTTTTTGAAAATGTAAAAAAACTTGATCTGAAGTATTATTATTATGCAGTGAGCAGCAAATATATAAATTGCGTACGTTAAAAATGTTTTTTTTTTTACTATTCCATATCACTGTAGTTATAAAATGATGGGCGACTAAATCGTTTAGTCTCGCAATGACTTCGGCTCTTTAGTTTTAGCAATATGAATAAATATTTTTCATTTTTAGCATTTTTAGAAATGAAGGGATGCATGAAAATGGCTAATCTTTGAACTTGTATATCTTGAGTTAGAGTAACTATTGTTCCATAGCAACTATTGCTCTATACGACCAGTTCTAACCATCCATACATACCAGTACCATTTTTTTATTGAGACAGAACCAGGCCCTAAAAGAATTATCTCCATTGTACATTTATTTGCACAATCACGTTCACATATGTCTGTGTTTTTTCTAATGAAAGACGGAGAGACTCTTAGCCTTCATCATACCTGAAGTTAAGTATTGATAAGGCTGAAGATGGAAGCGAGCCTCTCCCGGAATCCTCAATCACTGAGGAACTTATCTTATCTCTAACTGCCGGAACACAACAATGCTGAAAACATTGTTGTTATGGCGCCAGACTTAGATAAGATGGTGGTAGCTAGCCAGGCGGACTTACAACGAATCCTTCCACCTACCGAACCGAATACAATATGTACCCCCGCTGGGAATCGAACCCGGGATCTGATACCGTGGTTGTACCACTAGACCACAGATGCGGTTAAAAATATATGTACCTACGTGAAAACGGATCATATGTACTGCCTTTGTACATGCTTAATTTTTTGTATACATGTCACTACGCTACCGTATCGACGATTTACAAGGACGATTTATATAAGGAACACTAAAGTGGGAGTCACAGGTTTCAACATGGCAACATTATTTTTCTAATGTCATTGTGTGTTTGTTGACAGATGACAGTTGGCTTGCAGACTGACACTGACAGTGAAAGATGACTGACTGGCTAACTACGTACGGAGTGATTAATACTCTTTGCTCTTTGTATTCTATTGGTAGATGTCTGTTTATGACTTATGTCAAGAACTTCAAGGATTTTTGATACTTTGACTGTTTAGCACTATTTAAAAAGTTTTCTTGTATTCATAAAATAAATAACATGTCCGAAATAAGGAGGAGAAGGGAGCGATCTGCTAATTGGGAACCTATGGAGATAGTAAGTAATCATATTCTTTAGCAGCGTAGGCAAAAATAATTGCAACTCACATGTAAAGTAACTGTGTTATTTTCTGTTTAAGTAGGTATGTAGTGAGTGATACATAAAAAAATAATCTTGTTTTGCAGAAGCTTTTGAAAGAATGTTTGAAAGATTATGTGAACACTATTGAAAATAAATGCACAGATACAAACACTAACAAAAATAAAAGTTTAGCGTGGGTGAAGGTGGCACAGGGGTAAAGTTTGGGTTTAGATTATATCTTACTGTAGGTAAATTTTAAATACTTTTTAGTTATTATGTTTCTGCAGACATTTGTTATGGATTGCTGGCTTATTTCATGCAAATCGGCAGAATCATCTTGAACTTCTTGACGTCCCCAGGTCCTAAGCGCAATTAGCACAGGCGGCTGTTTAAACCCCGTGTAAAATTTTATACAAAAATCTGCTTGCTTATAACACCTGTATACAAGGCTTATGCCAAATATCGGTTTATTAGTAGCTTCTGTGTTATAACAGATGTATACATTGTGCGCAAATGTTTATTAGTAAGGCTGTTAATGTCTATACCTGTAATTTACCTGTTCTTAGAATGTAGCCATATATTTTCAATATCATAATTCATTCATTCGAAAAGTATGCCAAGTTAAGGTGTGTACTATCTGATAAAAAAATTATTTGTCCATCAACTGATAAGCCAAATGATTCACTCATGCAATAAACTAAGGTAGAATATTGTTTGACAAGTTTAAACATAAAAAGACTAACAATCTATAAATAAATATATAATCTTTCTAATCACATGAGTCAAGAGATTAATGGTAAAAATTTAGTATATCATCCCACGATTTGGAAGTTTGTAATTTTATGGTAGAAAGATCTAGGTATAAGAAGACTTCCTGCAAAAATTCAGGTTTAGGACGCTTGTAGTTTTTGAGGAAAAAAATCCTGAAGTTTCGATTTTTCCTATGATTATGGGTGACATTTTATTATCTTTTATTACATTTTATTTTATTATATCACATCAAAAAAGTTTCGTCATCATCTTCTTATGATTTATATTAAAGTTAATAATAAATAATAATACTTTGTTAATACCTCTACCTACCTTAATATCGTTTAATGAAATTATATAATTTGTAATCAATAATACAGTTATCTTATGATTTGACCTAAAAATATCAGTCAGACACCAATTTATTAAAGCTTTTTTTGAACTGTTAACTCAAATGAACTAATAGCTAACTTATTACTAACATAGCTAACTTTGCTATAAGTACTTTGCAATAATGCCAAACTAGTTGAATTACTTCCTAAACTAATTTATTTACATAAAGTTAATAAACCGCCTCTGTTGTCTAGTGGTCTAGCGATTCCCATTGGGGGTACATATTGAATTCAGTTTGGTTGGTGGTAGGACTTGTTGTGAGTTCACCTGGCTAGCTACCACCATCATATCTAAGCCTGACGCCATAACAAGGATTGTTCTCTGCATTGTAGGATCTCAAGATTCTGCGAGAGGCTCGCTTCCATCTTCAGCCTTATCAATACTTAATATCAGGTATGATGAAGGCTATGAGTCTCCCCGTTGTAAAAAAAGTTTCATTTTGTATGATTATTCGGTTTTCTCTAGTTATTTTTCTTCTTCTTCTTTCTTAATTAATGGCCTGCTCGCGATGAAATTCACGATTTTCGCCAATGTCAAGTAAATATATTTTGTAGTATAAAGAAATTGTATGGTAAAATAAAAAAATTGCTATGACCCGCGGCCATCTCAGGTAGTGTTTAGGCCCAAGAAAGCGCCTACGAGTTTATAACAGCAATTCGACAGATTGTTTAATATACTAAAGTAAATACAAAAGGAGCGGTTATCGCCGGTACTTGAAGATTAGCTTTTTTTTTATACTCTAATTTTTGCATATCATTCGGATCAGCGCGTCTGCGCTTAAAAATTGTAACTTGGCTGAAATATAAGATTTTCATAAACTTCTGAGTTTCATTTGAAACTCCTGCATGTTCTATCAAACATGTAATGTTGGCCCATGAGGGGAACAGCAAAAATTCCCACAAAATTCAAGATCGTCAGTGCCGCATATGAAGATGACGCAATAAATTGACCATTGGAAACCTGGACTGGAGAAGCTGGAATACATCTAAATACCAAATTACACTTACGGAGCAGTGGAACAGCCAAAGTTTTACCACCAGAGTGCAGTTTACAAAGATAAGTGTTCTTCCTACAACCTTCGTCCATTCCTAAATTAACTCCTTCCTAAATTCCCTATCCATTTCAAACATGTCCTAATTTTCATTACATAATACTGTCAGAATAATCTCCACTTGTTAAAATATACAATTTTAACCAGTAATTTCATTAAAATTTGTAGTAAAATTGCAAATTCATTGTAAAGGTTTGCACTTAATTTCTTCCTATGTTCTCATTAATTCATTTGTTTAAAATAAATTGAATAAACCGTAACTATATACAATATCATTAACTTAACTAAATATCTGAATTTTGTATAAGAAATCCATATATGATTTTATATTTCTCATAGTAGGTAGGTACTTTTGCAGTTAAACTTTGTTACAAATATAGATTAACTGCACAATTTTAGCCGTAGCCCCATAGTTAAACAAGTAATAATACATTCATATAAACTATTCACATCATAGATTTTAATATTTTTAGTTGTTTTTATTAATTTCGAACAAGTAGGTAAGTAACTAATTTTTCGTCAGTTTCGTCATGCTCCCATAAATTAAAACCATTGTATTTACTGGTATTTAAATACTTTGCCGACTATTTCAGAAATCTGTGGATATCGACTGCATAACAGCTGTGCGATTTGTGGCCTTGACCTACTTAGCGCGCAGTGCGTTATCAGTTGGAGTTATAATAAATTGCAACAAACCAGGGGGTCAATTCTGCTAATTTTTTGTCATAATCGTCTCTCAGTGGTGTTTCAATAGTAGTCTTTATTTACACTACTGTAACAAGAACTGTGTAAAACAGCACTACCATTGATACACCACTGGAATACGATTGTGACTGAGCATTAGTAGAATTGGGCCCCAGTTTCCTGTTCGGCCGAATTAAGGAGCGTGAGCATAACTTTTTATTATTTTCTTTTGTTTATTAACGTAATTTGTATTTAGTTATAATGTCGAATCCAACTGAGAAGGCTTCTCAAAGCGTTTTTAATGAAAAATTAAGCCAGTTAATTACGAAACGTAGCTCAATAAAAGGGCAAATAACTAAATTTAAAAAATATTTAAAAACTATTACTGATGTAGAGGAGATATCGAAGATTGCACTAGTGGAATTAAATTTAAAACTAAGCAAGTTTGAGGCCTTATCAGTTAAATTCGACGAGTTGCAAAGTGAAATAGAGGTTTTGAATTCTCATAATATAGATTCTGAAATCGATGAGCGAGAGTGCATTGAGAATGACATCATTAATAACATTGCCGCCGCTAAGACATTAATCGAAAGATATAGTCAGGCTGAAGCTGACATTCGGCGTGCATCAATAGCTTATGACACTCATTACGCTCACGATCACGAGGAAATTAGTTTTAAATTACCACAAATTAATATTTCTAAGTTTGACGGCACTTATTTTCGGTGGTTAGAGTTTCGTGTCACCTTCGAGAATCTTATACATAACAATAGCCGCATTAAGTCGATTCATAAATTCCATTATTTAATTTCCTACTTGGAAGGTGATGCCGCTAGGATTGTATCGAATCTCGAGGTGTCATCGGCTAACTACACCGAGTCTTGGAAGTTACTTTGCGAGCGGTATGACAATAAGCGGCTATTGATTAATCACCACTTAAGTTCCCTATTTAACATACACTCGCTTACTCGCGAGTCAGAGCGATCCTTGCGATTTTTGGTGGATCACGTAACAAAGAATTTACGCGCCCTGGCTAATTTGGGCCAGCCGACAAATCAATGGGATACTCTCATAATTTTCATGTTGTCTAAGCTTGATAGTCGTACCGTAATGAAATGGGAAGAGTATAGAAATACACTGTCCAACATGCCTAATCTCGATCAGTTTCACAAATTCTTAATTGATCGTGCGGATGTATTGGAATCATTAAACCGTAATAAATATGAAAATAATTCTAATAATACTCGATCCATACCTTCTTCAACACAACATAATAGCAGTTTTAATTTAAATAAAAATGAACGTCCATCTTACACTAAATCATTCGCTATTACTAATAGTCAGAATAAGCCATATGTTTATTCATGCGTAATTTGTAGTGAAAACCACAAAATCTACGATTGTGCTACGTTCAAGGCTAAATCCGTCAAGAAAAGGTTAGCCGATGTGGCCAAATATAAACTATGCCATAACTGTCTCAGACAAGGCCATCCCACCAGCGACTGCCGGATGGGTCCTTGTAAAGAATGCAAAAAACGCCATAATAGTCTTCTCCACAGCCCACCTTTAGAGCAAAACAAAGGGACTGATGTTGTATGTCAGACTGGTCAATTAGCTGTCAGCAACAGCCAGGTTGTTTTAAGTACGGCCTTGGTTGGAGTATGCAATCCTAAAACTGGTGAAACATTTAAAATAAGAGCCTTATTAGACTGTGGTAGTCAGTCGTCGTTTATGACACATAGGCTTATGGATAAACTGGACTTAGATCCTATCAAAATTGACACATTAAAGGTTATTGGTATTGGTAACAACCATACTAATTTAATAACTGAAAGTTGTAATTCTCAAATAAAATCACTTAATAGCAAATTTAAATGCAATATTTCGTGCTTTTTACTTTATGAAATAACTGGTGACCTACCAAGGGCACCAATAGATCCTAATTTAATAAAGTTGCCAAATAAAATAAAATTAGCCGACCCGAGTTTCCATCAACCGAGTTCAGTAGACATGTTGATTGGTGCTGATATTTTTTGGGAAATTTTGGGTAATAAAGAGATTTCTTTAGGTAACAATACAAAATTGCGAGATTCCAAGTTGGGGTGGTTGGTGGTAGGCATGATGGTTCCAAATAAACCGGAATCTATAAGATGCAACCATGGATTTATCACATCAGACGCGGACAATAAAATTGAAAACATGCTTGCTAAATTTTGGGAGCTAGAGGAGCTTCCTACTGAAACTGTTACAAGTAAAAATGATCAAGAATGTGAAAACTATTTTTTATCTCATACTGTCCGATTATATAGTGGCCGATTTTGCGTTAAATTACCTTTAATTGACACAGCCGATTGCCTAGGCGATTCATACGCCTTGGCCCGTAGACGTTTTATAAAATTAGAAAAACGGTTTAGTAGAAATCCTCAGCTAAAGATTGATTACATTGATTTTATTAAGGAATATGCTGATTTAGGTCACCTCACAGAGCCTGATGTGGCAAAGCCAGACCCATCATATTTTCTTAGTCACCACGCTGTATTTAAGAGTAGCAGCGAGTCAACCAAACTACGTGTTGTATTCGATGGATCAGCCCCCTCCTCATCCAGTTTTTCTCTAAATGATATTTTGATTTCCCAATGTTCAAGACTCCCTCTTTTCCATTCTGGTACGAGCGAGGCAGTATAAATACCTACTGACTGGCGATATTGAAAAAATGTATCGCCAAGTCCAAGTGCACAGTGATGATACAAACCTGCAGCTCATCCTGTGGAGAGAAAAGGAGTCTCAACCCATCAAAACTCTGAGGTTGAATACTCTCACTTACGGGACCGCAAGTGCGAGCTATTTAAGCCAAGATGTATCAAGCAAATCGGAGAGGAGCAAGAGGACGACGTGATTAAGACAATCATACAGCACGATTTTTATATCGACGATTTAGTGACTGGTGCCGACAGCGAACCTACTCTACGATATATACAGAAGGCCGTATCTGAGGCTTTGCTTGCGGGATGTTTTAATTTGCGAAAATTTCGTAGTAATTTGCCAAATCTCTTTGAAAAAAAATTAACGATTAGTGAGTCCTCAAGTACACTTGGCCTCGGGTGGGACCCCAAAAGTGACTGTCTACATTTTCCAATAAAACCTATTCCCGAAACAGAGAATGTTACAAAAAGATTTATAATGTCTAATGCCTTTAAATTGTTTGACCCCTTAGGTATATTGAGTCCATGTATAATTCGTCCTAAAATTATTTTACAGAAATTATGGCAGCAAAAGGTTGGTTGGGATGAGCCAGTCTCAAACGATATTAAAAGGGAATAGCAAGATTTTGTTAAAAATTTAAATTTCTTATCGACTTTGCAAATACCAAGGTGGGTTATTTGCGAATCGCCCATTTATATAGAACTCCACTCTTTTAGTGACGCATCCCAGTATGCTTATGGAGCATGTGTTTATGTACGGTCAGTAAACGCCAGCAACGTGGTTTCGGTACAACTGTTGTGTGCTAAATCTAAAGTTTCGCCATTGAAACCTAGTACCATTCCGCGGCTAGAGCTGGCTGCTGCCGTTCTTGCCTCCAGGTTATGTAATTCTGTAACCGAATCATTAAGATTAGTTCCTAATAAATTAATTCATTGGTGTGATTCAACCACTGTGCTGGCTTGGATAAATCATGATGTTAAAAAATTAAAGACCTTTGTAGCCAACCGATCATCGAAATTAATGAAAGAACAAGGTCGTCGGATTGGCGTTATGTACCAAGTTCTTCTAATCCGGCAGACTTAATTTCCCGAGGTGTAAATTTTAATCAGATAGTCTCTTTAAGTCAATGGTGGTCTGGTCCAAGTTTTCTGGTAGGTGATGAAACTACCTGGCCTACTTTACCTTTAGCTCATAACCGGGAACCATTAATGGAAATAAAATCTAATCTTGCAACTAGGTACTAATTCAAATACAATAGTTAATTTTGAAAGATACTCTAAGTTAAACAAGCTACAAAGAACTTATGCCTACATATTTAGATTCTATTTTAATCTTAAAAATAAAAACAATAAACGTACAGGTAAATTAAACATCGAGGAGCTCAACGAATCATTTAACTTTTTATGTACTGTTGCTCAGAAGGAAATTTATCCTATTGAATATGATCTGCTAGCACAAAATAAGAACCTAAGTCCAAAATCAAAGATATTATCTTTATCTCCCTTTATGGACAACAATAAAATAATAAGGGTTGGAGGTCGTCTCCAGGCTTCAGACTACGCTTTTGAAAAACGTCATCCCATTTTGTTGCATGCTTCTCACCATTTGACGAAACTCATTTTCCAAAATGAACTTATAAATAGCATGCACGCTGGACCTCAGTTATTACTAGCTGTCGTCAGGGAAACAGTGTGGCCTGTCAACGGACGCTATCTCGCCAGACGCACTGTCAATAACTGTGTGCGCTGTCGCCGCGTTCGCGGTAAGACGTTATGTCCTAAAATGGGTGGATTGCCCACACAAAGGATCACACCTGACTTTCCTTTCCTCTCGACTGGACTTGATTTTGCCGGACCGTTCAATATCCTCAATCGCAAGGGTCGTGGTGCCAAATTAATAAAATGTTATCTTTGTCTATTTATTTGCATGCGTTTCAAGTGCGTTCATTTAGAAGCTGTGAGTGATTTGTCGAAAGACGCCTTTGTTATGACATTGAAACGTTTTATCGCTCGCAGAGGCAAACCTCAAGAAATATTTTGCGACAATGGTCGAAATTTCGTCGCGGCTGCTAGAGAAATAGCAGAGTTTCTAAAGCAAAATAATGAGCCTTTAACTGACTTCGCAACTCAGAACGGAATTAGGTTTATTTTTTCGCCAGCTTACGCTCCCCACTTCGGCGGAATATGGGAAGCAGGAGTGAAATCCGCAAAGTTTCATATAAAACGGGTTTTAGGGAACAGTCATATAACATTTGAAGAAATGTCGACTTTATTCGCTCAAGTGGAGGCTATTCTGAACAGCCGTATTTGCCCTCTGTCATCCTCTCCCAATGACTTCCTTTCCCTAACGCCCGGACACTTCATCATTGGCAGACCTCTGACTGCACTACCTACACCTGCTTTTGAAAATTGTAACGAGAACAGACTACAAAGATTCGCCCGGCTCGAGCAAATACGCCAGCACTTTTCTCAGAGATGGTGCCGTGAATATATTTCCGAACTGCAACAACGATTGAAGTGGAAATCCAATAAAGCCCAGCTAAACGTCGGTGATATGGTTGTAATCCAAGAAGACTATGTTCCTCCATTGCACTGGCGTCTTGGAAGAGTCTCCCGTTTGTTTCCTGGACCTGACGGCATATCCAGAGTTGCTGTTATTGACACTGTGAAGGGATGAAGTAGCGGCCCTATCCCGCTACTGCAGAGACAACGACATTGAACTTATCATCTCTACTGACTCCAACGCTCACCATGCTCTGTGGGGGATGGAAAAATGCAACAACAGAGGTAACCAATTAGTTGAATACCTATTAACAACAAACCTAGATATAATAAACGAAGGAAACAAACCAACCTTCGTAACAAAAAGGTTTAGAACAATTATAGACTTAACACTGGCTACGCCTTTAGCGGCAGCAGCAATCACAAACTGGCACGTCTCAGATGAGGCCTCGTGCTCAGATCACAGGTGGGTTCGCTATGATTTGCAGATACCGACCCTTACAGTCATCCCGAGGAGATATCCCAGGAAAACAAACAAACAGCTGTACAGCAAACTCCTAGTGGGAAAACTAGACACCAACCTGGAGGAGTGCGACTTGTCAACAACCACACAGCTAGAATCACAGGTAGTAAAATTCTCAGATACCATAGCACTCTGTTATGAGGAGGCATGCCCCCTCAAAACTCTAACGCCGAATGACTCCGAAGGAAACCACTGGTGGGGTCCTGAGCTCGAACGGCAGAGAGAACTGGTAAGAAAGAGACTTAACAGAGCAATGAACACTTGTAAAGACACAGACTGGGACACATACAAAGCTGCAAAAGCTGAGTACAAAAAGAAAATCAGATACTGGAGAAGTTCGTCCTGGAGGAAATTCAGCACAGAGATCACCTCCACCAAACAGGCAAATCAAGTTAGAAAGGTGTTAGCAAAGCAGGGTCCTGGTACAGTAGGTAAGCTGCGTAAAAATGACGGCACAATGTCCCGTAGCCGGGAGGAATCTAACACTCTTCTTTTAAAAACTCATTTCCCAGATTGTCTCCTGCTACAACGACCAGAATGGCAGCACGAACCGAACCAGGCATCTGCAGCCAGCTGGCGTCTGGCCGAACAGGTTATTACACTAGAAAAGGTAAGATGCGCCATTAAGAGCTTCTCCCCTTTCAAGTCTGCAGGTACAGATGGCATCTTCCCTGCCCTATTACAATGGGGTGGAGAACCAGTTGTCATTGCACTCACAAAACTGCTACGAGCGTGCCTAGCACATGGATACATACCACACAAGTGGAGGGAAGTCAGGGTGGTGTTCATACCTAAACCAGGGAAATCCCACTACACCAATCCGAAGGCTTTCCGACCAATTAGCTTGTCATCCTTTCTATTGAAGACAATGGAAAGGCTCTGTAAATGGTACATAAGGAACGGAGCTCTAATTAGAAACCCGCTACACAAACATCAACACGCATACAGCCCTGGCAAATCTACAGAATCTGCACTTCACCAAATAGTCGGTAAGATAGAGGCAGCATTTCAGAACAAACTCATCTGTCTTGGGGCCTTTCTAGACATAGAGGGAGCCTTCGACAAGACCACCTTTAACAGCATCGAGGCCTCACTGAGGAAGCGAGGGGTGGAAGACGCAACAGAACGGTACAGGTGGAGGGAGAGGTTAGTCAAAGAGCCCTTGTTGCTAGGGGCTGCCCACAGGGGGGGGTACTTTCTCCTCTACTGTGGAACCTGGTGGTTGACGACCTGATCGCCCATCTAAACTTTCTACACTGTAGGATATGCGGATGACATCACCATACTTACCTTTGGCAATCAGGCCAGTCTGACTTGTGATGTCATGCAAGCTGCCCTGAAAAAGGTGGAGAACTGGTGCAGAGAACAAGACCTGAAAGTTAACCCGTCAAAAACTGAACTGGTTATGTTTACAAATAAACACCAAGTGGGCAATCACCGCTTGCCGAAACTTTTTGACGAAAGTTTACAGCTGTCTCGTGAGGTAAAATACCTTGGGATTATCTTAGACAGCAGACTCACCTGGAACAGCCACATCGAGCATAAAATCAAGTCCGCCAGTGTCATACTCTGGCAATGCCGCAAGATGGTGGGTAAGCGCTGGGGTTTGTCACCAAAATTGTTCCTATGGTTATACAACGTAGTTATCAAACCCCTCGTGAGCTACGGCTCGCTGGTCTGGTGGCCTAAAGCTGTCCAAACCAACGGAGCGAAGAAACTTCAGGGGCTTCAACGTCAGGCCTGCTGTGCTCTAACTGGATGCATGAGCACTGCCCCGACAGCAGCACTTGAGGTAATGCTTAATATTAAACCATTACACCTCCACATCCAGCAAGAGGCTGCTAAGACAGCGTTAAGGCTTAAACACTTGGGTACACTGCGGTATCAGAAGGTAAGGCATCTTAACGGCTTACTGGAGGAATGGCTTGACACCCCTCTGATAGAGGCAGCGTGTGACAAAGTCACGCCATCTTTCATCTTCGACAAAAAATACAGGGTACACCTGGAGGACGAACTTGTCTCCAGACAGCAGCACAAGGCCCTCCTAATATTCACTGACGGTTCCAAGACATCATCGGGAGTAGGTTCGGGGGTATTTTCAGAGGACCTTAACATACAAATTGCCTCTCCACTTAGTCCATACAATACCGTTTTTCAAGCGGAATGTGTTGGTATTACACTGGCAGCACAGGCAATTATATCCAGAGAGGTAACAAACTGCGACATTTATATACTCTCTGACAGCAAGTCGGTACTACAGGCCCTGAATAGTAGTCGCAGCACATCGGGCCTAATACAAGAATGTTACAACACCCTAAACAAGGTAGGTGCTTCCAATAATCTCACTGTCCAGTGGATTAAAGGCCACAGCGGCGCACGAGGTAATGACATGGCAGATGAGTTAGCGAGGCGGGGTTCAGATTCTACCCCTCTCGGACCGGAACCTTTTGCTCCCATCCCGGCTAGCTGGTATGATGGTAAGATCCGTGAGCACACAGCTAACTTGCATCAAAACTACTGGGACTCACTGGAGACGTGCAGACAAGCGAAACAAGCACTACCGCGCGCAGACGCTCGTCTCTCCAGAGCTCTCCTTAAACTCAATAGACCGCTGTTACGTTTGATAACAGGGGCCATCACTGGCCACGGTAACTTTAACAAGCACCTTTTCAATTTAGGTGTCACTGACAGCCCACTATGCAGAGGTTGCATGGAGGAAGAAGAGACAGCTGCTCACGTCCTAATGGATTGTGACGGAGTAGCCCCTTACCGGGCGAAGTACCTCGGCTCACCAGGCAGTCTCCGGGAAGCCGTCTCTGACGTGAAGGCGCTGGGTGCATTCCTGGTTGAGCTGGGATGGCTGAAGTGATCCGGCCTGACACCCTCCGGACGCAAAATAGGCGCAAAAAAGTCGTCGAGTTGCGGAAACCGCCCGTATTGAATGAAGAAGAAGAAGAAGAAGAAGGGATGTATACGTAGACCCTTGTTTCGTTTGTGTCCGCTGCCGTCGGCTGAAAATCTTGAAGCTTGAAAGGGTTCCTTTCAACGGGCGGGAAGATGTTTAGGCCCAAGAAAGCGCCTACGAGTTTATAACAGCAATTCGACAGATTGTTTAATATACTAAAGTAAATACAAAAGGAGCGGTTATCGCCGGTACTTGAAGATTAGCTTTTTTTTATACTCTAATTTTTGCATATCATTCGGATCAGCGCGTCTGCGCTTAAAAATTGTAACTTGGCTGAAATATAAGATTTTCATAAACTTCTGAGTTTCATTTGAAACTCCTGCATGTTCTATCAAACAGGTAGGTACTGCCTAGTTAATTTTCCTACACCCCATATATTTTGACAATTGTGGTGTACTGCCACTGGATACTTTACATATCAGTTACACACACACCAAATATCACTAATTCACTATTAAATCAATGATATTGCAAAATTCCGAGGCCGCTACGAACTATACAACTATATAAGAGAAATAATTTTTTTTATTTACTATTATTATCATATATACTAAGTATATCATTATTGATTGAACTATTATCTATAATAGACAGTAGTTCAATCCAGGTGCTCAAAAAGTACCTTCGCGCATTTTATGACAATCTTTCTCTGCAATTTTGGCTTGGACATTCGTCCAAGAATTTTGGGTTCAATAAAAAAGTTAACCAAAATTGACAAAAGGCGATACTGCTACGAACTGAGCTAATGGATATTCTGCTCTATTCAATAAGTCAAAATTGTTAATGTATTTTTGTTTCTGAGATCAAGAACGCCAAAATTGTCCATTTTACGCTAAAATAACAGTTGAGATGTAATATGGCTCTTAAGGATATAAAACAGATAGATACTAAAAGAATACCGACCAGATGATATCACACATCGATTCTTATCAGTGATTCACTGAATTTGCGTGGTCCTATCTATAAGGTTCTATTTCCTCGAACATAGTTTAGTAATGTTTATCAGTTTGCTATTGATTTTTTTATACACAACGGGGAAGATTTAGCCTTCATTCATACCTGATCGATGATTATGTTATGATAAATATGAAATAGAAAAATATTGGAAAAAATCAACTCGGCCATGTGAGTTCTCAGATGGGACTCGGACCTATGACCATTGGAAATCCGGTCAACTGCTCTGACCACTGAGCTACCGAGACTTAATGATGTTAAGTAATGTTTAGGCTTACTGATTGATGATGATGATATTTATTGATTAAGTAATAATTAGACTGAAGGTGGAATCACGCTTCCGGAATCTTCAACCACTGTACGAGTAATCGTACATGTATGTATATCATAAAGAATTAATTATTTAAATTGCAAGCAAGCATTTCTGTTGACCTAAATTATTACTTACGTTATTGTAATATTACAGCAGTGCAATAAACGCATTCTATCACCGCGGTCGGTTTATCATTTTAATAGCATTTCCCTTCCGCAAATTAGCAGCATCTTTATCATTTTATCTTTAGCATTCAGCATAGTAATCAATGTGTGGTGTATCACACATTATTTTGGTCCTTCGAGCCGGATATGAACCAGCGACCTATGGATTATTTTGGTCCTTCGAGAATTTGACCCAGTGCGCGTTGAGGTCTAAGATCGAAGTTACAGTTTCGTAATTTCTATAAAATCAGTGACTTTGCGCTTTGGTGTACAGTGAACATTTTTCAAATAGCATTAGCAAACTTTTTTACATTGTGACTTTTGTACTTTTAATAGTAGTTAATATCGTGAGCTTTACATTTTTATTGTGAACACTAAACCAGTGAAACAGCATTTTTGGATTGAATTTTGTCTGTACAAAATTCTACAAACGGGCTAATCAGCTCGTCTCGACAACAGCAACAGCATCAGCAGCAGTAGCAGTCGGTTTGCCGCAACTCAAAGTAAGATCTTTCCATTATCTCCTCTCACTTACTTACCTTTATCATGTCTCAATCATTTGAAGCAATCTTTGTCCGTCAAGCGGAAATTATCACTCAGTTCGAGATGATAGAAGCAAACTTTAGAAAAGATAGTGCTAGTAGGAAAACTCAGGACTATTTGGATAAAAGAGTCAAAGTTTTAGACGAACTTTGGGCGGAATTCCAGCAAAATGATTCGAATGTGCAAGCATATGAAGATAAGAACTATGAGTATTTTATCAAGAATATTTTTCAGAAGACAAAAGATTTTTATGAAGCAAGCAGAGCAAAGATATTTTCGTATAAGCCAATATCAGTGTTAACATTGTCTCCGTTGCCCGTTTCCGAAGATAAAAAGGACATGTTTTCGCAAATTTCTTTCTCTATTCCATCTATCAGCAAGGACAACAAGGCCACCCAGCCAGGTGGTACTGCCGATGAGATACTGACGCAACAAAAAACCAATTTCAGAGCATTAATGAGACAAATACAACGTATATCTATTGAAAAATTGGACGAAAAGTGGATGATAGATGATGAGCTTAGAAACATACAGCGAAAGTGGCAAATAATCGAAGAAACTCATTTAAAAATCGATAATATATTACAAGGCTGCGATGTATTATATGATAGCAAGTATACTCAAGTTGAGGACTATTACTACAACATAAAAAAGAAGTTGAATAAAACACTGTGTTCAACTGCCCATCTCCAGCAATCAACACCTCAAATTGAAATACCCGTTTTCACTGGAAATTATACCCAATGGCCTACATTTTTTGATTTATTCTCGGAAGCTATCCATAAGAATAAATATCTTAGCAATGCACAGAAAATGCAGCATCTTAGGGGTAAGGTGCGCGGCGACATTTGCACGTGTCTGCAGAAAATTATGAGACAGCATGGGATATCTTAACTCACAGATATGATAACCCACAGGTACTTTTCTCGAAGCAAATCGAGGTATTCCTTAATCAACCTTATATACAGAGGCAAACAGCATTTGAGTTAAAACGATTGTATGACGTAACAACAGAGTGCATTCACGACATACATAACTTATATAGGAGTCGATACTAACACGTGCATTTATTAGCAAAAAAGCTCGATAGTAACACCTACAGTGACTACATGGAATCTCGTAAGCAACCCAGAGAGTTACCAAAACATGCATGAAAACTATTAGATTTCATGCAGTTCATAGAAAGCAAATTTACTGCTCTCGAGCCGATTAATCTACGGTCATCATCTTATAAGCAAAATAATCAATCTTCGCCTCAAGTATCAAAACCGTCCTACAGCAAACCCAAATATCAGGGTAACCATATGTTTAAAAATTATCAAGCGATGCCCACATACACATGCACATATTCATCAAAATGTGCGTTTTGCAATCAAAATCACGACTTGTATCAGTGCAAAAAATTCCTAAGTCAATCACCCGAGAGCATAATGAGGACAATTTCGAAATTAAAAGTATGTAACAATTGTTTGTACAAGCATGTTGACAATATTTGCCATTCCACAAAACGATGCAAAGAGTGTAAAGGTGAACACAACACACTCATACATGACGCGATGACACATCAAGCCTCGAACGCGTCAAATGCAAGCTTGCAATTGCAGCAAGCTCGGTCACTGCCCCTAACAACAGCAAAATACACGCCGAATAAAAACGAAACAAAACAACATATCGTAAACCATGTTGCAACTGAGGATGAGGAAATTTTACTTACAACCTTATCTATTAAAGTTAAAGCAGCTGATAATACACGTATCACTTTAACAGCACTACTGGATCAAGGCTCTCAGATATCCTTGATATCAGAAAACGCCGCTCAGATGTTAGGACTGCAGCGTCAGCGTTTTAACGCATCAATATCAGGAATAGGAACCAGTTCAAAAGTAAGCAAAGGAGTGGTCACAATGGAATGTCAATCCGTTTATGATGACTATCAATTTAGCACACAAGCCTTAGTTATCACAAATGTCATTAACAACATGCCGAATTCATCCTTTAGAAAGCAAACTTGGCCACATTTACAGCATATTAGACTAGCAGATCCGGAGTATAACGTGTCGAAGCCAATTGACAACCTTCTCGACGCCAGCGTTTACTGGGATATAATCATGACTGGCTTAATAAAAGGGCCACCACAGGCGCCTATAGCACAACAAACCAAGCTAGGATGGATTCTGTCAGGCAACGTTAGAACATTTAACTGCAATGTGGTTATAAATAACATCGATGACATCAGCAAATTCTGGGAGATTGAAGAAATAAGTCGTGAATCAGCATCATCATTAACTAGGGAAGAGCAATATTGCGAAGATTTTTATTTAGCAACAATGTGGCAGATATGAAGTTGCATTGCCTATGAAACCTCAATTTGAACAGCATCTTGGAACTTTAAAACCGAAAGCAATAGCACAATTTTTACAGCAAGAAAAGAGAATGATTAAAAACAAGCAACTTTCAGAGAGCTATATAAAGTTTATGAAAGAATATCAAGAATTAAATCACATGCGACTATCAATATCTAAAAACACTGATCTTCGTCAATGTTATTTACCCCATCACGGAGTGTTGAAACCTGACTCCACCAAAACTACAAAACTACGGGCTGTATTCAATGCGTCATCACTAACTTCGTCTGGACACAGCCTTAATGACTTGATGGAGTGTGGTCCAAATTTGCAACAAGATTTGCAATCGCTAATCTTGAAGTGGAGGCAGCATAGATATGTACTAACAGCAGATATAGAAAAAATGTTTAGATGCATATCTATTAGAACTGCAGATCAGCAACTTTTAAAAATTGTTTGGAGGGATTCGCCGCACCAGCTGCTTAAAGAATATCAGCTTACGACCGTAACCTACGGCACTAAAGCGGCTCCGTTTCTAGCAATGCGAACCCTCAAGCAAATAGCAAGAGATAATCCACAATATGAGTTAGCAGCATCAGCATTAGAAAACTCATTCTATATGGATGACCTAGTTTGGGGCCACAATTCCTTAGCAGAAGCAAAATCACTACAGCAGCAATCCGTATTACAGGGGGCTGGTATGAACATCCGAAAGTAGGCTAGTAACGACCCAGAATTAGTTAAAAAATTAGCATCAGAGCAATTAGAAAGCAGCTTAGAATTTAAAGACACGCAGAGCAGAAAAACATTAGGTTTAAAATGGACACCGTCATCAGATTCGTTTACATTTCAATATGATATAACAGACAATAATAAATGTAATACGAAACGACAACTATTATCAAGCATATCAAAAATATTCGATCCGTTAGGTTGGTTGTCGCCTTTAACAATTCGAGCAAAAATCATATTTCAAAAGATTTGGTCATTTGATTTAGCATGGGATGATGAGCTTCCCGCTGAACTTTTAAAAGAATGGACAGCATTAAAAGATGACCTGAAAAACATAAAGCATATCAAAATTCCAAGACACTTTGGTAATACGGAACGAAATTATCAACTACAAGGTTTTTGTGACTCATCGGAAAGAGCCTATGCATGCGCGATATACATTGTAATAACTAACGATAAGGGTGAGTGCACATCAAAGTTAGTAATTGCGAAAACAAAAGTCGCTCCGCGTAGAAAGCAACTATCATTACCGAGACTCGAGCTCCGCGGTGCACTTTTATTAGCACATTTAATGAAGAAGGTTTTAGAGTCCCTACCGAACAGCGATGTCAAGGTCCATGCATGGACTGACTCCATGGTAGTGCTCGGATGGCTCCAAGGAGAACCCTTGAGATGGAAGCAGTTCGTTGCCAACCGAGTAAGTCAGATTACAGACATCATACCCGCATCAAATTGGAGTCACGTCAAATCTGAAGAGAACGCAGCAGATTGCGCCTCGCGGGGGCTCACATCAAATAAATTAGCAGACTTCTCCTTGTGGTGGGAAGGCCCTAAATGGCTTAGCATGTTAGATACTAATAAAACAGAGCAAATCATTTATCAATGTCCGAATATAGAAGAAAAGAAAGCAAGTGTGAATGTTGCCTTACAATCGAATCAAAACAATCAACTTATAATTAAATTATTAAATAATTATAGTGACATCGTAGTAAAGACAATCGGTTGGATATCACGTTACATCAGCTGGGTAGGTAACAAGCATACGTCACGCGATTGCACTTTGTCAACAACTGAAATTAATAATGCATATAATTTAATTATAAGAAGTGTGCAATCTATTGATTTTCAAGACGAATTGATAGCATTAAAATCTAACGGACACGTAAGCACAAAGAGCAAGATCTCCAGTCTTAACCCATTTATAGATGATCAGGGTATACTCAGGGTTGGTGGAAGGCTGCAGCGTTCACACTTGAGGTACACAGCAAAACATCCTATCATTCTTTCATCATCTAGTCCTTTGACTGAATTAATCATCCAGCAATCTCACTTAATTACATTATATGGAGGCCCTCGACTTATTTTATCGCACATTCGAGACAAGTATTGGATCATCAGCGGCATTCGTACGGTGAAAAAGCAATTAAGACTTTGTGTCAAATGCCGCAGATTTAACCACAGTCAGCAACAACAGATAATGGGTTCGCTACCAGGAGCTCGGGTTACACCTGCTCGTCCATTCACTAACACCGGCGTAGACTTTACGGGTTACATAGATATAAAATCAAACAAAGGACGTGGTGTGAAGACAACTAAAGGCTATGTCGCGGTGTTTATTTGCTTATCAACTAAAGCAGTACATCTGGAACTGGTATCGGATCTGAGCACAGCAGCTTTTCTAGCAGCTTTTCGGCGCATGTGTGCTAGAAGAGGTACTCCAAACAATATGTTTAGCGACAATGGGACTAACTTCGTAGGCGCTGATCGGGAACTAAAGCAAGAATACAAAAGCATAATAAAAACAATGGACACGAGTTTTATCAACGATGTCAGTGAAATGGGGGTCACGTGGCACTTTAACGCACCGGCCTGGCCAAACGCAGGTGGTCTGTGGGAGGCGGCGGTTTAAAGCTTAAAGCATCATCTTAAGCGTGTCCTTGGAGATCAAAAGCTTACCTACGAAGAATTTATCACGCTCCTGCATCAGGTTGAAGCTTGTCTTAATTCTAGACCACTCTATGCACTTACCGAAAGCCCGGAGGATGACATATTAACCCCTGGTCACTTCTTGGTCGGAAGCTCCTTAATATCACGACCACAAACAGACCCTGAAACTATTCATTTAACAACTCGTTGGCAATTAGTGCAGTCGATGAATAAGCAATTTTGGAAACGGTGGTCCAGCGATTATTTACAGCATTTACAATCTAGAGCAAAGTGGAGATTCCCGACTAGAAACTTACAGATAGATGACATAGTTCTTCTCAAGGAAGAAAACTTACCACCAGGCAAGTGGGCCATGGGTCGCATTCAGGAACTACACCCTGGAAAAGACGGCTACGTGCGAGTCGTGACCCTTAAAACAAAATCAAACGTCATCAAACGACCTATTAACAAATTAGTTCTACTACCTGTAGGTGAACAAAATATCAAACAAGAGCACAATCAAGCATTAGATCAAATAAAACAGCATTCACAAGATCAGCAATCATCATCATCATCATCACTACCAACCAAAACAAGAGCATCAAGAGCAAAAGGAACATTATTTAAGAATTTATTTACAACTATTTTCTTATTTATGACCCTTCTATCCCCGTCTATACAGCAAGAAACAACTAATGTTAATATCACTTCCTTCAAACTGAACACACCCTTTTATTTTGATAGAATATCAGACCTGCAGCATATAAGGGATGACTGGAAGCTAGTAGTGTATTACAACATGTCAATATACTGGAACGGACTTCATCACCTAGAACAATATGTAAGTCATATAAAGGAAATATCATATAATACAAATACAAACGATCAGTACAGAAGCGTCGTTTTACAGTTGCAACATGAGTTATCAGAAATAGAGCACTATAACAAACTTCTTATGAATCATCAACACCGCATAAGAAAAAGAGGATTAAAAAACGGTGTGGGTTATATTGCAAATTCCTTATTCGGCGTCCTAGACGATCGTTTTGCCAATCAATACAAAAATTACATCGATAAGATCACAATGAATGAAAACCACTTGAAAACTTTAATCAAAAATCAGACCCTTATTATTGAATCAGAGTATAACATTTTACGTCGCAATGAAAACATTATGAACCAACAATTTACTTTTATTAACAATCATCTTCATAACGTATCAGTGGAAATAAATAAGGTTCGGCTCGACATCAAGCACGAAGCCTATATCACATCATCACCATTAGCAGCGACCGTAATTTTAGCAAACTTAAGATGAATCCCGGAAACATTGATCAACACTATCACTGATATAAGTCAAGGACGCGTGGACATTCATTTGTTACCCCCTCAGCAATTGGAAACACAAACTAATTTTATTATGAGTCAACTACAGAGTGATCTAACATTACCAGTCGGACACGGTGATATACAGAGCTTGTACAAACTTTAAAAAATGCATGCCAAAATTATCGACTCCTATCTTATTATAGAGATTAGAATACCAATTTTAAGCAGCGAATCCTATCAATTAGACAAGATCATCAGTTTGCCACAGATGTCTCAGACCACTTTGTTTCAAATAATACCAGCATTTAACTACATCGCTTTTAACATACGAAAGGATGTAGGTATGTATTTATCAGAATCAGATTTACATCAATGCATACATTATTCACAATAAAAATTATTATGCTCGCTCGATAAACCTATATATCAACTAAAAATTAAACAATCAATTTGTGATGTCTCAGTTACTTTTAAATTTTTATTTTTAAAAATTACTTATGACGAATATAGCAAAACATTAACCTGTATAACAGATACAATAGCGTGCCGCAATAAATGGATCAAATTACAGCGCCCGAACGTCTGGCTGTACTCCTGTTGCAATGAATGCAGAGTGCACATTTTCTGTTTGTCAGCTATAGAAATAAAAACATTACAGGGCAATGGGCTTATCACATTAGGTCATGGTTGCGCATTAAAAGGCGATTCGTTTACAATATATTCGCACAACAACTTTTTTAATCACATCAAGAAAGGACAGAGTTTAATGGAATTTCCGCAGATGTCTATTTTAAATGCCATCATCAATACTAGCACTTCAATGGAAATGTACGCCTGGAAACCTGAAAAGCACAACGAACTGTATAAGGAAGTAAAGATGCAGATAGAGGATTTAAAAAGAAACGAAGCTAAAGATCTTACTATTCACGACATTCATCACTACACCCTACTCTATGGCATATTGGCTGGAATTGTGATCGGAGGGATAGTGTTAGCCTGTCTGTGGCGGCGGAGGAGACGCCTGCTGGAGCAGGCGGCTGGAGCAGCAGCAGAGCGCGGGGCCGTGCCTGTGGCCCGGGCGGGTGACGTCAACGAGCATGGCGTCGCTAGTGCAGTGATTAATGTGTGCAGTGAAAGTGAGCCTCAAAAGTGCGTGGTAAAAAGTGTAGAGCAAGGGACCTCTCCCATAGTGTTACGGCCTGCCAAATTCGAGGTGCCTATAGCAAATAGTGAATAGTGAAGTGTAAAAATAAGAGACAATCGGACCTGTGTGAACTTGGCACCGGACTTTGGAAAAACTACTTTTTCTTTGTGTTTTTTTAAAGATTTCGATAAGTAGTGGATAGTAGTGAAACAATTTTCGTTAGTAGTAGTATAAAAAAAAAATATAACAACATAAAAAAAAATTGTCCCCCGAAATTTGAAAAACCTGTTTTTCCAGCTGTTTTTTATCGATAAACGTTAGTAGTGGATTGTAGTGAAATTTTATTCGTAAGTAAAAAAATATATTTTTGTTTGAAGTATTTTTTTAAAACGATCTTTTTGACTTAAATTTTGTTTCAAAGCCTATACGATAACTACAAACGTTAGAATTCACTGAGGAAGGTTCGTAGACGTTAGTAGTGGAATAATTTTTTTATTGTAATAAAAAAAAAGTTGATTAGAACCACTTAAGTTGAGTCTGAACTGTTTCGGAGCGATCTTTACTGGATAATGTCTGTTTCAAGGTGTATACGATTACTACAAACGTTATAATTCACAGAGGGAGGTTTGTAGACGTTTGTAGTGGAAGAATTTTTGATTGTAGTAAAACAAGAAATTGATTTGAAGCACTTAAGTTGTGTCGAACTTGTTTTGGAGCTATCTTTACTAGATAATGTATGTTTAAAGGTGTATACGATTACTACAAACGTTAGAATTCACTGAGGGAGGTTCGTAGACGTTTGTAGTGGAAGAATTTTTGATTTTAGTAAAATAAAAGTTGACGAAAAGCACTTAAGTTGAGTCTGACCTGTTTCGGAGCGATCTTTACTGGATAATGTCTGTTTCAAGGTGTATAAGATTACTACAAACGTTAGAATTCACAGAGGGAGGTTTGTAGACGTTTGTAGTGGAAGAATTTTTGATTGTAGTAAAACAAGAAGTTGATTTGAAGCACTTGAGTCGAACTTGTTTTGGAGCTATCTTTACTGGATAATGTCTGTTTAAAGGTGTATACGATTACTACAAACGTTAGAATTCACTGAGGGAGGTTCGTAGACGTTTGTAGTGGAAGAATTTTTGATTGTAGTAAAATAAAAGTTGACGAAAAGCACTTAAGTTGAGTCTGACCTGTTTCGGAGCGATCTTTACTGGATAATGTCTGTTTCAAGGTGTATACGATTACTACAAACGTTAGAATTCACTGAGGGAGGTTCGTAGACGTTTGTAGTGGAAGAATTTTTGATTGTAGTAAAATAAAAGTTAACGAAAAGCACTTAAGTTGAGTCTGACCTGTTTCGGAGCGATCTTTACTGGATAATGTCTGTTTCAAGGTGTATACGATTACTACAAACGTTGGAATTCACAGAGGGAGGTTTGTAGACGTTTGTAGTGGAAGAATTTTTGATTGTAGTAAAACAAGAAGTTGATTTGAAGCACTTAAGTTGAGTCGAACTTGTTTTGGAGCTATCTTTACTGGATAATGTCTGTTTAAAGGTGTATACGATTACTACAAACGTTAGAATTCACTGAGGGAGGTTCGTAGACGTTTGTAGTGGAAGAATTTTTGATTGTAGTAAAATAAAAGTTGACGAAAAGCACTTAAGTTGAGTCTGACCTGTTTCGGAGCGATCTTTACTGGATAATGTCTGTTTCAAGGTGTATACGATTACTAAAAACGTTAGAATTCACTGAGGGAGGTTCGTAGACGTTTGTAGTGGAAGAATTTTTGATTGTAGTAAAATAAAAGTTAACGAAAAGCACTTAAGTTGAGTCTGACCTGTTTCGGAGCGATTTTTACTGGATAATGTCTGTTTCAAGGTGTATACGATTACTACAAACGTTGGAATTCACAGAGGGAGGTTTGTAGACGTTTGTAGTGGAAGAATTTTTGATTGTAGTAAAACAAGAAGTTGATTTGAAGCACTTAAGTTGAGTCGAACTTGTTTTGGAGCTATCTTTACTGGATAATGTCTGTTTAAAGGTGTATACGATTACTACAAACGTTAGAATTCACTGAGGGAGGTTCGTAGACGTTTGTAGTGGAAGAATTTTTGATTGTAGTAAAATAAAAGTTGACGAAAAGCACTTAAGTTGAGTCTGACCTGTTTCGGAGCGATCTTTACTGGATAATGTCTGTTTCAAGGTGTATAAGATTACTACAAACGTTGGAATTCACAGAGGGAGGTTTTTAGACGTTTGTAGTAGAAGAATTTTTTAAAGGTAGTAAAACAAGAAGTTGATTTGAAGCACTCAATTTGAGTCGAACTTGTTTTGGAGCTATCTTTACTGGATAATGTCTGTTTAAAGGTGTATACGATTACTACAAACGTTAGAATTCACTGAGGGAGGTTCGTAGACGTTTGTAGTGGAAGAATTTTTGATTGTAGTAAAATAAAAGTTAACGAAAAGCACTTAAGTTGAGTCTGACCTGTTCCGGAGCGATTATTACTGGATAATGTCTGTTTCAAGGTGTATACGATTACTACAAACGTTGGAATTCACAGAGGGAGGTTTGTAGACGTTTGTAGTGGAAGAATTTTTGATTGTAGTAATACAAGAAGTTGATTTGAAGCACTTAAGTTGAGTCGAACTTGTTTTGGAGCTATCTTTACTGGATAATGTCTGTTTAAAGGTGTATACGATTACTACAAACGTTAGAATTCACTGAGGGAGGTTCGTAGACGTTTGTAGTGGAAGAATTTTTGATTGTAGTAAAATAAAAGTTGACGAAAAGCACTTAAGTTGAGTCTGACCTGTTTCGGAGCGATCTTTACTGGATAATGTCTGTTTCAAGGTGTATAAGATTACTACAAACGTTGGAATTCACAGAGGGAGGTTTTTAGACGTTTGTAGTAGAAGAATTTTTGATTGTAGTAAAATAAGAAGTTGATTTGAAGCACTCAATTTGAGTCGAACTTGTTTCGGAGCGATCTTTACTGGATAATGTCTGTTTCAAGGTGTATACGATTACTACAAACGTTAGAATTCACAGAGGGAGGTTTGTAGACGTTTGTAGTGGAAGAATTTTTGATTGTAGTAAAACAAGAAGTTGATTTGAAGCACTTAAGTTGAGTCGAACTTGTTTTGGAGCTATCTTTACTGGATAATGTCTGTTTAAAGGTGTATACGATTACTACAAACGTTAGAATTCACTGAGGGAGGTTCGTAGACGTTTGTAGTGGAAGAATTTTTGATTGTAGTAAAATAAAAGCTGACGAAAAGCACTTAAGTTGAGTCTGACCTGTTTCGGAGCGATCTTTACTGGATAATGTCTGTTTCAAGGTGTATACGATTACTAAAAACGTTAGAATTCACTGAGGGAGGTTCGTAGACGTTTGTAGTGGAAGAATTTTTGATTGTAGTAAAATAAAAGTTAACGAAAAGCACTTAAGTTGAGTCTGACCTGTTTCGGAGCGATTTTTACTGGATAATGTCTGTTTCAAGGTGTATACGATTACTACAAACGTTGGAATTCACAGAGGGAGGTTTGTAGACGTTTGTAGTGGAAGAATTTTTGATTGTAGTAAAACAAGAAGTTGATTTGAAGCACTTAAGTTGAGTCGAACTTGTTTTGGAGCTATCTTTACTGGATAATGTCTGTTTAAAGGTGTATACGATTACTACAAACGTTAGAATTCACTGAGGGAGGTTCGTAGACGTTTGTAGTGGAAGAATTTTTGATTGTAGTAAAATAAAAGTTGACGAAAAGCACTTAAGTTGAGTCTGACCTGTTTCGGAGCGATCTTTACTGGATAATGTCTGTTTCAAGGTGTATAAGATTACTACAAACGTTGGAATTCACAGAGGGAGGTTTTTAGACGTTTGTAGTAGAAGAATTTTTGATTGTAGTAAAACAAGAAGTTGATTTGAAGCACTCAATTTGAGTCGAACTTGTTTTGGAGCTATCTTTACTGGATAATGTCTGTTTAAAGGTGTATACGATTACTACAAACGTTAGAATTCACTGAGGGAGGTTCGTAGACGTTTGTAGTGGAAGAATTTTTGATTGTAGTAAAATAAAAGTTAACGAAAAGCACTTAAGTTGAGTCTGACCTGTTCCGGAGCGATTTTTACTGGATAATGTCTGTTTCAAGGTGTATACGATTACTACAAACGTTGGAATTCACAGAGGGAGGTTTGTAGATGTTTGTAGTGGAAGAATTTTTGATTGTAGTAATACAAGAAGTTGATTTGAAGCACTTAAGTTGAGTCGAACTTGTTTTGGAGCTATCTTTACTGGATAATGTCTGTTTAAAGGTGTATACGATTACTACAAACGTTAGAATTCACTGAGGGAGGTTCGTAGACGTTTGTAGTGGAAGAATTTTTGATTGTAGTAAAATAAAAGTTGACGAAAAGCACTTAAGTTGAGTCTGACCTGTTTCGGAGCGATCTTTACTGGATAATGTCTGTTTCAAGGTGTATAAGATTACTACAAACGTTGGAATTCACAGAGGGAGGTTTTTAGACGTTTGTAGTAGAAGAATTTTTTAAAGGTAGTAAAACAAGAAGTTGATTTGAAGCACTCAATTTGAGTCGAACTTGTTTTGGAGCTATCTTTACTGGATAATGTCTGTTTAAAGGTGTATACGATTACTACAAACGTTAGAATTCACTGAGGGAGGTTCGTAGACGTTTGTAGTGGAAGAATTTTTGATTGTAGTAAAATAAAAGTTAACGAAAAGCACTTAAGTTGAGTCTGACCTGTTCCGGAGCGATTATTACTGGATAATGTCTGTTTCAAGGTGTATACGATTACTACAAACGTTGGAATTCACAGAGGGAGGTTTGTAGACGTTTGTAGTGGAAGAATTTTTGATTGTAGTAATACAAGAAGTTGATTTGAAGCACTTAAGTTGAGTCGAACTTGTTTTGGAGCTATCTTTACTGGATAATGTCTGTTTAAAGGTGTATACGATTACTACAAACGTTAGAATTCACTGAGGGAGGTTCGTAGACGTTTGTAGTGGAAGAATTTTTGATTGTAGTAAAATAAAAGTTGACGAAAAGCACTTAAGTTGAGTCTGACCTGTTTCGGAGCGATCTTTACTGGATAATGTCTGTTTCAAGGTGTATAAGATTACTACAAACGTTGGAATTCACAGAGGGAGGTTTTTAGACGTTTGTAGTAGAAGAATTTTTGATTGTAGTAAAATAAGAAGTTGATTTGAAGCACTCAATTTGAGTCGAACTTGTTTCGGAGCGATCTTTACTGGATAATGTCTGTTTCAAGGTGTATACGATTACTACAAACGTTAGAATTCACAGAGGGAGGTTTGTAGACGTTTGTAGTGGAAGAATTTTTGATTGTAGTAAAACAAGAAGTTGATTTGAAGCACTTAAGTTGAGTCGAACTTGTTTTGGAGCTATCTTTACTGGATAATGTCTGTTTAAAGGTGTATACGATTACTACAAACGTTAGAATTCACTGAGGGAGGTTCGTAGACGTTTGTAGTGGAAGAATTTTTGATTGTAGTAAAATAAAAGCTGACGAAAAGCACTTAAGTTGAGTCTGACCTGTTTCGGAGCGATCTTTACTGGATAATGTCTGTTTCAAGGTGTATACGATTACTAAAAACGTTAGAATTCACTGAGGGAGGTTCGTAGACGTTTGTAGTGGAAGAATTTTTGATTGTAGTAAAATAAAAGTTAACGAAAAGCACTTAAGTTGAGTCTGACCTGTTTCGGAGCGATTTTTACTGGATAATGTCTGTTTCAAGGTGTATACGATTACTACAAACGTTGGAATTCACAGAGGGAGGTTTGTAGACGTTTGTAGTGGAAGAATTTTTGATTGTAGTAAAACAAGAAGTTGATTTGAAGCACTTAAGTTGAGTCGAACTTGTTTTGGAGCTATCTTTACTGGATAATGTCTGTTTAAAGGTGTATACGATTACTACAAACGTTAGAATTCACTGAGGGAGGTTCGTAGACGTTTGTAGTGGAAGAATTTTTGATTGTAGTAAAATAAAAGTTGACGAAAAGCACTTAAGTTGAGTCTGACCTGTTTCGGAGCGATCTTTACTGGATAATGTCTGTTTCAAGGTGTATAAGATTACTACAAACGTTGGAATTCACAGAGGGAGGTTTTTAGACGTTTGTAGTAGAAGAATTTTTGATTGTAGTAAAACAAGAAGTTGATTTGAAGCACTCAATTTGAGTCGAACTTGTTTTGGAGCTATCTTTACTGGATAATGTCTGTTTAAAGGTGTATACGATTACTACAAACGTTAGAATTCACTGAGGGAGGTTCGTAGACGTTTGTAGTGGAAGAATTTTTGATTGTAGTAAAATAAAAGTTAACGAAAAGCACTTAAGTTGAGTCTGACCTGTTCCGGAGCGATTTTTACTGGATAATGTCTGTTTCAAGGTGTATACGATTACTACAAACGTTGGAATTCACAGAGGGAGGTTTGTAGATGTTTGTAGTGGAAGAATTTTTGATTGTAGTAATACAAGAAGTTGATTTGAAGCACTTAAGTTGAGTCGAACTTGTTTTGGAGCTATCTTTACTGGATAATGTCTGTTTAAAGGTGTATACGATTACTACAAACGTTAGAATTCACTGAGGGAGGTTCGTAGACGTTTGTAGTGGAAGAATTTTTGACTGTAGTAAAATAAAAGTTGACGAAAAGCACTTAAGTTGAGTCTGACCTGTTTCGGAGCGATCTTTACTGGATAATGTCTGTTTCAAGGTGTATAAGATTACTACAAATGTTGGAATTCACAGAGGGAGGTTTTTAGACGTTTGTAGTAGAAGAATTTTTGATTGTAGTAAAATAAGAAGTTGATTTGAAGCACTCAATTTAAGTCGAACTTGTTTCGGAGCGATCTTTACTGGATAATGTCTGTTTCAAGGTGTATACGATTACTACAAACGTTAGAATTCACTGAGGGAGGTTCGTAGACGTTTGTAGTGGAAGAATTTTTGATTGTAGTAAAATAAAAGTTAACGAAAAGCACTTAAGTTGAGTCTGACCTGTTTCGGAGCGATCTTTACTGGATAATGTCTGTTTCAAGGTGTATACGATTACTACAAACGTTGGAATTCACAGAGGGAGGTTTGTAGACGTTTGTAGTGGAAGAATTTTTGATTGTAGTAAAACAAGAAGTTGATTTGAAGCACTTAAGTTGAGTCGAACTTGTTTTGGAGCTATCTTTACTGGATAATGTCTGTTTAAAGGTGTATACGATTACTACAAACGTTAGAATTCACTGAGGGAGGTTCGTAGACGTTTGTAGTGGAAGAATTTTTGATTGTAGTAAAATAAAAGCTGACGAAAAGCACTTAAGTTGAGTCTGACCTGTTTCGGAGCGATCTTTACTGGATAATGTCTGTTTCAAGGTGTATACGATTACTAAAAACGTTAGAATTCACTGAGGGAGGTTCGTAGACGTTTGTAGTGGAAGAATTTTTGATTGTAGTAAAATAAAAGTTAACGAAAAGCACTTAAGTTGAGTCTGACCTGTTTCGGAGCGATTTTTACTGGATAATGTCTGTTTCAAGGTGTATACGATTACTACAAACGTTGGAATTCACAGAGGGAGGTTTGTAGACGTTTGTAGTGGAAGAATTTTTGATTGTAGTAAAACAAGAAGTTGATTTGAAGCACTTAAGTTGAGTCGAACTTGTTTTGGAGCTATCTTTACTGGATAATGTCTGTTTAAAGGTGTATACGATTACTACAAACGTTAGAATTCACTGAGGGAGGTTCGTAGACGTTTGTAGTGGAAGAATTTTTGATTGTAGTAAAATAAAAGTTGACGAAAAGCACTTAAGTTGAGTCTGACCTGTTTCGGAGCGATCTTTACTGGATAATGTCTGTTTCAAGGTGTATAAGATTACTACAAACGTTGGAATTCACAGAGGGAGGTTTTTAGACGTTTGTAGTAGAAGAATTTTTGATTGTAGTAAAACAAGAAGTTGATTTGAAGCACTCAATTTGAGTCGAACTTGTTTTGGAGCTATCTTTACTGGATAATGTCTGTTTAAAGGTGTATACGATTACTACAAACGTTAGAATTCACTGAGGGAGGTTCGTAGACGTTTGTAGTGGAAGAATTTTTGATTGTAGTAAAATAAAAGTTAACGAAAAGCACTTAAGTTGAGTCTGACCTGTTTCGGAGCGATTTTTACTGGATAATGTCTGTTTCAAGGTGTATACGATTACTACAAACGTTGGAATTCACAGAGGGAGGTTTGTAGACGTTTGTAGTGGAAGAATTTTTGATTGTAGTAATACAAGAAGTTGATTTGAAGCACTTAAGTTGAGTCGAACTTGTTTTGGAGCTATCTTTACTGGATAATGTCTGTTTAAAGGTGTATACGATTACTACAAACGTTAGAATTCACTGAGGGAGGTTCGTAGACGTTTGTAGTGGAAGAATTTTTGATTGTAGTAAAATAAAAGTTGACGAAAAGCACTTAAGTTGAGTCTGACCTGTTTCGGAGCGATCTTTACTGGATAATGTCTGTTTCAAGGTGTATAAGATTTCTACAAACGTTTGAATTCACAGAGGGAGGTTTTTAGACGTTTGTAGTAGAAGAATTTTTGATTGTAGTAAAATAAGAAGTTGATTTGAAGCACTCAATTTGAGTCGAACTTGTTTCGGAGCGATCTTTACTGGATAATGTCTGTTTCAAGGTGTATACGATTACTACAAACGTTAGAATTCACTGAGGGAGGTTCGTAGACGTTTGTAGTGGAAGAATTTTTGATTGTAGTAAAATAAAAGTTAACGAAAAGCACTTAAGTTGAGTCTGACCTGTTTCGGAGCGATCTTTACTGGATAATGTCTGTTTCAAGGTGTATACGATTACTACAAACGTTGGAATTCACAGAGGGAGGTTTGTAGACGTTTGTAGTGGAAGAATTTTTGATTGTAGTAAAACAAGAAGTTGATTTGAAGCACTTAAGTTGAGTCGAACTTGTTTTGGAGCTATCTTTACTGGATAATGTCTGTTTAAAGGTGTATACGATTACTACAAACGTTAGAATTCACTGAGGGAGGTTCGTAGACGTTTGTAGTGGAAGAATTTTTGATTGTAGTAAAATAAAAGTTGACGAAAAGCACTTAAGTTGAGTCTGACCTGTTTCGGAGCGATCTTTACTGGATAATGTCTGTTTAAAGGTGTATACGATTACTACAAACGTTAGAATTCACAGAGGGAGGTTTGTAGACGTTTGTAGTGGAAGAATTTTTGATTGTAGTAAAATAAAAGTTGATTAGAAGCACTTAAGTTAAATCGAACCTGTTTCGGAGCGATCTTTACTGGATAATGTCTGTTTCAAGGTGTATACGATTACTACAAACGTTAGAATTCACTGAGGGAGGTTCGTAGACGTTTGTAGTGGAAGAATTTTTGATTGTAGTAAAATAAAAGTTGATTAGAAGCACTTAAGTTGAATCGAACCTGTTTCGGAGCGATCTTTACTGGATAATGTCTGTTTAAAGGTTACTACAAACGTTGGAATTCACAGAGGGAGGTTTGTAGACGTTTGAAGTGGAAGAATTTTTGATTGTAGTAAAACAAGAAGTTGATTTGAAGCACTTAAGTTGAGTCGAACTTGTTTTGGAGCTATCTTTACTGGATAATGTCTGTTTAAAGGTGTATACGATTACTACAAACGTTAGAATTCACTGAGGGAGGTTCGTAGACGTTTGTAGTGGAAGAATTTTTGATTGTAGTAAAACAAGAAGTTGACGAAAAGCACTTAAGGTGAGTCGAACTTGTTTTGGAGCTATCTTTACTGGATAATGTTTGTTTAAAGGTGTATACGATTACTACAAACGTTAGAATTCACTGAGGGAGGTTCGTAGACGTTTGTAGTGGAAGAATTTTTGATTGTAGTAAAATAAAAGTTGACGAAAAGCACTTAAGTTGAGTCTGACCTGTTCCGGAGCGATCTTTACTGGATAATGTCTGTTTCAACGTGTATACGATTACTACAAACGTTAGAATTCACAGAGGGAGGTTTGTAGACGTTTGTAGTGGAAGAATTTTTGATTGTAGTAAAACAAGAAGTTGGTGTATACTACTACTACAAACGTTAGAATTCACTGAGGGAGGTTCGTAGACGTTTGTAGTGCAAGAATTTTTTATTGTAGTAAAATAAAAGTTGACGTAAAGCACTTACGTTGAGTCTGACCTGTTTCGGAGCGATCTTTACTGGATAATGTCTGTTTAAAGGTGTATACGATTACTACAAACGTTAGAATTCATAGAGGGAGGTTTGTAGACGTTTGTAGTGGAAGAATTTGTGATTGTAGTAAAATAAAAGTTGATTAGAAGCACTTAAGTTAAATCGAACCTGTTTCGGAGCGATCTTTACTGGATAATGTCTGTTTAAAGGTGTATACGATTACTACAAACGTTAGAATTCACTGAGGGAGGTTTGTAGACGTTTGTAGTAGAAGAATTTTTGATTGTAGTAAAATAAAAGTTAACGAAAAGCACTTAAGTTGAGTCTGACCTGTTTCGGAGCGATCTTTACTGGATAATGTCTGTTTCAAGGTGTATACGATTACTACAAACGTTGGAATTCACAGAGGAAGGTTTGTAGACGTTTGTAGTGGAATAATTTTTGATTGCTTCTAATAAACTTTTCTTTTTACTACAATCTAAAAAAAATCTTCTACTACAAACGTCTACGAACCTCCCTCTGTGAATTCAAACGTTTGTAGTAATCGTAATTACCTTTAACAGACATTGTCCAGTAAAGATCGCTCCGAAACAGGTCAGACTTAACGTAAGTGCTTCAAATCAATTTATTTTTTTACTACAATCAAAAATTCTTCTACTACAAACGTCTACGAACCTCCCTCAGTGAATTCAAACGTTTGTAGTTATTGTAATTACCTTTAAACAGACATTATCCAGTAAAGATCGCTCCGGAACAGGTCAGACTCAACTTCAGTGCTGCTTCAAATCAACTTCTTGTTTTACTATAATCAAAATATCTTTCACTACAAACGTCTACGAACCTCCCTCTGTGAATTCAAACGTTTGTAGTAATCGTATACACCTTGAAACAGACATTATCCAGTAAAGATCGCTCCGAAACAGGTCAGACTCAACTTAAGTGCTTCTAATCAACTTATTTTTTTACTACAATCAAAAATTCTTCCACTACAAACGTCTACGAACCTCCCTCAGTGAATTCTAACGTTTGTAGTAATCGTATACACCTTTAAACAGACATGATCCAGTAAAGATCGCTCTAAAACAGGTTCGACTCAACTTAAGTGCTTCAAATCAACTTCTTGTTTTACTACAATCAAAAATTCTTCCACTACAAACGTCTACAAACCTTCCTCTGTGAATTCTAACGTTTGTAGTAATCGTATACACCTTGAAACAGACATTATCCAGTAAAGATCGCTCCGAAACAGGTCAGACTCAACTTAAGTGCTTTTCGTCAACTTTTATTTTACTACAATCAAAAATTCTTCCACTACAAACGTCTACGAACCTCCCTCAGTGAATTCTAACGTTTGTAGTAATCGTATACACCTTGAAACAGACATTATCCAGTAAAAATCGCTCCGAAACAGGTCAGACTCAACTTAAGTGCTTTTCGTCAACTTTTATTTTACTACATCAAAAATTCTTCCACTACAAACGTCTACGAACCTCCCTCAGTGAATTCTAACGTTTGTAGTAATCGTATACACCTTTAACAGACATTATCCAGTAAAGATAGCTCCAAAACAAGTTCGACTCAACTTAAGTGCTTCAAATCAACTTCTTGTTTTACTACAATCAAAAATTCTTCCACTACAAACGTCTACGAACCTCCCTCAGTGAATTCTAACGTTTGTAGTAATCGTATACACCTTTAAACATACATTATCTAGTAAAGATAGCTCCAAAACAAGTTCGACTCAACTTTAGTGCTTCAAATCAACTTCTTGTTTTACTAAAATCAAAAATTCTTCCACTACAAACGTCTACAAACCTCCCTCTGTGAATTCTAACGTTTGTAGTAATCGTATACACCTTGAAACAGACATTATCCAGTAAAGATCGCTCCGAAACAGGTCAGACTCAACTTAAGTGCTTTTCGTCAACTTTTATTTTACTACAATCAAAAATTCTTCCACTACAAACGTCTACGAACCTCCCTCAGTGAATTCTAACGTTTGTAGTAATCGTATACACCTTTAAACAGACATTATCCAGTAAAGATCGCTCCGAAACAGGTTCGATTCAACTTAAGTGCTTCTAATCAACTTTTATTTTACTACAATCAAAAATTCTTCCACTACAAACGTCTACAAACCTCCCTCTATGAATTCTAACGTTTGTAGTAATAGTATACACCTTTATACAGACATTATCCAGTAAAGATAGCTCCAAAACAAGTTCGACTCAACTTAAGTGCTTCAAATCAACTTCTTGTTTTACTACAATCAAAAATTCTTCCACTACAAACGTCTACAAACCTCCCTCTGTGAATTCTAACGTTTGTAGTAATCGTATACACCTTGAAACAGACATTATCCAGTAAAGATCGCTCCGAAACAGGTCAGACTCAACTGAAGTGCTTTTCGTCAACTTTTATTTTACTACAATCAAAAATTCTTCCACTACAAACGTCTACGAACCTCCCTCAGTGAATTCTAACGTTTGTAGTAATCGTATACACATTGAAACAGACATTATCCAGTAAAGATCGCTCCGAAACAAGTTCGACTCAACTTAAGTGGTTCAAATCAACTTCTTGTTTTACTACAATCAAAAATTCTTCCACTACAAACGGCTACAAACCTCCCTCTTGAATTCTAACGTTTGTAGTAATCGTATACACCTTGAAACAGACATTATCCAGTAAAGATCGCTCCGAAACAGGTCAGACTCAACTTAAGTGCTTTTCGTCAACTTTTATTTTACTACAATCAAAAATTCTTCCACTACAAACGTCTACGAACCTCCATCAGTGAATTCTAACGTTTGTAGTAATCGTATACACCTTTAAACAGACATTATCCAGTAAAGATCGCTCCGAACAGGTTCGATTCAACTTAAGTGCTTCTAATCAAATTTTTTTTTACTACAATCAAAAATTCTTCCACTACAAACGTCTACAAACCTCCCTCTATGAATTCTAACGTTTGTAGTTATCGTATAGGCTTTGAAACAAAATTTAAGTCAAAAAGATCGTTTTAAAAAAATACTTCAAAACAAAAATATTTTTTTTTATTTTTTCTATTTTACTACTTACGAATTAAATTTCACTACAATCCACTACTAACGTTTATCGATAAAAAACAGCTGGAAAAACATGGTTTTTCAAATTTCGGGGGACAATTTTTTTTTATGTTGTTATATTTTTTTTTTTATACTACTACTAACGAAAATTGTTTCACTACTATCCACTACTTATCGAAATCTTTAAAAAAACACAAAGAAAAAGTAGTTTTTCCAAAGTCGGGTGCCAAGTTCACACAGGTGACAATCGGACAGAGACAATTACTTGTAGCAATTTAATATGTTAATTTTAATTTATTTGTCATGATTTACAACTTTAGAATATTTTAAGATTGATATGTAGCATAATTTAAGTATTATAAATATAAATGCATTTTTTAAGATAGCTAGTGAAAAATCAAGCACACACATCATCATATTCACATTTTATCATAACTTTGTAATTTATCATTATCAGCATTATCATATCATAATAATAATTTTTACAATACATTAGTATTAACTTTAAGTTAGCAGATAACTCTCTTTCTTTTCTGAGAGGCCAAGATGTACGAGTAATCGTACATGTATGTATATCATAAAGTAATAATTATTTAAATTGCAAGCAAGCATTTCTGTTGACCTAAATTATTACTTACGTTATTGTAATATTACAGCAGTGCAATAAACGCATTCTATCACCGCGGTCGGTTTATCATTTTAATAGCATTTCCCTTCCGCAAATTAGCAGCATCTTTATCATTTTATCTTTAGCATTCAGCATAGTAATCAATGTGTGGTATAGTATCACACAACCACTGAGGAACTGGCTATCTTATCTCTTAACTGCCGGCACACAACAACACTGAAAACTCGTAAGTTTTTATTATTTTTATTTTATTTTTGGAGAGGACGCCAGCAAGGCCTGACGGGTGATCAGTCAGTTGACTGATCACCCGTGATTCTTCATCAAATCAGTTGATAAGAAGAAAACTAGAGAGCTGGCCTGCTGAAGCTAAGCAGAAGAAACATAAGGAACATAGTAGGAGTACTGACAGGACATTGTCCACTGAACAGGCACCTTTCAATAATCAAAAGGACAGAGGATCCCACCTGTCCACAATGTAAAGAAAAGGAAGAAACAAGCTACCACTTCATGGCAGAATGCCCAATGTATGCATCACTGCGCTGGGAGCTCTTTGAAGCGGACAAGCTAGAAGAGGATCTAAAGCAGTTGACGATAAGTGAACCCCCCCCCCCCTGTTCTTCATGGGACCTCCTCATCGACATGGTTCCAACTAGGGAGACTGATCACCCGGCAGGCTTTGCTGGCGTCCTCTCCAAAAATAAAATAAAAATAATAAAAACTCACGAGTTTTCAGTGTTGTTGTGTGCCGGCAGTTAAGAGATAAGATAGCCAGTTCCTCAGTGGTTGAAGATTTCGGAAGCGTGATTCCACCTTCAGTCTAATTATTACTTAATCAATAAATATCATCATCATCAATCAGTAAGCCTAAACATTACTTAACATCATTAAGTCTCGGTAGCTCAGTGGTCAGAGCAGTTGACCGGATTTCCAATGGTCATAGGTCCGAGTCCCATCTGAGAACTCACATGGCCGAGTTGATTTTTTCCAATCTATTCTATTTCATATTTATCATAACATAATCATCGATCAGGTTTGAATGAAGGCTAAATCTTCCCCGTTGTGTATAAAAAAATCAATAGCAAACTGATAAACATTACTAAACTATGTTCGAGGAAATAGAACCTTATAGATAGGACCACGCAAATTCAGTGAATCACTGATAAGAATCGATGTGTGATATCATCTGGTCGGTATTCTTTTAGTATCTATCTGTTTTATATCCTTAAGAGCCATATTACATCTCAACTGTTATTTTAGCGTAAAATGGCCAATTTTGGCGTTCTTGTCTCAGAAACAAAAATACATTAACAATTTTGACTTATTGAATAGAGCAGAATAGCCATTAGCTCAGTTCGTAGCAGCATCGCCTTTTGTCAATTTTGGTTAACTTTTTTATTGAACCCAAAATTCTTGGACGAATGTCCAAGCCAAAATTGGAGAGAAAGATTTTCATAAAATGCGCGAAGGTACTTTTTGAGCACCCAGATTGAACTACTGTCTATTATAGATAATAGTTCAATCAATAATGATATACTTAGTATATATGATGTTATAGTATATAAAAAAAATTATATCTCTTATATAGTTGTATAGTTCGTAGCGGCCTCGGAATTTTGCAATATCATTGATTTAATAGTGAATTAGTGATATTTGGTGTGTGTGTAACTGATATGTAAAGTATCCAGTGGCAGTACACCACAATTGTCAAAATATATGGGGTGTAGGAAAATTAACTAGGCAGTACCTACCTGAGATGGCCGCGGGTCATAGCGATTTTTTGATTTTACCATACAATTTCTTTATACTACAAAATATATTTACTTGACATTGGCGAAATTAGTGAATTTCATCGCGAGCAGGCCATTAATTCAGCCGGCCTGGCTTCCAGAGGACCCACATGTTTGTTTTGTCGCCTTTGTGTTAGCGCTTGTACTGGGATGCTCTGCTCGTGTACCTGTATTTGGAGCAGAGCCCCTTGTCTGTGCAGTGTTACCCTTTTTCGCTGCCCTTATGACCCTTGCCTGTACCCGTGTGAGCTGGTAATGGAGCCAGGCATAGTCCCTATCTTCTCCGAAAACTCCATTTGGTACTCCCAGAACCATTCGGGTACCAGCTGCTAGTTCTTCCTTATACAGGAGGGTTCTTCCTTATTCATGCATCCTCAACTCCAACTGGTGTGCGTTGGCGAGTTGAAGAAGCTTGAAGGCCTTAGATGGGTCACCTTTCTTACCTGGTAGCCACACGCTTACACTTCACCTATCTAGGGGCTTGACTTCCAGCTTTGTGCCGTCATATTCGCCCATGTCACAAGAGAGGATCCACTCCCGCGCCTCGGGTGTGTACGGTGTGACCAGGAAAAATCCCTCAGACACTAGACCCGACGTAGCGAAGGCAGTGGATCGTCCCAGGTCCCCTTCGATCATGGCGAACAGTTGCTCCTCGATGAGCTCCACTATCTTGTCCCTAATGTGTTCCTCCGCAGCTTTGTCCACCCTAACGCCATGCCTTCGGTGCACAAAGACAGCGAGATCACTTTGCTCCTTAGCGGAGCCTCGCGGTCCCTCATCAGGGTCCGTCCCCTGCCGTTTGACCTTATAGGGGCCTTTTACTCTGTTGACGCTCCTCGGTCCCAGAGCCCGCCGCGTTTGTTGGCGGGACCTGCGATCTAGGAGTCGTCTGGGCCTCCCTAAGTTGCCTGTAGTACCTCCGTTTCTCCCTTTTCCGCTTACTCTTGGTCATTGCCAGGTTCCACGGAAGGTTGTCCTCCTCCCCAGTGCCTAAGTCTCCTTCCTTTTTAGGGGATGGGTTTGGTAACTCCTGTTTACTGGTTCCGCAGGCCTCGTCCTTTTTAGGGGACGGGGTCGGCGATTCTAGCAGAACTTCTTCATCAATCCTGTCACTTCCTAGTCTTAAGGACGCGGTGAAAGCTGTCGGAAGTGACTCCTCACTTTCAGCGCGTTTAGGTGGCTTCGTCGTTTCATAAATAAATTTTAGGGTCGGTTCCATGTTGGTCCCACGAGAAGCGAGGGAAATAAAACGTCCACCCGAGCAGAGCCCCGCTTGCACAGGTAAGGCAACATCACTGCTCCAGGATTGCCATCTCACTGGAGAGACGCCGCTTGAGACCAGGCTTCCCCCTGGCCACGCATCCTTCGGCACGGTCCGTATGACACCTTGGATTGGGTGGTGGTGGGATGTGGGATGGGATAGGTTGGGATGGGAAGGGAAGGGGAGGGGGGGAGCCTCCCGCCGTGTTGGAGTGCACGTGCGGGATAGCGTTACTTCTCTTAGCTACTCGGATCCCAGGGTGGTTGGTAGTGTGTGATGCCTGTAAGGATCCGGGTATTTCCAGGGTGTGCGACGAGGACGCGGAAGTAACACTTGGCGGTAGAAGTGTCCTGCTCAACATCACACACTTGAGCACACCTCAGCCGCCCTACACCCTAAACTCGTGAGTTGCTATGGCGTCAGACTAAGATAAGGTTGTGGTAGCTACCACCACCTTGGTAGCCGCCTGGCTAGCTACCCAGGCGGCCATAAAACCAGTCATACAACCAACCAAACCGAAACCCCTCTGGGTCTTTTAGTGGTAAAATAATAATTATAAACAAAACTTGGTTTTAAAAATAATCTTTGACCGGTACGAAGGACTGCAGATGCTGAATATAACGTTATAAAAATGTAAATCTACAGTAAGTAATCAATAGAAATAAAACAAAAATATTTCTAAAATGCTGACAGAAGACATGCTATAAATACCTAGGCTTTTACTGACGAGTAAGTTTAACTCTTTAAGCTCTTTAGTTTATTGGTTGCACCAAAAATATTCTAGCACAGTGTAGAAATTTGCTAAATACCGTAAATATAACTAGACTAGATAGTTTTGTAGTTTTTGTGGGTGTATTTAGATGGCAACACTTGAGGTTGACGAGATCTGTGGTTACACTGGCAGTTTCTGAGGGAAATTTTTAGTAAACTTAGTGACAATACCTGCGTTGGGTTGTGTACAAGATTTGTTGCTTTTATTTTGGTACTTTGGTGGGACTTTATAATTAAGATGGCAACACTTCGTCTTAAATAACATGTGTGTAAATAACAAAACCGGGTTTGTAATTGTAACCATATTATTTTCCAGATAAAACCACGACCATACACCAGAGTACAGATAGATGATGATGATGATAATGATGACGTTCGAGATGAAAAGCCCTGGCAGCGGGTACACAAACACGAAACATACACAACATACCTACACAACGCTTCTTACTGTGTTTTTCTTTTAGAAATCTATACAACTTTCATTCTATACTCTTTTAAACTATTTTCGTCTGTTGTGCGATATAAACTAAAAAGTCTATTAGTTTCCTTGTTGTGTTATTTATCGTCTGTAGTAAATCTTGATAATTAATTTATTTGTAGGTGACTCTTCTATATTTATTATTTTTCATAATAAAATATATTTTACTTACAAATATTTACAATATTATATTAAAAACTATCTTCTTTATATTTACACTATTATAAAATTTATTTATACACACTTACATTTACACAAACACATAACACACAAAATATTTATTCAATAACTTTAATTAATAACATTTATTTACACATGTAATTTGTCGTATGAAAAGCCGGACGGCGGCTACGGAAACGCGCATCTCAAAACCAGTCCTTTTGTCTGGCTCGACCTTGCCGTGGCATTGGGCCGCGGCGCCCGCGCATAGTAACGTACACCAGTCGAGATCCTACTACGACGCGGAGCGCTTGCTGCTTTTCCTCAGCCGTATTATTGTTATTCGCGACTATTGCATACCGCTATTTGTTTTTCTGCTTCGCTAAACTATTATATTTGTGTTACTGATCTTTCTTCTGCTTATCTTGACTATCTCTGTGCTTGTGTGTGAATCTTTCTCCTTCAGTGTACTGTTTATTTTATGTGTTGTGTAAGGTTGGACAATATACCCTTCCACGTAAGTCAGACTATTTATTTACTGGCGCTTCATTATACCTTACCAACTAAACTGGTGACCCCGTTCCGAACATGGATAAAGGATTCGAAGACGCACAGAGCCACACCCAACACGAGCGCGTGTCCACTGTCAGGGACGAGAATAATGCCGGACCATCTGGCGGACATTCCGAAGTCGGAAAAGTGAGCGTGAGAGTGCCTCCGTTTTGGCCAGAGGAACCAGAAATTTGGTTCGCTCAAGTAGAAGGGCAGTTTTCTATTTCTGGAATTACCAACGACGCGACCAAATTCAATTACGTTATTAGCCAACTTGATAATAAATTTTCGAGGGAGGTTAAAGATGTCATTCTTAACCCACCGGCATGTGACAAGTATGGAAAACTGAAGACGGAACTGATAAAGAGACTGACGGCATCTAACGAAAAGAAACTGAAACAGCTTTTGATGCATGAGGAATTGGGCGACCGTAAGCCTTCGCAGTTTCTTCGGCATCTGAAGAGCCTTGCTGGATGTGACGTCACCGACGAATTTTTAAAGACAATGTGGATAAGTCGTCTTCCCAACGGTGTGCAGACGGTTCTTGCCGGCCAGCCATCCACCAGTACTACCGAAGACTTGTCGGATCTGGCAGACCACGTTCACGACCTCGCCTATACAGCACCAAGAGTCGCAGCTGTTGGCGATTCAGTGCCCGGTTCGGTTGTTAGTGAGCTGACGCGAGAAATTGCCGAACTGAGACGGCAAATCCAGAAGATGTCCACTGATAGGAGCGGCCGCGGACAACAACGGACATCACGGCGTTCTGGGAGCAGGTCAAATTCAAGATCACGACAGCGATCGAACTCCAATTACAGAAAGTTCCCGCTGTGCTGGTATCACGGAAAGTTTGGCGAGAAGGCAGATAAATGTGTCCAGCCTTGCGATTATAAGGCGGGAAACGCCGGGAGCAGTCGGTAATGGCGACTGACGACTGCTCACCTCACTACTCGGGTCGCCTCTTCGTGACTGACCGTTCGTCTAAGACGCAGTTCCTGGTCGACACTGGTAGCGACCTCTGTGTCTTCCCGAGGTCTTCGCTACGAGAACGACGAGCCCGAAGCAACTTCGACCTCTGTGCAGCCAATGGTTCCAATATCTCCACTTACGGTTATGTACATTTAGATTTAGATTTTGGTTTACGTAGATGCTTTGCTTGGCGCTTTGTAGTTGCCGATGTTACGAAACCTATTATAGGTGTAGATTTTTTAAATTATTATCAGCTTGTAGTAGACATAAGGAACAAAAAGCTAATCGATCATACAACCAGTGTATCCACTGTAGCTAGTTCTGCTTCATGTAATGTGCACTCTGTAAAGATCTCCACTGGCGATACTAGTTACCATAAAATTTTAGACGAGTTTCCAGAAATAACCCGTCCTGCTGGCATACACCGTAACATACAACACAACACGGTACATCATATTCGTACTACGCCTGGCCCCCCTGTGTCTTTTTCCCCTCGTCGTCTAGCACCGGATAAGCTGAAGATAGCCCGCCAAGAATTCCAGTCGATGATAGCGAATGGCACAGCCCGTCCATCTGAGAGTCCGTGGGCGTCGCCACTGCACCTGGCGCCAAAGAAGGACAACGGCTGGAGGCCATGCGGCGACTACCGGATGCTCAACGCACGAACTGTGCCCGACAGGTACCCAATCAGGCACATTCACGATTTTGCCCACAGCATTTCAGGTTGTAAGATATTCAGTACGCTTGATCTGGCAAAAGCTTACAACCAGGTGCCAGTAAGTCCAGAAGATATTCCGAAGACCGCTATCACCACGCCCTTTGGATTGTTTGAATTCCCGTTTATGACCTTTGGTCTACGGAATGCGGGTCAAACATTCCAAAGATTCGTGGATGAGATGACCAGAGGGCTCGATTTTATATATGCCTATTTGGATGACTACCTGGTTTTCTCAAGGTCAGCAGCACAGCACGAGGAGCATCTCCGCATTATCTTCGAAAGGCTGAAGAAGTATGGAATGCTGCTTAACACCTCCAAGTGTGTATTCGGGGCTAGTGAAGTAACATTTCTGGGGTACCACATTTCGGAACATGGCACCCGGCCTCTTGACGCTAAAGTGCAGGCAATAAAGGATTTCCCAGTCCCTACTACTGTGCGCCAGCTAAGGCGATTCTTAGGCATGGTAAACTTTTATCGGCGATTTATTCCTCAAGCTGCCCGAACTCAAGCACCATTGCATGCACTGCTGACAGGGAACGTTAAGGGATCTCACCCTGTCATCTTGACAGGGGATGCCTTGACCGCGCTCAATAATTGCAAGGATAGTCTTTCCAGGGCCGCCATGTTAGCACACCCGGACTGTTCTGCCAAGCTAGCGCTGGTGACCGATGCGTCCGATAAAGCTATTGGCGCGGTATTGCAGCAGCTACGAGATAATGCTTGGGAGCCTTTAGCCTTCTTCTCTCGAAAGCTTAGCCCCTCTCAAGAGAAATACTCGCCTTACGATAGGGAGCTATTGGCCATTTACGAAGCCATAAAACATTTTAGGCATATGGTCGAGGGGAGACATTTTATTGTCTATACTGACCACAAGCCCATCAGTTTCGCCTTCCACGAAAGGAAGGCTAACTGCTCGCCTAGGCAGTATAGACACCTGGACTTTATCGCTCAATTTACAACCGACATACGCCACATATCGGGCAAAGATAATGTGGTTGCCGATGCTTTGTCGCGTGTCGAAGAATTGAGCGCAACTATCAGCCTCGAGACTTTAGCTGAAAGTCAAGCTTCTGACCAAGAACTTTCCAAATTCTTGCAGGATGGCTGTTCTTTGCGGCTAGAAAAACTTCAATTACCTGGGAGTCGCATTGCACTGTACTGCGACGTCAGTACCCCGAATCCTAGGCCTTATGTAACAGAATTCTACCGTAGGCAAGTATTTGAGAACTTGCATTCATTAAGTCATCCTGGCGCCAACGCCTCTGCTAAATTAGTTGCGGAACGGTACGTTTGGCCTGGCGTCAGAAAAGACTGCAAAAACTGGGCGCGTGCTTGCATCTCATGCCAGCGCGCCAAAGTCAACCGCCATGTGACAGCACCACTGGGTACGTACCATTTACCTCGAGCCCGTTTCAAACAAATCCACATTGACTTGATTGGGCCACTGCCACTATCGCAGGGATATCGGTACTGCCTCACTGCCATTGATCGTTTTACACGGTGGCCAGAAGCAGTACCGATTGAGGACATAACTGCCGAGACAGTGGCCAAGGCTTTGCTGTCGATGTGGATAGCTCGGTTCGGTTGCCCAACGACCATCACGACCGATAGAGGTCGACAGTTTGAGTCAGCCTTATTTAACTGCTTGTCCAAAATGGCTGGGTTCGAGCACAAGCGGACAACGGCTTATCACCCTGCTTGTAACGGTCTCGTGGAACGATTTCACCGCCAACTAAAAGCGGCAATAGTATGCCACGCTAATGATCGGTGGACTGAGTCATTGCCATGGGTGTTGTTGGGAGTAAGAACTGCCTTCAAGGTGGACCTGCAGGCTTCATCTGCTGAGTTAGTGTACGGGGAGCCACTGAGGTTACCCGGTGAGTTTTTCGAACCTTCAGTGCCCGGCACGACAGACGTGTCAGAATTTTCAGCCAGGATTCGAGAGTTCGCCAATAAACTGCGGCCCGTGCCTGCTTCACGCCATTGTAGTCCCAAAGTTTTTATTTATAAAGAGCTAGGCACTTGCAATTTCGTCTTCCTACGAGAAGACGCATTGCGAGGTGCACTAACTAATGCTTACACTGGCCCCCATAAGGTACTGTCTAGAAATGACAAAACTTTTAAGCTGTCATTGAATGGCAAGGAAGTCACGGTTTCTATTGACCGTGTGAAACCGGCCTATATATTGGCCGACAGCTGCAGCGAAGAATCCATACCAGAGCCTGAAATTCAGAAAGAGCGAACCACCCGTAGTGGACGTCGAGTACGATTTCCAGATTTTTATCGCCCTTGACGGTCTCTGGAGGGGGGTGGTGTAGGTGACTCTTCTATATTTATTATTTTTCATAATAAAATATATTTTACTTACAAATATTTACAATATTATATTAAAAACTATCTTCTTTATATTTACACTATTATAAAATTTATTTATACACACTTACATTTACACAAACACATAACACACAAAATATTTATTCAATAACTTTAATTAATAACATTTATTTACACATGTAATTTGTCGTATGAAAAGCCGGACGGCGGCTACGGAAACGCGCATCTCAAAACCAGTCCTTTTGTCTGGCTCGACCTTGCCGTGGCATTGGGCCGCGGCGCCCGCGCATAGTAACGTACACCAGTCGAGATCCTACTACGACGCGGAGCGCTTGCTGCTTTTCCTCAGCCGTATTATTGTTATTCGCGACTATTGCATACCGCTATTTGTTTTTCTGCTTCGCTAAACTATTATATTTGTGTTACTGATCTTTCTTCTGCTTATCTTGACTATCTCTGTGCTTGTGTGTGAATCTTTCTCCTTCAGTGTACTGTTTATTTTATGTGTTGTGTAAGGTTGGACAATATACCCTTCCACGTAAGTCAGACTATTTATTTACTGGCGCTTCATTATACCTTACCAACTAAATATTTATAAAACTATGTTTTAAAAACTGTAATTTTTGCATTGCAAAATTAGGGAACAAAAAAAAACTTGGTTTTGAGAAAACGTCGTTATCCGGTCCGAAGGACTAAACATTCGTTAGGCTCAAACCTATTCTAATAATAAACTTTTTATGATTCTTGATATGGCCACATAAATTGATGGATTTGTGATCATATTTGAAGAGATACGATAGAACTTATCTGTTACGTGATAATTACTGTAATAGATGAGTTATTCTTGTAAAATACCAAATTTATGAGTCTGATAATGAATTTTGAAAAATATTGTTATCAGTCAATGTTAATCTACATTATGCGCCGAGTTTATTATTTCTTGAAGTAAAACTCAACAGCTAAGTTCAAATCATTTTAAGCTACATTATAAAGTTTTTATTCGTTTACTAATTCTTTACATTAACTTTCATCTATCATCCATTCCTCAAAATTAAAGTCATTATCATATCATCTACACTAAAACTAGTCTTTAATGTTACCAATTTTATAACATTATTTACTAACAAAGCATTTCTGATAATCCAAATTGTAAAGTTTCCACCATTATTATTTTTTTACAACTCAATTGTCTTTTATTAAAATATATTTTATCTTCTTTATAATTCTTATATTTTTCTGTCCTTGAATATTATATTCATATTTTAATGCCTAAACCTATCGTAATAAAGTTTAAATTAATCTTGTCCTTATAGTGACATTTATTACTTAGAAAATACAATAAAAGTTTTTTTAGATACTTTCCTTTATATCCCTCTAAGCTTTTAAATTCCAGTTATGAGAACATTTTAGAGAATATATAAAGCCTAAAACTGTCAGAATAAGGTTGAAATTAAATTCTTACTCCAGAAACTACACACAGAGAAAGAGACCCCGTCTTAATAGATTTAATTCTCCCAACTATGCTGGAATTGTTAGCTAGATATTTAACACTTTATGGTATTCTAGGATGTCTTTGAAATTTTAACAAGAAAAGGGATACATTTGTGTGAACCAGTAAAATCTTTGAGTAACAAAATTAACAGAAATGTGATGGGGATTTCGTATTGTTGTCTGTCTGTATATTTGTGTCGCTATGGGAATATAATAATTATTGGTATTTATAATACATTTACGTTTAAAAACAGCGATGTATTATTAGGTATTCCAATATTTATGCTGAACTTATTATTATTTTACCTATTGTTTTTTATCTTCCGTTAATTGTCTATTAAAAAAATATCTGTTCTTCTTATGAAATATTTCCAAGATATACACATCTAATTCATTATTATATGGTCATAGTCGTAGATCATAGTTTTTTACTAAAAACAAATGTACTTATACTTAATCATTTTACTTCCTTGTTTAAGTTTATGCGAAAAATAAGAGCTTTTCTTACGGAACTGTTTATAGGGATGCGGTGTTATATGTATTCGAAAGCGGTTCGATCTATATTGCAATGACGCTATTAGGTTTAAATATTCACATGAAAAAGACATTTACCGGTATTTGCTTTAAGTGTTGTGGTCTTTTTAAACGGTTATGGGTGGTGTTGGTTGGCCTTTAGTATGTGATATTTAATTAAAAATATTTTAAATGTGGTGTGGTGCGTCGATCTTCTATTTTCTTTCAGAAACCCATCTTTCATGTCTCTACCCTATCCAATAACAATTACATTTAATTTTTTCAATATTATAACATTATTCTTATTTTTTCATTTGAATGTCAAGTCGACCTTATATTTTAATTGTAATAAAGATATGTAACATGGTTCTTTTTTTTCATACAATAATCTAAATTACTAATCTTCATTAAAAATTGATTTCCATTTTTTTATTTATTTACCGTATTATTTTGTTTACTTATTAACTACATTTGTATGTATGCAGGTGGACAATATATTTATTATACTATTATTGGGCTTGTATATGCTGCTCGGATTTATAACACAAGTTATTGAGGATGACATGCCCAGAATTATTGCTGAAATCGAGGTCGCCTCTGATGTAAGTAATCGTAATGATAAAAAAATAAAATATTTAATAATTGGGCCTCTGCATAATATATTTGCATGTCGCCATATGGGGAAAAGTGCGCGATTTTACAAACACTATTACATCTTTTAACCGACTTAAAAAAATTACTAGGTTATCAATTCGTCGCTCTTATGTTTTGTTATGTGTGTTCACCGATTACTCGAAGATTACTGAACCAATTGAAATAAATCAAACGTTACAAAATCAGGTTTGTAATTTTGAAATCGGTTCAGTAGTTTTCAGGAAATCTTGAAAAAAAACTGTCATTTTCATAACTTGTCGGATTTGTAAATTTACCTTTACTTAGATGACATAATAATTGTTCGTAACTTTACCTAGATGGCCCGATTTTTAGTGTAGGCTAGTACGGGACTTATTCTGGCAAATATTCTATTCTATCCAGAGTTGGGACAAATTCAGCGAGGAATCTGCCCAGAGGTACTTACACCAGATAATCGGTGATGCACCACGCGTCGCCGGCACACTATACCACTTAAAAAAGACCAAGGATATATACGACATTGTCCAGGGTATAGCGGCACAAGCTAAGCTACCTGTGCTGACTGACTGGCAAATGGCTTCAGGTAAGAACTTCAACATCAAGCATTTTTAATCTCTTCTATTTAGCTTAGGTTTGGAAAAAGAGACATATTCTGCCTCAATACGTGGAATGACATTGTCCAAGACATAGCGACGCAAGCGAAAATACCCGGTTTACTGACTGGCGTCAGGTAAGACCCTCATCATTAGCTTTTTCTGTCCCGCCTTCTGGAGCACAAGCACTACAACAGCCTTTAGGTTCAATCAACATAAGAGCTCCTAAGAGCACACCATACCACTTAGAGAAGTCCAAGGATATGTATGACATTGTCCAGGGCATAGCGGTACAAGCTAAACTACCTGTGCTGCCTGATTGGCAGATGGCTTCAGGTTAGGCACCGTCTTTTTCTGAGGCAAAGGCACATGTCTTCCTTAAAAAGACCTACAACAGCCTTATGGTTGGAAAATGTAAATGAGCCATGGTCCTGTAAAATAAGCGCTTCTAAAAGCTTCTGTCTCAATATGTGAATTGACATGGACAGGGTATTGCGGTGCAATCTAAACTACTTGTGCTTGACTGGCCAATAACGTCAGGTAAGAAGATAGGTCTTTCTTAAGGTTGGGTGAGAAGAAAAGGCATGATCAATCAACACAAGAGCTCCAAAGAGTACACCGTACTACTTACTTACAAAAGACCAAGGATTTATGTCACATTGTCCACGGCATAGCGGCGCAAGCTGTAGGTTAGCTTGTTGCTGTGTTGATTGATTGGCAGATGGCTTCATGTAAGTGCTTCATCTTCATCAGCAATTTTAATAAGCCGTCTTCTGAGGCAAAGGCACATGTCTTCCATATAGAAGACATATTACAGCCTTTAGATTGGCTAAAGGTAAATGGGCCATGATCCAGTAACATAAATGCTTCAGGTAAGTGCTTCATCTTCATCAGCCATTTTAATGTCCCGTCTTCTTGTGACATTCCTTTAATATGGGTGCATAAAAGGCCATGATCCACTAACATAAGAGTCCTCCACTCCATACCACTTAGAGAAGACCAAGGATGTCTTTATCGGCATTTAAATCCAAGTTATTGTTGGATGAGCAAAATGGGCGACAATCTACCGCCATAACAACTCCCTAAGAGCTTAGCGTGAGTAGCTCGCTGGAGCGAGTTCGCCCAGTAGAAGCCTGTTCACTTGCACCTTGAAAAGTTTGGGTTGTATGTGCTCGAGAAAACAGACGCCGGCTGGGCATTCCACTCTTTGGCTGTTCGCATGATAAAAGGTATCCTAAAAACAACGTCATTTCCAACCTTATCATTTTATCCTCATTTTCATCGCCATCACACCATTCCAATCTTAATAGCAATTTCATCATGAAAAATGACATTTTCCTAGATGGATCTGACCAAAGTATCTTGGTAATACGACATGCGGGGTTATACTTATTCTATTGTCTTCTATAACTTGCATTGCGTTGTTTCAGGGAACTTCGGCGTTCCATTCGTGAAATTTTACCAAAACGCGTCCAACATAATCGCTGTACTAGAAGGGGAAAATGGCTTCAAGCCCAATGGAGAAACTAATCCTTCGCTCCTTGTCAACTGCCATTACGATTCTGTGCCTTTTGCACTAGGTAATATAGCTCTTTTTACCTCTTTCTTTGTTACTTTACTATTTTTACTAGCGGCCGCCCGCGGTTTCACCCCCGTGATTCCCGTTCCCATGGGAATATCAGGATAAAATGTAGCCTATGTTTTAACCTAGGCTATCTTCTATCTATTTGCCAACTTTCATCCTAACCGGTTCAGTAGTTTTTGCGTGAAAGAGTAACACACATTCAAATCCAAACATCCTCACAAACTTTCGCATTTATAATATTAGTAAGAAGGATGATAGGAATACTATGCCCCCTAGCATGAATACCGCTGTATCACGCGATATGTTATGGTGCATGATGCTGTCTCGCTTAACTCGATAAGATGTGAGCAGGATAGTGTCACTACTATGTAATATTATGTAATATAGTTATATTTATACAAAAATATCATACCTGGCACTAAAGACAGTTCAGAGCACCGATGTGCCATGTCCTATAGTTGGACAGCGTCTGAGCCGTCGACATCTTATTTTTCTTGCGCGCCAGAGGCGCGCGTGTGTCCCGGTTTTGGCGTTAGCCACTTCGGGTGTCTTGAATTCGCCGCCTGCCTACGAGCAGGCTGGTCGATAGGCCTTCCCCCCTCCCTAAGTTGCTTCACACACCGCCCTCAGCGCGGTCAAGCCCTGCCGGGTGAGATCCTTGCGGGAGGCCCAGCGAGCGACCTGCGAGCGGGCGGTGGACTTATCGTGAGGGGGGGGTACCTGATGTGGGTAGTTGCGAATTTTTTTATATTTTTGTTTTGGGTGTTGTGGCATAGTAGTGGGGGCCCCTCTGCGGTGGCAGCGGGGGGGGGGGGCGTGCGTCAGTTTGGTTCAGCGTCGCTCGACCGCGCGCGGAGGTTGCGGGCGGGAGCGGGCGCTGTGGGTGTAGTGGTCCGGGTTGGCGGTGCGGCGGGGGCGGGCGCAGCGGGTGCGGCGGGCGCGGTAAGCAGCTCCCTGGGCAGTGGCCGTCCGTGCTGGGGCCGTTCGTAAGCCGGTGCGATGGTAGCTAGGTGCTCGTAGGATGAGTCATCACTACGAGCAAACATTGCGGTGGCGAGCCTGCGAACAAACTCGTCAATTGCTTCCATTTGGAGGTCCTTTTAGATGGTGGCATTTCTCACGTAGCGGCCGGCGTCGGTGACGGTGCGCAGGGCGAGGCTCTGTTGGGCGCCGAGGCGGCGCTTGTGGGTCTCCGCGGCGAGTGCGAACCAAGCCGGGGCTGCGTACGTAAGAATGGCGCCACAGTCGGGGAGCGCGTCCAGCGTGCTGTTACATCCCTCACATGCATGGGAAAGGGCTTACACCCTTATCCCAAACACATGCGTCAGATTCGCACCTCGACGACGCGCCGCGCTCTATGAGCATTTCCAGTCAGTCTCTCTCGGGCAGTCATTCGTGGTTGTTGCTTCCAATATAAAATCAATCCAGTGTTTAATTCTATTTCTTTAATATCTGTGTTAGGACTAAAAATAAATTCCTTTTTTAAAACCCAAATCGAGAGGCTCGTCCTAACATTGGTGGCAGCTAAAAGGGATCCAAAAACCAGGATCCTCGGTACGTCTCAGTCCGCGATAGTGCAGTGCAATAATTGTGCAGTATCCAGTGATTAATGAACAGTATCGTGCTACTCCCAATTCCTGAAAAAAAAAAACTATTACTTAACTACGCGTAGTGTCAGTGCCCACGTGATCTACGAACTCTGTATCCTGCTAACTCCAATTCCTGAAAACAAAAATTATACTTACCTACACGTAACGTGTAATCGACGAACTCTGTGTCTTGCTACTTCGATTTCCTGAAAACAAAATCTTACTCACCTACGTGTAGTGTCCAAGTGCTCGACGAACTCGATTTACGGCTAAACCCTGAAAACTCTATTATTACTTATCGAAACTATAAAGTAAAGTGCAAAGCTTCATAAAATAATAATATCTCCGTGTGTAACAAAAAACTTTACGTCGTGAAACTCCACAAGTGTGTCTCATCCCACGACGACCGGTCACCCAGCTGCGCGGCGCCCCAAACCACTTCAGCCCGTGTACCTGCGGTCAAGTGCATCGTGCAAAAATGAACATTTGTTTTTTGTTGTGCGCTATCCTGTAAGTGATTTTTAATAAGTAAATATGGCAATGCCGGCTCCTTTTATAAACCCGTCCGATCTCGATTTACCAACCGACACCGAAGACGAAAGAGCTGCTAGCTCTGTCGCAAAAGGTAGCGGCCGCGGTAAAAAGACCCCAGTGCAGATCGAAAATATGGACCTTAACATCCTTTTAAAATTCGTAAAACCTTACGATGGGAGCAGAGAGGTACTCAACTCATTCATAATTAATTGCAATAACGCTATAGACCTTGCAACTAATTCCCAGAAGCCTATCGTTTTCAAGTACATATTGTGTCAATTACAGGGAAACGCGGAAGTTGCTTGCTCTATAAAGGAATTTCTAAACTGGGAACAACTTAAAGACTTTAAAAAAAATCAATTTAGTGAAAGAAAACACTATTCATGGAGCTACAAGAGAGCAAACAGCTTCCGTCAGAGAACGTCTCCCAATTTTCGTTAAAAATAGAAACGATATTATCTCAGATTCTTACAGAAATATCGCTATCGAATACAAAAGCTAGGGAACTCCCCGGGAGAACAGCCGCAATGGAGGAACTAGCCCTCCATCAATTCTTAATAGGACTGCAACCACGCATTTCCAATATAATCCGATGTAAATCACCGAGATCATTAAATGAAGCCATAAACTTCGCCATCTCGGAAGAGCGAATCCAACAAACTCTGTACAAAAGAAACATCCCCGAAATCAGGCGTGATCCCCGTCCTATAAGAATGCAAATTCCAACAAGATCGTTCCAGCCACAAAGGCCTTCTCCACCATTTCCAAATACTCCGCGGAACATCATTCCCAACACTGCCTCTAGTTTTCCTCCCAACACAGTGATATGCCGATACTGTAAGGCACCTGGCCATTCTATTGAGCAATGTCGAAAGCGTGAGTACAACAACAGACTCAGAGGTACTACCAATCCCTCACAGCCCTCTGGCTCCGTTCCCTTCCACCGTGTCAATTTTAACGAACCTGAACCCGAAGGGTATGACGAAACCGATAATCAACACCGACAACAACATTTAAACTAGAATCTGTCTCGTTCAGGTGTCGCGCGAGACACCACCTCCCTAAAGGCACCGCACAAATTCCAATCAAATCCACTGATCCGATTCCAATAAGACCCTCTGTAACCATTTCAACCGAGCCCACTGAATCCACTGTATCTACTAAATCCACTGAATCCACTGTATCTACTAAATCCACTGAGTCTACTAAATCCACTGAATCCACTGTATCTACTAAATCCACTGAGTCCAACCCTACCAAACCTATAGAAATCTATGAAATATCCTTTGACCCCTCCAGTAAATCATTGCCTTATGTTATAGTAAACAGTCCAGCTTCGGAACTTCCACTGACTCTCCTCATAGACACTGGATCCGCAATCAGTCTCGTTAAAGACACGACTCTCAAACCTAACATCCGATTACAGAAAGAGATCCTAAAACTAAAAGGCCTCTCTACAAAAGCATCACAAGATGATATTATTCCCACCAAAGGCTACCTTAATTTACCATTATCCCTCAGTGACAAAAACCCTAAGTATCATTTGACCCATAAATTCCATGTAGTAAGTGACCTAGACTTCCCTTACGATGGCATCATTGGAAATGACATCCTAACAGAAACTAAAGGTAACATCGATTTTACTTTTGACATCCTAACCCTAAAAAATTCCTACGTCAAGATATACTACTCAGAACCCTACTACGTCATCCCTGCTCGCACTGAAAAAGTAATCGAAACCACTGTTTCAAACCCATCTCTCAAAGAAGGATTAATCCTCGATGAAAAACCACACGAGAACCTTCTTATTGCCAATTGTCTGGTACGAGTAAAAGAAAACAATAAAATCAATCTCACAGTCATTAATCTATCAGAATCCCCAACCGGACTCAAAACGGATCTTAACCTGAAACTTACCCCTATCGAATACACTCCTCGTGAGAAAACCACTCCAATCCATTACTCCAATCTCCAACGTGCTGAAAATAAGAACTCCGTTGAAAGAACACGAGAGGTACTAAATCTATTAAGGATTGACCACCTCAACACAGAGGAAGCCGAAGCCCTATTTCAAGTCTGTTCAGACTACTCCGACATCTTTCACCTACCCGGTGAAAAACTATCACACACGAATGCCATGCGTCACGCCATCAAAACCACACCTGAAGTACCAATTCATACCAAAACTTATCGATTCCCTGAAGCCCACAAACAAGAAGTAAATAAACAAATAAACCAAATGCTCGATCAAGGTATTATCGAGCCTTCCATATCCCCTTGGTCTTCTCCAATTTGGGTAGTGCCCAAGAAACTCGATGCGTCCGGCCAACAGAAATGGAGAGTCGTAATTGACTATAGAAAGCTAAATGACGTAACCATTGGAGACACCTACCCAATTCCCCAGATTACTGAAATATTAGATCAGCTTGGGAATAGTAAATATTTCTCGACTCTCGACCTAGCGTCTGGATTTCACCAAATTCCTGTAGATAACCCTGAAAAAACTGCTTTCACCGTACCTCAAGGTCACTACCAATTCTTCAATCACAAAGACCCAAGTAGCAAAATGCAACGATGGCGACTAAAACTTGAGGAATATGAATACGAGATTATATACAGAAAGGGCAAACTCAATTCAGTTGCAGACGCCCTTTCTCGTCACCCCGTCAATCCAATTATCCCAAATAAAACTGAAAACAAAGAAGATAACCCCAAACCTGACCATGCCAGCAGCAGCAGGAGAAGTCCTCCATTCAGTCCCCTTACACTCGATGACTTAGGTGTCAACCTCCCTGTAACGCCTGAATACGATAGTAGTAGCTTACCTTGTATCGACTTGCTAGACGATTCCGACTTCCGACTTGACTATAGCCCCGTCGATCCCAATAAGGCTCCTCCTGTAACTGATGATCCATTAGTATCCAATGATCAGGAAGCTTTTCCTTCTCGAGCTCCTATCCCAAATTTGGAATCCCGAACAACCTTACTTGAACCAACTCCTTCCACATCTCGAGATCTTACTATACCTACCACCTCGAACCCTGAAATCGAAAACAACTTACCCTTACCAACTCCTAGTTCCACTGTACCAATTCCTGAAATACATGAAAACACTAACCCGTCCTGTCCCGAGCCTGAACCTGCTACGTCACCAACCCTGCAACCTGAAAGTTTGAGCTCTAACACTATCCCCATAACAAATGATTACTCGACATTCATGAAAGAAATCAATGACAAAAACAAAGTATTCAACACAAGTATTATAGAACATAACGAATCCCTTATGAAAACTCATTGTCAAACCATTATTGTTCCTACTTCCCTAGATTTAGACGAGTCCAACCCATATATTCCTGAAATTATCGAAAAATTAACCAACCCTGACGTCACTTTGTACTCAGAGAAACAATTATACTCCTACGAAAAGGTCCCTAATTCTAATAAAAATATTTACCTAATCTTCACAAAGGTTCACCATTTTGACAACAGCGCATATCCTGAAATATTCGAAACACTCAGTAACATTAAAAAACATATTCTGGAAGATAACACGATCACTGAGTTGGCTATTTCAGATTTCAAAAACCCTTTCGAGAAACAATCTTTTACCAAAATCTATAATATACTAGTTTACCTCTTTCACAACACGAACATTGCCTTAAACGTATATCATAATAATATTATGTACCCAGACCTTAAGGAAATAAAAAAGATACTCCGAGAAAACCATGACCTACCAATCGCGGGTCACTTAGGTACAAATAGGATGTTGAGCCGTATCCAGGAACGTTATTACTGGAAAGGTATGAAATCCGATATCGAAACTTATGTTAAATCATGCTCAGCCTGTCAAGAAAATAAAGCCCTTCGCAGAATCAATAGGGCACCCATGCAGATTACTACAACTTCTACTAGCCCCTTTCAAAGGGTAGCCCTAGATATTGTCGGTCCCTTACCGGAATCTGGACCAGCTAAACTGAAATATATTATGACCCTCCAAGATGACCTTACCAAATTCTCAGCAGCATATCCTCTTCGTAGTGTCTCCTCTGAAGAAACGACAGATTGCCTCGTACACTTCATCTCTCTATTTGGTATACCTATGACTATCCTAACAGATCAAGGAACAAATTTTACTGCAGAACTATTTAGGAAGACATGTAGCTTCCTAAAAATCAAGCAGCCCCAAACACAAGGTGCTCTAGAACGAAGCCATTCAACCCTTAAAGAATATTTAAAGTCATTCGTAAACGATAACCAGGACGACTGGCCTCGGTATGTCTACACCGCTATTCTAGCTTATAATTCGGCAGTGCATAGTACTACTAATTTCACACCTTACGAACTTCTATTCGGACATAAAACTTTCATTCCTGACTCCATACATAACCAAGACACCACCTCCTATCCTGACTACGTTAGAATGCTCCAACATCGACTAAAACTATCCTGGGAAAAGGCCTCAGATAATATCCGACAGTCAAAGGAGAAATCCAAGGGTTATTACGACAACAAATCAAAACCAATCAAATATAAAGTTGGCGACTATGTCTACCTTAAGAATCATCTGAGACTTAGGAAGGCCCTCTCCCCTATTTGGAAAGGCCCTTATAAAGTAATAGCCATAAATGGAAATAATACATTAACCCTACTTATAAATAGACGTCACGTCACACATCATTACGATGAAATCAAACTAGCTGGAGTTTTCCCCAGCTCCCCATAATCATAATTCACATTACCTATTTTACTTTGTAGTTAATAATTCATTTTATATTTCAATCTCTTATTCAAATTCTAATAAGAGAATTTAAGTAGTATTATTACATTTATACAATAACTTGTATCGTAATTGGTTCCAGTGTGCCAACCTCAACGGCATCGAGCCTGGTTGAACACATCTCATCAAGCCCTGGAATTTACTTTGATTATATAGGTGGAGCTAAAATAATCAATGGCCACCTTAGAGTTGTAATTCCCGTAGATATTTCATACATAGCACCACATCTTACCAACATTAACTCGGTTCTAAGTACAACTCGATATTTCTGTCAGCAATCTGAGGTTATCGGAAAAACACAATGTAAAAATCTACTTTCTCCCCTTGATACGCGGTATAAAGATTTAACTCAGGAATATGCATCTATTGTTCACCTGATAGACAATAGAAGTAAACGAGGGGCATGGTTTGGAGGAATCGGCACTGCTTTCAAAACAATAATTGGAACCCTGGATGAAGATGACGCTTTAAAATACGACAAAGCTATTAACGATATTCAACTCGACCAGAAAAAACTGGCTTCTCTCATGAAAGAACATATCATGGTCACTCAATCAACTCTATATAGACATAACGAAACATTATTCAGACTAAAAATAAATGAAGAAAATCTTAATATTGCTGTCGATAAACTAACTGCATCATTTGAAAAACTATCTAATTTCACCAATAATTTATCAATAAATACAGAACTGAATATTCTTCTAAATTATCTAGAAACAGCAATGCTCTCATTGTCATTTCAATTAGAAGACATTACCAATGGAAGTTTATTTAGTAGCGTCAACGTCATCCACCCTTCCATAGTCACCCCTAAAGAATTGTACCTAGAGTTAATTAGTAATATAAGATACTTACCTAATAACTTAGAATTAGCTGTTAAAGTAGAATTAAGTCTCATTCATTTGATTTTAAATATTTCTAGATTAACATGTTATTATATAAATAATAAAATTATATATATACTGTCAATTCCCCTTGTCAGCCCACAGGAATTCTACTTATACAATAATATACCATTGCCAACTCCACATAATATTTCAAATCCAAGCTCGTATAGTTTAATTATCCCAGACAGTGAATATATTATCATCACTAAGGATAAGTCGCAATACAGTACTCTTAACTCGTTAGATAATTGTAAACATATTAATTACCAAAATTTTATATGTAAAATATCCAATGTTTTCCCAACAGCGGCCAACCCAAATTGTGAAAGCCAGTTATTGTCGGAAGTTATATCCTTCCTTCCGTTGCAATGTAAAACCACATTTATTCACGGAAATATAGATATCTGGAAACCATCAAAGACAATAGATGGATTTTCGTTCAATCTAAATCAAGTAAATTAACAATAGATTGTTATAAATCCGGCCTCTCCGAAGTTAATCTACTAGGAACTGGAATTGTCAAATTACCTGTAAATTGTATGGCTTATTGCAAAAGTACAAGACTGTTACCAGACTATAATGTTTTAAATTTAACTTTACCTGTAATAAATCTTCAATTTAATATTATTAATGACTCTTGCTGTAATATAGATAAGTTTAAGGACACATCGAGTAGCATCCCCACTTTTAACATCAAAACTTTAGACTTAAAGGATTTAAAAATCCCAAAGGAAAATAATTCCACAATAATAAAAGAATTAGACAAAATTATAAATGAACCTCATATAATTAAGTACGGGGGGCACTACTCGACCATAATTATAGTAATTATTATTATTACCATTGTAATCCTCTTTAAAATTCTAAATAAAATAAAAAGCAAAAACCACGAACAGACCGCAACAAACATTCCAGTAAATAACGACTTAGAGCTAATAGAGACAGCCAGGGAAACGGATTCCGAGATTACGGAAAACTTGCCGTCACCCAGGACACGCAGAAACTTGTAAAAAGAATTACTATTAAACTTCAAAGTCAATAGACCTTGAAGTTTAATCTTACTGGGGGGAGGTGTTACATCCCTCACATGCATGGGAAAGGGCTTACACCCTTATCCCAAACACATGCGTCAGATTCGCACCTCGACGACGCGCCGCGCTCTATGAGCATTTCCAGTCAGTCTCTCTCGGGCAGTCATTCGTGGTTGTTGCTTCCAATATAAAATCAATCCATTGTTTAATTCTATTTATTTAATATCTGTGTTAGGACTAAAAATAAATTCCTTTTTTAAAACCCAAATCGAGAGGCTCGTCCTAACAGTGCGTTGGAGTTTGGCGGCGGCGTGGTGTTGGCGGATGGATGATGCTATGTACGCCGTGTCGTCCGCGTACAGGGCGAGCTTCGTCTGATCTAGCACCGGGATGTCGTCGGTGTAGGTGAGGTACAGGGCCAGCGACAGGCAGCTGCCCTGTGGGACTCCGGCCTTGACGGGTCGTGGTGATGAAAGCGTGTTCTCCACGGCCACCTGCACGGTGCGGCCTTGGAGGAACGACGCAATGACGCGGACTAACCGGGTGGGGGCGCTCGACTGCAGGAGCTTGTATAGCAGGCCCTCGTGCCATACTCGGTCGAACGCCTTTTCCATGTCGAGCATCACCACCGCGCAGAACTCGCGCTTGTTTGCGCAAGTGGCGAGATGGTGGAGGACCCTGGTGAGCTGCAGCGTTGTAGAGTGGGCGGATCGGAAGCCAAACTGCTCTGGGCGCGGCTTCAAGTGTGGCGTCAGCAGGTCCAGGAAGAGCCGCTCAAACACCTTTGAGGTGCAGGGCAGGAGCGTGGGCCGTGGGGCACATGGCCGTGGAGCGCACGGGACCTCAACGTCGAGCCCGTGCAGGACTTCTTGGGTCGTCTGGCGCGTCGACTATTCGACAGCGCTCCCGTGCCACCACTACCGCCAACACCTTCATCATCTTCATCACCATCAACAGCGGGAAGAGCTCCTTCTCCCACCACCACAAGAGGAAGACGAAGGCGCTGCCCCGTCACATTGTCCCTCGCCATCTCCCCAGCCCACCCTACCCAATCCTGTCGTCCCCCCACCTACCACCACCTAATTATAGCCCGCACCCCGTTTGCGTAAATCGTGGCCTGTTCGCAGGCGCTCGCTGGACCTCCCCCATTATGGGGGTCTCACCCGGTGCGGCAGACCGCGCAGAGGGCCTCGCAGCAAACTCCGGCGGGGGCACTCCTATCGTCATTGACGGCCGCTAAGCGGCACCGAACCACCGTGGGGCAGTGGCCCCATGAGAAGAAGCCCGGGGAAGGAGCAGAAGCTCGAACCCGTACCCGCCTAGACCGGAAGATCCCGATGTCGACGGCTCTCTTCGCACACACACTCGGGCGGTGCGCGTAATAACGCCCTTCCCTGCCGAGTGTCGGACCTCATCGCGGAAAAGCGCAGAACCCAACGGCTGTGGCAGCAAACCGGCTGCCCCGTAACCAAGAGACGCCTCAACAGCCTCAACACCCGCGTCAAGGTATCCCTGGACGACCATGCCGCCGACACCTGGGGGCGGCATATCGACTCTATCTGTGACGACATGCCATCTGTCCACCGCCTCTGCAAACAGCTCTCGAATGCCGCCCCCGCACCACGACCGCTCCTCGGCGGTAACAACCAGCCCCGGTACAAGGCCGAGGACCGTGCCGAGCTCCTGGCCCAACACCTGGCCGACGTGTTTGTGCCCAACCCGGCGACCGACATCGAGCACACCGCGACTGTACAGTCGCACGTGATTAGTTGTCTGGCCGCCGCCCCCGCACCCAACGTGGACCCCTTCTTCGTCACACCGACCCAGGTCCGTAAGGAAATTGCCAAAACCAAGCCCCGAAAAGCGCCGGGACTAGACGGCATTACCAACACCGCGCTGCGCCACCTGCCACCGAAAGCCATCGTCGCCGTCACGCGGCAGTTCAATGGCATCCTTCGGACCGGTCCCTTCCGAGGGCGCCAAGCCTCCACGATCACCCCGGGCATACAGAGGAGCTCGGTGATGCCGTAGAGGCGGGTCAACTCGGAGGGCTCTAGGTGCTCGAGTTGTAAATGGAGAAGGCAGCGGCCTTGGCTGCCGGCGATCGCGCGGCAGTGGTTGATTATGAAGCCGCGTTCCTCAAGCGCGGCCTTTATCTGGTCAGGTGGGGTGCTGGCAGGGAGCCTCCTAATGGGCACTTTCGTGGGGCGTTCTTGGGGCGGCGAGTAGCAAAACCAAGATATGGAGTCGTCTGCCTCAGCCGCCTCGGTCAGGTACGCCTGGACGCACCTATATTCTTACGCGATTTTAGACTATTGTTATTGCTTAACTCTAACTCTACGGTTAAGTTAACCATCAGCAAGAAACCATCAGCAAATATACACAGATATTAATTAATCAAGATAATATTTACCATATTTATGTAATTAACACATTTGCCTGACTTACAAAATCACTTACTCATCAATATTATGTAATATAGTTATATTTATACAAAAATATCATACATATTTATTTATTTATTTCAGGTAACAAACAGTTATATACAAACAATATTATAAAAAATAGTTTACAAACAAACCTATAGTACCATAACTTAAAGAATTAACTTAAGTAATAAGTATGGTGCATACAAGCGACGGATTTGTACTAGATAAAAATATTTTTTATTTAGCAACCACAAAAAAAAGGTGACGTATTGGATTTTTCAACTTATTATAAAAATAAAAAATAACTATAGTAGAATGGTATATATATATATATATATATATATATATATGTGTGTGTGTTTATGTATTATGCATTACAAGAATAACAATTCACTTACTTTTCTTCTAAAAACATTAAGTGAGTTTGAGAAAATATCCACTTCATTAAGTGACTTGTTATAAAGACCACATGCTCGCCTTAAAAAGGTATTCTTTGCGTAATTGGTATGGCAGAATGAGATATAAAATGATTGTGTCTTTACAACGTGAGGAGAAACGAGGGACTTTTAACGCAATCTTTTGCAATAGTTCACTGGAGTCTATGTGATTATTAATTAACTTAAATAAAAATAAAATATCCAATAATTGGCGTCTGTGTTCTAATAATTGATAAGACCCCATTCTACAATAAGACCCCATTCTATAATCAAGAGATTTTATAAACTTTTTTTGTATTCGTTCTATCCGCTCTTTATGAACTAAATATTGGGGGCTCCAGACAACACTTCCGAACTCCAAAATGCTACGAACGTAGGCATTGTATAGTATCTTAAGTGTACTACCCTTTTTGAAAGGCTTTCCGAGGCGAAGGATCAAACCCAACTGTTTATATGCCCTAGCCACAATATTATCATTACGTGTATTGAAGTTTAGCTTTGTATCCAAGGTCACTCCTAGATCGCGAAGTGAATTTACACGGCAAATTCTCCGATCAGATATTTTATAGTCATACCTAATGGGACAGTTTTTTCGAGTGAAGGTGATGACGTTACACTTGTCAAAGTTTATAAATAAATGGTTTTCTTGACAAAAACGCTCGAAGCAATTAATATCTTGCTGTAATTTAATGCAGTCATCCACAGTTTCAATTACTTTATAAATTTTTGTATCGTCTGCGTACAAGAGATGGAATGAATTGGGAAAACAAAGACCAATGTCATTGACGTATAGGGAAAACAAAAAAGGCCCCAAATGGGAGCCCTGGGGTACTTCTGATGGGATATTTAGGAATCTTGATCGGTAACCTTTAAGTGCCACGGCCTGGCTGCGATTTTTTATGTATGATTCTATCCATCTTAGCAGAACACCATGAATACCGATCCTCGAAAGCTTATTTATTAATACAGAATGATTTATTTTATCGAATTCTTTCGAAAAATTAGTATACACGGCGTCTACTTGACATCCAGCATCCATTGCATTCAGCAAAAAATCCGTGTAAGTCACAAAGTTGGCGTTGACGCTACGACCACGGAAAAAACCGTGTAGTTCTGGTGCTAATGCGTTATTCAATTGACTTGTCAAGAAGGAAGTGATTATTTTTTCCATTATTTTGGGAAATACGGACAACTTCAAAATAGGCCTGTACTGTTTCACGTCATTTTTATTACAGCCTTTTGGAATTGGTGTTATTAGCGCTTTTTTCCAAATTGTAGGAAAACAACCTTCGGAAAAAGAGACTTCCTAAAGATAATTGTAAGAGGTAAAGACAATTCCTTAAAAAGTTTTTGAACTATAATAGGATGGACATTATCAAACCCAGCACCCTTGTTGCAATATACTGGTTCGAGTAGCTTTTCAACCGTTTTCTGAGAGATTTCAACAGTAGATAAGTCCACTAATGGGGGTGTATTTGGCAAGGGATTACCTCCGTTGGTGTTACATTGCGAGACAAAGACCGAGTTAAAGTACTCGTTAAACATGTTTGATATGGTATCAACATCTGACGATGACTCATTGTTATAATTCATAAAGGCAGGAATATTATGATCTGCGAACTTTATAAATGACCAAAAGTATCGTGGGGAATTTGTGATTTTTTCCTCAGAGAATTTAATGTAATTAATGTAACATTCTCTTTCGAGTTATTTCTCTTTCACACGCAAGCGAGAAAACTCTTGATAGTCAAGGTCACAATTCTACTTCTTCCGTTTAGCATGTACTTTCATTTTTTGGCGAATCTATTTAATTAGAGCCCGAGAGTACCAAGGGGGATGGTTAGACTGGGACGCAACTATCTTTTTAGGAATATGTTTATCAATTAGCTCATTCAATACCTTGTACAAAAAATATGTGCACTGTTCGGTATTTAGATTATGTAACTCATTTAGCCAATCAACCTCCAATAATCCAGCGCTCATAGCTTGAATATTAGCTGCGTGATATAGTAGTTTTAACCGTTGACACTCCTTTATATAAGCTACAGATGGTAAACTAAAGCAAATTACGAGGGATTTATGGTGGACGTCTTCTGGAGTAAGAGGAGAGGATGAATTGATCACATTGCAGGTACCATTGCTAAGAACTAAATCGAGAATGCGTCCATTATGATTTTCACAAATGATATTCCATCTCTTAATGACCACCTAAAGGAGTGGGAGCCACGGGTCGAGCTGGCGCTGTTCGCGGACGACAGCGCCTTTTACACATCCTCCCCGTGGCCAAAGGCTGCCGCGATGTGCCTGCAGAAACAAATAGACCTACTCCCACCCTGGCTAGACAACTGGAGGATTGCGGTGAACGTGGGCAAGACCATCGCAATCCTCGCCAGCACACGAAAGAAGGTACCGGCGAAACTAGTTTTGAAGGGCGAGGCTATCCAGGACACGGCACATCGGTGCTCTGAACTGTCTTTAGTGCCAGGATCGAGTCAGGCGCGTGCGCTCATAAGTGACGGATACTATTTCGCAGCTCCCGACGAAAATAATACAAAAAAAATTACGATCCTAATGAAAGTTGAAAGTCGTTAAAAAGTGTTTTTTCCGTATATATATATATATTTTTTTTAACTTTTAGTAATTTACCATGTTTTGCACGAAGTGTAACGAAACCGTCACTGATTTTGTGTCGTGTAACCAATGCGAGGGTACTTTCCACTATGGATGTGCTGGACTTTCGGAGTCCAGTTACAGAAAAAAGGGACAGGAGAAGAAGGCAGCCTGGCGTTGTATGTCCTGCCGCGCACAACCATCTGAACCTAGTGCTGCGATGATGGCTGAAGTGTTAAAAGAAATCAGGAACCTTCGCGCAGATTTCAACGCAATGAAAATGGATTTCAACGACGTTCAATCTAATGTCCGCAGTACAAAAAAATCAATGCAAGACTTAAATACCAAGTGGGATGAGATGGCAAATAGATTTTCAGGAATTGAAGATAGATTACTAATTGCTGAAGGTAAACTGTCCAGTTTGTCAGACTCTCAAAAAGAACTCACTAAAGCACTTGATTGAAAGGATGGGCGATAGGCAGCTGCCTTGTGGGACTCCCGCCCTTATGGGATGCGGCTGTGATTGTTCACTCTCCACCGCGACGCTGAATTGCCGGCCCTCAAGAAACGAGGCCAGCAGGTGGATGAGGGCTGGATGTAGCCCTGTATTTTTGAGTTTGTGTATTAGACCGGGGTGCCAAACCCGGTCAAAGGCCTTCTCGATATCCAGAAACACGGCCGCAGTGCAGTTGCCCTTGTTGGACTGCTCGGCCATGTGATAGAGCGTGCGCGTGAGCTGGAGCGTCGTGGAGTGACCGGCGCGAAATCCAAATTGGTCGTCCCTTAAAGAAATGGAGGGGCGCAGGCAGTGAAGTAGGAGACGCTCGAGGAGTTTGCCTGAGTGGTCCAGCAGGGTCATGGGGCGTTGGTTCTGCACCTGGCGGCGGTCCTTACCCGGCTTTGGAACGGTGATTACCCGGCCTCTCTTCCAGGCTGCCGGGAAGTAGTTGGCCCTTAGCGCTGCGTTGTATATTCGGGCCAAGGTTGCCCAGCCCTTCTTGGGCAGCGCTGTCAGGGCCATGGGCGGAAGATTGTCCGGCCCCGGGGCTTTTCTGGGGTTTAGGTAAAGTGCCATCTTCCTCACCTCTGCTGGCGATATAAAGGCGTCACCTGGTAGTGGCGGTGGGGTGGTAGTCAGGTACTCCGCCACTTCCTGCTCTACCGCTCTGTGGTGTTCGGCCGCTGTTGGTGCTGCTGGGTGCGGGGAAAACTGGACGGCCAGGTGGTCGGCCAGGATACGGGCCCGGTCAAGGGCGGCGTATCTCCTCTGGCCGTCGGTATCCAGCTGCGGGTACGTGGGCTGAGGTGTTTTTGTGAGGCACCTGTTCAGGGAGTGTAGGCTTGGCAGGTGCTCGGCTGCTCGGTCTATGGTATTCTCCCACGTCGACCCGCGCCATAGGTTCACCGCCTCGTGGAGCTCTGTCGTCCCCCTATTGAGCTTGGCCTTGAGGCATGGGCACTTACTCTGAGACCATTGGCGCTTCAGCTCTTTCTTGTTCCCCAGCATGGTCTGCAGCTGGCGGGGGAGGGAGGGATCGCGACGTTGGGTCGTAGGGGCCGGTCTGGTGAAGGTGGTCTTTACCTCGGTAATTTTCTTGATGTAGTAGTCTATGGCGGCGTCTATTTCCTCTCTGGTACTGAGGGGGCCGGGCAAACTGACTTCCGCCATCGCCAACTTGTAGGCGTCCCAGTCTGTTTTGGCCTTCGGGCAGCGTGGGACCACGGCGTCGGGTGCGGTGGCCAACGTTATGAGAAGCGGAAGGTGTGGCGTGTCGGCCTCATATAAAACCTCGACGCTGAGGGGGCTGGCGACGCCCTTGTGAAGCACTACGTCGATGGTGCTGGGGTTGTGGTCATCATTTGGCGGAAAGTGGGTGGGCGAGTCAGGACCTATTATCTCGATGTCCATACCTATGGAGGCTTCCAGTAGGCGGCGGCCGTCTGTCGAGGTGATGGTGGACCCCCACGCTGGGTGTTTGGCATTCAAGTCCCCTGCCAGTATGGTGGGGGTCTCGTCGGCGAATTTGGCGGCCAGGTCGGGCGGATGGATGCCTGTTTGTGGTGGTCGGTAGGCGGCAAATACCTTGAGCACCTGGCCACCAGCGCGCACTCTCACGCCGATGGAGCGCAGGCTGGTGAAGTCTGTCCACGGGAGCTCGTCGTGCATGATGTCCCTCCTCACGAGGACCGCCGTACCCCTATATGGACGGCCCTGGGGGGTCGTCTCATCTCTCCTATAGCTCTGGAAGTTGGGCAGCCGGAAGGACGTCTTTGGTGTTAGGAATGTCTCACCCAGGAGGACGATGTGGATGTCCTGCGACTGGGTGAGAAGGCGGAGCTGGTTCGTCCTCTGACGGATGCCTCCCGGGTTCCAGTACATTAGTCGTAGTGTACTGGGTGAGAGGCGGCGATGAGCCTGGTCATTTCCTGTAGAATGGCTTGTAAGGGGTCCATTCCCTGCTGTATGCTCTGCAGCAGGGACCCCAGGATGTTGATAAGTAGCTGGATGGTCATCGGGTGGATGTGGTGGCCCTGAGGGGCCTGGTGTTGGCGCGGTGGACCCTGTGGTGGGCCCCACCGTTGCTGGGTGGAGGCAGGTGGTGCTAGCCTCTGTTGTTGCTGGTGCTGGGGGGCCGGGCACTGGGATGGAGGTGGTGGCGCGGGTTGAGAGGGCCCCCTGTAGGGAGGTGGGGGCTGTTGATACCCCCGGAAGGGAGCTGGGGGCTGTTGATGCCCCCTGACGGGTGGAGGGGGCTGCGGCTGTGGGGCTACTGGTGGCCTCGCGGCTTCCAGGGGAGGAGCAGGTTGTGGGGCTCTGGGAGCGGTAGGGGGTGCTTGCGACCCCCCTGTCGGAAAAACCGACTCTGCGGTTGGCGTTGACGCCGCGGCGGGGGCCTGGGATGAGGCGCGCTGGCGGCGGCGGCGGCCTGCGAGGCGCGGGCGGGGGGGCCCCGCGCTCCGTAGGCGGGTTCGCGGGCGGCGCTAGGGTAGCGCCCGCCTGCGGCGGCTGGGGTCACGCTCAACCCCTCTCGATATGGGAGAGGGAACGCTGGCCCCGATGCGCCTCGCCTCGCGCAGGTACACCCTACACCGCCGGTCATTGGCGGCGTGTGGAAGTGCGCAGTTTGCGCATGTGGCCGGTCTGACCTGGCCCGCGTGCACTGCGCGCCGGCATGGTCGCCCGCGCATCGCACGCATTTCTGCGGGCGGTGGCAGTTGGCCGACGAATGGCCGAACGCCTAGCACCGGTGGCACTGGGCGGGTCCCTTTCGAGGACTCCAGGCCTCCACAATCACCACGGGCATGCGTAGCAGCTCGGTGACTGCGTAGAGGTGGGTCAGGTCGTGGGGCTTCAGGTGCTCCAGTTGTGCGTGGAATAGGCATCCGGGACGGCCTTGGCTGCCTTCGATAGCACGGCAGTGTGCAACTGAAAAGCCACGCTCTTCTAGCGCGGACTTAATTTGGTCGGGGGGTGTGTTGGCCGGTAGCCCCCTGATGGCCACTTTTGTGGAGCGTTCGTGTGGCGGCGAGTAGCAGTACCACGCTATGTTGGGGTCTGCCTCAGCCGTCTCTGTCAGATACGCCTGGACGGATCGGTACTCCTCTGGCGTCTTGGCGAGGAAGCGTACACCCTTCCCGTAGGGGCGCGCGTTGGGTGTGTGGCCGAGCTTACCGGTTAGGATCCGGAAGTGCTCGGTCCAATTTGGAAGAGTCTCAACAACAATAGGCGGGTAGCCCCTGGGGCTCCTGCTGCTTTGTTGTCTGCTGGGAGCTGGTTGAGGGGGTGTGGGGTGGGGGCGGCGCCGGCGCGCTCTCGCTCACCTCCAAACCCGCGTAGGATGTGGAGTCGGTGTTAGAAAGAGGGAGAGTGCTAGACAGCTTCTCGATCCCTCCCTCCATGCCTCCGTCCGACTCGTATTCTGACGAGCTGGTAGAGGTGTCGGTGGTAGCTGGTTTGGGGGGCGATGGCCCCATGCGGGGGCGCTTCTCGTCCCCTCCGATATCATCATCGTCTCGGGGGCGCAGGCGGGGGTCGCGGGGAACCAACGCGGGGGGGTGGGTTGCTCAGCAACCCAACTTCCTGTCGACTGGCCGTGGGCGCGGGAGGATCACCTTGTGACATGTTGTTTAAAAGTCACTATGTCCCAAACCACTAAGTCACAACCACAACAATGTTTGTAAAGTTTATCGGGAAGGGTATGGGTATTTTGAGATTTGCAAAGGTGGTGTGGGTAGTGAGGGATAGTGCGAAAGGGAAGGGTTATGTGAATGTAGGGGAGGGGTGGGTAGTTGGAGAAAAGGATGAGGGGACACCAATAATTTTTGCAACAAAAATATTAGTGTAAACCTCTATGCGGAGCACAAACGTAACACAGAACAATCACAAAAGCGTCAATATCGCGAAAAACTGTTGAACGAGAGTGGTCCTTGAGGAAGACGGCGAGTCCTTGAGGATACTACAGCGGAGCTGGGTTCGACGCAGTAGCATGGGAGTTGCGAACTCGCGGCATTCGGCGGGGTACGAGGGGGCTCGACGTAAGCGGGGCTACGGAGCGCGCACACAACCGACGGCGACGAGCCACGAGAAGCAACTTGTACAGTGTGTTGTGAGCCGTCGACACACTGTGGTCATCAGCCTAGTGGCTGGTTCGGGCTTCGAGCTGACGCTCCTTCCCCGGGAATCTTCTCAATGGGGCCACTGCCCCACGATGACTGGGTGCCGCTATGCGGCCGTCTTTAACGAATGGTTGCCCCCGCCGGAGTTTGCGGCGCGGCCACGGCTTACGCAAACGGGTAGGGGTTATAATTAGGTCGAGGTATTATGCAATTCGACGCAGCAGGAGGCGTTCGAAAAGCTTGCCCGAGTGGTCAAGTAGTGTGATAGGGCGCTGGTTGGCGGCCTGGCGACGATCTTTTCTGGGCTTGGGAATGGTTATTACCCTTCCCTCCTTCCAAGCCTCCGGGAAGTAGTGAGCCCTTATGGCGGCATTGTAGATTATGGCGGCCAGCGCTGCCAGTCCTATTATGGGCAGCGCTGTGAGGGTCAACGGCGGTAGGCTATCCGGCCCTGGTGCCTTCTTGGCGTTAAGGCGGATGGCGATCTCTCTTACCTCCGCTGGAGATATAAAAGTGTCTCCCGGGATGGGGAGCGCTGGGGTGGCCAGATACGTTGCTACTTCGGCTTCTATTGCTGTATGAATTTCGATTGCTCCAGGGGCCGCTGTGTGGGGCGAGAATTGTACGGCCAGGTACTCTGCCAGGATACGGGCTCTGTCTGTGGCTGCGTATCGTCTCTGGCCGTCTTCGTCTATGAGAGGGTATGTGGGCTGCGGGGTCTTCGTAAGCCTTCTGTTAAATTGGTGTAGGTTGGGAGTATTATCGGCTGCTCTATCTATTCTATTGTAGCCTCCCATGTATCGCCGCGCAAGGCTCGGACCGCGTCAGCGAGGTCAGAGGTCGCTTTGTTGAGCTTGGTTTTAGTGTTTGGGCGTCTTTTTTGGCTCCACAGGCTCTCAAGTCCATCTTCATTCTGAGTTGCTCTTGAAGGTGTCGAGGGAGGGCATCTCGTTTTTCCGTGGCTGGGGTTTGAGTTGTATGAAGGGCCTTTGCTACCTTCATTTTGTCTATTATGGCCTTTATGGCGGCGTCTATTTCCTGTTTAGAGGTTAGAGGGCCAGGCAGTTGGATGTCCGCCATTTCTTTCTTGTAGGCCTCCCAGTCGGTCTTCGTTCTTGGGCGCATGGGAGCCACTGCATCGGGAGAGGTGGCTATCGTCACAAGCAGTGGTAAATGTGGAAGGTCGACCTCGTAGAGCACCTCTACGCTTATAGGGCAGGTCAGCGCTCTGCATAGCACCACATCTATGGTGCTCTGCTGGTTATCGTCGTTGGTCGGGAAGTGGGTGGGTGAATCTGGCCCCAGGACTTTTATATTTAGGTCATTTGTTGCCGTGGCTAGTCGACGGCCATCCGTGGGTGTGGTTCTTGACCCCCACGCTGGGTGCTTGGCGTTGAGGTCTCCAGCCAGCACTGTGGGGGTTGTATCCGTAAAATGGTTTATAGGTCTGGGGGGGTGCACTCCGGAGGCCGGTGGTCTGTAAGCGGCGTATATTTTGTGTTCGGTTCCACCGACGCGTACCCTTACGCCGATGGTCCTGAGGCTGATGTAGTCCAATCAAGGCAGTTCTTCATGGATAACGTCCCGTCTGACGAGGACCGCCGTGACCCTGTAAGGGCAGCCCTGTGGAGACATTTCGTCACGTCTGTATACCTGATAGTTTGGCAGGCGCAGGTTCGCTCTTGGTGATAGCAATGTCTCACCCAAGAGGACAATGTGGACGTCCTGCGACTGGGTGAGAAGGCGGAGTTGGGCGATCTTATTGTTGATGCCTCCTGGATTCCAATAAATTATACGGAGATTGGATGTGGTGTTGCCATTAGTACTCCGAGGCATTGGATTAGGGCCTGAGAGGGGTCCACCCCCTGGGCTATGCGCTGGACCAGATCGCATAACATCTCTAGTACAGTCGCCGACACTGGGGCACGCCTCTTTTATAGTCGTGCGTAAACAACTTCAGGGCGTAGTGGGGAGGCGCACACGTCATCTGGTACTATGAGTCGTTTAGCAACTAATATATTAATAATTTTACTAATCGTATTAAATTAAATTAATTTATTAAAGTTGTGCATTCTCCCATACGTATTTATGTGTAGAAATATATATAAACGTCCATGACTCATACAAATGCTCGTTTTAATCATACAAACATTTGCCCCTACCGGGATTCGAAACCAGGACCTCAGAGTAGGCGACACCTTGAAACCGGTGTACGTACTACTCTACCACGGAGGTCGTCGACAATAGTTTTCAAATATACCATGTCTGTTGATTGATAGACTTTTACTATCTGCACTCTATGTTTTTCATTCACTCCCAGTCCAGCATTGTATTCATTTATAAGTAAGTACAGTCACGTGCAATGACATAGAAACACTAAGCCAACTTGTCACGTGATAAATATTAAACAAGAAAATATACTAGAAAAAAGCTACTAGTCTCATGTCGCCCTGACGGGATTCGAAGCCGCATCCTTGGGAGTCCAGCCCAATCATCTAACCAATTATGCTACAGAGACCTATGACGACACGTCGAATTTTTCTAGTATATTCACTGTTCTACGGTGTTGGCCACCGTCGCTTCATCAATGAGAGAAATATCCTCGCATTCGAAAGAAACATCTTTACAGATGTTTGACTATCGATTAAGATGAAACAGCCATCTAATTATAACTTTTTTCACCTCACACGCTCTGAAAAGGAGGTTTTGTCAATTAGTTTAGGCATAGAAAATCGCTTTATGCGGCCTAGCGCGGCAAAGTACATTTTTAATTTAATACCTAAAAATATGTCAATGTGTTCCGAATCGCACTATTGACTTTATTGTTATATTTGATTCTTATTTTAAATAGCTTTAAATTAATTATAATACTCCGTTTTGGTTTAATTATATTATTTTAGTTCATTGAATCATAAAAACAATAACAATAAGATTAAACTATTTGTTATAAGAATTTTATATTAGACTGGGTGAGATTTCGAAACCTATAGTTGGATTTCGGACTGTGACATAAATCTTTATTTTTAAATTGTCTGTCTTGTACCTCATGTCAGTGTCAACATTTACGGAATCGTTTTTATTCTTATTAATAAGTAACAATATATTCCTACTTTAAATAACTTTGAATTATCTATAATACTCCCTTTTTTATTATTTTAGTTTTTTATATCATTAAAACAACGAGAATAAGGTATTATATTAGATTAAACTTTATGTTTAAAGATTTTTTTACTGGAAGTTGACCGCGGAAACAACCATAAAATGTTCCTCGCTGTTGTGAGGTGAAAAATTCTGTGTTGTGCTCGGCAGAAAAGTTTTTAGCGTCTTGTTCCTTTGAAATCCTCGCTTCGCTCAGGATTCAATAGAGGTACCTCGCCGCTAAATAACCAACTTTCCAGCCTTGCATAACAAATAACTATTGATTTTCAGGAGCTTCAGATAACGCGGTATTTTGCGCCGTCATGGCGGAAACTTTACGCAGAATGTCGCAGCGACCTAACAAATTGAGACACAATATTGTATTCCTGTTCAACGGAGCTGAGGAGAATCTTCTACAGGTAATATTAAGCAAGAAATAATATTGTAGCTCAGAACTACTATAATCCAACTAAAAATAAGCAAAAGTTATTTAATTACACTTAGGACCAGTAGGCTTAGTTTTTTAATACGAAATTTATGTGCCTTACAGGGTGGCAAGTTAAAATGGGCCATGAAGTGCAGGTACATAACCCTTGCAGTTACATAAGGTTGAACTGTATTCACAGATTTCGAGAAAATTAGCGCCTACTGGCTACAATTAAAAAATTTGGTAATTGGTCAGTTTTCAAAAATATTTTTATGCCAATTGCTCTTCTCAAACAGTCAAATTGATCCTCGTGAGACAAGGGATCAATTGGTTAATTCGTCCAAGATCAATTGGCATAAAAATATTTTTGAAAACTGACCAATTACCAAATTTTTTAATTGTAGCCAGTAGGCACTAATTTTCTCAAAATCTGTGAATACAGTTCAACCTTATGTAACTGCAAGGGTTATGTACCTGCACTTCATGGCCCATTTTAACTTGCCACCCTGTAAGGCACATAAATTTCGTATTAAAAAACTTGCAAAAGAGTTTTTAACCAGTATCGAAAATCAAACGGGTATTAAACGCGTAGAACCGTAAGTGATGTATTTCACCTAAGTTTTCCCGACGTTTCGGCCAAGTTACATTGGACGTGGTTACGGGCTGGCTGACGTCACGACGTCGGCAACTACAGTCCGTTCACAAAAAGATGTCCCGTGCCGTGATGTTATTGTTTAAACTTCATCTATAATAATATTATAAAGAGGAAAGATTTGATTGTTTGTTTATTTGTTTGCATTGAGTAGGCTCCGAAACTGCTGAACCGATTTGTATGATACACAGATAGTAGATAGCCTGGTTATGAATATAGGATTCTTTTTATCCCGATATTCCCACGAGAACGGGAACCACGCGAGCGGCCGCTAGTTACTTATATTATCGTCGTCGTAGAGATCCTTGGGGGAGGCCTATACCCAGCAGTGGGTGTCATGTGGCTGGGACTGCGACGATGACTTATATTTAAAGAAAAAATGCTAGTAAAACATATTTAATCTGTGGTAGGTACATACAAGTTTAGATAATGGGGGTTAAGGTACTTATATAATAAAAATAATAAAAAAATAAATAAAAGTTTATTTCAGGAAATGAGTTACACTATTTTATGATTTTGTAATTTTTGCATTTTTCAATGCTATTGGTAAATTTTAAATAGAAAAATATTGGAAAAAATTAACTCGGCCACAAGTGAATTCTCAGGCTGGAATCGAACCAGCGACCTTTGGAAATCCGGTCCAATGCTCTAACCGCTGAGCTACCGAGTCTCGGTAGCTCAGCGGTTAGAGCATTGGACGAAGGTACTTATATAATATAAAAAATAAAAAAAAGTTTATTTCAGGAAATGAGTTACACTATTTTATGATTTTGTAATTTTTGCATTTTTCAATGCTATTTTTATACTTATGGTAAATTTTAAATAGAAAAATATTGGAAAAAATTAACTCGGCCACAAGTGAATTCTCAGGCTGAGCTACCGAGACTCGGTAGCTCAGCGGTTAGAGGTTCGATTCCAGCCTGAGAATTCACTTGTGGCCGAGTTAATTTTTTCCAATATTTTTCTATTTAAAATTTACCAATGAGTTACACTGTTTCAATAACATGTTTCAAGACACAATATGGCTTGTAAAACTTAGGATTGAAATTGGTGACTACTGTTGCCTGTGGTAGGTTGAACCTGTGTTACAAGCAACAGGGCCCCTGACATAATTAAGACATTGTTGCCTATTGGAGTTTGTGTGTAGGTATTCTGAAGTTACTTAAAAAGAAATAAAAATAAAAATTAATAGAATAAAAGAGTGAAAACCAAAAAAATATATATAAGTATATCTAAGAAAGTATATATTAATAAACAGCTGAGTTAGTTTTTAGAAAAAATTATTAAGTTTGTAAAAACTTCTCTGTCTCGTCATAATCCATACTTTAATTTTAAGCCATTTACTTATTTTCAATTTGCAATTATAATGAGTCAAGCAGTGAATTGATAAGGCCGAATTTAATTTATTGTAAATTTTGGTACTTAAGTATTTGAAGTTTTTTCGTGCAAAGGAGGTTTTACAAGTAATTTTGGGGCATGGGTTTTTGGGCCGTCTAGTCATGGTTGAAGAAGTTGGTGTACTATGAGCCTGGAGCGAATTGTGTCTACGAAGAGAAGACCGTAAGATAAATAATTGCCTCACAGAGAGACAGTCAGAATCCTTATATAGTTCTCTAGTTAGGTACCTAAACGGTTTCCGTAGCAATACTTTGAGAACTGCCCGTTGTGTTCTCTCCAACATGATGAATTTTGATTTAGAAGATCCTTCCCAGACAGGAATACAATATGAAATTATTGATTCAAAAGTGAACAATGCACATATTTTAAGATTATTGGATCAGCTGAATTTCTTATCTTTTTAGCTACAAATATTAGTTTCCTTAAACGCCCAGAAAGGATTTGAATATGCTCGTACCAGTTTAAGCAATGATCCAGTTGTACGCCGAGGTACCGAATAGATGAAGATCTACCAAGGGAGGGACATGAACACGAAGATGAGGCTAGAGATGTACTGCAATTATGCGCTCTTATTTGAATTGAGTTTGACGGCGGTTGCGCACTTGGTCTGATGGAAAAGGTGACAAACTTTGTTTTGTCAAAATTTAAAATAAGAAGATTAGAAGAGAGCCAATTGGTGATTTGTTTGAAAGCATGCTCTGCATGTGATTTTGTTTCTTCCCATGTTTTTCCATATGCAAGTATAGCAGTATCATCAGCATACGAGAAGATAGAGCAGTTGGGCAGGAATAATTGACAGAGATCGTTAACATAGACGAGAAAGAGCGTAGGTCCTAGAATACTACCTTGTGGAACCCCACAACAGATAGACCCCTCGTCACTCAAGTATGTGTCAATTTTAACGCACTGCTTTCTATCAGAAAGATAGTCGGAGAAAATATTTAAACTTGAACCTCGAACTCCTATAGACTCTAATTTCCTCATAAGGATGTCTACCGAAACAGTGTCGAATGTCTTGGAAAGATCCAGGAATATTCCACGGCACTTGCTCTTTTCGTCCATTTTTTGTACTGCTTGTTGTGTAAGAGAGATCACTGCATCTTCAGTAGAAAGTCCCCTCCTAAAGCCATACTGATTTACTGATAAAATTTTATTTGATTCAAGAAATCCAGTTAAGGCATTGTTCAGAATTCTCTCCAGAATTTTTGAAAGCGCAGGCAAAACTGAGATAGGTGAAACTGAGATATTGTAATATTGCTCCTGTCGCCACTCTTAAAAATTGGGTGAATGATGGCTTTTTTCAGTGCTTTAGGAAAAATTCCACAACTCAGGGACAGGTTACATACAGGAGCAATAGCAGGTGCAAGGTAACAACTTGCAGACTTTAAAAGTTTTGTCGGAATACCATCCCAGCCGACCGCACTGTCAGTGCGAAGAGAATTCATTATACGTTTTACTTCATCTTCATCAACCATCAAAATAGCCATAGAATTAGAGGGAGACTTTGAAGAATTAATCACCGGCGTGTTACTTTGATTACGATTAATGTTGCCTGCCAGTTGGATACCAATATTAGAGAAATATTTATTAACTTCATTGATCGAGCTGGACTTAGTGTGGCATAGATTTAAAAGTTCAGTGGGTTTTGCACATATACGGTTTGTATTGGTGATGTTTTTAACAAGTTTCCATGTCTTTTTTCGGTTACTCTATGCTTTTTTGAATTCGGATTTCTCATATTCAAGGTTTAAGGACTTAAGAATGTTATTACAGAAATTGCGGTAACGCTTATAATTATGTTATTTTTAAAATGGTGTTATCAGGTCGATTGTGGAGTCTCTTTTGCATCATGTTACGGTTATGTATACAGCGAAGTAGCCCAGGGGTTATCCAGGGCTTAATTATTCTTTTTCTAGATGGGATGGATATAGGTATAGTATGTGTAGCAATAATACTACCCATTATTTGAATGAATCGGTCTGTCGCCAAGTTACGATCATTAAGTAGAAGAATTTCCAAAAAATCCGTTTTTCTTATTGCTTCCATTACGGCTTGATAGTTAGTTTGAGTTGCCGAGCGTTTTATAATTTTAGGTCTATGCCCGAGATCGAGTCCTAGTAAAACTGCCTGATGATCCGTGATTGATGTGCCAAAAACTTATGTAGTTGCAGAATTATTAGTCTTGAGTAAAACATCGATCGAGGCAATTTTTATTTCTGGTAGGAAATGAGTGTGTAGGAAGAAGTCCATGGGATACCATAAGATCAAGATATTCGTTAGTGTCGATCAATAATGTGAGGGAGGCCTATATTATATTGTTGGCAACACCGTAGGCAATGCTGCCAATTCCCAAGGCAGAGGAATCATATCTTATGGTGAACGGACTGTAAAGTGGCCACTTTTCTCAAGAAGAAACTCGATTTTAACGACAGAACGGAAAATATCGTTCCGGCTATAAAAAGTTTCACCGAGCTTGTTCGGAGTGCACTACTGCACTATAATTCACAATTTCATGTTTTGTGATTTTTTTTACAATAGCGACGCTAGTGGCGGTAACGTATCTTCCGGATACACACACATTTTTTTTTGTAATATAGTTCAGTTTAATATCGTATCGTACAGGCAAGTCACGCGTTCCTACAACACCGCTGGGCGGCGGGAGTGACGGCGGTCATCAACTTGGACGCCGCAGGGATGAACGGGAAACCCTCAGTGTTCCAGGTAAAACATAATTCAGCGATAGGGTATGTATAAGGCGCATTTCTCCCACGAAAAAGAAAAAAAAGGTAAATCATAATTGGTTAATTTTTTATTATAGAGTAATGTTTAAAAAAATCTAGTATAAAAGTAGGTATATTAGGTGAGAACAGTCGAAATATTCGGTTCTGCCCCCCTAGCATGAACACCGCTATATCATGCGATATGATATAGCGCTTTATGCTGTCTTGCTAACTCCGCTACGATGTGAGCGGGACAGTGACACGTTATCACGTTATCGAGTCGATAATAGCCGCTCATGCTAGGCCTACTGGACCGTATATTTGAACTAAATTTAAATGTAGAAAACTTTGACATTTAACTGTCTATCAAGAGTAAGACAATACGCGTACATAGCGTCTCATTCATTTAACTGCAACATAACTGCTAATTAGAGCGTCTATAATAACTTAAGCACCTTGTTTTATCAACATGCCATCGAAATTTTGTTTAATTAGTGATCAAACATTTGTTTGAATTTAAGTATAGACATAATATATTTTGTGGTACATAAGGTCACCTACGTTTAAGTTGAGACTTGAGATCTGACCAAGTTGGGAATACGATTTTTTTTTAAAAACAAATTTACTTCAGGTAGTACCAAAGATAAATACTAGAAAAAATCGACTCGCATCACAAAATATTCTCAGGCAAATCTTCGATTTTTTCTAGTATTTTTATATAAAAAAATTTCGTATAAGAAAGCATTGAAAATGCAAAATTTCTATAGGTGACAGACCACCGATTACTGCAAGCTTACCAAAAAGGCACGTCTCGTCCCAGCGCGCAAGCCATAGGAGAATACCTGTTCAGCTCCGGCATAATACCGTCCGATACTGACTTCAGAGTGTTCAGAGATTTTGGGCAAATACAGGGTAAGTACAACAATGATAATATTCCCGTGGGGAACATCAGCATAAAATAATAATAGGTATCTTTATTTCTCGTTACAAACAAAGAACTTAGTTGGTGCTCTAAATTGTTCTAAGCCACAGACCTATATCGAAATAGATGGTAAACGTGTACCTACATTGCGTGTAAAAACTTTGGTCCACGGTCAAAGTTTTCCGACCTAAGTCAGTCCGCTTGAGACCATTGCCATGAAAACACGCGTCATTCAGAAACGAAAAAACCTTGGACGAATTAACCACTGGACACGAAACCCGAGAAGAATGTATGAAAACACGATCAACCAATTCTTGCGGGGGTGAGGGGCGATTACTAATGTCAAATAATGACAGTAGTGCTTGAAGTAATCGATATTTTTTTTTATCGATAAGTAAATCATGTGTGTTTTAAAAAAAATAGTAAGTTAATTGTTTATTTCGTGGAAAAATAAATAGCACGATAGGTAAGGAGTGAATGAATGAACCTATTGAGATTAATAAATCATGTGTGTTTTAAAGAAATTAGTAAGTTAATTGTTTATTTCGTGGAAAAATATAAAGCACCTAATAATATGAAAATCTCATTAAAAAAATACCTCAAATTCATAAAAACTATACAATATGGTTTCCAAAGCGTTTGTGTTTGGGTTTATTTTGTGAAAAATGGGTAGATACATGCAACCTGATACTAGTACTGTACTGATAAGGCTTAAGATGGAAGCGCGCCTCTCCCGGTATCCTCAATCTCTGAGGAACTAGCTATCTTACCTCTAACTGCCGGAACGGACTTGGATAAGATGGTAGTCGCTAGCCAGGCGGACTTACAATTTACTTACTAACACTTTTTAAGTGAGTAAAAAACATTAATATTTGGTTTATATAATAATATAATTCATTATTTACATTAACTTCTTCAATCACTCGAGCTTTTTTATATAAAACAAAATATGGGTAATTAGTTCATTACAGAACCATTGTATAGGACATACACAATAGCAACCCCTCCATAAGTGTTTAATTTTATAATCGATTGCAATCCCTTTCAAAGGTCAAATAGTTGTGGCGCGATGCTATGTGATGCGATGTGAATAATATGTACCTTTTAAATGAAAAATTTAAAGGGATTGTGATAGACTTAAAATAAGACAATAAACTCAGCAACTAAATGAATTCAAGACAGTTGTACTTGACAGAATTAACAACTTAGTCTGTAAAATCGATGCACTCGAAGAAGGAATGCAGAAAACAATAGTGGACACTAGTGTATCTATGCATAATAATACAGCGGTTGTACAGCACTCATCGACATCTTCACCAGCAGTTCAGTACTCAACAGTAGTACAGCGTTCAGTTGACCCAAGCTCATCAAACCCAGATAGTAGAAAGTCAAAGGCGAAGAATCAAACCAGCCCACAACAGAATAAGCATGCTGCCGGTAAAGCTAACCCGCCCTCTAAAGTTAGCAAACCCGCCCATTTTTTGGCATCAGCGTCAACTGCTTTACCTTCTACTACGGACACCTTGAGCAATAATGCTGTCATGGAGGACACTGAGCAAGAAAACTCGGGTGATTGGACACAGGTAACGAGGCGTGTACGTGAGCGAACATCATTACCCGGCGTGCTTCGCGGCACAGCAGCGCCAGGAACAACTACTCTGCGTGCTGCCGAGAGATGGAGGTACCTGCACCTCTACTATGTCCAGGAGGGTACTACAGTTGATCAGGTGCGTGCCCATCTCCAATCTATTTGTGGAAACAGCGACTGCACAGTGGAAGAACTTAAATCTCGGGGTCGATATTCTTCGTTTAAGCTGGGTGTTCTATCGAAGATTGCCGATAGTGTTATGTCTCCAAGTAATTGGGCTGAAGATATCTGTGTGAAACCGTGGCGGCAGAACTTTCGTGGCAAAGACCAAAAGCGTAATCTTGTCTTTTGCTACCAAAATGTCAGAGGCTTGCGTTCTAAAACTCATACTTTTAAGAATAATGTGACTCAGTGTAATTTTGATATAATAGCTTTGACTGAAACTTTTCTGACTAGTTCCGTATCAGACGGAGAATTGTTTGCTTCGGACTATGCAGTAGTGCGCAAAGACCGCACAGGTGACGTTGGATGGGGAGGCGTGCTTTTGGGTGTGCGTAACTGCTATACAGCACAACAAGTAACGGATGTAGACTCCTTGACGTCTGATATGGAACTGATTTTTGTCATCATCAGTGGTAAAAATATTAAATTCCTATGTTGTGTTGTTTATCTACCTCCAAAGACCACAGATGAAAAATACCAAAACGTCTTGACTTGCATCGAAAATGCTATTATGACTTATTCTTACCTGAATGTATTAATATTAGGTGACTTTAATCTAAACTCCTGTAGTGTAAATGCTAAGTCAAATTTTGATTCCTTTTGTAACTACTGCGGTCTTCAACAACATAGCACAGTTTATAATAACTGTGGCGGTATGTTGGATCTAGTGCTGAGCGACTTTAACCCTGAGCAAATCATAGTGTGCGTGGGTGCTGAACCGTTAGTGCCCATTGATAAATACCACCCTCCCCTTGAGGTAACGGTCGGGTTTCATTGTGGTTCGCCGGCCCTGTCATTGTCCTCTCCACCTCCTATTCAGCGACCAGGTTCCGCTCCAAACTGGGATTGGCGTAAAGCAGACTTTCAGGGCCTTTATACGGCATTACAAACTTTGGATTGGGCGGATCTCTTTGACACAGCGGATATTGACGCTGCAGTGATATTGTTCTATGGCCGTCTGTATGATTGCATTAGTCAACACGTTCCCAAAAAATCTGATTATAAGCGGTATGACAAATACGTATATCCCAAATGGTTTAATGCTGATATTATAAGTAACATACGTATGAAATATTACCATTTGCAACGGTACAAGGCTGAAGGAAAACTCTTCAACAAGGAATTATTTAAATATTATAGATGGCACGTTAAAAATCTGATTGACACTGCATATAAACAGCATTTACATCTGACACAACAAAATATAATTGACGACCCAGCCGCATTCTGGAAGTTCGTGAAAGATAGGAAGAGTGAAAGGCAGAGTATGAAAGTATATAAGGTTGGTGATGACGAAGTTACCGGGCAAGCCGCAGCTGACGCTTTCGCGAATTATTTCAGTTCGGTTTTCCAGAATAATGTGCCTGTATTAAACCCCAACGAGGCGGTGCGAGCTGCAGACGGTCAATGCAATGCCACTTGTATCACTATAAACTCAGTTGGCCCAGCCGATCTGAAGATGGCCATGAGACGGCTTAGACCGAAGTCATCGGACGGTCCCGATGGTATTCCTGTATTTTTAGCTAAGGACTGCAGAACGGTACTTGAGGGACCTCTCTTGTACCTCTTTAACTTAATCTTATCCTACTCTAAGTATCCAGACATCTGGAAAGTTTCGAGAGTCACCCCAGTTCCTAAGGCCGATAGTGGACATGAGGTATCAGACTTTAGACCGATAGCCGTTTCATCGTCTTTCCTAAAGTATTTGAAACAATGTTATGCCAGCTGCTAAATAAGCAAACGGAAAGTCTGCTTCACGATAGTCAACACGGTTTTAGAAAGGCTCGATCTACCACTACAAATCTTGTGGCACATCTTGATTACGCTTATGCAGAGTTGGATACTGGTAAACAGGTAGATACCGCCTGCTTCGACTTCAAAAAAGCGTTTGACTTGGTAGATAATGACATCTTGTTACGTAAGTTGGCGGTAATGGGCTTTGCCCCAAAACTTGTTGATTTTTTTTCAAATTACCTGCGAGATCGGCGTCAATTTGTTAGAGTTGGTGGTTTTCAGTCTGGTGACTATTTTACAAGATCAGGTGTAAGTCAGGGCAGTACGCTGGGCCCACAGTTATTCCTTATCTTCATAAACGATTTGCCGAACAGCGTCACCAGATCAAAATGCCTGTTGTTCGCAGATGACCTAAAACTAAGTTTAGGTATAGGTGACCTATCTGACTGCGACGCACTGCAAAGTGATATCGACGCGGTGAGGGATTGGAGTGAAGTGAATCGGCTTCCATTTAATACTAGTAAATGTAAAATCATGACATTCACGCGTAAGCGCTGTCCAATAAATGTAGAGTATAATTTAGCTGACGCACCCCTAGAGAGGGTAAGCGACATTCGTGACTTAGGAATAATGTTGGACTCAAGACTAGACTTTCACAACCACGTGACACTTATATGTAAAAGTGCCAATAAATTGCTTGGCTTTGTCTTACGCACATCGTATCAGTTCAATGGAGTGGGAGTTGCTATGGTACTTTACAATGCCTACGTACGTAGCAAACTTGAGTATGGTGCCATTGCATGGGATCCATATGAAGAAAAGTATATCGTCAAGATTGAACGCGTACAGCGTAAATTTGCACGGTGGCTTTACAAGAGGGAATATGGCTATTATCCATATCTGTATCCCTCTCTATTTGTATCTGGAATGGTTGGGTTAGATACCCTGGAACTCAGAAGGGTTATGAAGCTTTTTATACACTATTTGGCCATCATACGTAACAAGATAGATAGTCCAACGATCTTAAGAAAAGTAGAGCTATTGGCTCCCAAGCGTCTATGTTGGGATACGGAGGGGACGGTGGCTCCAAGGCGACTTCCGCGACTTTTGAGGAGGCCCACCACGCGCACTAGCTACGCCGCGCACGCGCCCACCACTCGTGCTTTGCGTCTCATTGGAGATATGCTCGTTCAACACTTTGAGATCGACCTATTTGCGGACTGTTTTGGCCAATTATGTAATAAGGCACTAGTATACATAAGTGGTACCATAAAATGAGTTCCCTGGTTGTTTAGTTTTTGACATACAATGTATTTTGATAATAATTAATTGACATTGATTCTATTTATGTAATTCCTTCTGACATGCTGCGATTGTACTTTATTCACAGATGATTTTGACATTTATTATGGACATTTGTATTTTAATATTTCTTTATTCCATATTTTTTTTGACATACTGCGATTATATCTTAGTTTTTAGATGATTTTGACATTTATATTTTAATATTTTTCCCTAAGCAATAATTCTCTTTGACATGCTGCGATGGTACTTAATATAGTTCATAGACGATTTTGACATTTGTATTCTTATGTTTCTTTGTTGTATTCTTTAATATTATTATTTTTTGACATAGTTCTCAAGATACCCCTTTGACAAATAGTATTGTGTAAATTTTGTACCTATATAACATTGTATTTTTTTTATATATAATCTGCAATTTTAATTTATTTTGGATTGTTACTATAATTCTACGTATAATAATGAACTTATCCTAACTTGCTGGCGTTTTGGGCAAACTGTAAGCCAGTAAGTACTCTGTTTTTAATAAATAAATAAATAAATAAACACCCTGTGTGCTTCTCGAGCTGTGATATCTCGTATTCTACATTTTTTTTGGAGGCAAAAATCTAAGTATACTAAAACTTATTGAAAATAATCATCGACATTAGAAGATCGTTGAGACTAAAACATTTTAATTTCAACTCTAGTCCATTTACATTTAAGAAATATGCATATTTGTAAGAAAAAATATAAACTTGTTTTCACTTTATTAAAGATCTCAAAATTTACGCCACCGTACGAAATTAGCACAACCTAAACCCAAATTAGAAATAGTAGACTAGCGTTTGGATAGCGTATGGTCCAGCATACGCTATGACAGTATTAAACAAACTCCCAGAAGTTATAATTATATATAATTACCTATATTTAAGATAAAGCCAAGGCAGTATCTTTCTAGCAACTACTAGCTGAAATACTAATTGCAAGTATATTGCAACCAATAGTTTATTGTAGTTTTAAGATTGTTTTACTTGAATATAATAAAACGATCTTAAAATTAAAATATTATAAGATTAAAAAATAGTATAATATAGCTAAGTACATACATAAATATAATTAATTTTATTCTTGCTGTGACCTAACAAGGTTTATGTTAGAAACAAATAATAAATGTAACCACCATTTATGATACATTTTAACAAGAAAAATATTGGAACAAATGAACTCGGCCACAAGTGAATTTTCAGATATGACTTGAACCCACCTATGGGAATCCGGCCCACTGCTCTAACCAATGAGCTACCGAGTTTTGCGGACCACTGTCGAAATCTCCGATACTTTTATATTTTTATACGCTGTAAGAATATCCTTCCTTGCGTTCGAAAGAGAAAAAAAACAAATGTTTAACGATTAATATTATGATGCAACAGCTAATAAGTTATGATTTTTTAATTTTTGCGTTGTCAATGCTATATTTATACTTATGATACATTTTAAATATTAATGTACAACACACCATGATAATGTACAACATAAGTCTAATACTAAAAAACAATACCGTGACTGACTTACAGGCAAGGCAACGCACAGCCCAAACGGCTAAACCAATTAAACTGAAATTTTGCATACAGGAGCTCTATTTTTGATTCACTCGTCTCGAGGATTCTACTGATTTTTGTGCGACGTTTGAGTTTCCGTATTCCGTAAAAGCGACCTTGCCCGTATATACATAGCTTCGCTTTTCGCCTGTAGTACCGCCTCCCAACGCGAGCGCGCGAGGGGCAAAGCGAAGAGCGTGCTATGTCCACGCATGCAAGGTAGCTAATCGCCTGATCGCCTCCTCGTTCGTCTCGCCACTCGCACGACGAGTGATTCAAAAATAGAGGTCCAGGTTCTTTTAACGATGTTGGCGAGCACTAAGACAGGATTTTTGATATTACCACGGAAACGGGAACCATGCGGGTGAAATAAGCAACATTTTTTTTAAAGTTTGAAGCTATATTTCAAATATAACAAGCTCAAAGTTCGTAGGGTTGCGTCGTTTAATTACAGAGTTCCTAAAGCCATCTTCGGGCTCCATCATCAGACCTTAGATGTTATCTAAGACCTGAGTACTCGTCTATGTTATCTCCCTGCGTACCGCTTCCACCCAATTCTTCTTGTTAGGGGCTCAACTGTAAATCTGAAATTAATTTAAATAGTTCCTACATTAAAATTGGATTCGTTCGTTCATTTACATACATCGATATGTTTATCGATATGTTCAAGCCCTATACGACATAAAAATGACAATTGAATGAATGAGTGATACGTATAACCCAACCAAATTACTTATGCAATATCTTTGAAGAATTTACACGTACAATGATTACTTTTTGAAATGACGTATTACATTTTGTTTACATACCAAATTTTATTAATTTTACGAAAAATTGCTACTCTAATAGATTGAAATTATACTTACGCGTGAAAAGAAAAATGTTTTGATTGTCCGGTATGATTTTTACAAATTAAATCAGCGTATTTACCCATTTTTGAGATAATGTTCCACTTCGAGATCTCGCGTCATACTGACAACGCCATATTGCTTACTGTGTCTAAAAGGCAGGGTAAGTGACAGAGGGGTAAAGGCGAACGCGGTCCTCGTTACGCGTCCAGTGGTTAATTCGTCCAAGGAAAAAACGTATATCAAGATAGATGGCAAAAGTGTACCTACCTTGCGTGGCAAAAGTTTGATCCACTGTCAAAGTTGTACGACCTAAGTCAGTCCGCTTGAGACCATTGCCATGAAAATACGCGTCAATCAGAAACGACAATGGTTAATTGTGCAGTGCTTTATGGCAAGAGCTCGTCAATAATATTTCCACATCACTAAATCTCGCTCGTGACGTCATCGTAGGTACGAAAAACTTAACACGCCAGGTTGTCATACAGTTTGAAGCGCTCTTTTCGTCTATCCCGATATAGGTCTGTGGGCTATGGATTAGCTCGTCTGATAATTTGGCCGTTAAAGAGCTAAGTTTGAGTCCATATTTGTTTTGTTTTTCCACAGGAATAGACATAGCTTTCACCAAGTGGGGCCACGTTTACCACACTCGTTACGATGCACCAGAGCTCCTCAAACCAGGCGTCATTCAGAACGCGGGCAACATGCTGCTCTCTGTACTAGCTATAGCTGCCGACATGGACTTGGATCAGGTATGACTAACTTTATAGATTTTTTTTTTTTTATGATTGTGTATTTTTTGCATTTTTCAATGCTATTTTTATACTTATGGTAAATTTTAAATAGAAAAATATTGGAAAAAATTAACTCGGCCACAAGTGAATTCTCAGACGGGAATCGAACCCGCGACCTTTGGAAATCCAGAGCATTGGACCGGATTTCCAAAGGTCGCGGGTTCGATTCCCGTCTGAGAATTTACTTGTGGCCGAGTTAATTTTTTCCAATATTTTTCTATTTAAAATTTATAGATTATCTTTATCTTATTATCTTTATTAGGGTTTCGTAGCCTAAAGGCAAAAAACGAAACCCTTATAGATTCGGCCAAACCGATGTATGTCACACCCTTTTAATTCCATCTGTAAACCACTTTACGGTTTTTACACAAAAATAAAAAAATATATTAATTAAGGGGGGCTCCCCATACATGGAACTGTTACTGATTTTTTTTTTCATCAAACCTATACGTGTGGGATATTATTAGATAGATCTTTAAAAATAACATTGAAGCTTCTAAAACACTTTTTTCTCAAAGTCAACCGTTTGAAAGTTATACACTTCCAAAGTGGAAAAATGTGTCCCCCCCCCTCTAACTTTGAAATCAGAAAGTGAAAAATCAAAAAAAAATATATGATGTAGATCTTTATAAAAATACGTGTGGGATATTATTAGATAGATCTTTAAAAATAACATTGAAGCTTCTAAAACACTTTTTTCTCAAAGTCAACCGTTTGAAAGTTATACACTTCCAAAGTGGAAAAATGTGTCCCCCCCCCTCTAACTTTGAAATCAGAAAGTGAAAAATCAAAAAAAAATATATGATGTAGATCTTTATAAAATCCACTCTAAAATAGTACCTACTTAATTTTTTTATTCCATAAAAATATTTTTTTTCTTCGCCCCCGAGTTATTTCAATTCCCTAAATTTGGATAAGTAGTCTCATTTTCATATACTTTTAACTTTCATTTCCTACCTACCTTAAACATAAAAAATTATTGTCCGTTGGTAATTTTTTCCAGCACACTCTGGAACATTCTATTCATCGCATCCCATCCAATTCGAGTCTCAACGATTAGTGTGAGAAGTGAAAGATTGATTATTATTGCAAAAAATACACATTTTTTCTCACAAGTTAATATTAAGTTTGTAGTTTGATAATTGCCGGTTCGTACAAGCGGTGAATAGATAGATACGTACCTACTTAGTGTACCTACATAGTTCATTCGGCACATTAATTATTTTTTTCTTTTTCTCATTTTATTACTCGATAGTATCATTAAGTAATACTAGTACCTATAGTTTGAACAGCCCATTCGTTCAGAGCGCGCGACTTATAGGTACATAAACATATGTAAGTACGACCCAGGTAGCTCCGCTCATTAGCGAATTGCGAAAAGATTGCAACACATTGTTATTTTCATTCCATTTCTTACGCCTTATCTATGCAAATAAAAAGTAATAGTTTGATTTAAGTGTTTATTGTATTTTAGTGTGTATTATTAATTAGATTCAAATTACGTCTCGGCTCAAATATCTTATTAGGAGTAGTTTAAGGTTTGTTTACTTTAATTACAATTCGCGTAGTCTTCCGCTCAATCCTTGCTTCGCTCGGCGTTTTATTCTTTATTCGGCAAACATTTTATACTATAAATACAATACTATACTACTACTATTATTCCGCTCAAACGCTATATTGTATACAATAACACATTAATATTAAAATAAGTATTAGGGTATCTTCTCAGACTAGTTAAACAGTTTTTTTTTTTTTGTGTTGTTGTTTACTCTTTTTTTATTTTTATTACACTTGCTCACTATGCCTTCTAAGTCTCAAGCAGCCATTTTCCGAGAGGCGGTAAAGGGGATCAATCAGCTCAAAGAAATCGGGGTAGCCGTACAGGGCAAAGATTCAACATACACTTTAACCGATTTCACCGCCCGGTATACCCGCATCGAGGAGCATAGACGTCGCCTTGAAGACGTCTATCACAACATTCTAGATACTGAGGACCTCACTCCTGACGCTGAGGCCTCCTACACAAAACATTTTAATGGGGCCATGGCCAATTATACAGACGTGTTGGTTGCATTCCAAAAGCTAAATGAAGCCGCGGCACTACCATCAACAGCTCATCCCACCACTACCATCACGCCGCCCGCCACCATTCTGCCCAAAATAGCTTTACCTCACTTCAGCTCTCGGGTTGAGGATTGGCCTTCCTTTATCGCTATCTTCCGGAGCCTGACCGATGATATGACCACTATCTCGGACGCAGTGAAGTTCCATTACCTTCTCTCGTGTTTATCAGGCGAGGCGCGCACGATGGTGTCTCATCTTCAGCTCACCAATGAAAACTTCGGCGTGGCCATGGACATACTCACCAGGCGCTATGAAAACCGCCGCGTGCTCATCGACCGTTTTGTGGACATCATCCTGGGGCTCCCTGATATCACCAGACGTTCGGATATCCGCAAACTCTTCCTCACTCCGCTCATTTCAGCGCAAAGCGCGCTTACAAATCTTAATCTGCCCATGAAAGAGTCCGACTACGTTTTCGTTTCCATTGTGGTGCGAAAGCTTAAAGGGGAACTCCGGACCCTCTTTGAGCGTAAGTATGGTTCGCGTCAAACTCTGCCCACCCTTAATAACCTAGTCTCATTTCTTGAGGAGCACGCACGTTGTGTGGAGACCGAGTTCTCCAGTCCAGGTACCTCACGGTCCAATCAGCCCTCGCCTCAATCAGCTCAATACCGCAAACACTCCTCACTGCTACCTACACGTAGCCCCCCGCGTCATCTCACTCATCACGAATTTCGTGCAGCCCCAGCCCAGGCTAGGAGCCAGCTAGGCTATCGCACCCCACCCCCCGCTCAGTACAGACCCCCACCCCCCGCTCATTACAGACCCGCTTATTCGGCCCAACCATCGGCTCCCACTAAGGGTATGTCCATGCCCTGCCCATTTTGCCATGAGAGAGGGCATAAGCTAATTGCCTGCCCCAAATACAATAATCAGCCAATCCAAGGCCGGTGGGACTTTATTAAAGCTCGCAACCGTTGCCGCCGCTGTCTAGGCCCACATTACGATAGTGAGTGTAAGTCTACCCGGACCTGCAAAGAGTGTGGAAAAGATAACCACCACACATCTCTTCATCGACCCAATGAACCAGCTGCTCAACAATCTTCAGCTCACCTTTTACCCCCACATTTGAGAGACCAGCCTAGACAGCGCCCAGCCCATGAGCCTCAACGTTTTTCGGCTCATGCATCATCACAACCCGCCCCGTCCCCGTACAATCCGCCCAATCACTCACGTGCAGGTGGTCAGCAGTGACTAGAGACGATAACAGAGCATAATGAAAATCAGCACACACACACACACTCAGCTCATACACAGACACCACAAGCCCACTCCTCGATGCCAGCTCAAACAAACAATTATTATTTTTGTAATTCCGCTCAACGTGAAGGTCACGTAAATAATTTTCCAATATTATTGCCTACTGTTTCGTTAAAAATAGCTGACGTGCATGGTAAATTCCACACAGCACGAGCATTATTAGATTGTGGTAGCATGCTAACTCTTATAACACAGCGCATGGCTCGAATTTTAAATGTACCGCTCAACCCATCACCTCTGAAAATCGTAGGAGTGGGTAACCAACACACACAGGACTCAACAGCATCTATCACCATAGTGTGCAGACCGATTAATCGTGACACACCTACGATTACGGCTACAGCTCATATTTAAAAAAATGTTACTGGTGATTTACCATTGCAAAAGGTTCCAAACCTTGCATGCATCGAGGGCCGGCCACAGATTCCCTTGGCAGACGAAGAATACCACACACCAGCTCCCATCGATCTTATATTAGGTTCTGACGTTCTGGGCCAAGTTCTAGACGGTACTAAGGTTCCGTTAGGCCCGGGGAAGCCCATAGCCTTCGGCACGATTTTTGATTTTGCACTGTTAGGGCCTATTGAGGAATTACATACAACACCTGTAAACAAGTGTAACGCGGCTCATACTCTCAGCTCACAGTCAGAACCCGACATGTCTACGCATGACATTTGTAAGAACCTTGAGAGGTTCTGGGAGTCAGAAGAACCCCAACCTCATATAAAGATCAGCCCATTAGAAGACCAGTGTGAGGAGATCTTCCGCACCTCAACGACTCGAGATTCGTCAGGCCACTACGTGGTTACATTACCATTTCTATTAGAAGCGCCGACCTTAGGAAATACTCATGCCATTGCGTTACGTAGGTTTCTCAATCTAGAAAAGAAGCTACAAGCCAATCCGCTCCTCCGCTCGAAATATATAGATTTTATGAATGAATATCTCGAGTTAGGACATATGTCACTCTACCACCCAAGTACCATTGCAAATAAACCTCACTTCTATATTCCTCATCATGCCATTTTCAAGGCAGATTCAGACAATCTACGCACTGTATTTGACGGTAGCAGTAAAAGCTCAAATGGAGTCAGTCTAAATGATTGTCTACACACAGGTCCACCTCTTCAACAAGATATTGTTGATATTATTATGTCTTTTAGAACACATTCTGTAGTCTTCAGCACTGACATCAAAAAGATGTTCAGGATTCTAGTTCTCTGGCGGTCCTCTCCCGACCAGCCTCTGCTCACTTATGCGCTTAATACCGTCACGTATGGTTTACGGTCCAGCCCTTATCATGCCATCCGCACACTGCTGCAACTGGCCGATGACGATGGTCAACGTTACCCTCAAGCTGCTCATGCCCTTCGTCATTCAATTTTTGTGGATGATTTACTCTGTGGTCAAGACTCGGTGGAGTCTGCACAGGCACTCCAAAACGAGTTAATTGAGTTGCTTGCCCTAGGTGGCTTTCAACTCAGTAAATGGACTTCAAACTCCCCCCAGCTCTTAGAACGGTTTCCAGAGGATCAATGCGACATGCCTAAGAACTTCGATATCAGCCCAGAATCGAATTCCATTAAAGTATTGGGTATCCAATGGATTCCTCGTTTGGACGAGTTCACTTATCGCATCTCTCTCCCCCCACTCACTCAACCTACAAAGCGCTCCATTCTCAGCACAGTCGCATCCCTTTATGACCCCAACGGATAGGTTACACCGGTCATTCTTCGCCCAAAGCTTCTCTTACAGAAGTTATGGCTTTTGAAACTGGGATGGGACGATCCCGTTCCCGATGATGTTCTCACAGAATGGCAGCACATTGAACAAGACCTCACTCAGCTCTCAAGTATTAGTTTACCTCGGCACATGTGCGAAAATAAGCGCACGTCCACTTACGCGCTTCATGGGTTTGCGGACGCTTCGGAGATAGCCTTTGGTGCCGTTGTTTACCTTCATGAACTCAATGATGACGGCCATGTCAATGTTAAGTTGGTCATTGCCAAGTCCAAGGTCGCACCTATCAAGAATCGCCTCTCGATTCCCAAGCTGGAACTTTCGGCTGCAGCTCTTTTATCACAGCTAATGATCTGTGTGTCAGCTCAATTGTCAGCTCACATCACTATCAATCACTGTATTTGTTGGTCAGATAGCACTATAGTCTTAGCCTGGATCAACATGCCCCCTCATCGACTCCAGACATTTGAAGCCAATCGAGTGGTGAAAATAACATCACATTCGTTCAGCTCCACGTGGAGACATGTTCCCTAGAATCTCAACCCTGCCGACTGCGCGAGCAGAGGAATGTCCGCCCAGTCTCTTGCAACTCATGAACTTTGGTGGTCTCCCACATGGCTCAAAGAGCCTTCTTACGCCTGGCCGAAGATGCCACCAGCTCTAGGTCATCACGTTTTACCAGGCCTTAAGCCTAAAAAGGTGCTCGCTCATATAGCAGTTCCCGATCTAGACGAGGATCTACTCACACGCTTCAGCTCTCTTGACAAGCTCGTTGGAGTGACAGCTTGCATCAAGCGTTTCATTCACAACCGTAGGCAACACCTAGACGCGCGGCGCTCTGGACCATTGTCAGTTGGAGAACGTAGGGACGCTCTCCTATTCTGAGTCCGCTCTGTCCAGCACAACCAGTTTGCTGATGATATTCATCGGCTCCAAAATAACAAACTTTGCACCACTCGACTCCAGCGTCTTTCACCGTTTTTGAAAGATGGTCTTTTAAGGGTCGGTGGTCGTCTCTCGAATGCTCAAATTAGGTACGACGCTCAACACCCGCTCATTCTACCCAGCTCTAGCCCACTCGTGGATCTCATCATTGATCACTACCACAAATTACACTGCCATCCTGGCGCTGACACCTTACACGCTATTCTACGCCAGCAATACTGGATATTATCCGCTCGCCGCGTTATTAGACACCGCGTATTTAAATGTATTAGGTGTTTCCGTTGCCGGGCACAAACTCATGCCCCGTTTATTGGTGACCTGCCAGCGGACAGGGTTACACCTCAACCCGTATTTAGCCAAGTCACAACTGACTTTGCCGGCCCATTTTTCGTTAAATCTAGTACATTACGTAACGCTAAACTTCTCAAAGCATACTTTTGCATATTCGTGTGCCTCTCAACAAAGGCGGTACACCTAGAGGCCGTCTCTGCTCTTACCACGGAAGCCTTTCTCGCGGCGTTACAACGCTTCGTGCGCGCACTCGTGGCTCTTTGCTTCCGCTGTTTGAGCGAAATCATTTATTTGTTCACATACACGTAGTAGTGTAGCACTTACAAAAATTTCCCGAAACTAGCAGTGGCCACACAGCCACGTAGTTGACGCACTATTTACTAGCAGTGGACATAGTGCCACGTAGTTGACACACTATTTACTAACAGTGGACATACAGGCACGTAGTTGACTAACTATTTACTAGCAGTGGACATACAGCCACGTAGTTGACTAACTATTTACTAGCAGTGGACATACAGCCACGTAGTTGACGCACTATTTACTAGCAGTGGACATACAGCCACGTAGTTGACGCACTATTTACTAGCAGTGGACATAGTTCCACGTAGTTGACACACTATTTACTAACAGTGGACATACAGCCACGTAGTTGACGCACTATTTACTAGCAGTGGACATACAGCCACGTAGTTTTTATAATTTACTATTCGTAACGTCCATACCAAGCCCCAAGAAAATACCTTTCCCAAACCAATAAGTTCTATTTTGTCCAGGAGGAGGCAACCGACATGGTCTACCTGGATTATTTGAACATGTTTATGGTGGCGATATCCCACACCAAGTGGCATGAGTTCGATGCTTTCGTCGTTTTTATAGGGTTCGGTTCAGTCGCTTACTACATCTGGCTCTTAGGATCAAGTGAGTTTTTTTTTTTATTTTAATCATTAATTAGAACCACTTAAAGTAATTAATTATTTCAGACAAACTCATGACCGGTCAGAACAACTTTTGACGGCAAACTCAGGCAATAGTGATTTTGACCGATCATCCGATGAAAAAGAGTTTTGACTGATTTTTGCAGTCAAATGTGGGAAGGAATTCGGTCTAGAAAATAATCTAAATGAAGCCGCGGCACTACCATCAACAGCTCATCCCACCACTACCATCACGCCGCCCGCCACCATTCTGCCCAAAATAGCTTTACCTCACTTCAGCTCTCGGGTTGAGGATTGGCCTTCCTTTATCGCTATCTTCCGGAGCCTGACCGATGATATGACCACTATCTCGGACGCAGTGAAGTTCCATTACCTTCTCTCGTGTTTATCAGGCGAGGCGCGCACGATGGTGTCTCATCTTCAGCTCACCAATGAAAACTTCGGCGTGGCCATGGACATACTCACCAGGCGCTATGAAAACCGCCGCGTGCTCATCGACCGTTTTGTGGACATCATCCTGGGGCTCCCTGATATCACCAGACGTTCGGATATCCGCAAACTCTTCCTCACTCCGCTCATTTCAGCGCAAAGCGCGCTTACAAATCTTAATCTGCCCATGAAAGAGTCCGACTACGTTTTCGTTTCCATTGTGGTGCGAAAGCTTAAAGGGGAACTCCGGACCCTCTTTGAGCGTAAGTATGGTTCGCGTCAAACTCTGCCCACCCTTAATAACCTAGTCTCATTTCTTGAGGAGCACGCACGTTGTGTGGAGACCGAGTTCTCCAGTCCAGGTACCTCACGGTCCAATCAGCCCTCGCCTCAATCAGCTCAATACCGCAAACACTCCTCACTGCTACCTACACGTAGCCCCCCGCGTCATCTCACTCATCACGAATTTCGTGCAGCCCCAGCCCAGGCTAGGAGCCAGCTAGGCTATCGCACCCCACCCCCCGCTCAGTACAGACCCCCACCCCCCGCTCATTACAGACCCGCTTATTCGGCCCAACCATCGGCTCCCACTAAGGGTATGTCCATGCCCTGCCCATTTTGCCATGAGAGAGGGCATAAGCTAATTGCCTGCCCCAAATACAATAATCAGCCAATCCAAGGCCGGTGGGACTTTATTAAAGCTCGCAACCGTTGCCGCCGCTGTCTAGGCCCACATTACGATAGTGAGTGTAAGTCTACCCGGACCTGCAAAGAGTGTGGAAAAGATAACCACCACACATCTCTTCATCGACCCAATGAACCAGCTGCTCAACAATCTTCAGCTCACCTTTTACCCCCACATTTGAGAGACCAGCCTAGACAGCGCCCAGCCCATGAGCCTCAACGTTTTTCGGCTCATGCATCATCACAACCCGCCCCGTCCCCGTACAATCCGCCCAATCACTCACGTGCAGGTGGTCAGCAGTGACTAGAGACGATAACAGAGCATAATGAAAATCAGCACACACACACACACTCAGCTCATACACAGACACCACAAGCCCACTCCTCGATGCCAGCTCAAACAAACAATTATTATTTTTGTAATTCCGCTCAACGTGAAGGTCACGTAAATAATTTTCCAATATTATTGCCTACTGTTTCGTTAAAAATAGCTGACGTGCATGGTAAATTCCACACAGCACGAGCATTATTAGATTGTGGTAGCATGCTAACTCTTATAACACAGCGCATGGCTCGAATTTTAAATGTACCGCTCAACCCATCACCTCTGAAAATCGTAGGAGTGGGTAACCAACACACACAGGACTCAACAGCATCTATCACCATAGTGTGCAGACCGATTAATCGTGACACACCTACGATTACGGCTACAGCTCATATTTAAAAAAATGTTACTGGTGATTTACCATTGCAAAAGGTTCCAAACCTTGCATGCATCGAGGGCCGGCCACAGATTCCCTTGGCAGACGAAGAATACCACACACCAGCTCCCATCGATCTTATATTAGGTTCTGACGTTCTGGGCCAAGTTCTAGACGGTACTAAGGTTCCGTTAGGCCCGGGGAAGCCCATAGCCTTCGGCACGATTTTTGATTTTGCACTGTTAGGGCCTATTGAGGAATTACATACAACACCTGTAAACAAGTGTAACGCGGCTCATACTCTCAGCTCACAGTCAGAACCCGACATGTCTACGCATGACATTTGTAAGAACCTTGAGAGGTTCTGGGAGTCAGAAGAACCCCAACCTCATATAAAGATCAGCCCATTAGAAGACCAGTGTGAGGAGATCTTCCGCACCTCAACGACTCGAGATTCGTCAGGCCACTACGTGGTTACATTACCATTTCTATTAGAAGCGCCGACCTTAGGAAATACTCATGCCATTGCGTTACGTAGGTTTCTCAATCTAGAAAAGAAGCTACAAGCCAATCCGCTCCTCCGCTCGAAATATATAGATTTTATGAATGAATATCTCGAGTTAGGACATATGTCACTCTACCACCCAAGTACCATTGCAAATAAACCTCACTTCTATATTCCTCATCATGCCATTTTCAAGGCAGATTCAGACAATCTACGCACTGTATTTGACGGTAGCAGTAAAAGCTCAAATGGAGTCAGTCTAAATGATTGTCTACACACAGGTCCACCTCTTCAACAAGATATTGTTGATATTATTATGTCTTTTAGAACACATTCTGTAGTCTTCAGCACTGACATCAAAAAGATGTTCAGGATTCTAGTTCTCTGGCGGTCCTCTCCCGACCAGCCTCTGCTCACTTATGCGCTTAATACCGTCACGTATGGTTTACGGTCCAGCCCTTATCATGCCATCCGCACACTGCTGCAACTGGCCGATGACGATGGTCAACGTTACCCTCAAGCTGCTCATGCCCTTCGTCATTCAATTTTTGTGGATGATTTACTCTGTGGTCAAGACTCGGTGGAGTCTGCACAGGCACTCCAAAACGAGTTAATTGAGTTGCTTGCCCTAGGTGGCTTTCAACTCAGTAAATGGACTTCAAACTCCCCCCAGCTCTTAGAACGGTTTCCAGAGGATCAATGCGACATGCCTAAGAACTTCGATATCAGCCCAGAATCGAATTCCATTAAAGTATTGGGTATCCAATGGATTCCTCGTTTGGACGAGTTCACTTATCGCATCTCTCTCCCCCCACTCACTCAACCTACAAAGCGCTCCATTCTCAGCACAGTCGCATCCCTTTATGACCCCAACGGATAGGTTACACCGGTCATTCTTCGCCCAAAGCTTCTCTTACAGAAGTTATGGCTTTTGAAACTGGGATGGGACGATCCCGTTCCCGATGATGTTCTCACAGAATGGCAGCACATTGAACAAGACCTCACTCAGCTCTCAAGTATTAGTTTACCTCGGCACATGTGCGAAAATAAGCGCACGTCCACTTACGCGCTTCATGGGTTTGCGGACGCTTCGGAGATAGCCTTTGGTGCCGTTGTTTACCTTCATGAACTCAATGATGACGGCCATGTCAATGTTAAGTTGGTCATTGCCAAGTCCAAGGTCGCACCTATCAAGAATCGCCTCTCGATTCCCAAGCTGGAACTTTCGGCTGCAGCTCTTTTATCACAGCTAATGATCTGTGTGTCAGCTCAATTGTCAGCTCACATCACTATCAATCACTGTATTTGTTGGTCAGATAGCACTATAGTCTTAGCCTGGATCAACATGCCCCCTCATCGACTCCAGACATTTGAAGCCAATCGAGTGGTGAAAATAACATCACATTCGTTCAGCTCCACGTGGAGACATGTTCCCTAGAATCTCAACCCTGCCGACTGCGCGAGCAGAGGAATGTCCGCCCAGTCTCTTGCAACTCATGAACTTTGGTGGTCTCCCACATGGCTCAAAGAGCCTTCTTACGCCTGGCCGAAGATGCCACCAGCTCTAGGTCATCACGTTTTACCAGGCCTTAAGCCTAAAAAGGTGCTCGCTCATATAGCAGTTCCCGATCTAGACGAGGATCTACTCACACGCTTCAGCTCTCTTGACAAGCTCGTTGGAGTGACAGCTTGCATCAAGCGTTTCATTCACAACCGTAGGCAACACCTAGACGCGCGGCGCTCTGGACCATTGTCAGTTGGAGAACGTAGGGACGCTCTCCTATTCTGAGTCCGCTCTGTCCAGCACAACCAGTTTGCTGATGATATTCATCGGCTCCAAAATAACAAACTTTGCACCACTCGACTCCAGCGTCTTTCACCGTTTTTGAAAGATGGTCTTTTAAGGGTCGGTGGTCGTCTCTCGAATGCTCAAATTAGGTACGACGCTCAACACCCGCTCATTCTACCCAGCTCTAGCCCACTCGTGGATCTCATCATTGATCACTACCACAAATTACACTGCCATCCTGGCGCTGACACCTTACACGCTATTCTACGCCAGCAATACTGGATATTATCCGCTCGCCGCGTTATTAGACACCGCGTATTTAAATGTATTAGGTGTTTCCGTTGCCGGGCACAAACTCATGCCCCGTTTATTGGTGACCTGCCAGCGGACAGGGTTACACCTCAACCCGTATTTAGCCAAGTCACAACTGACTTTGCCGGCCCATTTTTCGTTAAATCTAGTACATTACGTAACGCTAAACTTCTCAAAGCATACTTTTGCATATTCGTGTGCCTCTCAACAAAGGCGGTACACCTAGAGGCCGTCTCTGCTCTTACCACGGAAGCCTTTCTCGCGGCGTTACAACGCTTCGTGCGCGCACTCGTGGCTCTTTGCTTCCGCTGTTTGAGCGAAATCATTTATTTGTTCACATACACGTAGTAGTGTAGCACTTACAAAAATTTCCCGAAACTAGCAGTGGCCACACAGCCACGTAGTTGACGCACTATTTACTAGCAGTGGACATAGTGCCACGTAGTTGACACACTATTTACTAACAGTGGACATACAGGCACGTAGTTGACTAACTATTTACTAGCAGTGGACATACAGCCACGTAGTTGACTAACTATTTACTAGCAGTGGACATACAGCCACGTAGTTGACGCACTATTTACTAGCAGTGGACATACAGCCACGTAGTTGACGCACTATTTACTAGCAGTGGACATAGTTCCACGTAGTTGACACACTATTTACTAACAGTGGACATACAGCCACGTAGTTGACGCACTATTTACTAGCAGTGGACATACAGCCACGTAGTTTTTATAATTTACTATTCGTAACGTCCATACCAAGCCCCAAGAAAATACCTTTCCCAAACCAATAAGTTCTATTTTGTCCAGGAGGAGGCAACCGACATGGTCTACCTGGATTATTTGAACATGTTTATGGTGGCGATATCCCACACCAAGTGGCATGAGTTCGATGCTTTCGTCGTTTTTATAGGGTTCGGTTCAGTCGCTTACTACATCTGGCTCTTAGGATCAAGTGAGTTTTTTTTTTTATTTTAATCATTAATTAGAACCACTTAAAGTAATTAATTATTTCAGACAAACTCATGACCGGTCAGAACAACTTTTGACGGCAAACTCAGGCAATAGTGATTTTGACCGATCATCCGATGAAAAAGAGTTTTGACTGATTTTTGCAGTCAAATGTGGGAAGGAATTCGGTCTAGAAAATAATTGTGAAATGACAGCTTTATAGCACCCTATAAAGAGAAACACACATAATACCTACAACTGATCACCAATCTAATCTAACTAACAAATAAAACATAGTACCTACTTTACCTTTGGGCCTACCGCGTGAGTGCCGTCGGCTCACTGTGCGACCAAGACAGCGCTATAGCATCAGCGCACGCGTGTGAAGAGTCGCGCCCATATTCGACAAGTCGACGACGTCGAGGACACTTACGCGGTAGTAGGGCCACCTATTTGTTCGAAAATGATAGATTTATTTTGCATTTTAATGAATAATGAAAGCTGTTTGTACATTTTAAAGAAAAACTTGTAACATATCATAACGTCAACTGATCACCAATCTAATATACTTAAAAAAAATAGGTATTAGGTACAGTGGGGGAAGTTCCTGGTCGATTAGTTGGTTATTAACCAAATGTGTTATTGGTTTGTCTTTTACTATGCTACAATTTAATTAACTTGTGTTATGTCCGATACGAAAACAAAAGTTATTATGCCCGACACGGAAACGAAACTCGTGCCTAATGTGGCAAGGTACCTCCGACCCGAGAAGTTTGACGTGGAGCCCACCGCAACAGATGCGGACATAAAGTGGACCCATTGGAAACATACTTTTAACAATTTCATACTTGAGGAAATTCCCAACGGTACCGATACTTTAAAGCTTAAACTTTTGATGAATCATTTGTCAGCACATATTTTTCCACATGTTCGTAATTCTTCCACTTATGACGATGCAGTGAAAGTACTTGATAAAATGTACCTTAAGCCAAAGAACATAATACTGGCCCGCCACTTGCTAGCTACGCGAAAGCAGAAGCCTGACGAATCTATATCCGATTACGGGCGGTCACTTAGACTCCTGGCCCGTGATTGTAATTTTGAAGCTGTCACTGCTATAACGCATGAAGACGAAGCTATAAGAGGTGCTTTTATTTCGGGAATACTGTCGCTGAGAATCCGGGAAAGATTGCTTCAAGAACGCTCCCTCACCTTAGACAAAGCTCTTGATCAAGCTCTCTCCTTAGAGACTGCAGAAAGGGACTCCCGGGCAATGACCAGCGGGCTAAACGAAATAAACTTGAGCACTTTATCAGTAGCACCATTGTCAAGATGTGGATTTAAAAACCCTCCAACTCCTCGCGCAACTTCGGAAGTGTTAACTAAATGGCGCTGTTTCTATTGCGGGGGAAATATCTCACACCGAAGGCTAAAATGTCCGGCTTTCAACGCCCAGTGCCAACTTTGTTCCAGAAAAGGACATTTTGCTAATGTATGCAGATCTATAAATGCTACAAATAACGCCGTTACCGCTAAAGAATCTGCCGTGGACTCTGATAATTCTGAAGTAGCTGCTAATGCTGTCTCGGCTGCCTCTCCATCAAGTCTTTCAAAAGCAACTATCCCCGTAACCCTTAATAACTATCACGCCGACGCTCTAATCGACACGGGAAGTTCAGTGGGCTTTATAGATGAAAAAATAGCGCGACTAATGCAGCTGAAACAGAAGCCTCACAAGCAGACTATCACGTTAGCTTCTCAAAATAACGTATCTTTCGTGAGAAGTGTTTGTTTTGCAACTGTTACCATGAACGAATACACAAACACCGACCGTTTCTTGTCGTCAACAATCTTTGTGCTGACGTTATCATAGGCCATGATATACTTTTATATACTATACAGTTCTCGTCGATGCGCGTAAGCGTTCGGTCGTGTCTCCCCGTATCAAATTTATTTAAAAATACTATCAGAAAAAACAGGACAACAATAGTAAAATACGTGCCACTGAGAAGAGATAACAACAAAACAGGAGCTACTACCTGTGTGCAAGCGCAACAAGGCCCCGCCTCCGGACAAGAGAGGGGTAAGGTGCCGCCTACTGGATAACGCATTATTTGTGCGAAGAGCTAGCGAAAACATCAACTAGGCCTAAATGGAGCGAACTCCGCCGCCGGCCGAAACTAAAATGCACTACGGGTCTGATACGAATGTACACAGTATGAAGGATAAGCAAGTATCCCTTGCTGACTGGGTAAATCCTAGAAAGAAACATGTATACGATGATTCGGATTGTGAGTCATCGACCTCAAAGGCGCAATCCGTACAAAAATTAGCTTGTTGCTCCGAAAATACACTGGGTTTGATAAAGGATACTATGGACTCATTCCGAGAAGAAATAAAGATTATGATGCAAACTCTTAATTCAATAAGGGAGCAACAAGATGAACGTTTTACTAATTTCCAAAAAGATATATCTGAAATAAAAAACACCGTCAGCCAGCTACAAAAATCCAACGAAGACATTGACCAGTCTGTAGATTATCTCGGAAAAAAGTATATGGAAATGGAGGACAATAACAAAGAGGTGTCTAATACTATTAAAATGCAGGAAAATAAAATAAAAGACCTGGTTCAAAAAAATGTCTACTTGGAAAAATGTAATAAGGCGTTGGAAGAGCGTGTATGCAATTTGGAACAGAAGTAGTTAGACTGTAATGTGGAATTAATAAATGTACAAGCGCAGGAAGGTATGAGTACTATACAAATAGCAAAAATGATTGCATTACACTTGAAATTATGTCCTGAAAAAATAAAGAAGGCATGGCGAGTCGGAAAAATAAAGGACGGTATGGATTCGAGACCAATAATAATATCACTCCAGTCGCGAGAAGACCGAAATGAATGGCTAGGCTGCCGAAAAAATCCCATCACCAATGACACAATTTTCAAAAATAACAGCATAAGAAGCTATATCAATGAAAATGTAACGCCGCAATTACGTCGACTTTTCTGGGAAGTAAAGACAGATTTAAAAAATACATATAAAAACAAGTGGATACAAAATGCTAAAATACTAATAAAAAAGAGTGACACAGAAAATATATATATATATATAACATGCCAACAAACAGCGACCCATTACCACATTACCAAGATATAGACTATACAAGATATACAGAAATAAACACGTGGCATAACGATCTAAATAAACAAACTGCATTACATATTATACAAATCAACTTATGTTCCCTGAAAAAACATTTTAACAATTTTATAGCGCTGATAAAAAACTGCATAGACAGCATAGACATTATTTGTTTGACGGAAGTGAACGTAAAAGAAGATGAAGTATATCTTTTTGAGATTGACGGGTTCAATTTATACTCCAATACAAGAGAAAAAATAGAGGAGGAGGGATAGTGCTGTATTTAAAGAATAATATTTCTTTTTGCGAATTACTACACGGCAGTTTGAAGATAAAAAACTTTTATGTTGATGTAATAGTGGGATATAGACCGCCGCACAAAAACAAACTACTATTCATAAAAGAAATAGAACAAGTTATTCGACGTACACCAACAAATAAGGACTTTATTATGATCGGAGACTACAATATCGATATATTAGAAAAAAACTTGGATAACACCTCAAACAGTTATTTAAATATGTTGTCATCGCATGGATTGCAGTGTGGAATACAAGACAGTGACGGCCGGGCGACGGACAGCAACCTGCATCGACCACGCCTTTATGCGAACTGAGAACGCGAGTGAGGTGCGAGCGTACGTACTAAGGAGTAAGGTGGCCGATCATTACCTAACGGGACTGTCAGCTGTTATAGATAAGCCAATGCCGCAAAACGTATGTAAACCTGCTTTTGATAATAAAATGATTGAGTGTAAGTTAAAAGAACAAAACTGGCACGAGCTGTTGCAAATTGACGATCCCATTAGATTATATAGTGAAATACAAACAATTTTTTGTAATATTTATGACCAAGCACGAATAAGTATAAAAAGTAAAAAGAGGGAAAGTCAGCCGTGGGTTAGTAAAAAGTTAATTCGTATGTTAGAAATAAAAGATAGCTTATTTAGGAAATGGAAATCAAACCCAACTAATAACAACTTTAGATTAGAATATACAAAATACAGAAATAAAGTCCAAAAAATTGTAAATAAAACTAAAAATAATAATAAAAAGCAAGAAATTTCTGATTGTAAAGGGGACATGCGTAAGATATGGGGTAAAATTAACCAATGGCTCGGAAAAAATAAATCGTCCGTTGATGCCACTATCGAAAGACACATGCAAGATGATCAGCCGATTAAAATAATTTGTGATAAGTTTTGCGAGACTTTTACTGATGAGATTGATAATATTAAACACAAATGTAATGAAACGTTTTTAAACAGAAACCAATATATAAATGACTGCTGTATGAGCTTTCGATATAGAATGGTATCAGCTGAGGATGTTATGAAAGTCATAGACCAACTAGATTGCAACAAGTCATCGGGATCAGACGAAATTAGAGTAAAGGATATTAAATTTATTAAAAAGAATATCAGCCCCGTGATAGCAAAATTTATTAATATGTGTTTTATAAGAGGAGTTTATCCAAATGAATTAAAAAAAGGAATAATTAGGCCAATTTACAAACAAGGCTCCCACCGAGAGTACACAAACTATAGACCTATAGCCATACTTAACGTACTAAATAAAATAACCGAAAAATTAATAGTGAAGCAATTATCAGAGTTCTTGGAAAAAAATAATATTCTTACGGACGTTCAGTATGGATTTAGACCTAACAGGAGCACAGACATGGCATTATCAAAATTTACAGATGATGTTAACAGTGCACTTAATGAACAGAAATTAGTAATGGCAATATTCATTGATTTTAAAAAAGCGTTTGATACGCTTGATCACGATGCCTTGATGCAGTCTATGGAAGAGTGTGGGATCCGGGGCCCAACAAATGCATGGTTTCGTAGTTATTTAAACAACAGAACGGCAGAAGTCTGCATTAGTGGGATAAGAAGTGACGTAGGTAACATTAAGTATGGAGTTCCCACTGGTTCAATATTTGGGCCTGTAGGGTACATAATACACGTTAATGGAATGAATGATGTCGACGGTTGAAAGGCTAATTGGTCTAAGCGACATTTTTTGCGATATTGAGTTATATACATATCCGGAATCAGCAAATTTTTCTCCGTCGTTTGAGCTGGGTTTTAAATTCATATGACTACTTTTTTGGCGCTTAGCACCCACAGCAAAACCGGCCTAATTTCTAAGCTCATTGATCTATACGACACAAAATTAGACCAATTTGAGGAGTCAATGACTTAAGCTATTTGATTAAGCTTAAGCTTTGATTTTTCGATTTTTTATAACGTGTGTCTATTAAGGCATTTGGCTTTTTCGCTATGGTTGTGTTTTTGTCGCTTGAACCAATTTGCATTAAATTATATTAATTAACTATGTCGCTTGGCCCATTTAGTCTCTATTTAGGATAATAAGTAAAGTCACTTCGGCTGTTTTAACCTAACTATCTCATTAGTGTTATGGCTGTTCACACATTTTAATTTAACTCCGTGTTTGTAAAATTGGCACTTCCATCATTTTATTAAATCTGTTTCAACACATAAGCCGTCCAATAGATGAATATGGTTAGCTACGCCTAAGTCACTTTGGAACTAAGTTCAATCAATTGCGCACTCTGTGTAGTGTCCGTTACGATGGACATTGCTACTTAATTAATGATCTAAGTATCAATATCTACTATAACCCTGTAAGTAAGGCTGAGGTACGTACGTAAGTCAACCTCAACCTCAACCTACCCCAGGTGTAGGTACTCTGGAGCATTGGTTCATACCCAATGTCGGAATCTGTGTGTACGTTCGCGATGACATTTGTTTCAATCGTCTCAAAACCAATTAGGGGCCCAAATTTTTATTACTGTGGGCTTTCATGGACACATGAGTGGAGGTGAAAATATTCTTTATTCAATCGAGCATATAACACGCATTTTTGAATTGTCAGTTTTGCCCTATTCGGTTTAGACGTTCATTCGTTTCAGACTCTTTTAGCTGACAAGAAAAAACGGCCCATAAAACTTACTCAAATGTAAGTAATAGTATTTATTGTACAAACAATATACCATTACTAAATACAAATCAATAAAAGCACTTATTTGGTCACTGCTGTGCGAGCGGTAGAGAGTACTCTACTGCTCGCACAGCAGTGACCAGGAGACAACCAGGTTCATTAACCATCTTAGTCAGTCGGCTGATGTAATTCTGGCTCGTTATCCCACGGCCCATTTGGTCGTTCTGGGGGACTTTAATGGCCATCACAAAGAATGGCTGTTCCCATCTCGGGTGGCCGACCATGCTGGGAGAGAAGCGTGAAGACTAGCCTTTTCGCACGACCTCTCTTAGCTTGTTAACTGCGCTACGCGGGTGCCATATATAGACACATACCCCGAACTTCCTAGACCTTCTGCTGACAACTGATCCAGACAGACATTCTATATCGGCATCGACCCCTTTGAGGTCATCCGATCACTGTGTGCTGAAGTCTGTATGCGTCTACTCCCCACCCGATCAGGGCCCTATTGGTATGAGATAGTTGTGACGATACAAGTTGGCGGCAAACTGGGATGAGATGCGTCACTTCTTTGCATCTTTCCCGTGGCGGCAATACTGCTTCTCTTCAGAGGATCCGTCGAAGTGCACAGACGCTGTTGCCGAGATCATACTGCGTGGTATGGAATATTACGTCCTAACTCCGATGTTCCGTCAGACAGTAAAGCTCGCCCCTGGTTCAATGCTGACTGCCAGAGCGCCGAAGCGCAGAAAGAGTCAGTTTTCTTAGCCAGGGCCGATGCTCGAGCGTGTAAATCTGCAAACACCCAAACCCTGAAGAAGCTTACAACCGAGCCGCCAAGTCTAGCAAGCGCATGTTAAGCAGGGCATGTTTTGACCACATGCCGCATTGGAGCCTAACTTGCTTACCACTTACCACCCATCTGGAAGTAAAGAGTTTTGGTCTCTTGCCATAGTATCCGAACAAAATTTCTGTAGCCCATCACTTCCACCTCTGCTCAAGCCTGACGGATTCCTTGCTCAAACTGCGACAGAGAAAGCAAAGGTTTTTTCTCTGTATGCGGAGAATTCACATCTAGATGTCGGTAACAAAGCGCCATCTTTGTTACCTCGTGCTGATTCCTCTATGGGCGACTGTCAGATTCACAACAAAGAGGTACTAAAAGCTCTTCGTATTCTAGACTTCAAAGCTAGTGGTCCCGATGGAACCACTGCAACTGTTCTGTGAAGCTGTGCACTTAAGACTGGACATGTACCTCAAGGACAGCCCTGCGGACCCTTCCAACTACAGGCCAATTCCAGTCACGTTCATACTCTGTAAGATTATGGAGCTTGTACTGAACAATCATCTTTTGGCATACCTTGAAGGCAACGACTTCCTCAGTGATCGCCAGTTTGGTTTTCGCCGAGGTCATTTGACTGGAGATCTTCTTGAGTATGCGACCCATTTATGGAGTGAAGCGATCGAGAAACACGGCGAAGTCTTTGCCGTATCGCGCGACATCTCCAAAGCCTTTGACAGGGTCTGGCATGACAGCCTTATTGCTAAGCTTCCCTCATACGGTATCTCTGGTAGTCTGTGCACTTGGATTGCTGACTTCCTTCGCAATCGGTCCACCTGACTTGTAGTCAATCAACCGACCTAAAAGAAATTGATGCAGGTGTCCCTCCTATCCGCTGTCCTATTTGTCCTATCCGCGACACTGTTTCTTCTGCACATTAATGATCTGCTAGTGTCTGATACCATTAAGTATGCAGATGACACCACTTTAACCAGCAGGTCTTTCTCAACTACAAAGGCTACCAGTGATATCCAGTCTTATCGAGAGACCGTTGTCAGGCATATGAGTCTGGCACTTTAAGCCGTCTCCAATTGGGGTGTTTCAATGCCACTAAAACACAGGCTTGTTTATTAAAAAAAACCCTAGTGAAGGGTTCATTTTGTTTCATCCTGCAGTCCCTTTAATGGGCATGCATCGTACAACTTCACTCTGGTGTAACACCATCATGTTGCTTAGGCTCATTGGGCACATTAAACCGTAAGTTGATTTGGCGCTAAATTCATTTTCTCTCGAGATATATTAATCCGAGTCAATGCTTGAGCCAGTTTACCTTCAGCTATTTTATTTACGGTAGGCGTTTGAGCCATTTTGGCTTTCTCTAAAAATAACTAAATTTGATGCATTTTGGGCTAACCGACATAAATTTTCTAAAGTAATACACAATTATCAACAGTAATAGTTTAGGAAACTTCCTTATTTGATAAGGGATAAACGGTATTAAATAAATGAAAGTCCATTCAATAGTTGATTTTTTATGATTTTTTTTTCGAAAAAGAAAACTTTAATCCATCCCCCTGTAAGTTTCACAAAATGTCGCTTAGATCAATTAGCCTTTCAACCGTCGATGTAATAAAATCAAGTAAAACATATATGTATGCAGATGATACCTGCTTGATGTACAGTGCTAAAGACCCAAAACATATACAAGAAGTATTGCAAACTGATCTGGACAATACTGTTAAGTGGGCGCATGATAACGGCATAATAATAAACGTAAACAAAACCAAATGCATTTTAATATCCTCGCCGTATAATAAACAGAAGAAAACAGATATTAAAATCATAGGACATACTTATGAATGTCTACATAGAAATAATAAGCCAGTGTCGTGCGGATGTATAAACCTGGAACAAGTTAAATCTTACAAATATTTAGGCTTGATCATAGATAATAATTTATCATGGAAAGAACATATAAAACACGTATGTAAAAAGCTACGTAGTGTTTTAGGAAAACTATATTATCTAAAATTTGTGACAAACAGAGGAATATTATTTATGCTGTATCATGCGCTTGCTGAGGCAACTATAGATTATGGACTGGGAAGTTACGGGCTAACGTTCCCAAGCCATTTAAATGAAATTAAGGCGTTACAACTAAGAATATTTAAAAAAATTGTTGATAGCAAGACAAAAAATATGTGTAAAAATGAGTATGATAAACTGTATAGAATATGTAAAATTGTGCCAGTTGATAAAAAGGTTAAAATTAAGTTAATTATAGAACAATTGCATAAAAACGAACATAAAAAGAAAAGACAATATAATTACCCAACCCGTCAATCCAAAAAAAAAGAATTTGTAGTACCAAGAATCAAAAACTACTTTGGCACACGTATGAGACGATGGATTATACCAACATTACATAATGAGCTACCTCCGGATCTATTTAAAGTTATTAACTCAAAGAATCATCTACAAATTGTGTTAAAAAAACATTACCTATCATTGTGCCCTTAATATAAAATTAATAAATATCTTACTAATATACCTAAATGCGAAAAGTATGTTAGTTTGGACTACTGGATCGATTTGGATGAAATTTTGTATGTTCAAATAGTGGACACATAGGCTACTGCGGCCGCTAGTTAATAGTTAATGGTAAAATAACAATAGGTATAAGTAATAGTAATAAAAAATAAATATTAAAAAATAAATAAATAGGTATGAAAAGATAGTTAGTAGCATACTCGTACATATATACCTGTAATAACGTACATTTATTTTCTTTCATAAATATGGATTTTATTTTACTTAAATATTATACATTTTAGAGTACGGTTAACGGCGGGTGCCGCTTCGCGGAATTGTCGTGTATCTCCAATCGACTTAGAATTTTAAGACGAAAGCCGTTGAAACTGGATTTGTCTGTAGAGATTAGAAATTTTTTGGGGACCGTGTTTGCCGTTGATTGTACATAGACTACTAAATTATTTAAATATTAAAGACAAACAAGGAAACATAATTTACATAATATTATACGTATACCTAGAAAAAAAAATGCTTTATGATACTGATAGAAGTGTATAACTGCCTGGCTATTGTTGTTGCTATAATTTTGTGAATAGTTTATAGTTAATAATAAAATTAGAGTGTAAGTTTAAACTAGACGAGAACTACTGCCGACAAACTGCTGAGCAGTTTGGCAGATTTAATTTTTTTGTAAAACATTGTTACATTCTTGAAAATAAATGAAAAAAAAAAAAAACTTAAAGAATACTCTAGTCTCCAATTCAACATGGGGGGGATCCAAAGAACCCCTAGTCTGCAATGTAATGCAAGCTTCAGTGCCTCCTGCCTCCATATTTTCTAATTTGACTCCGAACATTAGACCAATTGCCGTGAAGTCCAGACATTATAGCGAGCAAGACGAAAAATTCATCGCAGAAGAAATCCTAAAGCTGATAGAAAATGGTGTGATCGAACCAAGCGTCTCTCCCTGGCGTGCACAGGTCTTAGTAGCAGGAGGAGGAGCACATCGAAAAAGGCTCGTAATTGACTACTCCTTGACCATAAACAAGTTCACAGAATTAGACGCATACCCCTTACCTCATACAGAAACCATTGTATCTAAGGTTGCGAAATATAATGTTTTCAGTCAGATAGATTTAAAAAGCGCGTACCATCAAGTGCCAATTAAAGAAAGCGAGAAACCGTATACGGCTTTTGAAGCTGCGGGGAAACTCTATCAGTTCACGAGACTTCTCAAAAGGGTCGACCTGTGGCGTTTTTCTCCAGGACACTATCGAATGCTGAACGTAAACACCCATCGGTCGAGAAAGAAGCTTACGCCATTGTGGAAAGTCTAAGAAAATGCGTCATTTCCTAATGGGGAAACATTTCATGTTGATAACTGACCAACAATCTGTGTGTTATATGACATATAAACCTCTTTACTAGTGCTGGATTTTGTTATTGTCTATACTACTTTATTTCGTGTGTTGTCAAGTTGTGTCACCTGTGAGATGTATCTATTTATACTTACGTCGGTTTCAAGTTAATTAAAACCAAATGTGTTATTGGTTAATTTCGAAAAGAAATAAAGTTAAAGAAATAATTTATTATTCACAAATGAAATACCTATTAATATTCTATTACAAGGTGACTCAATATTTTGTGAGTCGATGACTTTTTTTGGCCTGAAAAACTTTTACAAAGACAGTTCGATAAAATAAGCTGTCAATAAAAAATCTGATTAAAGTCTGTTCACCGAATCGAGTTACGGCTGAGAGAATTCGCTCGCTCGTTATTTGCTGAAAATAAAGCGCACAAGCAATCCGCTCGTTCGTGATTGGCTAAAAATGAGGCGCATAAGCAATGCGCCTTATCTTCAGTCAATCACAAGCGAGCGAATACTCTCAGTATTAGCTCGATTCGCTAAACACACTAGATAGTTAAAATAATTATTTTGGATACCCATTAACATTGTTCAATGTGCTAGGATGGTCGACAGTTCGAGAGTTATTGATATCATTATTGGGCAGGATCGTCGCCTTAATAGCTGGGGCAGTTGTGGTCGTCATAGCAACGGCGATTATGGTCGCGACCACCGTGCAGCTCAGGTAAATTGTTTACTACTAAAGTTTTTTTTTTAGGACAGTGGATAGTAGACGAGTTTTGGACGGCAGTATTTGAAAGGATAGCAGCGGTTTGGTGGGGTATGATTGTGGTAATATTAACCACAATCATCATGGTTGAGACCACTGTACAGTCAGTAGCGGCGTTAGGGGGGGGTGAGCATGGGCGACGGCCCCAGGGCGCCGGGCATAAAAGGGCGCTTAGGGTGCCCCTAAATAGGTACTGTGAAGATTGTATATATTTCCCCACTACAAGCAGGCGTGTACACCGGCTGTTTTTATTTATGATATAAAATAAAAAAAAAGAGGCCCGTCGTGCGTATATATGGACGGTCACCTTGTCAGATAAAATTTTAATAAGAACAGGGGGGCTATCGCGTAAAAAATCTGGGTATAGATATGGGCTACATTTGACAGTTGAAGCTCATAAAAATACCATATATGGTCATTTAACTGTCAAATGAAGCCCATGTCCATATCCATATTTTTTACGCGATAGCCCCGCAGTATCAGGATCAAGATCGTTTCAATTATTAAAGTAGCGCTCACGCGTTACACTACCTTTTAAAAGTTGGTAGTGTCCATCTCACCAAAGAAGTTCTACGGGATATTACTGGGCGGGGTGATGGGGGGAGCAGGTAAATTCTCGCCCAAGGGCGCTGGTTGTAGTAAAACCGGCACTGTGTACAGTACAGGTAGTTTATTTATGTTAAAGTGGGACCTGAAACGATATTATTTCATTTAAAATTCGGGAAAACTAGTTAACCGGATATTTGTCACTGGGGCAATATTTATGTTGTTATGTGTTTGCTTGGTGAGCCAAATTGGAAAATAATAGCATATTTCGAAACTCTTCTTCTTAATTGAACTGAAAACAAAATAACGCTAAAATAATTTCTTTAGTAATAAAAATCAAGGAGGAATCCGTCGAGTACGTTTGTATGGTAAAAACATTGCCGACCTCCTCTCTCAACCACATGGTTTGCGCTTTATGTGACATCATCATGTAAAACTCTTTGGCTGTCAACCGCGTGAAGCAACAAGCTTGAACACCTTGTTTAAATCCGACACTATTTTATCTTATTTGAAACAAAACGAAGTATCCAGGGTTATAATAACAAAACAAAGTGTCTGAACACTTTGTTTTGTTATTCTAACATCGACGTTGTCACAGTCTTAACATAAACCGTCGTTGCATTCGGCCGATATGACGCGCTCACACACACGCGCGCCGCTTGCTATCGCTACACGTCCAGCCCCTCAATCTCACTGGTTTTCACTGTAGTTCGACCCTATAACACCGTAGTTCCGAGCACACACGTGTAGCGGCGCGTATCTGTGTGAGTGCGTCATTTCGGCCATTTGTAGGCAGTGCAAAAGGCTGTTTAGAATGTGACGTTGTTCTCATGACTGAGTGTCACATCAGCTGTCAAATAGTATTGATAATCTCCGCTGTTTCAGCCGTTGATATCAAGGATGTTTGCTTAGCTTGGAGAATAACCAGCCAGTTTTTGAGCGTGCTGTAACTTGAACTTGACATAACTTGTGCTTTTTTTAATGTAAAGTCTTGTGACGTTATGGTTGCAATAAATGTATCGAGTATTGATTTAATGTGATATGTTTTCTGTGCAGATATTTAACACAACCATGGATAGTGGTAGCCCATTACTGGTTGCCTTATCTGATAACGACAGTCGTCGTCTCGCATTTATTCGACTATTGGAGAACTCAAAAGGTATGTTAGGAGGGCGCATTTTGCACACTAGCGCCGCCATTGAAATAAAAATAAGAAATAAACTCAAAATGTATGTAGTTAACACTCCATTACACGTGCTCTAAAAAGTAACACGATTACACGCGTGGGGCCCATTTTTATTATGACTTTTAAGTAACATTGGTATAGAAATAAAATAATTTAGCGTTTTATTTATAATCAGTCTTTAATTAAATTATCAAAATATAACAAGAAAATAGTCACTTCTGAACTTAAAAAAAAATAAAAACGTTTTGGCATCATATGGAAAAATCTTAAGAAAAATGGCACTTATACTTATAATTAAGGTTTTTGTTATAATTAGATTATTCTTTGGGCTCGGTTACATATTTATTATAACAAGTAAGGCATGAAATATATTTACGGTCGTTACAAACGGGCTTTTGACATTGATGACAAAATGTTCTGGTCTTTATTCCAAAATAAGCCGGCTACCAATAGTTACGTCATTACACGCGTGGGGCACTGGATGCGAAAATACTTACACTGGACACATCCGTGCGCCGGCGCAGTCGACGCGACACTGAAGGTCACGCGAAGACATTTGCAACAGCTACCAAAACCCTGGCACATAAGTTTTATAATTTATGGGCAAAAATATGCAGCTGGGGCACGCCAGTGCCCCACGCGTGTCAATCAATAAATTTTTCGTTGTAGATGGCTGCGTCTCTTTAAGTGACGATTCTGCCAATGTCCGAGTTAAAAGAGACAATGTGCAAGTTGAGCTAGATTGACCGGTTTTAATAAGAGTAGTACGGTTCTGATGGCCATTTTTAACTATCCATGAGAATCTGTAACAAAGGGTCAGGGTACACATTTACACAACACAAGACATCACAAAATTAATACATAATATTTAGATAAAGGGCGCAAAAAAAACAAGGAGACACAAATTAACTTAATATATTTTAATACCCAGATGTTATTTTGTTTTATAAATTTGCACAAAACATATATACATATACAAAACATATGTACTTGGGATAGTAGATAATTTATATTTATAGGGCGGCATACACTTTTATTCAACATATTATAAAGAGGGGTGGAAATATACGGGCAATGAAAAAATATATGGTCTAAAAAGTCCCTTCATCCAATCCACATTCACAAAGAGAGCTGTCCTTGACTCTTATTTTAGCCAAAAACACGGGGGTACACACATGGCCCAGCCTTAAACGACATAAAGTAGACGTGATTTTTTTGGGAATATTTTTGTGCAGGAAGAATCAGGGTTTGGGTGGAATATCAGGTTGTAACCCACCATAGTGTTTACCTTTTGACAGAATGGATCTTTTATATAGATTAGTCCAGGTCTCCATCATTTTAGATTTAGTCCTACCTCGCAAGTCGCGGGCGTAACGTTGATTATGGTAATCAATCCCAGCCGTTATGGCAGATTTAGCGCACATGTCTGCAACCTCGTTGCCCTCTATGCCCTTGTGACCTGGAATCCACGCCAGAACTACTTCAATATTTAATTTGGAAAATTCCAATAGGGCTTATTTTATTTTTAAGATTATGTTAGAATTGTGTCTAGAGTTAAATGGGGGTTTGGCAATGTCCTGAAGGCAGCTAAGGCAATCGGAAAAAAATATAGATTTATTTAAGCTGTGGGACTTGACATATAAAACGGCTTCGAGAATTGCTAGGGCTTCTCCCGTATTAACGGTGAGTAAAGAGGAGCACTTATAACCTAAGATGATCCTACTGCTTTTTTTATTTTTTTTTGATCCTGTACTTGGGCAGCCAAGCTGCTATACCTACGTTTCCTTCATCTTCCACTTTTGAAGAATCTGTATATAGATGGTACCAGTCTTGCCAATCCTTATTTAACATAGTTTGGAAAGTGTTATTTGCATCCGGAGTGTTCTTTGATATGCCAAAATCTAACTTAATGTGAGGCTGAAAAATTAGTGCTTCATAAGGGGCTTCAAAGAAAAATGCCCATTTTTAGATAATTTCAAAACTAAGGGATGAGAGGGAGGACATATCTTTATAACTTTTGACTAAAGGGGGTGTGCTTTATGCCTCCAATATGGAGATGAATCTACTGATCTGCTTAATTTTTTTATTTTATCTAGGAGAGGGTGGTTTGAGTACTGTGAAATATTTAGGAAATATCGATCGCACATCATCTGCCGTCTGAGATTCAGAGGGGGTTCAAGACATTCCACTTGGAGGGCGTTTATTGGAGATGATCGCATAACACCTACAATAATTCTAAGACACTTCGACTGAATTAAGGTAAGTTTTTTTAGAGCAGATTTGTTGCATGGTTCTAGGATAAAGCTTCCATAGTCGAAGTGGCTTCGAACAATTGTATTATAAAGAAGCTTTTGACTTTTTGGGTGAGATCCCCAATGGTCGCCTGATAGTGACCTGAGTATATTAACGTTTTTCTCAGCTTTGTTGCAGATATAGTTTAAATGCTGTACGCCAGATAGTCTTGAGTCAAAGACTATACCTAAGAATTTGCAATGGCTAACCACTTCAATTGGTTGGCCATTTAGGGATATATCAGGGCACGGGATCGACCTTTTAACCTTCAAACTCAGGGTTGATGAATATGTTCTGTATGGATTCAGACGGTTTCGTATTTCTTTTAGCTAGAATTATTCCCGAATCAGATGTGGGGGCTGGACGCTTTAGTGATACCAATCCGTCTGTATCCATTCTTTGTGATAGGGGAGTAAACAAAGGCTGCGAAACATCTCTTACCAAACCGTGCGGAGGCTCCCTACCCCCTCCTCCATCGGGAGGTTCCTCGTCAGACATTGATATCGCTCAATGTTTGATTATAGACACTTACCTTGACAAAACAATGTTAGTAACACTTAAACACAGCACAAGGACAAAATAAGTGGACGAAACTCAGTAGATAAATTAAAGTATTTGAGAAATTCACGCGAGCACGTGTGTCTATCAACACCGGAACAAGCAGAATCCCCACGCGTGTAATGGAGTGTTAAGAGGACGCATTCTGCACACTAGCGCCGCCATTGAAATAAAAACAAAGTGCTTAAATAACGATCAAATTGTAAATTAAGTTTCTACGAGTATAGTGGACTCCAAATAAGTTGTGGTTTTTTTTAGCTTTAATTATCATTCCCCAATGCTGTATCTAAGCAATGGCAAACCTTTTTTGGCAATTGACCACTTTCCACAAAATACTCCATTTAGCTATTGTCGTATAGTTATTTCGGAGATTTTTGCAAGAATAAAATATTTCTTAAGTGCAAAGCTTCTTCGGACTGCATTATCTATGTACTGCTTTACGTACGCTGATACTTAAGTAACAATTTCGTCTTTATTTCAGCATTATTATCTTTTTCCATTGCTGACGCTAGTTCAGAAAACTACCTCGAATTAAAAGGTCGTCTTATTTATAATATTAGTGGGATTTCATTTAAATTTTACCTTTCCAGAGTGGCCTAAACCGTTCAATATGTACGCTACAAGCTATGGCCGCAACAAGGTTCATTTTCGCTTTCATTCTTACTGTGATGACTGCGATACCCGCTCATACACCACCACCACTAAGATACGTGCTATCCGTACCGCTGTTTATCATGTCTATAGGCGCCTGTGTATCTATCGCGATAGTCAGATACGTCCGGTTACAAGGTATGTACTCTTTTATGGATAACAATTTACCAATGATAATGATATTGTTAAATATAAGGATTAGGGAACAAGCGAAACACAAGATGGCGGGTAATGCACTGCCGTTTATTTCCCAGTGTTGCCATACGTGACGCAGTACGTACTACTATTGCCATACTCATAAAGCATACATGACATTTCCTCCCCTTATAGATAGCCATTAATCGAACATAACATTTTATTAACTACTCAATTACAACTGGGTCGGGAACGGAAGGCGTATTAGAATCTGAGGCTTCATAAAAATCATCGTCTTCGTCTCTTTGCACGGCCCGTTTAGTGCCTCTGGTGGCTGTGACCCATGATGGCGATGATTCTATATCAACCAGAACTGGGGATGCCACATCTGCCGCTGCGGGACGTCGCGTCGCACGCCTCTCGCCATGTTTACCCAAGAGGGCGGCTCCGGCTCCTCCTTTGAGATCTAGGCTCGCCAGTAGAAAACGACGGTGATGAGGTCGATGGTAAAACCCGTGACCCTGTATATCCATCTTGGGATGTCACTAAGTCCGTTTCATCCCACAGTTGTTTACTGCAGTCTTTACATACATGTAGAATTAATTGGTTTTTGTGTTTTTTTACAACACTTGAAGTTACACGGTCTTTAATATACAAACGTCTACCTAGCATTTTTATTTTTATACCTTTACACCAGCAAAACTTATCTTTGTTACTATAACGTTTATACAAAACACATTGCCCAGGCAGAAAAACTACGTTATTACCCCCGCGTGCTTCAACCTGTGAACACTGTTTCATTTTGACGGCATTAGCCAGCGAGGCAGGCGAGGACGGCGAAGATGGCTCCATGCACGGGTGCATAATGTCGAGCCGTGACCTTAACTTCCTTCCAAATACTAGTTGAGCCGGTGATGTATTAGTTATTGAATGCACCGAGTTGCGATATGTATTTAAGTAGATTTAATTTACTGTCACGCAATTTTTTTTTATTTTACTATACTAGATTTGATGCCTTTCTTTACGACTTTTACGTAGATTTCGGCTTGACAGTTACTAGCTGGGTGATATGGGGGCGAGGTAATATGGGTAATACCGTTTACTAAACAAAAGTTTTTAAAATCTTGAGAACAAAACGCTGTGCCATTATCAGTCACTAACGTTTTCGGTAATCCAACCCTTGACATAAAGTCGCACTTTTTTTTCAATTAGTGTCACGGAAGTACAACTTTTTATTTCATAAACTTCAACCCATTTACTGTAAGCATCTACAATAATTAAAAACATTCGCTCATTCAGAGGGCCTAAAAAGTCCAAGTGAAGTCTATGAAAGGGGTGCGTAGGATGTGGCCACGGTGACAACGACGCCCGTGGTGGCGAAGGCCGCAGCTGTATACACGTCTCGAATGATTTTATCATCGCTTCCAACGCTTCATCTATTCCCGGGAACCATAAACGGGATCGCGCTTCCGCTTTAGTTTTAACAATGCTCATGTGTGACGTATGAAGTTCACTAAGAAGCAAGGACTCCGGTATAATTGCTTTATGGACTCTCATTAATCATCCATTTTCATACGCTAATTCGGATTTACACAAACTAAAAGGTCTAACTCAAACTTAGACCTTTTAGTTTGTGTAAATCTTTAATTTTCGGAGGCCACCCGTTTAACACAAAATTCATTACTCTATTCAGTGGATCTCTAAGCGTCGCATCACTTAACTCTTGCGCCGTAATTGGTAACGCTCCGTGTGTAACAAAGTTAACATAAATAGCTCGGTCGGATGACGTCGCATCGTAGCCTGCGCGTTCGATTCCCGTCGGCGGCGGCGCCGGCAAACTGGCCCGCAATAGGTAGTCTGCACAGTTATCTTTGCTTTTAAAGTATTCTATCACATAATTATATGCGCTCAAAAATATAGCATACCTTTGTAGGCGATTCGCCGATATTTCTGGTACCCCTTTATTTGGCCCAAAAATAGAAAGTAAAGATTTGTGGTCTGTACGTAGAATGAACGCGAAGATCTACCATATAAATATTGGTGGAACCGGCGTACCCCAAATATTATTGCAGTCGCCTCTTTTTGGATTTGCGAATATCTTTTTTCGGCGCTATTTAACGTCCTCGACGCGAACGCGATCGGTTTCTTTTGCTGATCGATATCTATTTGAGACAAAATTGTCCCAAGTCCGCTAGGGAAGCGTCTACACTTAAAATTATTTTCGCGTTCGGATTTAAATGCGTCAAAGTTTTGTCCGATGTTAGTTTACTTTGAATCTCTAGGAATGCATCATTGTTGAACTTTGACCAATGCCATTCATTTCGTACCCTTTTTTAACAATTCATACAAAGGGGAAAGAATGGACGACGCACCCGGTACAAAACATCTATAATAATTAATCAGACCCAAAAAGGATTGTAACTGAATAACATTTGTAGGTTCCGGCGCTTTTATAATTGCTTTTATTTTTTCTGGAGATTTTTTTAATCCTTCTTTATTTATGACATATCCGAGATAACTTATTTTTTTAAAAAATCCTCTTTAAAAAAATCACATTTATCTTTTTGCAATACAAGCCCCGCATTTTGCAATCGTTGTAACACCTGATGGAGCCTGTCGAGGTTCTCGGCACGGTCCCGGCCGGTGATGAGCACGTCATCGAGCAGACACAGCACGCCCCGCTGATGTTGGCTAGCAGACCCTCCATAACTCGTTGAAATATCGCTGGCGCGGAAGATAAACCAAACACTAATCTAGTATACGCGAAATGACCACGGTGCAAGTATATTTCTGAGACTCTTCATTGAAAACCAATTGATTGTAGGCCATTGATAAATTAAGCTTTGTGAAATGCTGCCCGCCATGAAGTCTTGAAAACAACTCATTTATCGAAGGCAAAGGATACTGGTCTACAACTAATTGTTTATTGATACTAACCGTATAATCTACACACAAACGGACTGACCCATCACGCTTTAATACAGGTACGATTGCGGACGCATACTCGGAATGATCTACGAGTTTCAAAACACCTAAAGTACTTAACCGATCGATTTCTTTGTCAATCTATCTATCCTTCAGCGCAAACGGCACCGTGCGAGCTTTAATAAACACCGGCTTAGCATTAACCTTGAGACTTAATTTTACTTCGTATTTTATTTATTGAACCGACCTAACTTTGTGGAAAAAATATCGGGATATAGCGAATACAAGGAATCGATTTCGTGCGATTTAAGAACCTTACAGTTATACACCGGCGATAATTACAACTCGAATGTCGTTAGAAAATCGCGACCGAGCAGTGACGGGCCACCCCGTCGCGCACTATGTATAACTGTAGTACGTTTGTACGTCCTCTCCATTCAACCGGCAGCCTAACGCAGCCATGACATTTTAACACTTCGCCCGAATAACCGATTAGCCGCTTATTAGTGCTTGATAATGGCACGTTACTAAAATGTAAACTATATGTTTTTTCGGATATTACTGACACTGCCGAACCACTATCTATTTCGAATTGCAAAGTAGCACCATAAATACACACCGTCTCAACTAAAGGCTCACCCTTTAAAGATCGGATATTATAATTTGGAATTAATAACTCACCGTCATCTCGTCTCCCTCGCTTACCTCGTCTTGTTGTTGCACGTATTTTACCGATTTACACATTTTGCGTAAGTGGCCTTTACATGACATTTTTTACAGGTATAATTAGCGAACCGACACTCAGGCGTTGTATGATTCGTATATCCGCACACTGAGCACTTCACTTTATCACTTTTCTTATTGAATTTAGCACTTTTCTCGTCGATTTTATACAACTCGCCGTGTTCGGTTGTGGCGTAGCCGGACGACGCCGCGGCCGCGCGCGCGCTCTTCAAATTCTCGACGAGTTCAACGGCCTTTGCCAATGAGAGCCCGGCCAAATCTTGAACCTATGGCTTTTCTTTCTCCGCTCCTGGCTGCATTCCCATTATGAATCGGTCTCGCAACGCTTCTTCTACATTAGAAAATTTGCATTGCGCTGTGAGGCCTCGCAATCTCGCCGCCCATTGCGACGCCGTTTCGGTAGGAGGCTTCTTTCTTCATGCAATACGGGCGGTTTCTGCAACTCGACGACTTTATGCGCCTATTTTGCGTCAGGAGGGTGTTAGGCCGGATCACTCCAGCCATCCCAGCTCAACCAGGAATGCTCCCAGCGCCTTTACATCCAAGACGGCTTCACGGAGACTACCGAGGTATTTTGCCCGGTAGGGGGCTACTCCGTCACAGTCCAGCAGGACATGAGCAGCTGTTTCTTTTTCCTCCATGCAGCCTCTGCATAGTGGACTGTCCTTGACACCTAAATTGAAAAGGTGCTTGTTAAAATGAAAATGACCAGTGATGGCCCCCGTTTTCAAGCGTAACATCGGTCTAGTAAGTTCAAGGAGAGCTCTGGAGAGACGAGCGTCCACTCGCGGTAGTGCTAGCTTGGCTTGTCTGCATGTCTCCAGTGAGCTCCAGTAATTTTGATGAATGTCGTTTGTATGCTCACGGATTCTGCCATTAAACCAGCTTGGCGGAATAGGGGCAAACGGTTCTGGTCCATGAGGAGTAGAGTCTGAGCCTCGCCTTGCTAACTCGTCTGCTTTATCATTACCTCGTGAGTCACTGTGGCCTTTAATCCACTGCACTATGAGATTGTTAGAAACACCTACCTTGTTGAGGGTGTTGTAACATTCTAGTATTAGGCTCGACGTGCTGCGACTGCCGTTCAGAGCTTGTAGTACTGATTTCCTGTCGGAGAGGATGATTATATCGCAGTTTGTTACCTCTCTGGATATAATTGCCTGTGCTGTCAGTGTGATGCCAATGCATTCCGCTTGAAAGACGGTATTGTATGGGCTTAGTGGAGCGACAATTTGTATGTTAAGGTCCTCTAAAAAACACCTCTGAGCCCACTCCTGACGTCGTCTTGGATCCGTCGGTGAATATCAGAAGAGCCTTGTGCTGCTGTCTGGAGTTAAGATCATCTTCCAGGTGTATCCTGTATTTCTTGTCAAAGATGAAGGATGGCTTAATTTTATCACTCACTGCCTCAATTAGGGATGTGTTGAGCCATTCCTCCAGTAAGCCGTTACGATACCTTACCTTTTCATGAGTTAGTGTACCCAGATGTTTGAGTCTTAACGCTGATTTAGAAGCCTCCTGCTGGATGTGGAGATGTAATGGTTTAATGTTAAGCATTACCCAAAGTGCAGCTGTCGGGGCTGAATCCGACTTATTTTGGCGTAAAATGCGTATCCAAAAGGTTCACAATATCTTCATAAGGTACAGTTTCCAACGTCTTCGGCAGCGCGAGGTCAGCTGCAAGTCTATAAGTACCTTCTTTGAGTGGGCTAAGAAGTATAGCACGTTTTTTCACTCCTTGAGGATCGGTTTTCGTGTCGATGTCATTCGCTTTAAACCATTGTGTGATCCTCCCCTTGAAAGAGCTCCAACTTTGTTCCGTATGGTCAAACGTCGTAATTATGCCGAAAGTTATCGACATCTTGACTTTTTTAACATAAACTCGTCGCCACTGTTAAAAATAAGGAGTAGGGATCAAGCGAAAAACAAGATAATGCGGGTAATGCACTGCCGTTTATTTCCCAGTGTTGCCATACGTGACGCAGCACGTACTACTATTGCCATACTCATAAAGCATACATGACAGATATTAAGGTGTCTCCTCATGTTTCTTCATGACTTAAGTAGTGTTTATCTAAAAAATGATATTGAGTATAAGTAGCAAGATCCATCCATCTTGCTTGCTTTGGGATATTTTAATGTACCAAATATTTATTTATTAACCACAGAGGCGGCCGCTCTCTTAAACACTGTCGATTCCCCTTAGGCCCTTAGTATATTTAAATAAATAAAAGTATTTAAAAGTCTTGTGGCACAAGCTTGTGGAAGAAGGGTACTTTTAATATCATACCAATTAACAGTCTGAAATCTTTTTTTCACTACGAATGGTAAACTACGATGTAAGATTAAAAAAAAAATACAGATGATTTTACCACTAAATTTTTTATTTAAACCAATAAAAAAAAATACATTATTGGATATTAAAACAGTTACTAAATGCTTTTGATTAATCGAACCAACAGGAAATAAAAATCCTCCTGGTCCAATTGATCGAACAAGCTGTCGGACCAGTGGCCTAAAGGGTCGATTCATCGTTACGATATTCATGATTGCAACGTTTTCGGTTAAGTAAATCGTTAGCGATCTTAACATACTCTATCGATTCGTCGTTGCGATCGGTCTGAAACGACGAATCGTAACGATAAACGATCGTTCCATACCTATATCACTTTAAAGATAAATAACAACTCTTCTGCCCATTTCCTTTCAGGTTATCAGCACTTAATATTAGAAGTCCTTTTCTCGATTCCGTCCGCAATGTTCCTGTTCCTACTAGCTTTGAGATTGAATGCCATGATGTTGCCCATTATGGGACGATCGTCATGGTCCAATCCAGATATCATTGTGGCAGTTATCAACTTGGGAATGGCGGTATTAGCGGGCATGACTGTGGTGAGTTTTTTTTTAATATGAACGACATGTTAAGTATTGATAAGGCTGAAGATGGAAGCGAGCCTTTCCTGGAATCCTCAGGCACTGCGGAACTGGCTATCTTATCTCGAACTACCGGAACACAACAATGCTGAAAACATTGTTGTTATGGCGTCAGACTTAGATAAGATGGTGGTAGCTAGCCAGACGGACTTACAACAAGTCCTATCACCAACCAAATCGAATACAATATGTACCCCCGCTAGGAATCAAACCCGGAAACCCTGGGCCTGATACCAGTGGTTGTACCACTAGACCACAGAGGCGGTTATATTTCATTCTCATTGCAAACTAGCTGTACCTTGCATACATTGCAATGACACGTAATGTACAAAGAAATACGTATATATACTCGTAGATTTATTGGGCCAGGATCGCGGGCGTGCTCAGAACACCCTACCAAAGATCAATATTTTCGGAGCGCATAGAGGACAAACATACAAAGATTGATTTTTATTTATTATATTACCTAGGTATTTTTCCCATGCTTGACTGGGAGTGGAAAAAAAACATACAGAATGTAAAATTTAAAACGGGGCACGAAGAGCAGGTACTTTAACCGTTGTAGCTACATGAAAACGTTCTTAGGAAATCATCCTTAACTTTTTGAGAAATTTTGAACTGCATTCACCGATTTTGAAAAAAAAAATAGTCAACAGAATAATGATGAGTTATCAATTTTTTTTATGGCAATCGACCCTGCCCCATGAGGATCAAAATACACTATGACACTGAGGTATGAGCACTAGAAAAGTCATAAATCGCTAACTATATCCAAAATATATATGAAATATAATATATACGGTTTTCGCCGACCTCCGTAGCCGAGTGGTACGTACACCGGTTTCAAAGCGTCGCCTACTCTAAAGTTCGGGTCCCGGGTTCAGATGGAACTCGAACCCTTTGGAAATCCGGTCCAATGCTCTAACCACTGAGCTACCGAGACTTGTTCCATCTGAGAATTCCAATATTTTTTCTATTTAAAATTTATCATAAGTATGATTTGTAATACTCCACCGACAAGAGCACAGCTCTTAAATTTAAGAAGAAAATGATTTGTTTGTTCACCAGTCGGGCGTCGAGCTGTTATTCTCCAGGCGTCGCCTTTGGATTCCGCTTGGATTGTTGGGAGCGACGTGTGTCATACTCATGTTCATTCCCTTCAGTCCGTACCAGGACGATGGCCCTTCCACGCAGAGACATCACTGGATTGTAAGTATATTGACTATAGTCTATTTTTTAACAAACGAGTATTGAGTATGTCTCTCGCTTATTTCCGATATTGACAGAGTGAGATGGGTCATTGTTAGAGGTGGGGCCAACGCCTTTGTTCTAGTTGGTGGTTGGACGTGGTTGGTGGAACGGACTTTATCTTGATTACGTGGACCAATAGCAACGCAGTCAATATTTTCGGTACTCGTTTGGTAAAAAACTATAGTTGAAATGAGATTAACAGCACTTTTAAATTTATATGCCATCATGTAGTTTAAAAAAGTACCACTATATTGTTTCGGTGTACCACAGGGGGATAAACTTGGTCCAACGCTCTTCTTGGTGTACATTAATGAACTCTGTACCCTGGAGTCTATTAGAAGAATAGAGGCATCGGAGTTTCATGATTAGTCACTATTTTTCCCTATGACATCGGTACTTGCCATTGGTAGGCGTCGATGAAATTTGGCTATCAGAGTTATGATTATACATATTTTACTCTCAAACTGCACTTTCATATTTTTTATCCATTAGTTAGCATCTATTGGTGTGTTTGTATGCATTTTTTTTATACAATACAAAACCGGATACAATCTATTAAAATATACTGCAAGTATTTTTTTTGATAACTTATACTAGATTGATCCTACTAGATGCAAGCACAGCATGCAAAAGAAAAATAACACATTACACTGTAGACTACTATCTAAGTGTAGCTATACAATACAAAATTAACTACTTTTCACTATATAATAAATTTAAATGAAAAATTACTAAACTGAAACTAAAAGTACAATTAAATTAATTGGAATCAGATTTATTTTCATAAATCCTACGAACATAACGATTTGCCGAGGCCAAACAACTGGCTAAAATGTCAAAATCAAAATGTATGGCATTGTAAGAGGTACACATGCGGTACAACGGAGAGTGGTGACCGAGACGAGATTTACAAAGAGGGAGTGTGAACGACTTGCGATTTGTAACTCGACTGGCTATTCGTGGGATCGTAAATCTTAGACGCTCTAATATGTCGGGGGAGTCTACATAATTATTTATCAATTTGAACAAAAATACAACATCGGAAATTTTTCTTCGAGTATGCAATGAAGATAACGAATAATAACGTAATCGTTCTTCATAGGATTTCAGGAGATGACACTTAATTTCGACGTAACACAAATGATAAAGAAATCTTTTCTGAACCCGCTCCAACCTACCCGAGTAAACCTGGTAGCCGGGATTCTACACTACACTTCAATATTCTAGGATACTGCGAACGATACTATTATATATGAGAATAGTAAGTTGAGGATCCTTTTCATCTGTCGCGTAATAAAACCGCCTAACCGTAACGTTTTCTTTATAACCTCATCAATGTGCTGTCTAAAACTTAACGTGCTATCAACAGTCACGCTCAGGTCTCGAATACTGGATACCTCGGTTAGAGGAACGGTTTCGATATAGTAAGTGACGTCAGACGAATGTAGCTTCCTAGAGAATCGAATGAAAAAGCATTTATTTGTATTAAGTACCATAAAATTATTTCTACACCAATTTTGTATACTGTCGATTGGAGTGCATAAGTATCTTCCTGGTTATTTATTGCGCGATAAAACTTTAAGTCGTCAGCATACATTTTAAATTTAGATTTAATACAATATGTCAAATCATTTATAAAAAATAAGGGCCCTAAATCAGAATCGGCAATTAAATTTTACGCAATTAAACGTATTGTGGGATGAGTACCTATATACGGTACCTATATACAGTGTACGGTCGTTGCTGCGCTTCACAGTGTGTCGGTCTGTTTTATTTGTAAAAAATGGCGAATATAGCGATATGTTCGACATGTAAGATTGTTATAAACGAAGTTCTTGCCTTTGTGTGTAATAAGTTGGATGTCATGGATGAGGAAAGCCTCAGTCACATCTGTGCCAGTGCTTTCTCGGATAGTGACTTAGTGATCGCAAAACGGTTGCTGTTTGAATCGGTGTCGAAGAATTCAATTAAATTACGACGAAGAGATGGAAAGACTCGTCGGGACATAGATGACATCATTTGCTTGCTGAAAAAGACTGATCCTGATAAGTTGCCAATATTTGTAGCACGAGAGTTGCAAAAACTACCGCCAGTTCTATTTGATCACGTTGACGTAACTCGGATTCTTAAAGATATTGTCAAAATGCGAAGTGATATTGGTGCAATAAGAGAAGAATACGCTACTATAAAGCAATTAGACGCATGGAATTCGGAAGTTGATAACCTCAAGAGGGCATCAATAGTAAATAACTTTACACGTAATAATATCAACTCGAAAAGAGGTGCCTGTTTGATGGAAAGTTTTGATTATGACAGTGGGCCAATGGGTTTACCGCCCGTGAACGAACAAGAAGAAATACCCGTGCAGCCTTTGCCCTCAAATTCCCTACTTAATAAAAACCACAGTGAACAGCACTCTGAGGTGGGTAGTTGTACGTTAAACAAAGTGTCTGAGATAGCGGGCCGATCGCACGCACCGGCAACGCTCGAACAACGTAAGGAATCAGCTGTTACGCAGAATGAATACACAGCGAACGTTGTACTCACGACAGCGGCGGTGACTCACGAGTCTCACGACGCACTGTCCTCACTAGCGCAGTCCACCAAAGCGCAGAGTAATTTACCCACCGCGGCAGATAGAAATATATTATACTCTGAATGTTTCACCACGGAGGTGGATATACCACGGGACGATAACCAGAAATGTTATATTGTAGAAAATAAAAAGAGAAATAAAAAACGTTTTATTGGCAATAGAGGAATAGCAGTAACTAATTTAAATTCAAACTTCAAATCAGCCGATATTAATATTCCGATGTATGTCTACAATGTTTCGAAGGAAACGAATCCTTGTGATATTGTTACATACATTAGAGAAGCGACTAATTTAACTGTGACCCTTGAAAAGATAAGTATATATAATGAAAAAGGTTATGATGCTTATAAGGTGTATGTTCCGAGAAGTAAATTGGACACATTTATGAAAGAAGATTTCTGGCCAACGGGTGTGTCTTATCGAAGGTTTTATGAATTTAATAAAAAGAAACAAGGCGGTGTACATACACTGAACATGAAGTATATTAATAAAAAAAGTGGATAGAACAACAAAGATCGTTTCCTTTAATTGTAAGAATATAGTAAGATCCGTTGACTGTGTACGGCGACTTTGTCGTTCTGTCGATATCATTGCTCTCCAGGAGACATGGTTGTTGCCTCACGATGTACCATTTCTGGGGAACATAGATGACAACTTCGCTTTTACCGGCAAGTCGGCGGTGGATACTTCGAACGGAGTTCTTCGGGGAAGGCCATACGGAGGCCATCCTGTGGTGAAAGTCTATGTTTCCATCCGTAACAGTGATACAATGTGATAGTGTTCGTATAACTGCTATTAAAATCGAGCTGACCAATACCTCAATACTGTTAATATCAGTATACATGCCGACTGCGTCAGTTGATCACCTTAGTGAGTTTACGGATTGCTTAAGTGAAATTAATGCTTTAATTGAAAATAACAATGTGGAAAATGTGTTAGTGCTGGGAGACTTCAACGCACACCCCGGTGAGCTCTTTTGTTCTGAGTTATTAGACTTTTGTACTGATCAAACTTGGTCTTGTGTTGACTTGGATTCGTTACCACCAGATTCATATACATTTGTAAGCGATGCTCACGGTTGCCGGCGCTGGCTTGATCACTGCGTTGTAACGAGTGCAGCGCGGAATATAGTAATTAACACGTCAATATTCTATGATACTTACTGGTCTGACCATATGCCATTGTTAATAGAGTGTAATATTAATCTGAGTAAACCTAAAATTGTTAATCCCAGTACAACTAACAACAAAATTACTTGGGGTGAAAGAGATGCTGAACAGATACAGCAGTATTTAGACTTATGTAATTCTGATTTACGTCTATTGGACTTTCCAAGTGAATTTAGTAAATGCGCTGACAAAACTTGTTCCGATCATAATCATCGAGTTATTCTTGCTAAACTATATAGTAAAATTGTGTCTATTATTAAGGAAGCTGCAGTGTGCAGTCACAAAGGCTCTAAGCAAAGAAAATATAAACATATTGCTGGCTGGAATAAGCTTACGGGGAGGCTCGGCTTTGGTATAAATATTGGTTGTTATATAGTAAGCCGGTCTCGGGTTATATATATAACAAAATGTGCGAATCTAGAAAATTATTTAAATCAAAGTTAAAATTTTGTCAGAATAATGAGCAACAAATTAAAATGGATATTATTACGAAAAATCATTCGAATAAAAATTTTGCTAAATTTTGGAAAAATACCAACAAACTTAACCCCAGGCCCACTATTCATGTGAGTGTAGCAGGTGTGCACGAGCCCTTAGATATTGCCAACGCCTTTCAATGTCACTTTAGAGTGGAATCGCCGTTATCTCAGTCGCATCAAGTGTTCAATGCCGAGCAGCCTGTTAACTTATCTGTCAAATTTACTGCTAAGGAAGTTGCTACGGTCATTAGAAAAATGGTCAGGGGAAAGTTTCCTGGATATGACGGCCTCAGTGTTGAACATCTTAAATACGCGGGTGTGCATTTACCACGACTGCTGGCGATGTTCTTTAATTTATGCATAAGTCATTGTTATTTGCCCGATGAACTGATGTACACAGTTATAGTGCCGATTATCAAAAACAAAACTGGTGATGCCTCCGATCTGTCCAATTATAGGCCTATATCCTTGGCGACAGTGATAGCCAAGGTGTTGGACAGTCTGCTTGATAAGCACTTGAGCAAGCACATTAATATACACGACGCACAGTTTGGTTTCAAACCAGGTCTCTCAACCGAAAGTGCTATTTTATGTGTCAAGCAGACTGTTCAATACTATACTGCCAGGAAAACGCCGGTATATGCCTGTTTTTTGGACTTATCGAAGGCATTCGACCTGGTATCATATAGTATACTGTGGCAAAAACTATATGAAAGCAATCTGCCAACCGAACTCTGCTCTTTATTTAAGTATTGGTATGAGAACCAGAGCAATAGCGTTAGATGGGCGGGTTCACATTCGGAGGTGTATAGGTTGGAGTGCGGGGTGAGACAGGGGGGATTGACCTCTCCGAAGCTCTTCAACCTGTACATTAACCGTCTGATCGAGGAGCTCAGTACTACTGGTATCGGATGTCATGTGGACGGCCTCTGTATGAATAACTTTAATTACGCTGATGATATGGTGCTGCTGAGCCCGTCGATCGGTGCAATGCGTAGATTGCTAGCTATGTGTGAAGCCTATGCTGTGAGCCACGGCCTTAAATACAATGTCACAAAGAGCGAGTTGATGGTATTCAAAGCGGGCTCCAAAAGCTATTAAAACGTACCCACCGTGACTCTTTGTGACACCGTGTTAAAACAAGTGGACAAGTTTAAATACCTAGGTCATTGGTTAACTGAGGATTTGTCAGACAACACTGACATTGATAGGGAACGCAGAGCGTTGAGTGTGCGCTGTAATATGTTGGCTCGCAGATTTGCACGGTGTAGTAAGCAAGTAAAACTGACACTTTTTAAAGCATACTGTCAGACTTTCTACACCTTCAGTCTGTGGGTTAACTTTACGCAGCGGGCATATAACGCTCTGCGCGTTCAATATAATAACGCGTTCAGGATACTGTTTAGGCTGGCGCCATACTGTAGTGCGTCAACAATGTTTGCCGAGGCGCGGACGGATTGCTTTTATGCAATAATGCGCAAGCGCAGTTGGTCGCTGCTATCGCGCGTGCGCGCCAGCCCGAACACTATCTTGCGCGCGTTCACCGATCGTTGGGACTCGCCGCTGCTGATGCGCTGGGTGCGCCTGCAAGTGCCAAGGGCGAGTTACTGGTAATCTTTATCTTTATAATTAAGTCTGAGGTCCATTATTCACTAACACTAGATATAAGTTCAAATGTTACTAACAACTATGGCTGATTTCCGAAATAAATGATTTATTATTATTATTATTTTTATTAAATGCGACCCTTGCGGGACACCAGAGGACACACGCCTTGCTAAAGATTTGAAACCATAAAACGAAACTAACTGCGTCCTGTTACGCACATATGATTCGCACCAACGGAGAAGTGATCCGTGTATGCCAAAACTTTCTAATTTCAGGAGTAAAAAATCATGATTGACCAAATCAAAGGCCCTGCGGAAATCAGTGTATATTGCATGAATTTCACCCTGTTTATCTAGTGTCGCATATCTCACTGACATAACCAACCAGATTAGTGACAGTTGATTTCTTAGGTAGAAAACCATTCTGATTAACATTCAATATTTTTTTGACATGATTATATATTTGTCTTTGAACCAGGGCTTCAAACACTTTACCTGCAATTGAGAGAATAGAAATTGGTCTAAAGTTACTTTTAAAATTTGAGTCGCCGGATTTATGTATGGGTGTTAAATGAGCAATTTTCCAGCAATCAGGGAAATTACCAGTTTTTAATGATGCATTGTAAATATGACATAATGGCAAGTATAATTTCTCAGCACATTTTTTGAAAAATACTGGCGGCAGCAAATCAGGTTCAGCACCCTTATTACAGTCTAACTGTAGGCGATACTCTAACACTTCATTTTCTGAAATTGACAAAACACCAAGAGACTGAACATTATTGTTAGGTGTGATTATATCACAATGATCAGAAGATCCTGTAGAGTTATAGGTGTCATATACAGGTTGAAAGTATTCAGAAAATAGGTCGCAAATTTGCTGGCGTCCCCTAGCAGTCTCATCTCCAAGAATCATATTATTTGAATTAGTGTTATTTTTACCTTTTTTACTGTTTACAAATTCATAAAAATATTTAGGTTTATCGCGCATGTAATCTTTAGCCTGTTCCTTAAATTTAGCGTAACATTCCCTGATTAAAAATTCGCATCGTTCTCGTAAAATTTGAATTTGAAGGTAAGCTTATCCATTGGGTTCCCATATTTTTTAAATCTTGAAGCATGGTATTTATTTTTTTCTTTTAAAGCTTTAATGACCGATCTACTATACCAAATAGGGTCCCGCTGGATTAGATTTGGTGTGTGTTTATGAACAATTGGCATAATATTATCATAAAACTTTTGTACCATAGTATTCACCACAAATTCATTTTTTGTGGTGAATTTCCGACCAGTTCAATAGAGCAAATTCTTTGTTTATTTCATCATAGTTACTTAATCTATAGTTGAGTTTAAGTAAATAACATATAAAAAACTTTTTATAAAAAAATTAAAACCGAGTTCAAAAAACTAAAAAGCAAAAAATAAACCTTTTGGAGTCGGTGCCAGCCAAGGCATTCTACTTTGCGGTCCTACTATTTATTTTTCTTGCCTTGGCTGGCACCGACTCCAAAAGGTTTATTTTTTGATTTTTAGTTTTTTGAAGTCGGTTTTAATTTTTTTATAAAAAGTTTTATATTTCACAATTTTTAAAGGTAGAACAGGTCCCGTACCTACGCTAATAACCTTATGTCAACTCCTCATTACCTTTTACAAAGCTGCATTTCCCTGTGCTGGGACGTTACTTATTGAGGGTTTATAGCCTATAGGTATGTTGGCGAGGACCAATAGCTATTTAACAAAAAAGTTTTATCAAAATCCGCTCAGTAGTTATTGCGTGAAACTTCAGCTCGAACAAGAATCTAACAATTACCTGGATGATATAATTGTTTCATGACTTCCATGACATTAGGCCCCATATCTCCGAAGATTATCATCGGATCTCAATGAGACTCATATGGGACCAAATTGACAGTATACCCGATCGAACAAAAAAACAACTATTAAAATCGGATCACCAACACCGGAGTAATCGGTATACATACATCGGACAAAAAAATTAAATAAAAAAATACGGGTTGAATTGAGTACCTCCCTCCTTTTTTGTTGAAGTCGGTAAAAATCAAAACAACATATATCTCTACACATTTTAACACAAGCAAACATGAGCAGACCCATCCCGCTGGCAGCACCAATTCACGAGCATGACGCATGAACCAGCCATCGCTTCGCTCAACCATATTTTAGGAAACGTAGCGACCCGCCTCACACGACACCACCGCAGAAATGTTTACAGAGAGCATGACATACCCAAGCTACCTGTGTTAAAAGTTGAATCTAATACTTTACTAAACATTAATGAATGCCACTACAATTTCGAAACAATAAAACTAAATATTTATTACCAAGCTGTCTCGTCATTCAAGTAATCTTTTATAGTATAATATCCTTTTTTAAGAAGACAATCTTTTACATTCATCTTAAACTTTTCGAAAGGCAAATCCAAAGTATTATCTGGAATTTTATTATAGATACGTATACCTAGACCCATAAAAGATCCAAGGACCTTTTTTAATCGGTACCGAGGCATAACAAGTTTATTTCTATTTCTAGTATTGCGATCGTGCAAATCACCATGTTTGATATACAGGTTGATATTACGCCGTACAAAAAGAATACAATTTAAAATAAATTGAGAAGCAGCTGTCAGTATACCAATTTCTTTAAATTTTTCCCGAAGAGATGTTCTGGAACCCAGTTGATAAATGGTTCTTATAGCTCGTTTTTGTAGTATAAATATTGTATTAATTTCAGCTGCTACTCCCCACATAAGAATACCATACGACATGATGCTGTGAAAATAACTGAAGTACACAGTCCTAGCAGTTTCTATATCAGTCAGTTGTCTGACTTTTCTAACAGCGTAGGCAGCAGAACTAGGCTTGCCAGCTAGTATTGCAATATGTGGACTCCATTGAAGTTTACAGTCCATAGTTACACCCAGAAAGACTGTTGATTCTACTAAATCTAATTTTTCGTTGTTCATAACAATTTCCATGGGTACTTTCTGAACATTTGGTAAAGAAAAAAGAACGCATTTAGTTTTCTTTGCATTAAGCTGTAGATTATTATAATTAAACCAAGCTAGTACTTGCAAGAGTGTTTTGTTTACATCGTCAAAATCAGTTTCATTCCTATCAATGTTAAATATTAAAGAAGTATCATCCGCAAACAAGACAATCTCACATAAGTTTTTGGCAAAGAAAGGCAAGTCATTAATATATACTAGAAACAGGAAAGGGCCCAAAATAGAGCCTTGAGGCACGCCTAGTTTTATATTTGAGCCGGCAGATTTCACTCCATTAATATCAACGGTCTGAGTTCTGGAACTGAGATACGACAGTATTAACTTTTGAGCATCACCTTTTACACCGTAATGATTTAGTTTCAACAGCAGCGTCCGGTGATCCACGCAATCAAAAGCCTTGGACAAATCGCAGAATACGCCAAGAGCATTCTGCGACTTCCCCAGGCTTCAAAAACAAGTTTTAAAAGTGCAACCCCTGCATCAGTGGTAGACCGTCCCTTCGTAAAACCAAACTGTTCATTATGTAAGAGATTATTTAAGGTGAAATGTGTCAATAACTGTTCCAACAAGATTTTCTCAAAAATTTTGCTTAAGACGGGTCATATAGATATTGGTCTATAATTACTTGGGTCTTCTCTATTTCCCGATTTGAATAAAGGTATTACCTTACTTAATTTCATTAGATCAAAATATTTTAAATCCTAAAAAACTATGTTAATAAAACGGTAATTCCACAGATGACAATCACGAAAGTTTAAACTCAGTTAGGTACGTGCGTCCGTATCGATAGCAGCGTTTCCTTTTTATTGTCGTCGAGAGGAGTCAATTTAAATCTGATAACTATACCTCGATTTTAATTTTCAACTTATGTCTACTCGCTCAGTTCGTATTGTCGTCGAGTCGCGTCATTATGAAACTAGGGATTTTGTCTGTATTTTAGAACTGAATTTTTTTATCTTTGTTCACAGCATTCAGAAATAGTATCTTTTAACGCCGACCAAGTACCCATAGACCGAACATCTGGCGTTTTTGTGACCGAACATGATCCTTACACGACAACACGCGCTCGGTCCGAATTGTCGACGAGAGGCGTAAATTTGAACCTGAGGACTGACTTAGAGAGAGACTGCCGAGAGAGAATCTATTGTGGACTGCCAGCGTTTAGAGGAGTGCTGTAAGTAGTTCATACTTTCTGATAATGTTTTATTTGATTCTATTTAAATAGTAGGTGCCCAGGCCTACCCAACCAATACCAAACGTGGCGCCACAGTCTAACATAAACAGTCTTTGCACTCGGCCGAAATGACACAAGAGCGCTCTTGTGACCGTTATAGTAAGGTGCAAGTTCGAAAGCACCAGATGCGTTCTTCAAGATCAAAGGAGTGCGACTTCTGTTACTATTATTATATTCTGTGGCCTAACGCTTTAAAGGACATCAGGCAATGTGCATACAAAGTTGGTCCAAAAAAAAAGTTTGCGGCCAGACCCAAGATTATTTCTAAAAGGTAGCTCATATTATGTCTTAAAAAAAATTATATGGACTTAACCCTGTAACCGCGTGAACTGAGAAGCTATTTAAAATAAGGCATTCTGGGGAAACAAATAAAACATCAGGTGGACAGACCGGGGATTATTTTCAATAGATAGTTCCTATAAAGACCTAAAAAAATATATGTAATAAATAACCCTGTCACCGCATAAACTGAGTTGCTATTTCGAGTTCAAAAATCTAGATAAAAAAAAAGTGAGCGGCCAGACTCAAGATTATTTCTAATAAGTAGTTCATACTAAGGTATAAAAAAAATATATGGACTTAACCCTGATACCGCATGAACTGAGTTGCTATTTCAAGTCAATAAAATCTGGACAAAAAGTGAGTGGCCAGACCCAAGATTATTTTCAATAGGTAGTTCAAATAAAGGCCTAAAAATTATACGGATTTAACCCTGTCACCGCACGAACTGAGTCGCTATTTCGATTTAAAAAATCTGGACAAAAAAAAAAAGCCGCCAGACCCAAGGTTATTTTCAATAGGTAGTTCATACTAAGACCTAAAAAAATATATGAACTTAACCCTGTCACCGCATGAAGAGAGTTGCTATTTCACTCTCACCCATAACGACTCACTCTCAAAATTACATCGTTATAGACACTCTCACCTATAGCGACTCACCCTAAAACTGCATCATTATAGGCACTCTCATCTATAGCGACTCACTCTTAAAACTATATCGTTATAGGCACTCTCACCTATAGCGACTCACTCTTAAAACTGCATCATTATAGGCACTCTCATCTATAGCGACTCACTCTTAAAACTATATCGTTATAGGCACTCTCACCTATAGCGACTCACTCTTAAAACTATATCGTTATAGGCACTCTCACCTATAGCGACTCACTCTTAAAACTGCATCATTATAGGCACTCTCATCTATAGCGACTCACTCTTAAAACTATATCGTTATAGGCACTCTCACCTATAGCGACTCACTCTTAAAACTGCATCATTATAGGCACTCTCATCTACAGCGACTCACTCTTAAAACTATATCGTTATAGGCACTCTCACCTATAGCGACTCACTCTTAAAACTGCATCATTATAGGCACTCTCACCTATAGCGACTCACTCTTAAAACTGCATCATTATAGGCACTCTCATCTACAGCGACTCACTCTTAAAACTATATCGTTATAGGCACTCTCACCTATAGCGACTCACTCTTAAAACTGCATCATTATAGGCACTCTCACCTATAGCGACTCACTCTTAAAACTGCATCATTATAGGCACTCTCATCTATAGCGGCTCACTCTTAAAACTATATCGTTATAGGCACTCTCACCTTTAGCGTCTCACTCTTAAAACTGCATCATTATAGGCACTCTCATCTATAGCGACTCACTCTTAAAACTATATCGTTATAGGCACTCTCACCTATAGCGACTCACTCTTAAAACTGCATCATTATAGGCACTCTCATCTATAGCGACTCACTCTTAAAACTATATCGTTATAGGCACTCTCACCTATAGCGACTCACTCTTAAAACTGCATCATTATAGGCACTCTCATCTATAGCGACTCACTCTTAAAACTATATCGTTATAGGCACTCTCACCTATAGCGACTCACTCTTAAAACTGCATCATTATAGGCACTCTCACCTATAGCGACTCACTCTTAAAACTGCATCATTATAGGCACTCTCATCTATAGCGGCTCACTCTTAAAACTATATCGTTATAGGCACTCTCACCTTTAGCGTCTCACTCTAAAAACTATATCGTTATAGGCACTCTCACCTATAGCGTCTCACTCTTAAAACTGCATCATTATAGGCACTCTCACCTATAGCGACTCACTCTTAAAACTGCATCATTATAGGCACTCTCACCTATAGCGGCTCACTCTTAAAACTATATCGTTATAGGCACTCTCACCTATAGCGACTCACTCTTAAAACTGCATCATTATAGGCACTCTCATCTATAGCGGCTCACTCTTAAAACTATATCGTTATAGGCACTCTCACCTATAGCGTCTCACTCTTAAAACTGCATCATTATAGGCACTCTCATCTATAGCGACTCACTCTTAAAACTATATCGTTATAGGCACTCTCACCTATAGCGACTCACTCTTAAAACTGCATCATTATAGGCACTCTCATCTATAGCGACTCACTCTTAAAACTATATCGTTATAGGCACTCTCACCTATAGCGACTCACTCTTAAAACTGCATCATTATAGGCACTCTCATCTATAGCGACTCACTCTTAAAACTATATCGTTATAGGCACTCTCACCTATAGCGACTCACTCTTAAAACTGCATCATTATAGGCACTCTCATCTATAGCGACTCACTCTTAAAACTATATCGTTATAGGCACTCTCACCTATAGCGACTCACTCTTAAAACTGCATCATTATAGACACTCTCACCTATAGCGACTCACTCTTAAAACTATATCGTTATAGGCACTCTCACCTATAGCGACTCACTCTTAAAACTATATCGTTATAGGCACTCTCACCTATAGCGACTCACTCTTAAAACTGCATCATTATAGGCACTCTCATCTATAGCGACTCACTCTTAAAACTATATCGTTATAGGCACTCTCACCTATAGCGACTCACTCTTAAAACTATATCGTTATAGGCACTCTCACCTATAGCGACTCACTCTTAAAACTATATCGTTATAGGCACTCTCACCTATAGCGACTCACTCTTAAAACTGCATCATTATAGGCACTCTCATCTATAGCAACTCACTCTTAAAACTATATCATTATAGGCACTCTCATCTATAGCGACTCACTCTTAAAACTATATCGTTATAGGCACTCTCACCTATAGCGACTCACTCTTAAAACTGCATCATTATAGGCACTCTCATCTACAGCGACTCACTCTTAAAACTATATCGTTATAGGCACTCTCACCTATAGCGACTCACTCTTAAAACTGCATCATTATAGGCACTCTCACCTATAGCGACTCACTCTTAAAACTGCATCATTATAGGCACTCTCATCTATAGCGGCTCACTCTTAAAACTATATCGTTATAGGCACTCTCACCTTTAGCGTCTCACTCTTAAAACTGCATCATTATAGGCACTCTCATCTATAGCGACTCACTCTTAAAACTATATCGTTATAGGCACTCTCACCTATAGCGACTCACTCTTAAAACTGCATCATTATAGGCACTCTCATCTATAGCGACTCACTCTTAAAACTATATCGTTATAGGCACTCTCACCTATAGCGACTCACTCTTAAAACTGCATCATTATAGGCACTCTCATCTATAGCGACTCACTCTTAAAACTATATCGTTATAGGCACTCTCACCTATAGCGACTCACTCTTAAAACTGCATCATTATAGGCACTCTCATCTATAGCGACTCACTCTTAAAACTATATCGTTATAGGCACTCTCACCTATAGCGACTCACTCTTAAAACTATATCGTTATAGGCACTCTCACCTATAGCGACTCACTCTTAAAACTATATCGTTATAGGCACTCTCACCTATAGCGACTCACTCTTAAAACTGCATCATTATAGGCACTCTCATCTATAGCGACTCACTCTTAAAACTATATCGTTATAGGCACTCTCACCTATAGCGACTCACTCTTAAAACTGCATCATTATAGGCACTCTCATCTATAGCGACTCACTCTTAAAACTATATCGTTATAGGCACTCTCACCTATAGCGACTCACTCTTAAAACTATATCGTTATAGGCACTCTCACCTATAGCGACTCACTCTTAAAACTGCATCATTATAGGCACTCTCACCTATAGCGACTCACTCTTAAAACTGTATCATTATAGGCACTCTCATCCACAGCGACACACTCTTAAAACTATATCGTTATAGGCACTCTCACCTATAGCGACTCACTCTTAAAACTGCATCATTATAGGCACTCTCACCTATAGCGACTCACTCTTAAAACTATATCGTTATAGGCACTCTCACCTATAGCGACTCACTCTTAAAACTGCATCATTATAGGCACTCTCATCTATAGCGACTCACTCTTAAAACTATATCGTTATAGGCACTCTCACCTATAGCGACTCACTCTTAAAACTGCATCATTATAGGCACTCTCACCTATAGCGACTCACTCTTAAAACTGCATCATTATAGGCACTCTCATCTATAGCGGCTCACTCTTAAAACTATATCGTTATAGGCACTCTCACCTTTAGCGTCTCACTCTAAAAACTATATCGTTATAGGCACTCTCACCTATAGCGTCTCACTCTTAAAACTGCATCATTATAGGCACTCTCACCTATAGCGACTCACTCTTAAAACTGCATCATTATAGGCACTCTCACCTATAGCGGCTCACTCTTAAAACTATATCGTTATAGGCACTCTCACCTATAGCGACTCACTCTTAAAACGGCATCATTATAGGCACTCTCATCTATAGCGGCTCACTCTTAAAACTATATCGTTATAGGCACTCTCACCTATAGCGTCTCACTCTTAAAACTGCATCATTATAGGCACTCTCATCTATAGCGACTCACTCTTAAAACTATATCGTTATAGGCACTCTCATCTATAGCGGCTCACTCTTAAAACTATATCGTTATAGGCACTCTCACCTTTAGCGTCTCACTCTAAAAACTATATCGTTATAGGCACTCTCACCTATAGCGTCTCACTCTTAAAACTGCATCATTATAGGCACTCTCACCTATAGCGACTCACTCTTAAAACTGCATCATTATAGGCACTCTCACCTATAGCGGCTCACTCTTAAAACTATATCGTTATAGGCACTCTCACCTATAGCGACTCACTCTTAAAACGGCATCATTATAGGCACTCTCATCTATAGCGGCTCACTCTTAAAACTATATCGTTATAGGCACTCTCACCTATAGCGTCTCACTCTTAAAACTGCATCATTATAGGCACTCTCATCTATAGCGACTCACTCTTAAAACTATATCGTTATAGGCACTCTCACCTATAGCGACTCACTCTTAAAACTGCATCATTATAGGCACTCTCATCTATAGCGACTCACTCTTAAAACTATATCGTTATAGGCACTTTCACCTATAGCGACTCACTCTTAAAACTGCATCATTATAGGCACTCTCATCTATAGCGACTCACTCTTAAAACTATATCGTTATAGGCACTCTCACCTATAGCGACTCATTCTTAAAACTGCATCATTATAGGCACTCTCATCTATAGCGACTCACTCTTAAAACTATATCGTTATAGGCACTCTCACCTATAGCGACTCACTCTTAAAACTGCATCATTATAGACACTCTCACCTATAGCGACTCACTCTTAAAACTATATCGTTATAGGCACTCTCACCTATAGCGACTCACTCTTAAAACTATATCGTTATAGGCACTCTCACCTATAGCGACTCACTCTTAAAACTGCATCATTATAGGCACTCTCATCTATAGCGACTCACTCTTAAAACTATATCGTTATAGGCACTCTCACCTATAGCGACTCACTCTAAAAACTATATCGTTATAGGCACTCTCACCTATAGCGTCTCACTCTTAAAACTGCATCATTATAGGCACTCTCACCTATAGCGACTCACTCTTAAAACTGCATCATTATAGGCACTCTCACCTATAGCGGCTCACTCTTAAAACTATATCGTTATAGGCACTCTCACCTATAGCGACTCACTCTTAAAACGGCATCATTATAGGCACTCTCATCTATAGCGGCTCACTCTTAAAACTATATCGTTATAGGCACTCTCACCTATAGCGTCTCACTCTTAAAACTGCATCATTATAGGCACTCTCATCTATAGCGACTCACTCTTAAAACTATATCGTTATAGGCACTCTCACCTATAGCGACTCACTCTTAAAACTGCATCATTATAGGCACTCTCATCTATAGCGACTCACTCTTAAAACTATATCGTTATAGGCACTTTCACCTATAGCGACTCACTCTTAAAACTGCATCATTATAGGCACTCTCATCTATAGCGACTCACTCTTAAAACTATATCGTTATAGGCACTCTCACCTATAGCGACTCATTCTTAAAACTGCATCATTATAGGCACTCTCATCTATAGCGACTCACTCTTAAAACTATATCGTTATAGGCACTCTCACCTATAGCGACTCACTCTTAAAACTGCATCATTATAGACACTCTCACCTATAGCGACTCACTCTTAAAACTATATCGTTATAGGCACTCTCACCTATAGCGACTCACTCTTAAAACTATATCGTTATAGGCACTCTCACCTATAGCGACTCACTCTTAAAACTGCATCATTATAGGCACTCTCATCTATAGCGACTCACTCTTAAAACTATATCGTTATAGGCACTCTCACCTATAGCGACTCACTCTTAAAACTATATCGTTATAGGCACTCTCACCTATAGCGACTCACTCTTAAAACTATATCGTTATAGGCACTCTCACCTATAGCGACTCACTCTTAAAACTGCATCATTATAGGCACTCTCATCTATAGCGACTCACTCTTAAAACTATATCATTATAGGCACTCTCATCTATAGCGACTCACTCTTAAAACTATATCGTTATAGGCACTCTCACCTATAGCGACTCACTCTTAAAACTGCATCATTATAGGCACTCTCATCTACAGCGACTCACTCTTAAAACTATATCGTTATAGGCACTCTCACCTATAGCGACTCACTCTTAAAACTGCATCATTATAGGCACTCTCACCTATAGCGACTCACTCTTAAAACTATATCGTTATAGGCACTCTCACCTATAGCGACTCACTCTTAAAACTATATCGTTATAGGCACTCTCACCTATAGCGACTCACTCTTAAAACTATATCGTTATAGGCACTCTCACCTATAGCGACTCACTCTTAAAACTATATCGTTATAGGCACTCTCACCTATAGCGACTCACTCTTAAAACTGCATCATTATAGGCACTCTCATCTATAGCGACTCACTCTTAAAACTATATCGTTATAGGCACTCTCACCTATAGCGACTCACTCTTAAAACTGTATCATTATAGGCACTCTCATCCACAGCGACTCACTCTTAAAACTATATCGTTATAGGCACTCTCACCTATAGCGACTCACTCTTAAAACTGCATCATTATAGGCACTCTCACCTATAGCGACTCACTCTTAAAACTGCATCATTATAGGCACTCTCATCCACAGCGACTCACTCTTAAAACTATATCGTTATAGGCACTCTCACCTATAGCGACTCACTCTTAAAACTGCATCATTATAGGCACTCTCATCTATAGCGACTCACTCTTAAAACTATATCGTTATAGGCACTCTCATCTATAGCGGCTCACTCTTAAAACTATATCGTTATAGGCACTCTCACCTTTAGCGTCTCACTCTTAAAACTGCATCATTATAGGCACTCTCATCTATAGCGACTCACTCTTAAAACTATATCGTTATAGGCACTCTCATCTATAGCGACTCACTCTAAAAACTATATCGTTATAGGCACTCTCACCTATAGCGTCTCACTCTTAAAACTGCATCATTATAGGCACTCTCACCTATAGCGGCTCACTCTTAAAACTATATCGTTATAGGCACTCTCACCTATAGCGACTCACTCTTAAAACGGCATCATTATAGGCACTCTCATCTATAGCGGCTCACTCTTAAAACTATATCGTTATAGGCACTCTCACCTATAGCGTCTCACTCTTAAAACTGCATCATTATAGGCACTCTCATCTATAGCGACTCACTCTTAAAACTATATCGTTATAGGCACTCTCACCTATAGCGACTCACTCTTAAAACTGCATCATTATAGGCACTCTCATCTATAGCGACTCACTCTTAAAACTATATCGTTATAGGCACTCTCACCTATAGCGACTCACTCTTAAAACTGTATCATTATAGGCACTTTCATCCACAGCGACTCACTCTTAAAACTATATCGTTATAGGCACTCTCACCTATAGCGACTCACTCTTAAAACTGCATCATTATAGGCACTCTCATCTATAGCGACTCACTCTTAAAACTATATCGTTATAGGCACTCTCACCTATAGCGACTCACTCTTAAAACTATATCGTTATAGGCACTCTCACCTATAGCGTCTCACTCTTAAAACTGCATAATTATAGGCACTCTCATCTATAGCGACTCACTCTTAAAACTATATCGTTATAGGCACTCTCACCTATAGCGACTCACTCTTAAAACTGTATCATTATAGGCACTCTCATCCACAGCGACTCACTCTTAAAACTATATCGTTATAGGCACTCTCACCTATAGCGACTCACTCTTAAAACTGCATCATTATAGGCACTCTCATCTATAGCGACTCACTCTTAAAACTATATCGTTATAGGCACTCTCACCTATAGCGACTCACTCTTAAAACTATATCGTTATAGGCACTCTCACCTATAGCGACTCACTCTTAAAACTATATCGTTATAGGCACTCTCACCTATAGCGACTCACTCTTAAAACTATATCGTTATAGGCACTCTCATCTATAGCGACTCACTCTAAAAACTATATCGTTATAGGCACTCTCACCTATAGCGTCTCACTCTTAAAACTGCATCATTATAGGCACTCTCACCTATAGCGGCTCACTCTTAAAACTATATCGTTATAGGCACTCTCACCTATAGCGACTCACTCTTAAAACGGCATCATTATAGGCACTCTCATCTATAGCGGCTCACTCTTAAAACTATATCGTTATAGGCACTCTCACCTATAGCGTCTCACTCTTAAAACTGCATCATTATAGGCACTCTCATCTATAGCGACTCACTCTTAAAACTATATCGTTATAGGCACTCTCACCTATAGCAACTCACTCTTAAAACTGCATCATTATAGGCACTCTCATCTATAGCGACTCACTCTTAAAACTATATCGTTATAGGCACTCTCACCTATAGCGACTCACTCTTAAAACTGCATCATTATAGGCACTCTCACCTATAGCGACTCACTCTTTAAACTATATCGTTATAGGCACTCTCACCTATAGCGACTCACTCTTAAAACTGCATCATTATAGGCACTCTCACCTATAGCGACTCACTCTTAAAACTGCATCATCATAGGCACTCTCATCTATAGCGGCTCACTCTTAAAACTATATCGTTATAGGCACTCTCACCTAAAGCCTCTCACTCTTAAAACTGCATCATTATAGGCACTCTCATCTATAGCGACTCACTCTTAAAACTATATCGTTATAGGCACTCTCACCTATAGCGACTCACTCTTAAAACTGCATCATTATAGGCACTTTCATCTATAGCGACTCACTCTTAAAACTATATCGTTATAGGCACTCTCACCTATAGCGACTCACTCTTAAAACTGCATCATTATAGGCACTCTCACCTATAGCGACTCACTCTTAAAACTGCATCATTATAGGCACTCTCATCTATAGCGACTCACTCTTAAAACTATATCGTTATAGGCACTCTCACCTATAGCGACTCACTCTTAAAACTACATCGTTTTAGGCACTCTCACCTATAGCGACAAAAAAAAAAGCTGCCAGACCCAAGATTATTTAGGTACATCTTATGTTTTGGCGCGCACTGTTCATTGAAATAAAACAACTTTTACGGATATCAAACGCGCTATATTTCCACGAACTAAGTTGCTGTTGCTGTAAGTGAAGTAAGCTGCCGTGGTCACGGGATGACCACGGCAGCTGTAAAGGTGCCGAAACGTCGGGAAAATCAAAAAACCCCTAAAAAACCTAAAAATACGGACAATTACAACTTAGTTCGTGGAAATATAGCGCGTTTGATATCCGTAAAAGTTGTTTTATTTCAATTATTTAGGTAGTTTCTATTAAGCGTTCGACTGTCCATTTAGCAATTTTAACGAGTACCGAAACCACTGCATTTGTCTATAGAGGCAAAACAATGAATGCATCATAATCATTATTTTAAATTTCTTCGCGGAGTCATCATTGAGAAAAGTTTTACGGATTTAAGTGTTCTATATAGTGCATCTAAGTCCGTAAAAGTTGTAATATTTCAATCAATGCTTCATGAGATTCCATACAATGTGATATGGCCATAAAGTAATGCTTTGCTTAAACGAAGGTTTGGAAACGGGAAGAGATTTTATAAACTCTTTAAAGTGCTAATTGGACAGTCAAATGCTTAACCTAAACATTAGCATACAAATATTTGCAGAAATATATTATCAGATATGTATATAGCCGCAAAGTGAGCATAATTGTATGAAAATAACAGGTTGGGGTTTTAACTGTGCCGGTGAGTGTAAAATTCAAATATATAAGCACAACTTAAGTACCTTCACGCACTCATAATTGAAAAAAAAAACAACTTTTGCGGAGTATGTAGTGCGATTTATATATCGGAAATATATATTTGGTACCCTAGTTTTTCAGTTTAATTGCGTTTTTTTCGTTTTCCGACGTTTCGACACCTTTTCAGTTGTGACCACGGCAACTTTCACAAAGATATCTCAACACAAGCAGAAATGGGAAGACCCACCCCGCAGGCAGCACCCGTTTACAAGAATGTCGCATGAACCAGGCATCGCTTCGCTCAACCAGGTTGACTCGGCTCTATTATCATCAATTCTCATTGTTACATTTTCGAGGCCTGGTGCTGGTGGTGCACAGCATCCGACTGTACGCTTTCCGATAAAGCAACTACAATAATAATGCTTGATGCTTTCTCGTCCATTCAGATCATAACCAATCACTACGTATACATAATAATAATATATTCTAGCCCGTACATGTCGAGATTGAATTAGGGCTCGAATCATCCATAAAAAAACCAGCCAGCAACGGAGGCGTGATGGCCTGCTTGCAGAAGGGAAACAAATACGATCTCATCAGTACCATAGAATACTTAATATTGTCGAATTAGCAGAAATACGAAATAAGAGAACAGGCAGATGCAGACAGAAAACGCAGTAACATGGTCAAATCCAAATAAGAAGTTTAGGATCCTTCCACACCGCGTTTTTTAAACGCACCGTCGACGCGTGTTTGAGAGAAGCGACAATAGGACATAGTTATTGAAAATAATCCCGGCTCTGGCCGAGCGTATTTTTTAACCAGAATACCTTAGTTAAAATAGCTACTTAGTTCGTGCGGTGACAAAGTCCATTTTTTTAGACCTTGGTATGAACTACCTATTGGAAATAATCTTGGGTTTGGCCGCTCACTGTTTTATATCCGATTTTTAAACTCGAAATAGTTACTCAGTTCATGCGGTGACAGGGTTAAGTCCGTATATTTTTTTTAGGCCTTTGTATAATCTACCTTTTGGAAATAATCTTGGGTCTGGCCGCTCACTTATTTCTTTGTCCAGATTTTTTTACTCGAAATAGCTACTCAGTTCATGCGGTGACAGGGTTAAGTCATTTTAATTTTGTTTAGGTCTTACTATGAATACCTATTGGAAATAATCTTGGGTCTGGCCGCTCACTTTTTTTATATCCAGATTTTTTAACTCGAAATAGCTACTCAGTTCATGCGGTGACACGGTTAAGCCCGTATATTTGTTTTAGGCCTTAATATGAACTACCTTTTGGAAATAATCTTGGGTCTGGCCGCTCACTTATTTTTTTGTCCAGAATTTTTTACTCTAAATAGCTGCTCAGTTCTTGCGGTGACACGGTTAAGTCCGTATATTTTTTTTAGGCCTTAGTACGAACCTATTGGAAATAGTCTTGGGTCTGGCCGCTCAATTTTTTTGTCTTGATTTATTTGACTCGAAATAGCTACTCAGTTCATGCGGTGTCAGGTTTAAGTCCGTATATTTTTTTAGGTCTTAATATGAACTACCTATTGGAAATAGTCTTGAGTCTGGCCGCTTAATTTTTGTATGTTCAGATTTTTTAACTCGTAATAGCTACTCAGTTCATGCGGTGACACGGTTAAGTCCGTATATTTAGTTTAGGCCTAAATATGAACTACCTATTGGAAATGGTCTTGGGTCTGGCCTCTTACTTATTTTTTTGTCCAGAATTTTTAACTCTAAATAGCTGCTCAGTTCATTCGGTGACACGGTAAGTCCGTATATTTTTTTTAGGCCTTAGTACGAACTACCTTTTGGAAATAGTCTTGGGTCTGGCCGCTCAATTTTTTTATGACCAGATTTTTTTGACTCGAAATAGCTACTCAGTTCATGCGGTGACAGGGTTAAGTCCGTATATATTTTTTTTAGGCCTTAATATGAACTATCTATTGGAAATAAACTTGGGTCTGGCCGCTCACTTATTTTTTTGTCCAGATTTTTTAACTCGAAATAGCTACTCAGTTCATGCGGTGACACGGTTAAGTCCGTATACTTTTTTTAGGCCCTCATATGAACTACCTATTCGAAATAGTCTTGGGTCTGGCCGCTCACTTATTTTTTTATCCAGAATTTCAACTCTAAATAGCTGACCGTAAAGACCGTATATTTATTTTTGGCCTTAGTACGAACTACCTATTGGAAATAGTCTTGGGTCTGGCCGCTCAATTTTTTTATGTCCAGATTTTTTTGACTCGAATTAGCTACTCAGTTCATGCGGTGACAGGGTTAAGTCCGTATATATTTTTTAGGCCTTAATATGAACTACCTATTGGAAATAGTCTTGAGTCTGGCCGCTCACCTTTTTTGTCCAGATTTTTTTTACTTGAAATAGCTAGGTACTCAGTTCATGCGGTGATAGGGTTAAGTCCATATCGTCAGTGGAAAGGCAAAATTACTGAAACGCCAAAACACCATTTCGAGAAAAAGCCATTTAAAGTTTTTTTTTTCACAAAAAAAATCATATCCTTTTACCATATCATCCGATTTTAATAAACTAACTTGATTTAGGCAAGTTTTTTCTTCTTTTATTTTTAATAGTATTGTTCGGTTTATTACCGAACACTTTCATAGCTTAGGTGTTTCGATATACCTACTTAGCTACCTAAACTGACGTAGCGCGGCGCATGACCCGTTTCTAGGTCAGCGGTCACTCGTCAATTATAATAATTTTAACAATTAATATTAGTGCATATTTTATCGCGTTATCGATCGGATGTACTCATAAACATTATCTCATCAACATTATCTCATTATCTTTATAACATTAACATTAACATTTTCATATAGTTTAAACAATAACAATTTAGGGTAAACACCTTCGATAGTTTCTAGTGAACTTTGTATGGACTTAACCCCAATAAAAGTGACTTTATATTTAAATAACATCTTTCTCTGAACATTCCTTGATTCACATCACACATCCCCGAACATTGGTCCTTCGAGCCGGATCTGAACCAGCGACCTATGGCTTACGTAATTTCGCTAATGTTAGGGTTGGACCACCGTGGAATGTATCCAAATGAGCTTTATTTATTAGTAGCGTAGCCAATCTGTGGTGAGCTGGAATTATTGCTGGATGTTTCGAATCGAATCTCAGATTACTGTTTTGTAGTCGACCACCAACTCTCAAAACGTTATCTTCACAAATTGTTGGATGTAGATTATTTAATTTACTTTTAGATTTTACAACTCCGTATTTCTGTAAGTGGTCAATGTCCGCGCTAAATTCCAATTTTTGCACACATTTTATAATAATTAATGTAGCTTTATTTATTTCTTGCAATGTTAGATAGTTCGGTAGTTGCTTACGCAGCGGGTTCACCGGCCGCAGTAACCATGCGATTATACGAATGACGTGTGAAATAGAGCTATTTTTCTGTAAATATGAATTTATAATGTTATCGGAATCGCTTTCGCTTTTTTGAATAATGTTGGTTTGTTTTTGATGTTTTGTTTTCAGCTCTAATTCAGTGACATATTTTGGCTGCTCTGTTTCTTTAATGTCGATTGTTGATAGCCAAGAAGGTCCGTTCCACCACAAGGAGTTGTCCTTTAACTGTGAAACGTATAGTCCTCTACTAGCTGCGTCCGCAGGGTTGTCACTAGACTTTACATATCGCCAACAATTGTTAGGTAATGTTTCGTTGATTTTTTCAACTCTGTTTGCCACGAACGGCTTCCAGCGGGTTGGTTCTCCCTGAATCCACCCTAATGTTACCATGGAGTCGGTCCAACCCCTGACTTCTATAATATGCTGATTAAAGGATTGTCTAATTTTAGCCGTAAGTTTTGCGAGTAGTAATGCGCCACTTAACTCTAGCCTCGGTAAAGAATAAGCCTTTTTAAATGGTACGAGCTTACTTTTAGCGGCGACTAGGGTTGTCTCCGGTCGGCCTTTAATCTGAGCGTAAACAACGCATGCATATGCTTCTTCGGATGCGTCACAGAACCCGTGTAATATAATGACGTCGTACGCGTTACATAATAACCACCTTGGAATTTCGAATGTGTTAATGATTTTAATATCCGATTGAATTTTTAACCATTCTTTCGATATATTCTCGGGTACTACGTCATCCCAACGTGTATTTGTTTTCCAAACTTTTTGAAAGAGTAATTTTAGTTTCGTAGATAACGGCGCTAACCAACCAAGGGGATCGAATAATTTGGATATTTGTGACAACAGCGAGCGCTTAGTTAACTTACTATCATTGTTTAAAATGTTAAACTGGAACGTAAACTTGTCCGTTGTAGAGTTCCATGTTAAACCTAATGTTTTCGTGTTGTTATCTGTTTTGAAAGTGAATATATTGTTGTTATTACAGTCGTGTTTTATGTTTGATAGAAGCTCATTATTGTTAGAGGACCACTTTCTTAAATTCATTCCTCCAGACTTTAACAATGTATTAAGGTCAGCAATTAGCTTCTTCCCGTGTTCTATTGTATATGAACCAGAAAGCAGGTCGTCCATATAAAATGCCGATTCTAGCACCTTGCACGCTTCTGGATATGCATTTCTCTCATCTGACGCCAGTCTTCGCAACGTCATCATAGCCAAGAAAGGGGCTGCTTTGGTGCCATACGTCACTGTTGTTAGCTTGTAAGTTTCCAGAGGCTGCGACTGTGTTTCTCTCCAAATTATTTTTTGAAGGTGTTGATCCTTTTCCGAAAGTAGAATTTGCCTAAACATTTTTTCAATGTCGGCCGTGAATGCGTATTTATACTGTCTCCAGTTCAAGAGTAATGTCTGCAGATCATGTTGCAGGTTAGGTCCCGCGTACATTAAGTCATTGAGACTGTTGCCGGACGAAGTATTGGCGGACGCATTAAATACTACCCTATACTTTGTTGTTGTTGACTCATTACGCTGAACTCCATGGTGTGGTAAATAGCATTCGATGGTAGAGTTATTTTCGGTATCAAGTTTCATGTGCCCCAGTGATAAATATTCGCTCATGAAAGATTTATATTCATTTGCTAATTGAGGCTGGCTATTAAATTTCTTTTCTAAATTACGAAACTGAGCAAAAGCCGTATTTTTCGATGACCCTAATTTTTGTTCGACGTTATCTTTCATGGGCAATCGTACCTCGTACCTTCCATCTTCCTTTCTTAGTGTTGTTTTTGTAAAGAAATCCAAACATTTTTGATCTTCTAGTGAAAGGGTAGACTGTTCGTTAATTTCTTCAATGTCCCAGAATCGTTTTATATCATCTAAGTTGTTAATTACTACGTTGCAGTGATAGGTCCTAGCATTCCCGCATAGCAACCAGCCTAATTGGGTTTGTTGTGCGATGGGCTGGGAGGTTTCCTCGCCTTTGATCATTCCGCTTAATATTATGATCGAATAAATATCGGCTCCTAATAATAAGTCGACTGGTCTGCTTTTGTTAAATTCAGGATCAGCTAAGTTGATGTTGGATATATGATTCCATGATGGTTGTTCGAACGTTTTGTTAGGTAAGCTTTTAATTAAATTGTTCATTATAAGCACCTCTGCGTTAAATGTAAAGTCGTTGTACATTGAACGACATTCTATGTTAGACAGCCTTTGTTAAATTCAGGATCAGACCCCTTACACGAGTTTTCTTTCTCTCCCACTCCAAATATTGTTCCATGACATTTTTGTCTTTTAATGCCTAACTCTTGTGAAGCTTTTTCAGTTATAAGTGAAATTTGCGAGCCATGGTCAATTAAGGCTCGCATCTTATGATATGTTCCGTCTGCTGCCTTTATTTTTAAAACAGCTGTCGCTAATAGAATTTCCGAATAATTATTTTGTGAAATATGCGAATTTGTTGTTATGTTGTCGTTGCGACAGTTCGCGTTCAATGACCGCGATGTTGACGCCTGAGTCGGCGATAGTTGGCTATATGCGTCATGCAATATTGTATTATGTTGTTGGGGACATTTTCGACACGTTTTTGTTGAAGTGCATGAGCTGCCGTTATGACTAAATAAGCAATTGTTGCAAATCTTGAGTTTATTGACCGTTTTCAATTTATGATCATTTGACATCTCAAGAAAGTTTTTACAATTATAAATGCCATGATCTCGAGAGCAAAGAGGGCATTTAAATGTACTTGAGATATGATATGATTTCGTATAGGGTTTAATGTTTTTATGTGGAATGTTATTGTTGTTTCGCACTTGATTTTGTTGTAAGCCTTTGTTCGCAGAATAATCTCGATTAAAGTAGTTATTTGACTTAGTATGTTGATTGTTTGTGTCCTGTTTTCGACGGGAGGATTCTAAGGCTGTAAACTTAGCTTCCAAAAATTCTAAGAACTCATTCAACACTGGCAGCTCTCTCGGATTTTTTAAAGATTCAATATAATCCGAATGTGTTTCAGCATCCAGCTTCTGCGATAAAAGATGAATAAGAAGTGGGTCCCAGGTTGAAGTATCAATGTCGAGGTTCTTTATAGCATTTAATGTTTCTATGGTGACATCGTGTAATTTTTTAATTTGTCCTGCCGATTGATGTTGCATGTTAGATAAGCCTAAAAGAGTATTCATGTGTGACGTAAAAATAAGCTTTTTATTATTGTAGCGATTATTCAAAATATCCCAGCAGGCTGTGTAATTTTCCGAGCTTATTTGCAGGTGTTGAATTAAACGCTCAGCATCACCACGTACTTTGCTACGAAGAAATTGCATTTTTTGGGCGTTAGACATAGAAGAATTGTCGTGGATTGCTTCCCGGAACAAGTCCTTGAAAGGCACCCACTGATTATAACTGCCACTAAAAATAGGGATGTCCAATTGTGGGGTCGCTTTCTCGCGATGGGTCACCGACCATATTTTTGAATTTATCGCCTTTTTCATTTCTATATATTTTCTTTCATAAAAGTTGAACTTTCCTTCATATTCGCTGTCTTCCTCTTCGTTTTCACACACGATCTCCCAGTGTAACTTATCAACCTCCACCCAGCGCATCTGTAACGTCTTCAAATAATCTTCGAACTCCCATTTTGCTGATGTTATGTCAATGTCAATGATACTCAGTGTTCGCGTTAAAGCTTTGAAATTCGCTTCCTGCTTACGCAATAATCTACAGATTATGTTTTGAGATTCTTTACTTTCAATGTGTTCTTCAATTTCTCCCGGCATCGGTCTTTGTTTTCTGCTCTGTTTGACCTCGGGAGTGGATTCCGATACTTTACTTGTTGTTTGCCCTGGGTCTTGCCCAGCCGTATTGCTCAATGTTAAAAACTTCTCAATATAGCTCCGTGTTTGCTTATAAAACTCTTCGGTTTCTTTGTAGCGGTTTGCTGTAAAATAATCGTATGACGCTTTGTTCTTAACCTCATCATCTAGTCTAAAATGATTTTCCTGAAAATCAGTCCAATAGGTATCCAGAGTCTGCAGGCGTCGATTGATGTAGGAGGGATTCTTACGGGTAAGAGAATCCTTTTTAAAGTTGATTAACAGCGCATCCATCGCCTTCATAAGTTCTATCTGGGTTTCCATGATTCCTGCCAAACCTCCAGCTTCGCTTTGTACTTCCATTGTAATCAAAAAGTGTTTTACAAGGAAGAAAGAAAGGTAAAAAAGGAAAGACCTTACTTGACTTCTGTTGTACTGTTGCTGGGTGTCTGCTTGCCTGTTTAGCAACTGACTGTGTTTACAGAGTCAGCGTGCAGACGAAATCCTTTTTGTTAAATCCTTTGAACTCACACACACACTTTCCACCACTGTTCGCTGTTCACCACCACAAATCACGAATAACCGCGCGCGGGGTGGTCGCTCGAAGGACCAATGTCTTCGGAGCCAACGTGATAACAAAGTTACCTAACAACCAATCGTTATATTTTGATCCCGTTGCTAGTGTTCAACTATATCGCGATACATGGACTTTAGTTGTATATTACGACATGGAACCGTATTGGGAAGGAAACACCGCATTTACAAAACTACAACTATATTTACAAACAACATGTGGAGTACTAAATACAGAGAATCACTGTAATATGATAGTGCCCCATTTAGATCATCAATTCACGGAGCTCCAGTACTATAACGAACTTTTACTTGGTCAGCATTTTGAGCGCCACGCTAGACAGCGTCGCGGCCTCCTCAATGGCGTGGGATATCTCGCGAATACATTATTCGGCGTATTGGATGAGCGTTTCGCAGAACAGTATTCTCAAGATATAGAACAAATTAAACAGAATCAAGCTCACTTAGCTAAGTTATGGAAAAACCAAAAATCAATCGTTGAATCCCAATATAATTTATTAAAACGAACAGAGACCCTTATTACCAAACAACACAAAACTATAAACAAACATTTGAATAACGTCGACCAAACAATAAGTATTTTAGAAAAACAAGTGAATCAAGTGTCTCTTGCCGAGGATTTCACTTTATCTGTTATCGCTGCACAACAGATATTACAAACTCTAAAAGAAGTTCAACAATCTCTTCTGGACACCGTGACCGACATTTACCAAGGACACTTCAACCTGCACCTGCTGACACCACAACAATTGCAAACAGAGTTGAATACGATATCAGGTTTATTGTCAACTGACGTCACACTTCCAATAAACAGTATTCAATCTGATGTTAAAGAAATCTATAAATTACTGAAAATCAAGGCAAGGATGACGAAAGATTATTTCATATTTGAAATAAACATTCCGTTGGTCAGTAGAGATACCTATGACCTATATAAAGTTATATCTGTACCACAACAATTTGGGAAGATTATGAGAAAAATAACAGCCATTTCCGATTTATTAGCAATTAATCTACAGAAAGATTCTTACATAACAGTATCACAAGAAGACTATCAAAATTGTATAAGAAAGGATTATTCAACATTACTCTGCAATTTTGATAGCCCTATTTATAAATTCAAAAGTGACCAAGACTTGTGCATTAAGAGTGACGAAACGATTAATCATCGCTGCAAAATAAACATTGTCGCGTGCCAGAGTAAATGGCACACACTAACAAAATTAAATACTTACTTGTTCACGTGCTGCGGCCAGTGTCAAGTACGAACAATTTGCAGGGATCGAGTTACCGCGCATCAGGTGACGAGCCCGAGTCTTATCAGCATTGCAAGCGGCTGTATTATTAAAACAGATAATTTTTCCGTATTCGCTCACAAAAACTTAACTAATTCGTTAACGATAAGAGAAAACTTAGACATTAATTATATAGCTCCGATCAACCACATAATTAACATAACTATGGAAAATTACAATGACTGCATTAACAACAGCTTTGAAGACGAATCAAAAAAACTATCAAAGGAAATAGAAAGCAAGATCCAGATGCTTAAGGATGCTGAAGTATCACTGGAATCAAACTCCTTATCAGCTCATGATATCCACCAGTATACCCTGTCATATGGCCTCATAGCGGGAGTAATATTAGTAGGAGCTTTTTTGTTGTTTCGTCGAGTCCGTCGCAGCCGTGGTCCCAGTACGTCATCGAGAGCAGCTGATGCGGAAGCGCCCCCGCTGGCGGGCGCCGCGCACGGGCAGGCGGCGGCGCGGCCCGCCCGCTCCACCAGCATGTGTCACCTAAGTGACGTCAGTGTGAGTGAGAGTGATAGTGTAAGTGCGCGAGTGCGTAAGTATAACAGTGAAACTGAATTAAAAGTTTTAAAGCCTATATCTAAAAAGTTAGTGTTTAGTGAAGTGTAAACTGTGAAGTGAAGCGAGCGAAAGAAAAGACAAAACTTTTAGTTAACAATTTATTATGGTTTAATATAATAACTAACTCTTCCATTTAGTTCATAAGAAAATTATTGCTCATCACCTTGTCTCATAATCAGCAACACAGTATCATTACTAACAGTCATTAAGTTGTATTTCTATTATTTTTAGGGTGTTTTTTCCCGCCCGGGAATATGTTCGGTTTATTACCGAACACTTTCATAGCTTAGGTGTTTCGATATACCTACTTAGCTACCTAAACTGACGTAGCGCGGCGCATGACTCGTTTCTAGGTCAGCGGTCACTCGTCAATTATAATAATTTTAACAATTAATATTAGTGCATATTTTATCGCGTTATCGATCGGATGTACTCATAAACATTATCTCATCAACATTATCTCATTATCTTTATAACATTAACATTAACATTTTCATATAGTTTAAACAATAACAATTTAGGGTAAACACCTTCGATAGTTTCTAGTGAACTTTGTATGGACTTAACCCCAATAAAAGTGACTTTATATTTAAATAACATCTTTCTCTGAACATTCCTTGATTCACATCACACATCCCCGAACAAGTATGATGGCTCAGGTTTTGAATGAAAGTTTAGGAAATAATTGGCGGTTCAGTAAAAGCAGCCTCATTTCAGAGCAAGGCAGATTTACTCAAAGTCGTCAAGTTAAATTTTATATGTAGTTTAAAATTTCTAATAACACAGAAATAAAGAAATTGAAGTATGGCAAAAATACTTATAATTATAAGTATACTGCTAAGCTGGTAAACTAGAGTCACTTCCGGGACACGTCTTCCATTTTCATGCGTCTATCACAAAGTCTTAAAAGGTGATCAGTATTTATGTTACTTTGCTATAATGACTAAAAAGTAAGTTTGTCGTACTTCTATTGCGGGTTAAATGACGTTATATGTTAATAGTACTTTGGACTACAATAAAAATACTAAAGACTGATTGGTTGATTTGGAAAGATATCTTCCATTTTACTGAAGTACACAGATTAAAGTCGGTATTATAGGTACTTGGAACATTACGTTACCAATACAGACGTCATTATAAAAAAAGTGGATAATGGAACATTATTTAAAAGAACAGCAACAAATCATTGAGATCATAACGCCGCCTAATGCTCCTTTGAATCAAAATGAGGAGTATATGCCGATGCAAAATTAATACTTAATTATGTGATGGGCAGAAGAAATTGTATTCCTTCGCCAAATAGAGGAAATCTGAATAAGGGGAAATTCAGTTCTCGTAAGGGGACGGTCAGCGCCTCAGCTGTGGAGGTTATGGATACACATTAATGGACAGAGGTCACATAAACTTTCTCTAAGGAAACCTCAACCACTGCGCCACTCCATGATCCAGTCGGCGACGGAGTGGTTGATCGACGTAGGTAATTGTAATTGCGGAACCCTACTGTGTATCAAATCGTTCCTACTGGGCTTGTGATACTAAGGACAAGGTGATCCCATCCCACAGACACTATTCTTCTCCACTCACAATTAAGGAAATGGGACCGGGATTACTTGGTTGCCACTTGGAATGGGTTGAATATAGTAGGATAGGAACATACTTCTCGCCATACAAAGATTTATCAGATCTACAAATTTGGCTGAACAATTTTTATGGTGTCATAGGTTGTCTGACCTCAATACCAGTTATAGTACTAGGCGACGTTAACGCCAAGGATGCGGCCTTGTGGTCACCGACAAGGAAGAAGCAGTCCTTTGTTGGTCTGCGCAATAGGATTGGCAGTAGTAAACTCAAACTCAAATACTTTATTCAGTTTAGGTTGTTACAAGCACTTAAGAACGTCTGAAAGCTACGCCATTGGTTTACAAACCCTACGGCAGGAGACCTTGTAACTCGTCAAGGGCTGTTATTTCACCCTGTTTCATTTCACACAACATACAGAATTGTAGTGTAGCAAACTGGGGATCTACCGCACTTCTTTTCGAAGATGAGGTGATAATTGGTGGATCACACACAATCAACTTCACCTCCTCTGCACTAGCCAACCTTGTAAAAAAGATGAAAAGCCATCGAATATGTGGAAACATTTTCAGTTCCGTGTCCTGAGTCCGAGTTTGTCAAATCATATTTGTTCGAAAACTAACTCCAAAAGGGCCAGGAAGATGGAAAAGTGTCTGTCGGCTATAATACGCCTCAATGGCAAGAGTAAGATATCCCCCCCCACCAAGAAACGGGTATATTGGTGGAATGAGGAGGTGGCCACTTCGCGAATATCCTGTGTAAGAGACAAAAGATCCTATATGCGTCACCGCTATAGTAGAAGAAGAAGGGATCTTGACATAGAGGAAGAGCTGTATCAGGTTCATAACACGCCCAAAATCGGGACGGCACTACAGAATTGGAACAAAGCAAATCACGCCAATCAGCATCACCGACCGACACTTTCAATCCCGAACTACTGGAGGAGATTATTTCTACCGTTTCCATCAGAGCTGCCCAAAGTTCCTCTCCACACTGCCGCCGCAGCGATGAATGATGTATAAATTGGAGGAGTAGGTACTCGCAAGATATGCTCGAGGAATTACCATGCACCGACTAAGGGGGAAAAGAAGGACCCGGGGTCCTAACGGCGTGCCAGAACGTATTCTCTCCATAGCATTTAATCACCTCAATTATTATGTTGAGCTCCTGAACACGTTCCTGGAAGCCTGCCTATTTTCGCGGGTCTGGAAACAGGGTAAATTTCGTCTTTTGACAAAAGATGGTCGATGGCCGGACGATCCCACTGCCTACCACCCTATAGGCCCCTTAATGAGCTGGTTAAGGTTTTTTAAGATTAAATTAGACAGGTTGATACAGCATCTAGAGACTAATGGGTCAAACCTTTCCAATAACCAATATGGATTCAAGAGGGGAGCGTTATTGATAGGTTTCGTCTTATTGGGTTGGAAGTCATGATCCACAAGAGTGAAGTCATTCTGTTTCATGGGCACATATCAGGGTAGTAGGTCTAAGGGTAAATATTAAATCCCATTTAAAATTTAGGGGCTGGTGTTGGATAGTCATTTAGAGAAAATTTACTCCCAATTCCCAAACAAAGTTGCTGATAGCTCACAATCTTGCTCCATAAAAGTAAGGCTAAATTACTGAAACACCCATTCCCTCTATAAAAATGATTTGCCATATCTTCTTAAAGCCTACTAAGTTCCTCAGTAGCAGTCAGAAAGTAGTAAAGCAAAATTACTTATACGCCATACCTTTCCCGATTGACGTAATCAAAATTACTTATCTTAGATTATCTCTAATCACAAGAAGAGCAAAAATACTAAGGCTGCATCGATAAAAAAAAGCAGAAAGTCAATTTTACTTAGAAAGACAATTGTGAATTTATAGGAATTAAATATGACTTAAACGCCACTCGTTAAAAAAAGACCGAAAAATGTGTCGCTTCAGTAATTAGCAAACAAAGAAAACCGCTTTTTTATCGGTTACTGAAGCGCCACAAAAGTGCTCTGATTAGAATGATACCTAGATAGATCGACGCAGAAAAATTCGCTGATTCCAAATTGGCGTTTAAGTAATTTTGCCTTTCCACTGACGATATAGTTTTTTTTAGGTCTGAATAGGAACTACCTATTGAAAATAATCCCGGATCTGGCCGCTCACTTTTTTGTTTTTGGACCGGAATGTCTGGCTGCTCAATTTTTTTATGTCCAGATTTTTTAACTCGAAATAGCTACTCAGTTCATGCGGTGACACGGTTAAGTCCGTATATTTGTTTTAGGCCTTAATATGAACTACCTATCGGAGATGGTCTTGGGTCTGGCCTCTCACTTATTTTTTTGTCCAGAATTTTTAACTCTGAATAGCTGCTCAGTTCTTGCGGTGACACGGTTAAGTCTGTATATTTTTTTTAGGCCTTACTATGAACTACCTATTAGAAATAATCTTGGGTCTGGCCGCTCACTTATTTTTTTGTCCAGATTTTTTAACTCGAAATAGCTACTCAGTTCATGCGGTGACAGGGTTAAGTCCGTATATTTTTTTAGGCCTTAATATGAACTACCTATTCGAAATAGTCTTGGGTTTGGCCGCTCAATTTTTTTATGTCCAGATTTTTTTTACTCGTAATAGCTACTCAGTTCATGCGGTGACAGGGTTAAGTCCGTATTTTTTTTTTAGGCCTTAATATGAACTACCTATTGGAAATAGTCTTAAGTCTGGCCGCTCACTTTTTTTTTGTCCAGATTGTTTTTACTTGTAATAGCTAGGTACTCAGTTCATGCGGTGATAGGGTGAAGTCCATATAGTTTTTTTTAGGTCTGAATAGGAACTACCTATTGAAAATAATCCCGGATCTGGCCGCTCACTTTTTTGTTTTTGGACGAGAATGCCTGATGTCCTTTAGCTTCGTCTTATTTACCTACTTATTGTCAAAACTCTTTTTAACTTTGATTGCTTAAACATCATGCTGTCTTTTTCATAAATCATCAATCAATCAATTAACTTGATGAACTCGAGTTAAGCAATGATTTTATCAAAATGCAAAGACGATAATCGATAATTTTAATGTCGAGAGAAGAAAAATAATAAGTAGGTAGGTACTATAAAATAAATCGTTGTGTATTTCAATACATACAAACAACTTATATAAATATCTACAGTATTATCTCCCATCGGCGATAAATCAAATCATTGTGTAGCTGTGTGTACACTACACACTGTATCACTGAACATCAAGTTACTATTCGTTGCCAGCGATCGCGGGTTGTTCTTCTTCACGGGCCCGCCCGCGCCGCTGTCGCCCGCTCCTCACGCTACCGCCAACAAGACTTGCAGCGGGGAAGTGTGCACTTACCAGTTTGCTCTCACAGGTTAGTAATCCACGATTACACATCACATAGTAAATTATACACCGTGTTCCTGAGGATATACATTAACTTTGCAAAAGGCTTCTATAGCTTTTACTAAACATATCTAACAAAGAAAGTATGTAGTACATTATAATAGAGATGGACCGATTTTGACCCGACTGCTTTTTAACGCCTATTGACCATTTGTTGAAATAATAAAATCTTTAAAAATAAGAGATGTTTCGGCCTTTGAATATTGTTGTGCATTGATTTAACAAGAAATTATTTCCATAGCAACGTCACATTTGACATATCAATAAAAATAAAAAAAACTGTAAAAAGTTTCTGTAACACACAATGTGGGTTATTATTGGGTTTAAATGCAGTGGTCGGGTGTAAACCCAGTCCTTACCCATCTATACCTGGATTGTCTGTCCAAGGTAAACGTACTGGTCAACAACTTCAAGTGTAGTGTTCCCAACGTAAAATGAAGTGGGTACAACATAGAATTTGACATGATTTTCGTCTTATCCATGTTCATCTTAAGACCCACTCTTTGGGTCCTCCAAGGTCTCGGCCATAAGAACTACATCATCGGCAAAACGAAGGTGTGAGTTTTTTCTTTAATGAACAACGGGGATACTCTTCGCCTTCATCATACCTGATGTTAAGTATTGATAAGGCTGAAGATTGAAGCGAGCCTCTCCCGGAATCCTCAATCACTGAGGAACTGGCTACCTTATCTCTAAATGCCGGAACACAACAATGCTGAAAACATTGTTGTTATGGCGTCAGGCTTAGATAAGATGGTGGTAGCTAGCCAGGCGGACTTACAACAAGTCCTACCACCAACCAAACCGAATACAATATGTACCCCTGCTGGGAATTGAACCCGGGACTCCTGGGTCTCATTCCGGTGGGAGTTACCACTAAACCACAGAGGCGGTTTATACTGGCCATTGATATTGATTCCCAGTCCTTTCCAGTCCAAGAGCTTATGTCCTCCAACGCAGAATACTTTCGGAGAAATGACATCTCCCTGTCTCACATTTCGCTGCAGTTGGATGGGATTTGTACTCTGGTTCTGTAATCGGAACGACATGGTGGCATGTTCGTATAAGCTTATACGAACATGTGTTAAGGTACTAGTACCTTAACACTTCGAAATACTTATAATGGATTGTGTATTGTGTATTGTATTCACTGTTCTAACTTACTATAATAATAAAAAAACAACGGGTTGCACTCCGGAAGTGCCGGCAGAAGTGAAAACCGCTTAAACGAAACAGCAGGAGCAGGCATACATTTTCGCCGCGCGGTAGAAAGAGAGGGGGAAAATTACTTCCTCTCCTACGCCGCGCCGGCGCTCTACTCTCCCTTTGTCTTATGTATTTTCGCTCAGGTCACGGCTGACGCGACTTTAACATTTTTTAACCATCCCAAAAATTTTAAACTCTGATGTACAGAACGCCGCTAAAGTTTTCACTTCAAAAAGTTTAGATGCGTAGGATTCTGAACCAATTTTTAAAAATCTATCACTAGCAGAAAAGAATGCATCATAAATAATTACTGAGTGACATAAAGCTATAATTGATTGTGATAATAGAAAATTTTATTAGTGAAAAACTTGTAATGGCCCTCAACATTAATTATTTAAGTCTGCTATATTCTTTGTTGTAAGTTGTTTTCCCGAAAAAATGAAAAAATACGTTTTTTCCTAATTAATCATTTATTAGTAAGGCTAGTTTTTATTTACCGACAGGTTAAATGACATCCATTATTAATTTCTTTTTTCCCCTCAGTATCCGCCCACAACTTGGTGACCTTCCACCCTCGCAGCAACGTGACAGTGACAGGCTGGTCGCTGCAATCGCCAGCGCGATCTTTGTTCTCAATAGCCGATAGACCGGTTTACGTGATAAGGCATTCTGTCGCTACGTATGGAGAAACTATACCGCCTTTGGAGATCACAGTCACTCTTAGGGTAAGTCGGAAAAACTTTTCGGGTAAAACTAAGGTAACTTTTAGGTCAGGGTAAATCCAAGGTGTTCTTAGTTGCTGCAATCATCCGCGTTCATCGTTCAATATAGCAGACAGACCAGTATACGTTATAGTGCACTCAGTCGCAACGTATCGAGAAACTATATCGTCTTTGGTGATCTCAGTCACTTTTACGGTAAGGGCCTACGCAGACGACGGACATTGGAGGACTTTTTGTCCGCGACACGACCTTATTACTAAGAACATAAAGTTGAATATATAACGAAGACTATCGCGTACTTTTTACGGATATACGCGATCTAAGTTCAATCTTATTTGGTTAAAAATAAAGGCGTGTCGCGGACAAAAAGTCCTCCGTTGTCCGTCGTCTGCGCTAGCTCTAAGTCAAAGACAAATTTTAAGGTAAATCTAAAGCGCCTCTAGTCAGTACAATCGCTCGCGTTTAGTTATTTCAGTTACTGTTAGGGTAAGTGTAGGGCAACTTTTAGGGTAAACTAAGGCATTTTTTTCTGTAGGGTAAATCTAAGGCGCGTTTGTCGCTGCAATCGCCAGCTGTATCATCGTCCACTGCATCAGATGGACTATAATTTAAGCTTCGACGATCCAGTTTGCAACATAAACTTTAAAACCCGTATTCCAGAACGTTACTCGAGCAGTATAAGTACTTAAGAACAGTTAGAAAGGGACGCCCTTATTCATCGCATGTAAGCTTAGTCCCTTTAAAGAAGAATAAAAAGTCGATTTTAACCGATTTCTGTTTCCCATTTTTACTAATATTTCTTAACGCCGATTTAAGATTTACCTAACTAAAGAAATTCGTCTACGTCTGCAAATACAATAATACCACAAGCATGTTAATACTATTTATTACTTTTGTACTCGTATTTATTTAGTAAAATATTTTTAAAGTGTTTTATCCCACCAGGCACCAGTAAGCATCCAATCGGAGTCGCTCATAGACCTTGGACTCCATTGTCACAAGATCCACCACCCCGAGGCTTTTACCGACGAATACAAGAATCTGCTAAACTCCGCTCCACCGTACTTCAATATAGATACCACCCTTAGCTTTAGGCATAATTATGTGTTTTAATACGTAAACAAACGACTCGTTGTGGCCACTCTCAAGCCCCAGTTTTGGGCAGTTTCATTTAATCCTAATTTACATAGCGTTAGGATACGAAATTGCTCACAACCGGGGCCACAATTTAACGAAAATGGACTTTAAAACTATGAAATAGAGTAGGCTTTTCATTTAGCACTTTACGACTGATTGATGCCAATGTGTACTTATGAGATTGTGAAATGTTTATGCATGTTAATTTGTTATAAGTAAAAAGTGTAAAATACCGTCGGATTTCTTGTTCAGTAGAGCAATTTGACAGTTCAATATTATCATTACAGCTACATCTTAGGGCAGCATTATTTTAAAAAAATTACATGGCACCTGTCGTATTACACTACTGAATTAATAATCCGACTTTAAGGTTATGTATTGGGACAATTCAGTGATTTTTAGGGTTTCGTAGCCTAAAGGCAATAAACGAAACCCTTATAGATTCGCCCAAATCGATGTACGAGTATGTCACAGGCTGTGACATACTCGTACATTTTATTATTACATTATATTATTTTATGGTAGTGGTTGTTGACGACTTGAAAAAAATTATTTTTTTACTATTTATTTTTGGTGTGTATGTTATTTTATTCAATAATATCATGAACAAGTAGAAATACTTATAGATTTCTTAATTTAGTCAAAATAATAACTAAATATAATGTAGTTTAAGGGACTATGATTTTTTTATATATTTTATTTCGATTTAGAAATAAGCAATTTGAATTGTTGGACCAGTGAAATAAAAGACTTTATTAATAAGAAACGAGGTTTTATTTCAGTTTGTATTTGAATATTGTTCATACAAATGCACAGCAACATAACGAGTTACCTACTATCATCATCACAGATAAAAATACTACAGGTTTTCTTTACTTGTCTTATTTTAAAAATAAAAGTGCTACGTAAATTAGTTTTAATGGTATTTTTTTCATAAACTTACACAAGTAAAGAAAAACTACCTACTCCTTACTGCGCACTGTCGCATGATTTACACAAAATTTTCTATTAAATTAAAATAATTCGTTTAAAAGCAAGTGAAATTACAATTACAACACTTAATACTAGATGGCATATTTATACAAAAGCGTAGCTTTTCATAGCTACAACATTTATTTTACGGGTAGGTACTTAGATAAATGAAATTAAAACACAATTTCATGTTATTAAGTTTTATAAATAAATTCGTTGAGTGGGTTTACAGCAATAAAATTCACAAAATATTCTTATAGTTCGTTGTAGTAAGAAATACTGTTGACCAGAACAGGGTCAAGAAAAAAAAATAGGTGTTTCTTAACTCAACGATTATACTAATGCTTTTGTTGGTTTTATCAACACGAGCGGCGATTTAACATAATTTATTTAATGTTCTTAATACTCTAAATGTTAACCTTATTAAACTTAAATGAAAACATCTTGCTTAAAAATGATGCTATTTCTACCGATAACGAAAATCAACAGTGCCATTTGTAAGGCAGATTTGAGTGCACCATTTAGATTAAAGAGAAAGTCTTTATTAAAATTACAAGTTGTCAATACAAGTAAAAGAAATATTTATAAACGTAAGGTTTACTTACGTTTTGACACGACTTCAAACAAAAAATATAAAAAGTTAATAATGTGTCGCATCGCATGACAGACTTAACTATTTAGCAAAATTACATAATGAAACTTTTAATTAAACTTTTTAATAATTATGAAGTGTAAACAGTACGGATGTAGACAATATAAAGACACAGCTCAAACTTTAATGCATAATTAATTAAGAGCAAATTATTTCATATAGTTTTGTTTAAATTTTCACACGTTAAATGCAACAGTAGAATATATATATATTTTATTTGACAAAAAACATCTAAGAATACATGTCTCTTCTCACATACTTTTTCTACATTTAAAAGTATTAAAATATTTAACAGTAAATTCTTAAAAACTATAATTATAACTAAAGCTAAAACAGATTAATCATCATCGTGTTTTCTTTATATGTTTACAACAATCGAAATGTCACATATAAGTAAAACATAATTAACATTAACATGAAACGAAATCACACTAATTCGGATCAAAGACTTACTTTATTTTCGAGTAACATACACAGGAATACAATAGAATCCGAAACAATAATTCCTACCAAGTTTCAACTGTGTAATCCTCATAGCTTTGAAATAAAGTGGCTGTGCTATTTTACCACTTTGGAAGTGTATATATATATATATATATATATATCTTTCAAACGGTTGACTTTGAGAAAAACTGATTTAAGAACTTCAATGTAATTTTTAAAGACCTATCTATAGATATCCCACACGTATAGGTTAAGTGTTTTTATATGCAGGAAATATGTTTAATAATTCATATTCTACCTAAATAAACATTTAAGTTACAATAAATCACATAATATTACACAAAAAAAACATTTATTAGGTATATATTTTGTGTCTCCTGTAAGATTAGGATGTAATGACTGGTTCCCTTTCATAAATAAGCGATTCTCTTATAATATTGATGCGTAAGAAAGATGGTACGTATTGATTATCGACTCATAAATAAAAGAATGGTTAAAGATTAAAGATCCTTCGATATAATCGATGACCTGATAGTAAGTGTAAGCCCGGGAAAATGGGTACAAGTTCATGAGGCCTCAATTAAATTTACTTATGATAAATATGATTTTGCGGGTTTCTTTTGATTTGTGTATATGGGCCAAAGTGTTCCTAAGATTTATCGATATAATATTGTTGTGAGACATAATAGAAAAAGGGATAGTACTTATATTTATCGATGATTTGCTGATTCAAGCTGAAAATTAAGCTGATGCACTGTATCGGTTGTCACAGGTACCTACTACACAGAGCACCTAGTATCACCTATATGCACACACTCATCTCTCAATAGTCTAAAAGCTCTTGCATCTTGCAAAAAACCTTTTGAAATCACAGTCAGATATGACATGAAATAGAAAATGGACAAGGGAATTGGGAAACCATCCCCAGGAAAGATAGAGGCAGACTTTAAGAACCAAGAAGTGAGGGGTGTAGTATCAAATGCAGCTAGTTGCATGTTTTATCATATTTGAGCTTAGAATACCAAAAAATAGTAGGTATTGGAATTCTCCATGGTTTCAACTTAAGAGTTGGTATCAAACCTAGCTAAATATGGTAGAAAATTCAGTTTGAATTTAGGCATTGGGATCTTCTTCTTCTTTCTTTAATTAATGGCGTGATCGCGTTAAATACGCGAATTTTGCCAATGTCAAGTACCTAAATATATTTTGTAATAGGTATATAAAGTTAGCTTAAGAACGACCTATCAATATCAAAGACAGCTAGAATCAGTATTGACCAATCACAGCGTCCCGTTGGCGCTGAACCCAATATGGCGTCGCAAAGCGTTTTCATACTAAACTGCTGTTGATTTTATTGGTTTTAAATAAGTTAACGAGCTTTTTGGAGTGTGCTTAAGTTAAAAGTAATTAAATAGTATTTAATGGAAGTGAATGTAGCTGAAGTTCCACCTGAAAATGCGCGAAAAAAGGAAGAAATCCGGAGAACTGGAAAAGGAACATCTAGAAGAAAGAACGGTTAGTGATGGGAATATCGATAAACCGATTACCGTCTGCTTATGTCTGATTGTGTTAAAATGTGTTGAGATAATTATATTGTTGACAAGTAAAAGCAAAACCAAACGTCATTACAAAAATATAAATTGATCGTATCAAAAAAGGTGGCATCTCAGCCAGTCGCCAACATACCTTTTTTGATACGATCAATTTATATTTTTGTAATGACGTTTTGTTTTGCTTGTCAGTGTCTCCTTGCCTTGTGTTTTTGTATCAGTTGATTCTTGTGATTAAATTAGTTTTTAGTCATAAACTGAGTGTTTCCATCATCCTCCCATTAAAATCACATACAGTCCACTTAGCTCTCCAACATTGGACGCAACCCGCACACTCGCCGGGTGGCGACCGGCCGGTTTCGGCCACAGCCACGGAGGGTGCTTCGGCATTGCCAACTAGTTCGTCCACACAGCCCGTGGGCACCGACTCTTGCGACCAGGCGCAACTTAGCCTCGCAAATCGCCCAAGTGTTCGATCTATTTCGGTTTTAGACGCAAATGCCAAAGCACCTTCTCGTAGCGGCACTCACTCCTCGAGGTCTTCGGCGACCGTCCGCGCTCAGAAACTGGCCATCGAAGCCGACGCAATGCGGCGCCGAGTAGAGCGCGAGCGCGAGCTTGTGCGACAGCAGGCGGAGCGCGAGCGCGAGCTTGTGCGACAGCAGGCGGAGCGCGAGCGCGAGCTTGCCCGTCTCGAGGCTGAGGTGGAAGCGACGGAGCTACAAGCCAGACTAGCCGCTTTGGAAGCATCAGATAAGTCATCTAAATCCCGTTGTTCACGTTCTCATTGTGATTCAGCAAAACGCACTGCTACGTGGGTTTTCGAGCAGAACATGGCTACGGTAACTACCGCGAACATGCCTGGTGAGGCACCGACTGTCACCTTGGGTAAACCCCAAGGACAACATTCACAGCCGGCCGCTCCTACCAACACGGTATCGTTCTACGTACCGAATGTCACCCCTGCAGCCCCGTCGATAGTTACACGCGCCGCCGGTAACAATTACAACAACGACGTGACACAACAATTAAATACGTCTGAATGCCCTGTCACGCAGCTTACCAAAGCTATAAACGCTTTTTCTAACAGACCAAAGAGACCCGAACTCGTCACGTTCTCGGGCGAAGTTAGTCAATGGATGGCGTTCAAGAGTAGTTACGAACGAACTAAAACTAATTTCTCTCCGTCAGATAACTTAGATCGTTTAAACAACGCTGTGCGCGGTCCGGCGTACCAGTCCGTGGCGTCTCTCCTGTGGACTTCTGAGGAACCGGACGACATCGTGAGGGCCCTGGAGCAGACGTACGCGCGCCCGGAACTTCTCGTCGCCCGCGAGGTCGCCGAGCTACGCAACAGTCCTAAGCTAAGTTCTCCCGAAGACTTAAACCGCTTAGCAAATAAATTACGCAATTTCGTGACAACGCTTAAACTGCTTAAACAGAGCGAGTATTTATCGTCACCAGAGCTCTTTCGGTGCATATTGGTAAAGTTGAGCGAGCACACGCGCGCTCGTTTCACAGACTTTGCTTCCATTTATGCATCCGATCAACCAAATTTCACAAAATTAGAAATTTTGTCACGCTTTCTTTTAGTAGAGGCTGATAAACAGTTGAAATATAACTTTGTTGCTGACAGTACGGTTAAGGCACAGAACACACCGTATCCTACTAATAAATTTCAATTGAAGAAGGAAACAATTCACACCACCGTATCTAGCAGCAAAGGGCCCGAGCGTTGTACCTATTGTAAACAAGGACCTCACAACATTAAAACCTGTAAAGTCTTTTTAGCGCTTTCAATAGACGATAGATGGCGATGGGTCCGCGAGACAAAGATATGCAACCGGTGTTTGAAGTCCAGTCCACACACTTGGAATTTTTGTCGCGCCAAACGTTGTGGAGTAGACGGATGCCCGAGACGTCACAACGCGCTCCTTCACGGCACAGTGACAGCAAACTCCAAACCTAGCGTATCTAACAGCCAATGCAACAACATTCAAACTTTGTTTGCCGAATCGACCACTGCTGTCAACGTTGACAATCTAACCAACGAATTTGAACCATCTGTCAAAATTGGAAATACGTCTGATACTTTGATTGATGCCACAGGGACTTCGCGGTCAACCGACCGTCCTCGCGGGCTGCTGAAGGTAGTCCCGATCGTACTCGAGGGTCCTGACGGCGAGTTCCACACGACGGCGTTACTCGATGAGGGCAGTACCGCGACGCTCGTTGACGGAGAGGTTGCTGCGCGCATCGGCGCGAAACCCACCTGTCAGGAGCGGCTGCGTATCGAAGGCGTCAGTGGTATGACGAAAGAAGTCGACGTAAGTTACGTAGACTTTTACATTCGAGGTCGAAACCTGTCTGACCGATATTTAGTGAAACACGCGCGGGCGATCAAACCTCTGGGGTTGCGCGCGCAACACCCAGGCAAAATTAACTTCTCAGATTACGATCATTTGGTTGACTTATGCGACGAACTTTCGTACACTGACACTGACGTCACCCCTACTGTCCTCATTGGTGCGCCCGATTGGCACCTGTCTTTGAGTCGCGAAGTGCGGTGCGGCAAGAAGAGCGATCCTGTCGCCTCAAGGACTTTGTTAGGTTGGGTAATTCACGGCGCGCTTTCCGTTTCGTCTAAGCCACTCGAATTCGTGAACCACGTATCGGACGATTTAGACATTCTCATCAAAAGTCAATACGACATCGATGCCTTTGCCACAGCCTTTCACAAATTCATAGGTGATGTTATCGCAAAAGGCTACGCTGAAGAGTGCGAACCCATCACCTATCATCAAAGAAAACCTCCAAATGGTTCCTGCATTGATACAGACACTGGCATTCGCTGGTACCTGCCTATTTTCGGTGTATTTCACCCCCAAAAGAAGAAGCTCAGAGCAGTCCACGACGCCGCAGCGATGACGAAGGGTGTCAGTTTAAACTGTTTGCTCCTACAAGGCCCGGACTTGCTTTGTTCTCTTCTGGACATCCTGTTCCGCTTCAGAGAAGGCGCCGTGGCTCTAAACGGTGACATCAAAGAGATGTTTCCTCAAATATAAATTGCTCCAAGAGACAGAGACGCCCAACGCTTTCTCTGGCGTAACAAAGACGGCGTGCTGAAAGAGTACCGCATGTCCTCCATGATTTTCGGCGCGGTTTCAAGTCCGTTCATCGCACTCTACATTAAAAACAAAAATGCTAAAACATTCCAAGCCGAGTACCCCGCCGCCTGTAAGGCAATAATTGACGACCATTATATGGACGACTATCTAGGTAGCCACTCCAGTGTCGCCGACGCGGCGCAGCTGGCCGCCGATGTAGTCACCGTTCATAAAGGCTGTGGTTTCGAGATGCGCGCGTGGACGTCAAACGATCCGGAAGCACTTTCACTTATCCCAAAGGAACTTCGAAGCGACGCGACCTCCGACGTCTATTTACCGCCTAGTAGCGAGGTCGGCGTATTGGGTGTTAAGTGGAACCCAAGTCAGGATTCACTGGGTTTCCGCGCAGTTTCGCAGTTACCGGCCGACACGTTAACCAAGCGAAGTCTATTGTCTAACGTCATGAAGGTCTATGACCCCCTCGGCTTTTTAATGCCTGTCATCATCTGGGGCCGCATTTTGATACAGAAACTATGGAGGGCAGGGGTCGGCTGGGACTCACCGCTCCCCGATACGTACGTAAGCGAATCTGAAGACTGGTTTTCACAATTGCAGGTCGCGTCCAACATAAAAATACCTCGTTGGTATATGACTAGGACAGATTTAGTAGATACACAATTGCATGTAGTAGCCGATGGTGGCGAACAAGCCTACGCATGCGTTGCCTATTGGCGTTTTACTTACGATGACGGCTCTGTATCTACAACTCTAATCGGCAGTAAAGCACGCGTTTCACCCTTAAGACCGGTTTCGATTCCACGCATTGAGTTACAAGCTGCGCTTATAGCCTCTCGTTTCGCGCAAACAATTTTGAAAGCTCATCGAATCAAGCCCTCCGAAACCACTTTTTGGACAGACTCAACCACCGTCCTCAAGTGGATTCGGAGTGATGCTCGGGCGTTTAAACCATTCGTGGCTCACAGGTTGGGAGAGATATTGGAAACCACCAACCCGTCCAACTGGAGGTGGATCCCTACCTCTCTCAACGTCGCCGACGATGCCACAAAACCAAAAAAATTAAACCTCACACAGTCTCATCGATGGTTTACAGGTCCCCCGTTTCTGTTACAGCCGCCATACGCTTGGCCGACCGAGCGAGTTGCTGACATCGAGGAGACTCTACCAGATCTCGAGTTAAAGTCGGAGCTGGTGGGGCTGCTCCTCGACGTCCCGTTCTCGAGTCCAGTACCTGACGCGACGCGTTTTAGCTCTTGGCTGCGCCTTTTGCGCGCCACCGCCCGTGTTCTCCACGGTGCGCGAATGTTCCGGTTTAAACTATCTCGGCCATTAGATCGAAATTCTAAATTATACGTCGACGGCACCACATCTCCTTCACAACTTCACGCGGCGGACATTATAACAGCTGAGAAGATGATACTCCAACGAGCTCAGAAAGATAGCTTCCCAGATGAGCTGAAAGCAGTCGAATCTTCACAGCCCGTGCCCAAAAACAGCCGAATAGCAAAACTCGCGCCGACCCTTGACCATGATGGCTTGCTGCGACTGGACTCACGGATAAAGTATGCGCCAGGAGTGAGTGAGAGAGCCATATCGCCTGCAATTCTGGACGGTCGCCATCACGTCACACGGCTTCTCATCCTTCACGAGCATGTTCACGCCGCTCATTGTTTTAACGAACTCGTCCTTAATGAGGTCAGGCAGAAGTTTTGGATACTCAAAGCAAGAGACAGCATCCGTAGCGTAGCCAAAGCCTGTCTCCAATGCAGAAGGTGGAAGGGCCAACCTGCTCAACCTAGAATTGGCAATCTACCCGAAGAGCGACTCGACCATCACAAGAGGCCGTTCACGCACGTTGGCCTAGATTATTTTGGTCCGATCACTGTCACAATATTCCGACGCCGAGAAAAACGCTACGTCGCGCTGTACACCTGCCTAGTAACGAGAGCCATCCACTTAGAACTTGTCACCTCACTTTCATCAGATGCTGCCATTATGAGCCTGAGACGTTTTATTGCTCGCCGAGGTTCGCCTTCAACAATATTTACCGATAATGGTACCAACTTTGTCGGAGCCTCCCGAGAGCTACGCTCGTTACAAGACGACGCAGTGCAAGCATACGCCACAAACCACAAAATCGAATGGCGTTTCATCCCACCGGCATCACCGTTCATGGGCGGAGCGTGGGAAAGATTGGTGAGAACCGTGAAGACAGCCCTGAGAGCCTGCCTCGCCGAAAAAGTATTAAAAGAAGATGTACTTTCCACACTACTCCTCGAGGCAGAGGCCATAATAAATTCGAGACCTCTCACATATGTGCCATCTTCACCCGACTCACCAGAAGCGATCACACCTTTCCACTTCATCCTGGGCTCCTCTTCAGTCGCACCTTGGACCAGCACGCTCACAGATGCAGACTTAGACAGAAGGTGCGACTGGCGTCGAAGCTTACGTCTGGCAGATCAGTTTCGGGCACGATGGCTGCGCGAGTACCTGCCCACGCTCCGAGCAAGAGGACCCTCCACCAACACAATAAATTTCAGTGAGGGAGACGTGGTGCTGATCGTCGACCCTACCCTTCCTCGTGGCCTATGGCCGTTAGGAAGGATAGTGTCAACCTACCCAGGGCTAGACGGAGCGGTCCGCGTGGCAGACGTCCGCACTAAAGGCGGCATACTGCGCCGACCGGCCCGTAAGCTAGTCTTAATGGAAGCTGCTTCCCAGCCAGTAGCCACCGCTGGTTGTTAGTGTTCCACTGGGGGTCCGGTATGTTGGCGACTGGCTGAGATGCCACCTTTTTTGATACGATCAATTTATATTTTTGTAATGACGTTTTGTTTTGCTTTTACTTGTCAGTGTCTCCTTGCCTTGTGTTTTTTTGTATCAGTTGATTCTTGTGATTAAATTAGTTTTTAGTCATAAACTGAGTGTTTCCATCATCCTCCCATTAAAATCACATACAGTCCACTTAGCTCTCCAACATATATTTTTGTTTCATTTTTATAAATTTTATGTAATTTATGATGTTTTGAATTGAAAACGTGGCACTGCTTCATCGAAATAAATAAAAATAAGTAATGTTCTCCAATTATTGTAATAAGTATATGAAAGCCATTACTATTATTTTTAATTTACTTTAAATACGCTTTATGATGATGACCCAGCTGATGCGTCTTCCAGTAACATTGTAAGTTGCGTCTTACATTAATGCACTTTTATCTTTCTTTTTTTGTTGTTGCCATTTTATTGTTTATACATATTTATACACTTTAACATAAGTACCTGAAGTACGTCATGCTCACTCAAACATTTCTTCGGCCGTGTTGTGTGAGGCGGGTCGTTACGTTCCCTAAAATATGGTTGAGCGAAGCGATGGCTGGTTCATGCGTCATGCTCGTGAACGGGTTCCGCCAGCGGAAATGGGTCTACTTCAGTCTGCTTGTCTTAAAGTTGTGCTTAGAGCTTAAATATTTTCATCTAAAATAAATTGCTATTGACCTGTATGTACGTCACAACTTGCAGTACAGTAACCTTGTAATGCGAGAAATGTTATAATGTAAGTCCTTCCTTGCGAGTTGAAAATTGTTTACGGTTAGGATAACCATAAAATGTAATATTATAATTAGTATTTTCTTTTGTGATGGAAATTGACCTTACTGATATGTTAAGCTCACTTTTCAATTTGACGACTCTGTATGAAATTAAACAGGGAGAAAAAAATAGCTCTTGACGAGTTTCTTGTCGGTTCTTCTCGTTACAAGGTTTCCCGCCGTAGGGTTTGTGAACCGATGGCGTAGCTTCTTTGACGTTCATAAGTGCTTCCAATGACTTTAGATTAAAAAAAACAAATTTACTTTTAAATAAACTTGAATATTCTGTCACATGCATGCATGGTGGTCCATGAACTTTGTATCACTCAACACAATAAAACGACATGACAGCTTATAATAATAACTACCTCTCAGTACCCACAACAAAAATTAAAATAATACGCCTGATGAAAAAGATGTAGCAATGAACATTGTCGTCGATTATAGGTGGAGAAAAGATTAGGGTTCAACTATGTTTATTATGGAAATGAAAAGTACCTCTGCCAAATATTGTGAAGACTTTCTGAGATATGATAGTTCTGCCTCTTAATATTATGGATTTCAAATTTATGCCTAAAGATGATTCTGCGTGTAAACTTTCTGCGATATGATAGTTCTGTCAGCCTCTTAATTATTAGGGATATTGAATATATGCCTTCAGATGATTCTGGCTTATCACAAAACCAGACAACAAAATTATCCACAAGTGTCAAAGCGGTCAATGTCTCGAAATTTCCGAAGTTCAATCATAAAGAAGGGCAATCGATCGAACGATGACAAGAAAAAAAATATGCTGTCCTGTCTGTCAGTCTCAACTTTTACAAATCTATGATATAGTTAAATCATTTTCTAAGCTTTTGTGTGTAAATAAATAGCATTTTGATTAATATAAATTAAACTTTTTATTTCATAGACAACCTGAAATGTGTGTGTAAGGTATGTTTCAGATACATTGTGCATCAAGCATACATACATACTTATTGTCACATAGCGTCATCATGCAGTCACTAATTAGTCAGCTAATTAACACGTCTCTCACAGATGCTATGCATCGTCACATGCCGATAATAGTGCAAGTTTTACATTACAATAAAACTTGTATTATTGAGCAGAGACGATGCACTGCACAGCATCCATTATGACCCGCTGGTGGATGAACTGAGGGAATTCTATGAAGGCATCGAGGGCAATAAACTCCTGAAGTGACTAGAAATTGGCGCCAACCGTAAGTCTTACATACTGTAATTTATTTGGGGTATTATTTAAGCTATCGCCAATTTAATTAGTTTTGTGTTCTTAAATAATATGGTTTGCCCGCAAAATAGTAGATTTATTTTGTCACCAAAATGTAGTCACCAAACAATATATTATAAAATCAATTCCACAATAAATCACCTAAAATCATGGAGATGTAGGGTGTATTACCAAATAAATGTTTTTGTATGTATTATAATAGGTTTGTCCTAATAAGTATTTAAGCAAACTATTTTAAAGAGATCACCATTAAGGTGGAACGATTAAGTTACAAAAAGCTGAACGGTCGTTAGATGGCGCTACTTACACTATTTAGTAGTTTTTATTTATTTGTTAATTGTTCTTTGTATATTTTTAACTCAAAATCCTATAAGCGCATTCTATAAATAAATATTGAATTTTCGAAACCAACATTTATCTTTTTGTAGTACATAAATCATCCAAATATCTCGAGAGAGTGTTTCTGTCTCCCAATTTTACTAATCACTCACACATGCATACCTTATTTCTGAGTTTCTTGTAGTAGAATATTTCGACCCAGCTGAAAATGATAAAGTAGCCCAGCGGTCTACGTACTTGGCTTAGATATCAAAGTGTTAGGGTTCGAAACTTCTGATGGTAGATTTTTTTTATTATTTTTTTATTATTTATTTTATATTATTGTTTATTTAAATAACATCACAATATTAATTTTGATGTATAAATTGCAACAAATGCAATTGCAACTTTTTTAAATTGTACAAGTGACAAGAATGTAATTTATACTCTAAATTTTAAGATTTCTTAGTGTGTTTGCCCATTATAATATTTTTTTTTTAAACCACTGCTGAACAGATTTTGATTAAAATTGCAGTGTTTCCTCAATCAAAAAAAAAGTGGTGGTGGTTGTTGGATCATCATGTTACCGTTTTCTATACTTCTATACTATATAATATTACTAGCTTCCCGCCCGCGGCTTCGCCCGCGTGGACTACACGACTTATGCTATTGTGGGTTATCCATAAGAGATAAACATAAACCACCGCGGAGTTTTCTGTAGACATTTTCAAGGTGTACAAATACTTATTACCTTATATTGATAAATCTCGTAGGGTTCATTCAGCCTGCGTTTGCAATGTAAGCGGAAAAAATGTAATCATTTACGACATCACATTAGAAACCTTAAAAATTACAGTATTTCTCTACTATATATTGAAGGTTATTTTACCTTCCTCTTGAATCACTCTATCTATTAAAAAAACCGCATCAAAATCCGTTGCGTAGTTTTAAAGATCTAAGCATACATAGGGACAGACAGCGGGAAGCGACTTTGCTTTATACTATGTAGTGATAAAGAGGAAAGATGTGTATGTATGTATGTAATGAATAAACTCAAAAACTACTGGACTGATTTCAAAAATTCTTTTAGGATGCTACACTATCCCTGATTAACATATCGCACCCCCCGGCGAATAAAGTGGTAATGAATGATAACAACGTTTTTAATGTTTTTCCATTTTTGGATTCTACTGGTCCAAACACATATATTGGATTTATTTTACAATTTTAAATGCAACATTAATGGTAGCAAACAATGTGACCACTTTTTTCTTAAAAACACGGTTAAAAATATTTAAGTAGAAAAAGGGCGAAACTCGCTATTACAACACAGAAGGCGAAATGTCTAAAACGTAAGCGTGCATTATGATATTATTCTGGAAGATTCAACTCAGGCGCAGCCACGGTAACCAATATTGCGACTATATTCTGGTGAGATATCAACAATCTGATTGCTGTATTAATGGCTACCGTTAAATTATTTGTCAATGGTAAATCGTGATTTCGATAACTATTTTATTCTTGTAATACGTTACAAAACTGGATAAGGTAAGAATCGTTTACAGTGCGTATTATTCAACATAAATATTGTGTTCGAAGATTGCATTAAGATATTTTATGGATAATGAACGCATCGAATTGTTACTTAAATAAAATCATAGTCCCTGCCGCGGCCCTCGCCCTTTAAAGAATATTCTCGCATTACCTGTCGCGGCTTCATTGTTTACTCCATCATTGGATAGGTTGCCCGCGCCGGGGTACTACAATTTAAGTTTTAATTGAAGTTTTAGTCCGTGAAATATCAACTTAGAGTGTTAAATTATCGTGTTTGTTGATCTTCAATTATCATGCCGTCTACAAATTCTAGAAAACTAAAAAATCCCAGAGTAAAAAGGATGTTATCCATGATAAACAACAACGATGAAGGTAAGTTATTAGCTTTATCTCGTAAAATTATTATTATCATTTATTTAGCCATTAAGGTGAGTGATCTATGATCATCACAGTAGGTACTTTATTAGTGTAGGTACTCTATCATATTGCTCCAAAACTATCTCATACTTACGTAAGACCTTGAAAACTGATTTAGTACCTACACTACCTACCTACTTCTTGCAAGGTTTCTTAAAATATAAACAGCTGTTTAATGTTCTAACCATTGACGTTAACTCTTCTTAACTTACACATAACATAAATCCATGATACACAGAAGTACTTATGAAGTAGCTTGGTTATAATATTCAGTAGGTATGTATAAAAAACATTTTGAACATACCCACCTCAATTATTTATTATTGAAGAGTAATCGAGTAGTCATCGAGACAATTAACTCAGTGATAATTATCATATTATAAATATAATAAATTAATTAATTTTATGCTAAGCAAAATTAAATTAAGGAATTCAATAATAAGTTTTTTTCTATGCATAGGGCTCTTTAATTGAATACTTTTTAAATATAAAAAGCACTGCGTATAAGAATGTATTTATGACTTATCTTTTTAACAATAAAAGATCTTTGAACATATTTTTTTTAGTCAGTCACTCAAAAGTTCTTTGTGGTTTGGAGATCTGAATCAAAATTTATTTTGCACCAAGTCTTTAATATTTTTTTATAAATGAATATGATAGATTTACTCTTTATTATTTTTACAGATGTTATGGTTTTTTAAAGTTTGAGTATCTAAATTTAACATCGAATCAAGCTTCCTTTAAAAAAACTTTTGTCTTTGAAATAATTGCATTCAACTACTACATAACTTACAAGAACTGCTTGCAAAAATTTTGATCCATAGTAAATTTATAATAGGCATATAAAATAAACAACAAAAATATTTATAAATATATTTACGTATATTGTACGTTAGGAAGTTATTAGCATAGAGTTTTTTTTTAATATTTTTTCTGGAATACATATTTTACTGTTTTGGTTTCAGCTTTAAATGATAACGAATCCAGTCACTGTATGCAGCAGGAAGAAAATTTAAACTTTCAAAATAGTACTATTCAAGACCATTTGCCAAAAGCAAATTATTTAATGATAATTCCTAGTCCAGAGAGATTTCACCGTACATATTGGATTACTTAAATTATAATGACGATAATGATATTAAAACGCCTTCAACAATTTCTAATTTGTCGGGGTTGCTTAATAATATTGATTTCATAACTTCTCCGACCATAATTCATATACCAAACGACATTCCAAGTACTTCAAGATGTAAAACACTAACTCGTGAATTTCGAAATGATGAATTAAATCAAAATAATTCTGATACTTCAATGGATAGTGATACAGAAGTAAATAGTTCGAATTCAATAACATATTTAAATCTTCATAGCCACACATTGCATAATTATAGCATAAATGACTGTACATCCTTGAATAATTCTAACACATCAACAAGCTTACTACAAACAACTATTTTAGAAAAAAAATACGAATCCCGTCAAGATTTGATTTCCAATGCTACAGTTGAAAATGATACCACACCAGCAGCCGTAGGTCACTCCGCGCAAGAAAATAATTTGACTTCGGAAATAATACAAGCTGTTGAAGAAATTGAAGCTCTAGAAGAAAATGTAAAGGATAATGATAAAACCTTATCAAGAAAACGAAAGCGATACATAAACAAATGGAAAGATAGTAAAAATAAGGTACTTAAGAACACTGGTCAATCATATACAGGTGTAAGATCTAAAAAAAATATCCCTCAAAATCAATTCGTGCTCCATGTAAATGCAATAAAAAGTGCTTTGAAAAATTTGATGAGGAATGCAGGCAAAATATATTTGAGTCTTACTGGAAATTAGGAAGTCATGAAAATCAATGGCATTTTATTTTAAGACATGTGAAAGCAGATGACATCAAAATAATGCAATTAGACAGAAAAAACAATAGAGTGCAAACAATCAGATATTTTTTACCATTGAGCGAAGCACAGACACAAGTATGCAAACTATTTTTTCTGAATACTTTAAGTATTTCTGAAAGGAGTGTTTATACAGCCATAGAAAAAAGTAAAAGTTACGAAAACATAGAACATAGAAGACAAAAGAGGAACTCATAATAACAGACCTCGTAAAATGAGCATATTGACAGAAAATAGCATTCTAAATTCTAACGCACATCAAATTATTTCTTGTAGTAGAATCGCATTATATAAGAAAACAATCAAAAAGATTATATTTATCTGAAAATTTAAACATAAGTAAAATGTATCGTTTATATATAGATTGGTTCAAGAATTACAAAATAGAAAACCCAGATACTATAGAAGGAACCAAGAGACAATATGAAACAATTTTTAACACGATATTTAATTATTCTTGTTTTCAACCAAAAAAAGATAGATGTGCTACCTGTGTTTTGTATGAAGAAGCTGATGAAGAAAGTAAAGCAACCCTCGGAGAAAATTATAAAACACATTTAAAGAACAAAAATACTATAAGAGAAATAAAAAACAGCGAAAAAAATAATTCTGATCCTAACCTTACCACAGTTGCTACATTTGATCTTGAGAAAGTCCTAACTATACCACAATCAAATGTTGGAGTATTTCATTACAAAAGAAAATACCCCCATTTATAATTTTACAATTTTCAATACATTAAATTTAGAAGGCTTTTGTTATGTGTGGCATTATGCAATAGCTAAGAGAGGGGCTATTGAAATTGGAAGCTGTTTATTGAATTTTATTGAAAAAGAGCACATGAAAGGCATCCAAAAAATTTCATTCTACTCTGATAGCTGTGCTGGACAAATCAAAAATAGATTTATATTTGCGCTGTATTTGTATGCTTCTAAAAATATAAAGTTAATATAACTCATAGATTTTTTGAGGTTGGTCACAGTCAGTCAGAAGGGGATGCGATGCACTCATGCATAGAAAGGGCTAAAAATAAGAAGATAATTTACACGCCAGATCAAATGTACGCTTTAATATTAAATCCTAAAGTCGAGGGTAAGACATACTAGTTAACAAGAGATGCAGTAATCTGATTTTTATGATATTAAAGGGCTCACTGATAAAAAAAAATTGGTTACGTAATTGTAAAGGTAATAAAATTATGTGGTCAAAAATAATACAGATAAGCACATCATCTTCCGATCCTGATACTTTATTTTTTAAATATGATTACGAAGCAGAGTTCGAAAGAAAGACAGGAAGAAAACCAAAAAAAGCCTGTGAAGCCAATAATAATGGCAATGAATTAATAGAAGATTTAAAACAAGCATATAACTCACCATTTGCAATTTCGAAGGCATTACATACTGATGTTATGAGCTTATGCACAAGTGAAACTATCCCTAAGTATTATCATGGGTTCTACAAATCCCTCCAATATGACGAATCTGATCGTTTGCACGAAGATGATGATACAGAAGATGACTGAATTTAATAGAAGTCGATGATTATTGAATAGTAGTAGCAATAAGAAAAAAGAAAACGGAATGATTCATTGACATTTATTAATTAAAAAGAGGAGGATTGGACTACTAAAAGGAGTTTAATTATTGATTTTTATATTAATACTTATATTTCATTGGTTCTAATTAAGGAGAAAATAATTGTGAAGAAGTGAAGATGAATGTTTGTTTGTTGTCTTATTTTTGTTTCTTAAGTATTACCAATAAGTATTATCTAATTTGAGTTTTTTTAGTTATTTTGATGTATGTTTCAGAATTTATTTTAATGTAAATGATTATTATTTTATTTATTGACTTTAATAAAAAAAAAAATTGAATAAACATAAACATTATTTACAACACTTAATACTTAACAATAGGAAGCGGTAATCTGCTTTTACTCGTAGTAATATTTTACTTATATCTAATGAAAATCCTCGCTAAGTCCTATTATGTCAGCTGTAATTGCAGTAGATAGCAACGAATAAAGTGGTTATATTACTTAACAACAAATACTTTTAAAATCTTAGGCAGTATTTTACATTTTTGTGTTTATTTCCTCGAATATCAGATAAAGTTATTTAAATAGTTTTAAATTCAATTACGAAATAAATCTTCTTTAAAATAGTACAAAAACCAACTAATTCGAGCTAGTAGTTTTTGAGATATTCATCATTTTATGTTTTTTATTTTTCCTGTAAAATTGCAAATTTTAACTTGCCACGTTATTCGCCGGGGGGTGCGATATGCTATATTTTATCCCGATATTCCCACGGGAACAGGTACCACGCGTGTAAAACCGCGAGGATCCGCTAGTACAATACTACAATACTATTATATTAGTTTTATTTAAAATCAATACATTTAGCTCCTTTCGGTATATTGGCGCGTATATAAATTTGCGCAAATGATCATATTTTGTCTACTTGTTTGTTAGTTACAATCTCCATTTTATATTATAATAGTTTTGGAATCAAGCTCGAGACGCCATTTTTATACTTACTCTTTTTGTTTACTTATGTGGTGAAATTTTACATCTTGTAAATCTTGTTAAATTCTACCTTTAAAGCTTTAATTAACTGCGATAATTTATTATGGTGATGTAAAAACTTAGAAGCTTGATTTTTACAGTTCAGGGGAACCATAGACTTTAATCTTTATTAATATCAATTTGATACTTCACGTGTTTCTGAGGATTGAGTCTTTAAAGGCACTTATGTGCATATAACTAATTTCGTGTTTTAATTTATATTATAAAATATTAATACATAAAACATGTAAGTAAGCAAAAATGCCCCCAAAAAAAATACTATTAAGTACTTACCTCAAAATGAAATTGTATTATTCAACAAATACTTAATTCGTAAAGCAGCGCAGCGAACACCGGGGTTGGAAACAATTAAATATCTATTGTCTTTCGTTTTCCGATGCCTGAGAGGTTATAAAATAAAAAGTGCTAACCTCTTGTGTATCTTAAATATGTATTATGTAATGTTAAGTACAATCTAGAAAAAAAAGTGCTGAGATAGCGCTAACATTCATTCATGCGCTGTACGGTCTTTGAAGGCTAACTGACCAATAATTGAGGCAAATTTAATTACATTTGTGCACTATTCGCGCAAATGTTTATTCGAGCAAACGGCTTTTCGTGTAAGAGTCTTTCGCGTTATTAGCTTTTCGCGCAAATGTCCTGATTCATAGTCGAAACAACAATAGTCAAGTGATATGTGACGTCAAATTCATGTTTTGTATTTGGCTTAGTCTGTTTATCTCTATGCTATCATCATTCTTATGATGTTTTGAATAGCTAAGTGAACATTTAATACGTTAAAATTGTAAAATTAAAAATAAAATAAATCATTAAGATCGTTAAATCATTAAGATTTACGTAAAATAAATCATTTCTAGTCAGAAAATAAATTTCACTCAAAACTGAAATATTTCCACCCGTTTTGAAAGATTTCATAAATTTCGTTTATATTTAATTTTCATTTCAGTGAAATTTTTACTGGACCCATTCCCTAGTCACAATAAAAAAACACTACAAACAAATGACAAATACGGAACGGTGTTGTCAGTACGTAGATGTGATTGCGGACAATTTAATATTTGAAAAGGGACCACATGACATTTGTCTAAATAAAAAAAAATAAAAATATTAAGTAAGTACGTTACATAATACAAGTAAATTTTATTTGCACGAAGCAGATACAATTTTCGTTTCTTTTTTTTCCTTTATAAAATCTTATTTTCTATTTTTTTACAGTGATGAGAGAAAAAAAGATTTACGCATAAAAAAGAAAATATAAGTCGTGTTTAGCATTTTTTAAAATCGGAGTCAAGATAAATCCTACAAATCACAACTTTATATCATAATCCCAAAGTAAATTATTACTGACGAAACTCATCTCTTTTGGGACGCAACGGCAACACAGCTGAAAAATCTAGTAAAGAGAAATTTAAACAATTATTAAATCGAGACAAACGTAAGAGCGGCAACTTCGCGCGTTGCGCGTCTTAGCCGCATGGAATGGCAACGTCGCGATTTTTGTATACGTACACGACATTTGTCACATACACAGTCGTAATTTTTGCAATAATTTAGTGTTCATTTATAGGTGATTTCTGAATGAAACAATGTTTGTTTATTAATTAAGCGCAAATGAATACCCGAGAATAAATAGTTGCACATATATTTAAGTATTAATTCTGTTAATCTACCAAGATTATCTCGACTGTTTTTTGTATGAAAATCGTTCCACCTTAAATCATATATTATGTCACCAGAAAATGTCATAAAGATCCAAAAAAAATTTAGTGTTATCGTCGTCATCATTTTAACCAAAAGAGTCTACTACTTAACTGGCCTCCCCCAAGGATCTTAATTTCCACAGGTACTATAAATATGTTTAAATAAAATTTCTAGTAAGTACTATAAATATATTTAAATATTGTGCTGTAGATCCACTCTCCATTTGCTGAACCATTTTACTTTGTAGTCATCAAAATCAATCCATGCATTTTCAAAGTTTTGTATTTTGTCTGCCGGTACTTTGTAGTGTTTAAAAGCCGACGTGCATCTCGCTCGCTGCCCGCGCCGCGCATCGTATGATCGTACCTAGTTACCTACGACCCATCTTTGGGGCCGGATTGGTAAATTATTAAAAGCGCGCCAATTTGTCTTCGCCTCCTTGAACATATTTTCATTAAAATTATAAATTGATGTATTAAATTGGTAACGAATACTATTATTTTAATAACAGAACGAAATAAAATGTAACTACTGTATTGGTGACAAAATAACAAATAAAAAGGAGTCGGACTCAGGGATCGATAGTCGATTTATTTGGTGACAGATCTACCATTCTGAAGACAAAGCTATTATTATAATAAAACTATTATTCTAGGAACAAAGTTTATATTCATCTAATTCACTACAACTTTATTGGTAATCCATCTTTTTTTTGTACACATTATAATAACATTAATTTGATAATTCATACCTGGGAACACTTTTGTTTATCTAAAAACGAAAATATTTCGTGGCGATATATCTATTTATTAGGTGATACAACTTCATCACAAATATAAATTTTGGTGATAAGAAATATAGTCCCCATTTATTTGTCAGAAACTGCTTTAAAGGTAAGTCTATTGACTGTAACTAGCTAGACCGGAAGTCGTAGCACTCTCTCACAGATGATGTGCATCGTCTCTGCTCAATAATACAAGTTTTATTGTAATGTAAAACTTGCACTATTTCAGGTGATCAAACCTATAATGTGCTGATAATGTGCGCAACATTCCATAAATTCCATTTCATTATATTATTATTTATTACAATACGAAAAGATAGACAGAGATTCCATAATACATAAACAGTTTCAAAATATAAACAAAGATGTTTTTTGCATAATAATAACAAGACTCAAATAGTAAATAGAATAAAATAACAATTGTATCTCAAAAATAAATAAAGTCAATGCAAGATGTATAATAATAATTAATATATAATTTAATTTTAGTCAAGTAATATTTAAAATTGTCTTATGATTTAATACTAATAATAAAAAATAACAAATTCGAAACAGATTGCTCATTAAACATGAAACTTACGAGAAGTTTCAGTGTTTCTTTATCACGCATTTGGAAGTTACAAAACAAATGTACCGATAATAATGGTAATTTCCAAATACTAGCTAAGACATTTTTTTTGGAAACTTATTGGAATTCATACTTATAATGTAACGATTATATATTACAATTGAAAGTTTTAATTTTCATTTTGCAATAACATAACTCACTCAACTTTGTAAAAAGTTAAATTATAACGTTGTTACAATTATTTAATTGTAACGTTCCTAAATACATGTTGCCGCAACGTTACTTTATAAACATCATCAGTTAATAATTGCCACTACCTTGCTGGTGAAAGCTACTGAAATGTTAATTAATGAAATTGCATCAAAATGTCTTTTGTAATATTACTTTTTTATTTATTGACTACGTACAAAGTGATCGTTCTGTAAGGTTAGCTTAGAAATATTGCTGGAATCAAATATTTGGAATTGCTGGGAAAAGTTTTTTGATAACATTGAAAGGATGTATGGATAGGTTGGTACTTAGGGGCGTGCATAATATATGCAATTAGGCAGTGCCTACCTCATTCAAAACCTTAATAAATATACAATAAGTGTTAAAGTTATTTTATTTTAGTTTAAACTTCTATTCAACACTCACCCACTAAGATTTTCCTTACGCTAAATACTGAATACCTACCGGTAGACAGTCTCGAAATTGCCTACTCGAAACAAGCAGCGTTTCATACAAGAATACAACTTATTTAGAAAAAGTATTGCTCAAGTATAAACCGCCCACGGCAAGAAGGGCGCTATTTGTACGTGTAACGTTCTAGCTTAAACTTCCGGAATATATCAGTATAAAGTAAGCAAGCCTACCTGACGAATGAATTTGGTCGCGAATTATTTTGTTGAGGAGTTATTTTAAAACTATCATATTTCAATATTCATTTAAATTAAATAATGTAAAGGACAATTTTGTTCAAAATTAAATACTTGTGATGATTAACGTATTTATTCAGATAAGGATTAATATCATGTTTATGAAAACAGCTTCTTAAATAATACATTAGTTTAGAACAAATTTTATTATCTGAAAAATGGTTATAGTGAGTTAACCATAAAACATAGAGATTATGCCGTTTACACACCGTCCGCAACGGAAGTTTCCAAAAGTAATATTTTTCCCCCGTTTTTGCAACGTTTTACATTAATGCTCTGCTCTTATTAATCGAAGCCTGATATTAAATATCTTATTACCTTCCGAGATAAATGGACTATCCAGCACAAAAATAATTTTTCAATTCGAACTAGTAGTTCCAGAGATTAGCTTGCTCAAACAATCAAACTCGTCAGCATTTTAACATTTCTACTAAATATTACGAACCGTATCATTTATGACTAGGGGCCGCTCTCGGTTTCACTCGCCGCGTGGCTGCCGTTACCGTGGGAATATCAGGATAATTATAAATATTTGCATACTATGTGGTTTTCTGATGTATACGCTACATTGCTGTAAAGTTTCATCTTAATCAGTCAGTGCAGCAGTTTTTGAGCGAAAGAGTAACAAACATTCATCCATCCAAAAATCCTCACAAACTTTCAAACTTATTATAATATTCGGTAGCAGGATAGGATAATTGCAAAGTTACTAGGAGTATAAAATATTTTTTTTATCTATATATTTTATAATATTACCTAATGAATAATAATGAGACTACCTACACCACGCGGAGGAGCCGGGAATCCGCTTGTAAACATTTAATTATTAATTAAATATAAGGAACACTATAGTGGAAGTCACAGGTTTTAACATGGCAACATTATTTTTCTGATGTCATGTCAGTGTCAGTCAGTCATACTGACTGACACTGACATGACTGACTGACACATAGTATGCAAATATTTATAATTATCCTGATATTCCCACGGTAACGGCAGCCACGCGGCGAGTGAAACCGAGAGCGGCCCCTAGTCATAAATGATACGGTTCGTAATATTTAGTAGAAATGTTAAAATGCTGACGAGTTTGATTGTTTGAGCAAGCTAATCTCTGGAACTACTAGTTCGAATTGAAAAATTATTTTTGTGCTGGATAGTCCATTTATCTCGGAAGGTAATAAGATATTTAATATCAGGCTTCGATTAATAAGAGCAGAGCATTAATGTAAAACGTTGCAAAAACGGGGGAAAAATATTACTTTTGGAAACTTCCGTTGCGGACGGTGTGTAAACGGCATAATCTCTATGTTTTATGGTTAACTCACTATAACCATTTTTCAGATAATAAAATTTGTTCTAAACTAATGTATTATTTAAGAAGCTGTTTTCATAAACATGATATTAATCCTTATCTGAATAAATACGTTAATCATCACAAGTATTTAATTTTGAACAAAATTGTCCTTTACATTATTTAATTTAAATGAATATTGAAATATGATAGTTTTAAAATAACTCCTCAACAAAATAATTCGCGACCAAATTCATTCGTCAGGTAGGCTTGCTTACTTTATACTGATATATTCCGGAAGTTTAAGCTAGAACGTTACACGTACAAATAGCGCCCTTCTTGCCGTGGGCGGTTTATACTTGAGCAATACTTTTTCTAAATAAGTTGTATTCTTGTATGAAACGCTGCTTGTTTCGAGTAGGCAATTTCGAGACTGTCTACCGGTAGGTATTCAGTATTTAGCGTAAGGAAAATCTTAGTGGGTGAGTGTTGAATAGAAGTTTAAACTAAAATAAAATAACTTTAACACTTATTGTATATTTATTAAGGTTTTGAATGAGGTAGGCACTGCCTAATTGCATATATTATGCACGCCCCTAAGTACCAACCTATCCATACATCCTTTCAATGTTATCAAAAAACTTTTCCCAGCAATTCCAAATATTTGATTCCAGCAATATTTCTAAGCTAACCTTACAGAACGATCACTTTGTACGTAGTCAATAAATAAAAAAGTAATATTACAAAAGACATTTTGATGCAATTTCATTAATTAACATTTCAGTAGCTTTCACCAGCAAGGTAGTGGCAATTATTAACTGATGATGTTTATAAAGTAACGTTGCGGCAACATGTATTTAGGAACGTTACAATTAAATAATTGTAACAACGTTATAATTTAACTTTTTACAAAGTTGAGTGAGTTATGTTATTGCAAAATGAAAATTAAAACTTTCAATTGTAATATATAATCGTTACATTATAAGTATGAATTCCAATAAGTTTCCAAAAAAAATGTCTTAGCTAGTATTTGGAAATTACCATTATTATCGGTACATTTGTTTTGTAACTTCCAAATGCGTGATAAAGAAACACTGAAACTTCTCGTAAGTTTCATGTTTAATGAGCAATCTGTTTCGAATTTGTTATTTTTTATTATTAGTATTAAATCATAAGACAATTTTAAATATTACTTGACTAAAATTAAATTATATATTAATTATTATTATACATCTTGCATTGACTTTATTTATTTTTGAGATACAATTGTTATTTTATTCTATTTACTATTTGAGTCTTGTTATTATTATGCAAAAAACATCTTTGTTTATATTTTGAAACTGTTTATGTATTATGGAATCTCTGTCTATCTTTTCGTATTGTAATAAATAATAATATAATGAAATGGAATTTATGGAATGTTGCGCAAATATTTTTTTTATCTATATATTTTATAATATTACCCAATGAATAATAATGAGACTACCTACACCACGCGGAGCAGCCGGGAATCCGCTTGTAAACATTTAATTATTAATTAAATATAAGGAACACTATAGTGGAAGTCACAGGTTTTAACATGGCAACATTATTTTTCTGATGTCATGACTGACTGACACTGACATGACAGTGACAGACGATTGGCTAACTGGGCGAATAAAAAAAATTTTGTTTTTGAAATTCGGCTTTTGATCGATTGATACAAATCTAGTTATTTATTTATCTTTTTACGATCGCGTAAAGTAAGACAGTTGACTGCTTTCATTAGTTTAAAAATTCAATCAACTATATGAAAAGTAGTATCTTGCAGTTAGTGTTAGTTACATTAAACAACAATATTTTTAGGTACATAACATTGTATGTCTAATAATTTAAAAATGAATGGTGCCGGTGATGAAACTAATGGATTTATACCTAAGAAAACAGTTTTTCAAGTGAGTATATATATTCTTAATGTCTATACCTGTAATTTACCTGTTAAAACTAATTTTTACTAATAAGAACTCATAGTATGTTATTAAAATTTATTTATATTTAAATACTCACCAAGGTTTTAATTTTCTTACTGTATTTTGCTTCTGTCAGCATGTTAAAATTAAAAGATAGCCTTCAAATAAGTTTAGATAAAATATATAGGTAATCAGGGCAGGTGTCAATTTCTTATCAGGAATTAATAATACTAACTCGTCTCAAATTACTGATGACTGAAAATAGAAACTTATAGATATTTCTTCACCTGAAACTTGATTAGAGTAAAATAATTAATCATATCTAGTTCTTAGAATGTAGCCATATATTTTCAATATAATAATTCATTCATCTGAAAAGTATGCCACGCTAAGGTGTGTACTATCTGATAAAAAAATGATTTGTCCGTCAACTGATAAGCCAAATGGTTGGACTCATGCAATAAACTAAGGTAGAATATTGTTTGACAAGTTTAAACATAAAAATACTTGAACAATTGCTATAAATAAATATATAATCTTTCTAACCACATGAGTCAAGAAATTAATGGTAAAAATTTAGTATGTCGTCCCACAATTTGGATTTTGGTAATTTGATGGTAGAAAGATCTAAGTATAAGAAGACTTTCTGCAAAATTTCAGGTTCCTACAAGTACCTATCCTACTTGTAGATTTTAAGAAAAAAATCCTGAAGTTTTTATTTTTCCTATGATTAAGGGTGACATTTTATTGTTTATTGCTTTACATCAAAAAAGTTTCGTCATCATCTTCTTATTATTTATTTAAAAAGTTAATAATAACTAAATAATACTTTGTTAATACCTCCACCTACCTTAATATCGTTTAATGATATTATATAATTTGTAATCAATCATACAGTTATCTTATAATTTGACCTAAAAATATCAGACAGACCCAAATTTATTATAGCTTATATTTTGAACCGTTACTCAAATGAACTTATAGCTAACTTATTACTAACATAGCTAACTTTGCTATAAGTACTTTGCAATAATGCCAAACTAGTTGAATTACTTCCTTATCTAATTTATTTACATAAAGTAAATAAACCGCCTTGTCTAGTGGTCTAGCAATTCCCATTGGGGGTACATATTGTATTCAGTTTGGTTGGTGGTAGGACTTGCTGTGAGTTCACCTGGCTAGCTACCACCATCATATCTAAGTCTGACTCCATAACAAGGATGTTCTCTGCATTGTAGGATTCTGTGAGTGGCTTGCTTCCATCTTCAGCCTTATTAATACTTAATATTAGGTATGATGAAGGCTAAGAGTCTCCCTGTCGTAAAAAAAAGGGTACATTTTGTATAATTTTTTGGTTTTCTCTAGTTATTTTTCTAACTGCCTTTCTAATGAGAAAAATAATTAGAATTTGGCTGTTTCATTTTAACTGATTGTCAAAACATTTGTAAACAAAATGTTTCTTTCGAATGCGAAGATATTCCTTTCGTTGCGAAAAGACCTACTAGAGCAGTGGTTCCTAACCTTGTCAGAATTGTTACCCCTTTTTTTTTTTTTTTTTTTTTAATTTGAGTGAGGGGAATGCATTTACGCATACCGATCGGTTATGCTGGGCTCACCCAGAACACCACCACCCCCCGGCCCCCCACTCGGCCTCGAAAGGCCGAATGGGGAGGGTCGGGAGGGGGGGGGGGGGATACTACCAGCTAAACCCCTCACTACTTGCCCTCTCGCCGCCTTACGCCCTGGGGGACCCTTGTGGTAATCACCCCTATGGCTGGCGGCAGAATTGTTACCCCTAAGGCCTGTTAAAGAAACTGATTTTGCCATAATTTATAATACACACATCAACATTGTCTAGGGATATTACATTATTATTATTCATAACTCAAAAACTATCTACAGTACAGAAAAAATTGTATGTGGGAAATACCCTTCTAGGATTCGACTTTGGAAAAAAAAAAGCAAATGGATGCACAATAGTTTGAATATAACTTTCGCAAAATTTAGTTTTTCTTACTTATAATGCAACAATGCAACAGAAAAGAGCATTGTTGACAACTGCTAGTCTCTCCATGTCAAAAATTCTCGTACCCATAAAAGTCTTCATCCACAATTTCCACACTACAAAGCTGGAACTCGAAGTGGTGTGCGAGAGTGAAGACCGACTTCATGTTAACTTCTCCTCCCAGTTTGGTCACTCACTACAATAATTGGTGGTGAACATGTCTATTTGTCTTGGTCTGGGTGTTTATGTATATTATGTATGTATTTACAAAAAAGTATTTAAGTATGTTTTTCCTTTATCCTATCCATAACACAAGTTCTTCATGAAACTTGACGTGGGCGAGATAATTGGTGTGATTGTTTGCAATTATTTATTTATAAGGAAGGCCAGTGCCCCAGTTGTGGGGACATTAAAAATGGCTGATGACGATATATAATATACTATGACCATCATACTTTCGCCACAGGAGACAGGACGCTGTTGGCACACCGAACAACGAACATGACGCTCATTGCGTTTTGCGTGTACGCAACCTACAATTTACAACATTTCACGGACCAATACTTTCATCCAATTACTAGTATGAATTAACTTAGTAAGTAGCCGCGTAGTTGCTATGATGACATCATTTATTTCTTGCACATATGTACCGCGATAGACATGTGCGTGTACCACCGCTCTGGTTGATTAATATATTTTTTATCCGTATAATCATACTTATGAATATGAACATCCTACAACTAAATTTATGTGTAAATGTTTGGATGTGTGTCACTCAATCACATAAAAAAACGGTTGAACGGATGTGCATGAGATTTAGCATACAGTTGTACTTTATAGCCTGGATTAAAGTACTAAATGTCTTTAGGATATGGGTAGTTAGGTATTATTCCGATATTTCCTTAAAAACCGGAACAACGCGGGTGAAACCCACTGGTTAAATAATAACAAAATAGTCGGTTTTTCTCACATCTATTGAGATGTGATTAATTGTATTCAGCCCATGAAAATAAATAAAATAAAAATCAGTTTAAGGAATGGGAACTTTAGAAACGAATTCAATAAGGTTTGTTTGATTTACTGAACTCTAATCTCTAAAACTACAGTTGTTAATCGGATATTGGACCAAGAACAAGAAGATAAGAATAAGGCTACTACACAGAAAATAAATCTTGAAAATAGTTGATAGGGGGCGAAAGTAGTACTTAGGTTTTAGATCTTGGCATCATTCTGAATCTCAGACCAAAGATGGAACGTGCTTGCGCACTTGAACTTTGAATATTTCGTATCATAATTGCATAGATATCATGTTACAGTCCTAATAAATACGCGCTCCATAAATGATACAAGTAGCTAGGTAATACACAGAATGCAAGATTGAAAATAATAATATGTGCAATATACCCAGTATACCTTACGTTTGTAAAACTGCACCTCGCTTTGATGCACAAACTTGATGGTGAGACTTTTCAACATTTTATGTAAATGATTAAGTACCTACCTAACCTATCTACATCAAAAATATTTTCGAGCTTAATTTATTAAAAAAATATGAGGATGAGGAGCTGTGGCGCAGTGGTTTGCGCTCGGCCTGCGATTTTAGCGGACATGCAACTTTCGCAAGAGTTTGTCACATGATGGGTTATCTCAAGCTCCTTCTTGCTTGTGTTTACCACATGAAGCCGTTAGTCCCAGCTGTACTCGTATTTGCAGTCGTTGAAACCCACCAATTTGCATTGGGGCCGTGTGGTGGGTCGTGTCATGGCCCATTCTCTTATCCATCCATACCGAAGCGCCATAGCCATGGGGGCATTAAAATAGCTGATGGTGTAAAAATCACGATGAACTGACAGGATACCTGACTTCTCCTAGGATAAACTAGTTTTGTCGTAAGTCTGATTTGGCCAGTGATATACTAGAAACTTTCAGACACCGATGCAGATGTATAAAATTGGACCCTCAAGTACCTATTTAACAAATAGTCTGAACAAACTTACAATGCCCGATTGCAACTTCTTTGCATTTTCTGGAATATCGAGATAACATTGGATTTTCCGATCTAATATTACGTTCTTTGTGTCAATAAAACGCTTAAGCAGCATGTCGGTAATCCTACGCTTACCCGATAACAATAATATTGAAAAAAGTACCTTGAAACACGTCATTGTTAATAACGAACATTGCACTATATAACATAACGATTTTGTTAATACTTAATCACATTTTAATCCATCCATCCATTGTGCCCTCTAAGCACACTATATCCAGTTATAGTCCGTTATGCCGTAGACCAGATAAAGGTGAATTCCCAAATAAAACCCAGACCCGGCGAAAAAGATTTGTGTTTCAGATAAAAGATTATAAATAAACATAGATATTATCTTAAACAATCCATATCTCTCTATCAAGTTGTTGCATACCAGGTATTTATTTTAGCTCATGTTAGTTAAAAATAAATACCTAGGTTTTATTCCTTTTTTACTTGGGAAGTTTTATCTATACGATTTTCTACTAGAATCTAGCACATTTCTCTAGGAAACGCACCCTATTACCACAAAATAAAAACTTTTAAAAACAAGCTTTATTTGTTTGTAAAAATAATGTATTTTTAATTCTACGATCATTATTCTTGTTTCGTCTACGTCTATTTTGACGAAAAAAGATCTAACATAACGTACAGTCAAGAGCAATGACATGTACATGTCGTGGCCATGTGGTAGAATTGTCCACATCATGAAATGCTCGAGAATTTCACGAAGTCGCATTTCATAAATTTTTATTCATTGTCGCATTGCATTGTGCATTGTGCACATCATGATGTACCTTGGCCAGATCAATGACAAGAAATCGTTTGTCAATATGGTCTACTAATCTAACTTACAAACATCTCGTAACTGCATTTCAAATAAAACTGAGCTAGTAGGTAGGTATCTCAGCTAAACGCGCGACTAGGTACTTCATAAAATGGTCAAAATTATTTGATCATATCGTAAAATGGTTACATTAATTACCGATGGAGGCGCTGGAAGCGCTTTGTTTATCTGTCTATATGGCGGCCGCTGACAATAATGTTGTTTCTCGCGGTCAATTAATCGTTTATAAATCATGATAAAAGTGATAATATTAAAGAGTTTACGATTAAAGGTACTCGTGTTCTATGCGAATCACACAAATGCCGAACAAGATGAAGAAAACAAGTGTTTCACAGGACACCCTATTTTCACGATATGGCCAGTCGTGGATGGCAAAATCGTAAAACGTTCACGATTTAATGATCTGGTCAAATTAAGGTGCCTACATCATGAAATGCGACCACTTCAAGAAATTCTCGAGCATTTCATGGTGTAGGCAATTCTACGATATGGCCACGACATATACACTTTACAACATCATTATCGCATTGAAACACACGAAAAGAAAGCTCGCTCTGTCCACAAATGTCATTCAATATTGTAATGTGACAATGTTGCTATGTCATTGCACGTGACTGTACATAATTATTATATATTATTGAACACTAAAACTTTATACCATGTATTAAATCTTTTCATTTTTATCACAACTGACAGTAATAGACCCTGTTTTTATTCTGCATACAAAATTATATTACTTTACCCTGACCTTTTTCAAAATTCCTCTGTCATCATCATACATCTTTCTTATGACGTACTAGATTTGTACGGTAAAACCATAACTAAATCTTAATTTTTCGTTTACGAACACAAAAAATATCCAGGTGTACTTTAAAATCAATTTTCCAATTAAGATAAACTTTAGAATGTCGACTGCATCAAATTTCGAAGAAAAATATAAGCTCAATTTTAGAATTTAACGTTAAGAATTAGCGCCATAAATAAACAAAATTCAAAATCATTTATTCAATCTGCTACAAGCACTTATGAACGTCAAAGAAGCTACGCCATCGGCTCACAAACCCTACGGGAGACCTTGTAACGAGAAGAACCGGCATGAAACTCGCCAAGGGCTGTTTCATACAAAGCCGTCAAATTCAAAAGTGACCTTAATAAACACATCCAAAATTAATCATAAATTGTTACTTGCAAAATTAGAATCAAATGGTATAAGAGGTTTAGCTCAGCAATGGTTAACTTCCTATTTAACTAATCGCCGTCAATGTGTTATCATTAAGAAAGTCATAAACAATGAGATGATATTTTACACTTCACCTTTCAAAAACAATAATAACGGTGTTCCACAAGGAAGCATTCTCGGACCAATATTGTTTATCATTTACATTTTCATTTACATAAATGACATTTGTAATACAATTAAACATAAATGCATACTATATGCAGACGACATTGCAGTTATTGTGACATCAAATAAATTAAATTCAATTGACTATCATGAATCAGACATTAATAATACTTTTGAAAAAATCATCGCATGGCTACAATCTAATGAATTAATAATCAATTTGAATAAATCATGTTTTGTACAATTTAATCAATCATATAATCCTAAGTATCAATTTAATATCAAAGTAAATAAAATAAAAGAAGAAAAATACACAATATTTCTAGGAATTCATGTCGATAATGATCTGAATTGGAAAATACATGTTGATAACGTAAGCAACAGAGTTAATAGATTCGTATATGCTATGAACAAATTAAAAAATGTCACGAACAGGAGTACTGCTATTACAACCTACCGCGCGTACGTAGAATCTATATTACGTTATGGGATCATAATATGGGGCAATGGTACAGATAGGGATCGAGCATTTAAAGCACAAAAAAGGTGTATCAGAGCGATTTGCGGTGTGGCACCCGATGAACCTTGTAGACCACTATTTGAAAGTCTTGGTTTATTAACGGTACCATCTTTGTTTGTACATCTACGAAATATGCAATTTTGTAAAAAAACATAAAGACTTGTTTTAAAAGATATCCCTAAGTCGACCAAATATACAAAAAACTGTTTGTTTATGTGTATTAAAATGTATAATAAAATCCCTGCTGACATAAAAAAATTAAATACTAACCCATTTAAAAAAGTATTATATAATTGGCTCTGTAAGAATAAATTTTATACTGTTAACGAATTTTTGAATAAAACTTTGTGCAAACAAGTAAATAATTAAGTAGCAAGCATAATGTTTAATGTTGTATCCAAATAATTTGCATGCCATAACCTTGGCAAAACATGTGTCCTCAAAAATGTAACACCTTTTTATACCATGTTTTAGCAAATAAATGATTTATGATTTATGAAAATACCTCTATTATTTTGTTTCACTGCAATTCAAAACACCACAAAATTAAATGCACTTAATATTATTTTAAGAACTGGTGAAAATATGTCATTTACATAACACTTAAGTGTTGACTGTTGATAACTTATCAAGTAGCATTTTCGAATTTGTCAAAGTCGATCGTAAAATGCCATAAATTAAATTTTATTATTATATTGACGTAATAATGTCTAGTTTATGTTTTTATAACTAATTTGTTATTGTTATAGATAAAATACTTAGTTCCTGGATGAGAAAATATGGTGATTTTGTGAATATTAGTCACTTTTGCGTGTCGTATGTACCTTAATGTCGCAGGATAATTAGATACATCGTTTTTTTGCGAAAATCCTAGTTATATTGCTAAACAGAGTGAAGGGCAGCACCAACACCATCCTGAGGGTCATTGCGAATAGGCAACACGTTTGCCCTATAATGTGGAATATGGTACAAACCACCACTTCTAAATTAGTCATAGAATACTAACATATTTTGTAAGGCAGTATTGTTACTAACAAAAAATGGATCTTTGTTGTCTAAATAAATAAATAAATAATAATTATTATTAAACACAGGTTCAAGTCAAATCTTTAAGTCTTCAAATGCATTGAATAAGCAAAACACTGTTGACACCCTTATTATGCAATGAACATTTAAAATAAAATACTTAAGTATAATTTCCGTCTTAACTTATTTTTTGCAAGTCAATGTATGTCGTAGGATGATTTGATTATTTATTTTATTTATTTATTAAAAAAATTTTTTAACAATATTAATACATTATAACATTACATGAAAACAGTGTCACAAAAACCTGTTTAGGTTTAACCTTACACTGTTTGGTTTCGTCATCTTGTACAATCATTTATTATAATTAATTAAAATAACTATCAATATTTTTTGTAGGGTATGCATTTATAATTTTCCTTATTACAATACAACGTAAATATTTCTACCTGCCTAGTCCAACCATCGCACAAGCGTGCAGCGGCGCGTACCCACGGGTGGAATTCTAAGCATTCATGCATTATTGATTAAATTCAATACTTTTTTTTTTTTTTTTTTTGTAATTGGCATTATTGTATATTATTCATTCAAAGTATATAAATCAATATTACTAATTAAATTAATTGAGTATTTATTACTATTTTATTATATTTAATGTTTTGTTATTTAGATTTATTAATTTATTAAACATTTGAGAAATTGACATTAATGTATAATATTACGCATTCAAATTATATAATTATATCAATAGATGTTAATAATTAAACTAATTACTACTTAGATACTAGTACTTAGATTTTTTTTTTATCATATTTGATTAGGTATTTATTTTTTTAGATTTATTATTTTCAATTTTTCAGTAGTAAACCAAATATAAGTCGATCACTATTTATTTTGCAGTAATGTAGATAAGAAATATTTTTTAAGTTTAACTTTAATGTTGCTTTCATTTAGTTCTTGTTTTAGTGTTATGGGTAGTTCATTTATTAATTTAGGTACTTGATATTGTAGCAATTGTTTGCCGTAAAGATTAGTAAAGCTGGGAACCATTAATATGATTTTAGCAGCATTGCGTGTCTGTTTATTACGGTAGATAACCTTACATAGATCCATGTTGAAAAAATGGTCTGTTATCAACATATACTTTACCTGACTATGTATTGGTAGCACGGCACAGTGATGAAATAGCTCATTGTGATTATCTTGGTAACGAGTTTTAATTTTAGGCGGAACAATAGCCTTCAGGATTCTTAATTGTAACCTGTAAATTGGATCAAGGTGTGTTTTGCACGTTCTGCCATAGCTGCCGAGGCCATATTGTACTATAGTTTCACCCAGAGCCTTATATAGACTCAAGAGTATGGAGTATGGTATTTTGTGCTTTATTATACTGAATTTAGCCAGTATTGCTCGTAACTTGTCACATACATAGCTAACATGTTCCGACCACTTAAATCGGTCATCGATTACTAAGCCAAGATATTTTTGCTTATTAACTAAGTCAATCGCACTACAAGAGCAGTTATGGTGGTCCGTGTGTATGCATTGATGATCATGTGCGATAAGCTTAATGTGACTTTTTAGTCTATTTTGACTCGAGCATATGTACATACATTTTGTTTTTTCGGTATTGATCACAAGACCCGAATCATGAGACCATTTGGATAGCAGAGTAAAATCACTCTGTAGATGAGAAAGGGCAGTGTCTAGGTTCTTATTAGCTGCTACGAGGCAAGTATCATCAGCGAATTGAAATATTTCGCAGTTCTTGACTACATTAACTGCATCGTTAACATAAGTAATGTAGTGCAATGGGCCAAGCACCGAACCCTGCGCCGTACCATCGGTCACAGTAACTCTTCTACTAACATCGTTCGACACTTTTACAACAAATGCGCGATTTGCCAGATATTCTTGACACCATTTACTGAGTGGTCCCCTTACACCACAATCGTTCAGTTTTTCAAGAAGTATATTGTGTTTCAATATATCGAAAGCTCTACTATAGTCAATGAACGCTACTAATACATGTTTCTTATTGTCGAGATGCTTATTGATGGTATCAGTAAATTTAGATAGCAGTTGAGTAGTGCTTCTGTCACATTGAAACCCAAATTGTTTGTCAGTGATTACGTTATTTTCCTTATAAAACGCTTGTATTTGTTTAGAAATGGTTTTTTCAACTACTTTGTCAACTGTTGGAAGGATCGTTATCGGCCGATAGTTATTGCAGTCATCTTGCTTTCCTTTTTTATGTATCGGTCTAACTATACCGGTTTTGAGTTCATTTGGATATTTACTTAACTTGATAGATGAATTGATTAGTTGAGATATAACTTCTGCAATTTTAGCGCCAATTAATTTTAAATCTAGTGCAGTAATTCCATCAACACCAGGTGCTTTTCTGCTGTTTAATGATCTTATTTCTTTGAGTACGGACTTTGCAGATGCTTGCTGATACCTGCAAGTAACATTGATGGGTGATGCATAGTTATCTTTATTTATAATTTTTAGATTGCAATTTGTCACTATATTTTTTGCACTACTCTCAAAACAGTCTGCAAACTTATTAGCTATATCTCTAGTAGAAATAGTATTATTTCGAAAAGCATTTAATACGACAGTATCAACTGCAATTTTTACTCTGCCCGTGATTTCATTCAATGTTTGCCATAACGCTCGAGGATTATTTTTGTTACTAAGTATTTTATTCCTTAACCTTTTATTTTTAGTTTTATTAATTAATTTGTTAGCGTAGTTTCTAGATTTGTTATATTTTTGTTTTGTTATTTTATTAGTCGGATCATCGATACATTTCATAAACAAGTTATCCCTATACTCGCATGCTTTTATTATTTTATTATCAACCCATTTATTGTTTATTCTATTTTTATTTTTAGATTTCTTTATTATAATTTTAGCTTTTTCGTGACATGATTTTATGTTTTCTACTATGAAGGAATATATTTTTAGAGGACATATAATTTTTTTTATTGGTTCCCAATCTATTTGATAAATAGAATTTTCGCGAAAATCCTAGGGATATTGCGAAAACACGGAAAATTAGGCAATGGTGTTGATATTTCTCAATCTTACTAAAATGCATGAACTTGTCTATTTGTGATAAATTTTAAATAGAAAAATATTGTAAAAAGCAACTCGGCCACAAGTGAATTCTCAGATGGGACTCGAACCCACGACCTTTGGAAATCCGGTCCAATGCTCTAACCACTGAGCTACCGAGACTTACCAAAGGTCGTGGGTTCGAGTCCCATCTGAGAATTCACTTGTGGCCGAGTTGCTTTTTACAATATTTTTCTATTTAAAATTTATCACAAATAGACAAGTTCATGCATTTTAGTAAGATTGAGAAATATCAACACCATTGCCTAATTTTCCGTGTTTTCGCAATATCCCTAGGATTTTCGCGAAAATTCTATTTATCAAATCATCCTACGACATACATACAGAGAGCAGCACGTGGATTTACAAAACTAGCAAATCTAACCGATTTTGAACTATATCACATTAGATTACTTTTAATATCAATTGAATATGTCGCTTTGTGTGTTTTGTTGCGTTTGCTGGTTGTATAGCCAGTATAAACTAAAGCTAGGACTTATCAGCAATCGTCAAGCAAATTAAAGACTCTCAATATTTTATAGATCGTGACCGATGATAATTCCTATAAAGAGTAGTAAAAATAATTCCTTATATATAAATTCTCAACAGAAGTAATTAATAATAACAATTGCTTTTTATTTAGTTTATTGTTCTTTTTAGGGTTTCGTAGCCTAAGGGCAAAAAACGAAACCCTTATAGATTCGCCCAATCCGATGTATGTCACAGCCACTTTATTCCAAAACTATGAGGATTACACAGTTGAAACTTGGTAGGTAGATGTATTCTGTAAACCGCTTTACGGTTTTTACACAAAAATAAAAAAAATATATGAATTAAGGGGGGGCTCCTCATACATGGAACTGTTACAGAAAAAAAAATCATCAAAGTAATATAAAATTCTTATACCAAATAGTTAAATCTTATTGTTATTGTTTTTTTTATTCAATGAACTAAAATAATACTTATAATTAAACCAACAGGGGCGTGCATTCCATATAGGCAATTAGGCAGTGCCTACCTCATTCAAAACCTTAATAAATATACAATAAGTGTTAAAGTTATTTTATTTTATTTTAAACTTCTATTCCACACTCACCTACTAAGATTTTCCTTACGCTAAATACTGAATACCTACCGGTAGGCAGTCTCGACATTGCCTACTCGAAACAAGCAGCGTTTCTTATAAGAATACAACATATTTAGAAAAAGTATTGCTCAAGTATAAACCGCCCACGGCAAGAAGGGCGCTATTTGTACGTGTAACGTTCTAGCTTAAACTTCCGGAATATATCAGTATACAGTAAGCAAGCCTACCTGACGAATGAATTTGGTCGCGAATTATTTTGTTGAGGAGTTATTTCAAAACTATCATATTTCCTAAGATATTCATTAAAATTAAATAATGTAAAGGAAATTTTGTTCAAAATTAAATACTTGTGATGATTAACGTATTTATTTAGATAAGATTAATATCATGTTTATGAAAACAGCTTCTCAAATAATACATTAGTTAAGAACAAATTTTATTATCTGAAAAATGGTTATAGTGAGCATAAAACATATACATAATATGCCGTCGAGGACTTTTTTTTAGAACTTTTGATGGGGAACAATTTCGTCATACATGATTTTTACGTAACTTTAACCGTTTACACACCGTCCGCAACGGAAGCTCCCAAAACTAATATTTTTTCCCGTTTCTGTAACGTTTTACATTAATGCTCTGCTCTTATTAATCGTAGCGTGATAATAAAAATGGTACCATTTTTATTATTCTTAACTAGATAATAAGTACTCAAGATCGCGCGGAGTCAATTCCAATTAAGTGATTCCATACTTTTGCTCGCGAGTGTATTTTTAGGTATTAAATTAAAAAAGTACTTTGCCGCGCTAGGCCCCAAAAAGCCATTTTCTACGCCTAAACTGATTGACAAAACCTCCTTTTCAGAGCGTGTGAGGTGAAAACAATATTAATCTCAATAGAGTAACTCTCTTTTTTAACTATCACATAGATCACATAGTAAAAACCGCGACTATGGTATATAGGGTATAATATAGTTTATTGTATTGTTGTTAGTTTGTTAGTTTAGTTTTTAGTGTTTATTTGGTTTTTTAACTTTGCTTTGTTGTATTTATGTAATCATGTTTTGAAATTGTTATTACTTTTAAGGAAAAACAAACGATTGTTATCCAAAAACACGATTTTGTATAATAATTACATTTGGGCACTGTAGGTATACTTTGAATAACATTTTGTATGGTTACTTTAAACTATGACTGTTTGGTGCCAAAATAAATGTCCCCACCTACTACGTGATCTAGAAGAAAAAAATAATAACGAAAATAAGAAAAAAAAAACTTCGATATGTATGTACTTTTACAGTTTCATCTAACTATTAAAACACATTGTGAAAGGGTTATAGATTAGAATAAGTGAAACTTGAATACGTAGCACAACTTTATATTACTTATCTTTTTTTTTAGGTTTGGTGTGGATGAAAAAAACACCCATTACCAAAAATTTATTTCTCTTATACTATAAGTCGCATACAGCTGGGAGTTAGGCAAGCATATTTTAAATAACTAAATCTATTAGCTTTTCATATAAAATCCACAGACCCTGCAGTTCCCACAATCTTCGGAAGCATTAAAAATGAATTTAAGAATAAAACAAATTTTGCGAAAAGAATTTATATTTTTTAACATACACATAATCTTGTTACATAGTTCAATGAAGCCCTGAATGAAATAGAATAAGAAGTCAAATAAGAAATTACAATTACAATTAGTAGACTCGAAGTTTACAAATCAAACTGTAGAGATTTTCTTGTACCACTGAAACATCCAGAATCTTTGTCAGTTGAAGGTGGTGTACAAAAATATTTTTTTCATCTCAGACGCTCTGAAAAGGAGGTTTTGTCAATCAGTTTAGGCGTAGAAAACTTTGGCGCTTTTTGCGGCCTAGCGCGGCAAAGTACTTTTTTAATTGAATACCTAAAAATATTTCATAATGCGTTCCGAATCGGACTATTTACTTTTTGTTATATTTGATTCTTATTTTAAATAGCTTTAAATTAATTATAATACTCCGTTTTGGTTTTATTATATTATTTTAATCATTGAATCATAAAAACAATAACAATAGGATTAAACTATTCGTTATAAGAATTTTATATTAGGCTGTTCACAACCTATAATTGGATTTCGGACTGTGACATAAATCTTTATTTTTGAATTGTCTTTCTCTTGTACCTCATGTCAGTGTCAACATTTACGGAATCGTTTTTATTCTTATTTATAAGTAACAATATATTCCTACTTTAAATAACTTTGTATTAACTATAATACTCCCTTTTTATTATTTTAGTTTTTTATATCATTAAAACAACGAGAAAAAGGTATATTTAGATTAAACTTTATGTTTAAAGAATTTTTTACCGGAAGTTGACCGTGGAAACAACCATAAAATATTCCTCGCAGTTGTGAGGTGAAAAGTTGTGTGTTGCGCTCGGCAGAAAAGTTTTTAGCGTCTTGTACCTTTTAATCCTCGCTTCGCTCAGGATTCAATCTTTGAACCACTCGCTACGCTCGTGGTTCAATCCTAGAATCCTTCCCTTGCTCAGATTTCAATAGAGGTAACTCGCCGCTAAATAACCAACTTTCCAGCCTTGCATAACAAATAACTATTTTCACGCTCGTAAAGGCACACCTACAGGACACAATTATTAACCAATTTCACTCGGAGAGGTCTCAATCGACGCGCAATCTATCTTTGGAGATGCTTTTTCCTAATTTTTTCGATATATGTAATAGTATTTTTTTAATTAATACTTACTAAAAAAGAAAAAAAACCCGATCTTTTTTTCAATTTTAAAAATTTCTCAAAAACTATCCAGCCAATTTACAAAATTCCTTCACTATCGGATCCACAATTAAATTCTGAACCTGGGGACACTTGTTCCATGGCGAAATCTCAATTATCCTCGGATATATAGCGAAAATAGCGTATGGGCCGAAAAGGATTTGATAGACATTTTCAATGTCAACATTTTCAATGTCAATTTCAATGTCAAAAAGGGCATGCCCGATTTGCAAAGTGACTTGCGAATCTTGCGATGCGATTTACCATTTTAAGAATGCCGACATTACGGAACACAACAAAGAATAATTTTGTAGTCGTCCTTCTGAAGTTTTGCATAATTTGTTATGAACATCATAAGTTTTTTAAATTTGCTTTTAACTAATTTGGGTACTATAATGATTTATTATGAAAATCAAAATTTAATTTACTTTTAATGTTTTTGTACCAATGAAAGTTATTTATTGTTAAGAAGATTAGTACATCTTTATGGAGCTGCATTAAACGATAAGTAATATCGAAGATAAAGTGCTTGGAGTCTATCATAGGCCACTCAGTTCTCAAGTGTTGGTGAGGATAGTTTAAGAACAGGTGTGATATTAGTGACTTTAAAGATAATAGTGCCTTTGAAGATGAAGAAAACGGCTACTGAGAAGAAGGGATTGATTTCAAAGGTGTATAAACAAAAAATTTACACCGAAACAATTTTATTAGCAAAGGCTTGAGACTATCAGCATTTTTTCGTTTAATGTCAAATTGTCATTTACCTTTTCCCCTTTCATGATTGTCACCTAGTATTCACCTTTGTCATCTACCTTTTTAAAGCCTGCAAAAAAATGACTATTTTTAAGTAATTCATTTAAAAAAATCATCGAATGTGGATTGACTTGACTAATTGCGTTTATAAATTTTATAATATTAGTAACATTATTTTTGCATCAAAAGTAATCAAAAAATTGCCATAAAACTATGATTTTAGTTCTCATTTCCGAAATTTATAATTTAAGTTATGGAGACAAAAAAATGTAAAAAAAATCAAATTAAATGTACTTAAAGTTAAACATAATTACCTACCTAACCTAAAGTTAGCAAAAAATAATATTATCGGTAATTTGTAACCTAACCAATAATTAAATAAGTGGCCAGTCAACTCGTGACCACGGCAAGGCAGCTGAAAACCAAAAAGCCCTTAATATCAACCGTTAATATAACCCTTACTCTAACCAATAATTGTTTGCGCAGCAAAAAAATACTTTTCGGTCAGCAAGCGCTTGGTCAGCCAAGAACAGAATAAATAGATTGCCGAAGTGAGAGCTGGCATTGCCGGCTGACCAAATAGAAATTTTGCTGATCAAAATATTTATACTTGTGTCCATAACTTAGTAGGGCCAATGTTTTAACTACAAAGCACCAACATTATCACTAAATGATAAACTAGCGGCCGCTCGCGGTTTACCCGCGTGGTTCCCGTTACCGTGGGAATATCGGGATAAAAAGTATCATATGTTCATAACCAAGCTATTTACTATCTGTGTACCAAATTTCATCCAAATCCGTTCAGTAGTTTCGAAGCCTATTTAATGCAAAGAAACAAACAAACAATCAAATTATTTCCTCTTATTAAATATTAGCTAGTATTGATGTAGCAGGCTAGAGCTAGCATCTAGCATGAGCGGCTTTTGTCGACACTCGTAGCTCGATAACGTGTGACTTTCCCGCTAACATGTTAGCGGGGTAAACAAGACAGCATCATGGCTACACTGTGGGAGCTCAAGAAAAACATAGAATCTGCGAACATATCATAGCATGCGTTAGCTGCCAGCTTTCCAGTGCAGATAGTAGGTAAAAGCTCATCAGCGGACAGCCCACAGACCTATATCGAGATAGACGAAAAGAGCGGCTTCAAACTGTATAGTAACCTAGCGTGTCGAATTTCTCGTATCTACGATGATCTCACGAGCGAGATTTAGTGATATGGAAATGTTATTGACCAGCTCTTACAAGAAACTACTGCACAATTAACCATTTTCGTTTCTGAGTGACGCGTGTTTTCATGCCAATGGTCTCAAACGGACTGACTTAGGTCGTAAGACTTTGACCGTGGATCAAACTTTTCCCACGCAAGGTAGGTACACTTTTACCGTCTATCTCGATATAGGTCTGTGGGACAGCCCATATTCGAAAATTACTATTGAAGGCGATGCTGGGCAGGCTGGCTTTGGTTTCCGGACAACATCTTGGACCCAACCAGTGCCAAATGTGGCGTATGCGTCGTTGAGGTGATGATATTCATCCTTTTTTTTTCACCTTTGATTGCGTAAGGAGTGTGTTTACCTACCTTCGTTCTACTTCTCATAATCGTAACTAAGTGCATAAGACTTATCTCAGTATCAGATCAATGTATTGATGCTGTCTCGTGTTTGTTTACTTTTAATTTTATTATAGATTGTAATTTTTGACGATATATATCTGTAAATGTTACATACGTTATCTAGGTACTAATGTTGTAATTGTCTATGTTGTGTACCGTTTAAAAACGTGGAATCTTGCTCCAATAGGTAGTAAAGTAATACAGAAATACGAAAGTGCTCAAGCTTTCAAGTAATTTTGAATATAATACTTTATGTCCATCACTGGCTCACTCTGATTACTTTTTAAATATAAATATTGTAAATACGTCATTAAAATTCGTCATTTTCATCGCTTCGTTCGTGGATGGCAAGCCCTCAATCGGCCTTATTTGCTGACAATGACCAATCCAAACTGGGCCCGCGTGCTGAGTCATGAAGCGATCGCGTTTACTTATCGAGTTACTTATTATTGTTACTTTCGTTCACATGCCGCCGCGCCGTTTCAGTTTTTTTGCCACCGTTAAGAGACTAATTACAAATCTGCACTCTGCGTATCAGTAGGTACTGAGTTCAAACGGCCAGTGAGTCGCATTTTGTAGTAATGTTGCAGTTAAATTTATCGTCTTTATGGAAATAGGATAATAGATTAATGCTTAAAAATTATTAAATCTTTATTCCTCATGATGTAACAATTATTCTGATATAAATTTTGCTCAATAATATTATCGTAGACAGGAGAAATTCACAGAGTTAACTTAAAGCTATTTTCGAAGTTTTTTGGTTTAAAATAACATTTTTTTTCTTTAATAAATCAATGATATTTCAAAATTCCGAGACCGCTACGAGCTATACGACTATATAAGAGATATCATTCAATATTTTTTATTTGTTTTGCTTAGAACAGTAGCACATAATACTAAATAGACAGTAGTTCAATCCAGGTGCTCAAAAAGTACCTTCGCGCATTTTATGATAATATTTATCTGCAATTTAGGGTCCAATAAAAAAGTTTATCAAAAAGCGAGGCTGCTACGAACTATATTCTGCACTATTCCATAAGTCAAAATTGTTAATGTATTTTTGTTTCTGAGATCAAAAACGACAAAATTGGCCATTTTACGCTAAAATAACAGTCGAGATGTAATATGGCTCATAAGGATATGAAACAGATACCTAGATAGATACTAAAAGAATACCGTTCAGATGATATCACACATCGATTCTTATCAATGATTCACTGAATTTGCGTGGTCCTATCTATAAGGTTCTACTTCCTCGAACGTCGTTTGGTAATGTTTATCAGTTTGCTATCGATTTTTTATAAACAACGGGGAAGTGTTAGCCTTCATTCATACCTGATTGATGATTTTGTTATGATAAATATGAAATAGATTTTTTTTCCAATATTGGAAAAAATCAACTCGGCCATAAGTGAGTTCTCAGATGGGATTCGGACCCATGACCATTGGAAATCCGGTCCACTGCTCTAACCACTGAGCTACCGAGACTTATTGATGTTAATAATGTTTAGGCTTACTGATTGATGATGTTTAATTTATGATGATGATATTTATTGATAATGATTAAGTAATAATTAGGCTGAAGGTGGAATCACGCTTCTCCCGGAATCTTCAACCACTGAGGAACTGGCTATCTTATCTCGTAACTGCCGGCACATAACAACACTGAAAACTCTTGAGTTGCTATGGCGACAGGCTTAGATAAGGTGGTGGTAGCTAGCCAGGCGGCCATAAACCTAGTCAACCAACCAACCATACCGAAACCTCTGGGTCATTTATTGGTAAAATAACAATTATAAACATATCTTGGTTTTAAAATTAGTATTTGTCCGGTACGAAGGACTGAAGATGCTGAATATAACGTTATAAAAATGTAAATCTACAGTAAGTAAACTAACTACAAGCAATTATCAATAGAAATAAAATAAATATATTTCTAAAATGCTGACAGAAGACATGCTATAAATACCTAGGCTTTTACTGACGAGTAGAGTTTAAACTCTTTAAGCCCCTTAGTTTATTGATTGCACCAGAAATATTCTAGCGCAGTGTAGAAATTAGCTAAATACTCGTCAATATAACTAGACTAGATAATGTAGATAGTTTAGTAGTTTTTGTGGGTGTATTTAGATGGCAACACTTGAGGTTGACGAGATCTGTGGTTACACTGGTAGTTTTTGAGGGAATTTTCTAGTAAAATGACAATGCCTGCGTTGGGTTTTTTACAAGATTTGTTGCTTTTATTTTGATAGTTTTGTGGGACTTTATAATTAACATGGAAACACTTTGTTTAAATAACATGTGTGTAAATAACAAAACCGGGTTTGTAATTGTAACCATATTATATTTCCAGATAGAACCACGACCATACACCGGAGTACAGACAGATGATTATCATGACGTTCGAGATGAAAAGCCCTGGCAGCGGGTACACAAACACGAAACATACACAACATACCTACACAACCCTTCTTACTGTGTTTTTCTTTTAGAAACTTACAACTTCCATCTATACTCTTTTAAACTATTTTCGTCTGTTGTGCGATATAAACTAAAAAGTATATTAGTTTCCTTGTTGTGTTATTTATCGTCTGTAGTAAATCTTGATAATTTATTTATTTATAAGACTGTTTTAAAAACTGGAATTGTTGCATTGCAAAAATAGGGAACAAAATAAAACTTGGTTTTGAGAAAACGTCGTTATCCGATCCGATGGACTGAATATTCGTTAGGCTCAAACCTATTCTAATAATATACTATTTATGATTCTTGATATGGCCACATAAATTGATGGATTTGTGATCATATTTGAAGATATACGCTATAACTTATCTGTTACGTGATAATTACTGTAATAGATAAAGAGTTATTCTTGTAAAATACCAAATTTATGAGTCTGATAATGAATTTTGAAAAATATGATTGTTATCAGTCAATGTTAATCTACATTATGCGCCGAGTTTATTATTTCTTGTAGTAAAACTCAACAGCTGAGTTCAAATCATTTTAAGCTACATTATAAAGTTTTTTATTCGTTTACTATTTCTTTACATTAACTTTCATCTATCATCCATTCCTCAAAATTAAAGTCATTATCATATCATCTATACTAAAACTAGTCTTTTATATTACCAATTTTATAACATTATTTACTAACAAAGCTTTTCTGATAATCCATATTGTAAAGTTTCCACCATTATTATTTTTTACAAATCAATTGTCTTTTATTAATTTATATTTATCTTCTTTATAATTCTTATATTTTTCTGTCCTTGAATATTATATTCATAATTTAACGCCTAAACCTATCGTAATAAGGTTTAAATTAATCTTGTCCTTATAGTGATATTTATTACTTAGAAAATGTAATAAATGTTTTTGTAGGTACTTTGCTTTATATCCCTCTAAGCTTTTAAATTCCAGTTATAAGAAAATTTTAGACAATATAAAGCTTAAACCTGTCAGAATAAGGTTGAAATTAAATTCTTACTCCAGAAACGTTTGAAATACACACGGAGAAAGAGAGATCCTCTTAATATTCTTAATAGATTTAGTTCTCCCAACTATGCTGGAATTGTTAGCTAGATATTTAACACTTTTTGGTATTCTAGGTTGTCTTTGAAATAACAAGAAAAGGGATACATTTGTATGAACCAGTAAAATCTGTGAGTAACAAAAATAACAGGAATGTGATGGGGATTTCGTAGTGTTGTCTGTCTGTATATTTGTGTCGTTATGGGAAAATTTATATAATAATAATTGGTATTTTTTATACATTTACGTTTAAAAACAGCGATGTATTATTAGGTATTCCAATATTTATGCTGAACTTATTATTATTTTACCAATTTTTTTTTATCTTCCGTTTAGTGTCTATTAAAAAAAAACTGTTCTTGTGAAATATTTCCAAGATATACACACCTAATTCATTATTATATGCTCATAGTCGTAGATCATAGTTTTTTCAAAAAAAAAATACTTATAGGTACCTACTTATTTATTTTACTTTCTTGTTTAAGTTTATGCGAAAAATAAGAGCTTTTTATGCGGTGTTGTATGTATCGAATACATACACAGCGGTTCGATCTATATGGCAATGGCGCTATTAGGTTTAAATGTTCACATGAAAAAGACATTTACTGGTATTTGCTTTATGTTTTGTGGTCTTTTTAAACGGTTATGGGTTGTTCTTTAGTATGTGATATTTAATTTAAAAATATTTTAAATGTGGTGTGGTGCGTCGTTCTTCTATTTTCTTTCAGAAACCCATCTTTCATGTCTCTACCCTATCCAATTACAATTACATTTACATTTTTCAATATTATAACATGATTCTTATTTTTTCATTTAAATGTCAAGTCGACCTTATATTTTAATTGTAATAAAGAGAAGTAACATCGTTCTTTTTTTTCATACAATAATCTAAATAACTAATCTTCATTAAAAATTTATTTCCATTTTTTTATTTATTAACCGTATTATTTTGTTTACTTATTAACTACGTTTGTATGTATGCAGGTGCCCAATATATTTATTATAGTATTATTGGGCTTGTATATGCTGCTCGGATTTTTAACACAAGTTATTGAGGATGACATGCCCAGAATTATTGCTGAAACCGAGGTCGCATCTGATGTAAGTAATCGTAATGATAAGAAATAAAATATTTAATAATTGGACCTCTGCATAATATATTTGCATGTCGCCATCTGGGGAAAAGTGTGCGATTTTATAAACACTATTACATCTTTTAACCGACTTAAAAAAATTAGGAGGTTATCAATTCGTCGCTCTCATGTTTTTTTATGTATGTTCACCGATTACGCGTAGATTACTGAACCAATTGAATTATTCAAACGTTACAAAATCAGGTTTGTAATTTTGAAATCGGTTCAGTAGTTTTCAGGAAATCTTGAAAAAAAAACTGTCATTTTCGTAACTTGTCGGCTTTGTAAATTTACCTTTACTCTAGGTAAAGGTAAATTTACAAAGCCGACACACTTTACAAAGTTACACAATAATTGTTCGTAACTTTACCTAGATGGCACGATTTTTAGTGTAGGCTAGTACGGGACTTATTCTGGCAAATATTATATTCTATACAGAGTTGGGACAAATTCAGCGAGGAATCTGCCCAGAGGTACTTACACCAGATAATCGGTGATGCACCACGCGTCGCCGGCACACAATACCACTTAAATAAGACCAAGGATATGTACGACATTGTCCAGGGTATAGCGGCACAAGCTAAGCTACCTGTGCTGACTGACTGGCAAATGGTTTCAGGTAAGAACTTCAACATCAAGCATTTTTAATCTCTTTTATTTAGCTTAGGTTTGGAAAAAGAGACATGGTACACCAACATAAGAGGTCCTAAGAGCTTCTGCCTCAATACGTGGGATGACATTGTCCAAGGCATAGCGACGCAACCGAAAATACCCGCGTTTACTGACTGGCGTCAGGTAAGACCCTCATCATTAGCTCTTTCAATGTCTAATTGAAACTCCTTCTGGACCACAAGCAATACAACAGCCTTTAGGTTGGCAGATGGCTTCAGGTTAGGCACCGTCTTCTTTTGAGGCAAAGGCACATGTCTTCCTTAAAAAGACCTACAACAGCCTTATGGTTGGAAAATGTAAATGAGCCATGGTCCTGTAACATAAGCGCTTCTAAAAGCTTCTGTCTCAAAATGTGAATTGACATGTACAGGGTATTGCGGTGCAATCTAAACTTCTTGTGCTTGACTGGCAAATAACGTCAGGTAAGAAGACAGGTCTTTCTTAAGGTTGGGTGAGAAGAAAAGGCATGATCAATCAACACAAGAGCTCCAAAGAGTACACCGTACTACTTACTTACAAAAGACCAAGGATTTATGTCACATTGTCCAGGGCATAGCGGCGCAAGCTGTAGGTTAGCTTGTTGTGACTGATTGGCAGATGGCTTCATGTAAGTGCTTCATCTTCATCAGCCATTTTAATGAGCCGTCTTCTGAGGCAAAGACACATGTCTTCCATATAGAAGACCTATAACAGTCTTAAGATTGGCTAAAGGTAAATGGGTCATGATCCAGTAACATAAATGCTTCAGGTAAGTGCTTCATCTTCATCAGCCATTTTAATGTTCCGTCTTCTTGTCACATTCCTTCAATATGGGTGCATAAAAGCCCATGATCCACTAATATAAGAGTCCTCCACTCCATACCACTTAGAGAAGACCAAGGATATCATTATCGGCATTTAAATCCAACTTATTGTTGGATGAGCAAAATGGGCGTTGATCTACCGCCATAACAACTCCCTAAGAGCTTAGCGTGAGGAGCTCGCTCAAGCGAGTTCGCCCAGAAGAAGCCTGTTCACTAGCACCTTGAAAAGGTTTGGGTTGTATGTGCTCGAGAAAACAGACGCCGGCGCTGGGCATTCCACTCTTTGGCTGTTCGCATGATAAAAGGTATCCTAAAAAACAACGTCATTTCCAACCTAATCATTTTATTCTCATTTTCATCACCATCACACCATTCCAATCTTATCAGCAATTTCATCATGAAAAATGACATTTTCCTAGATGGATCTGACCAAAATATCTTGCTGATACGACATGCGGGGTTATACTTATTCTATTGTCTTCTATAACTTGCATTGCATTGTTTCAGGTGACTTTTGGTTGAACTTCGGCGTTCCATTCGTGAACTTTTACCAAAACGCGTCCAACATAATCGCTGTACTAGAAGGGGAAAGTGGCTTCAAGCCCAATGGAGAAACTAATCCTTCGCTCCTTGTCAACTGCCATTACGACTCTGTGCCTTTTGCACTAGGTAATATAGCTCTTTTTACCTCTTTCTTTGTTACTTTACTATTTTTACTAGCGGCCGCCCGCGGTTTCACCCACGTGATTCCCGTTCCCATGGGAATATCAGGATAAAATGTAGCCTATGTTTTAACCCAGGCTATCTTCTATCTATTTGCCAACTTTCATCCTAACCGGTTCAGTAGTTTTTTGCGTGAAAGAGTAACACACATCCAAACATCCTGACAAACTTTCGCATTTATAATATTAGTAGGAAGGATGATAGGAATACTATGCCCCCTAGCATGAACACCGCTGTATCACGCGATATGTTATGGTGCATGATGCTGTCTCGCTTAACTCGATAAGATGTGAGCAGGATAGTGTCACGTTGTCAAACTACGAGTGTCGATAAAACCCGCTCGTACTAAGGCTAATGTACACTTATATTAGACTACTAGCCGCTCACAGATTCACCCGCGTGGCGGGAACCACAAATGTCCTCGCATTTGAAAGAAACATCTTTACAGATGTTTGACTATCGATTAAGATTAAACAGCCATCTAATTATAACTTTTTAATTTTGCATTTTACAATGCTATTTTTATGTGATAAATATTAAACAAGAAAATATACTAGAAAAAAAGCAACTAGTCTCATGTCGCCCTGACGGGATACACATACACATCACAACTTGTCACATTACAATATTGAAGATATTTGTGGACACAGAGTTTTGTTTCCGTGTGTGCCATTGCGATAAGGTTGTTAAGTGTACATACATGTCTTTGATTGTGACTGTACATACTAATATAATGGTGGGCAAGATAAGCTATATATGCTATATTCATTGGTTTAAAAATAACTTTTGATTTTCAGGAGCTTTAGATAACGCAATTCATTGGTTTAAACATAACTTTTGATTTTCAGGAGCTTCAGATAACGCGGTATTTTGCGCCGTCATGGCGGAAACTTTACGCAGAATGTCGCAGCGACCTAACAAATTGAGACACAATATTGTATTCCTGTTCAATGGAGCTGAGGAGAATCCTCTACAGGTAATATTAAGCAAGAAATAATATTGTAGCTCAGAACTACTATAATTTAACTAAAAATAAGCAAAAAATATTTAATTACACTTAGGACCTGTTTCACAATCTGAAAATAAGTTCCGAGTAGCTTACTTGGCAGATGATTTGACATATTTTTCATATCACAACTGCCAAACCATCTGTCAAGTAAGTACAAATACAAATACATATATTTTATTTGCATAAACACAGTTATAATAGATCTTATATGACATACAGGTAAAAACATGTGTTTAACCTGCTCGCAGACATGCAACAGTTTAAAATTGGAAGGTACAGTCAACAGCAGCAAGCTACTCAGAACTTACTTTTAGATTGTGAAACTTGAAGCATATTAATGTAGAAAGCAGCTGGTGCGCAAAAAACTATAAGATAATAATTTTGACAAAGTATTAAAAGTGATCCGAAAGTAATTTGAAACTTCTCAAACAGTCAAATTGATCCTCGTGAAAAAAGGGATCGATTGGCATAAAAATATTTTTGAAAACTGACCAATTTCCAATTTTTTTAATTGTAGCCAGTAGGCTCCAATTTTCTCAAAATCTGTGAATACAGTTCCACGTTTTGTAACTGGAAGGGTTATGTACCTGCACTTCATGGCCCACTTTAACTTGCAACCCTGTAAGGCACATAAATTTCGTATTAAAAAACTTGCAAAAGAGTTTTTAACCAATATTGAAAATCAAACGGGTATTAAACGCGTAGAACCGTAAGTGATGTATTTCACCTAAGTTTTCCCGACGTTTCGGCCAAGTTACATTGGACGTGGCTGACGTCACGACGTCGCGGCCAATGCAACTACAGTCCGTTCACAAAAAGATGTCCCGTGCCGTGATGTTATTATTTAAACTTTATCTATAATAATATTATAAAGAGGAAAGATTTGATTGTTTGTTTATTTGTTTGAATTGAGTAGGCTCCGAAACTGGCTCCGGCTCTGGTACACAGATAGTAGATAGCCTGGTTATGAACATAGGATCTAGATCTTTTTGTCCCGATATCCCCACGGAAACGGGAACTTATATTAACGTCGTCGTGGAGATCCTTGGCCTATACCCAGCAGTGGGTGTCATGTGGCTGAGACTGCGACGGCGACTTATATTGTAAAAAAAAATGCAAGTCAAACATATTTAATCTGTGGTAACACCGTAGGCAATGCTGCCAATTCCCAAGGCAGGGGAATCACATCTTATGGTGAACGGAGTGTACAAGCGGCCACTTGTCTCAATAAAAAACTCGATTTAAGGTGGTACGACTTCTATACAAACAAACATTACACAATTATTTGTTCATCATACCTTAATAATTCATAAATACATGCGCAACTAACTCGTTTCAGTTAGTTGTTTGCGCAAAATAATAAAAAAATTGTACTTTCATACATAAAACACGAATATACTAATATCTTATAATTTCAATAATTCTACGTATGTGTGTGTGACCAATCGCATTTATATACCTCATGTATGAAAGTACATTTTTTTATAATTTCGCGCAAACAAATAACTGAAACGAGTTAGTTGCACATGTATTTATGAATTATTAATGTATGATGAACTAATTAATGTGCAATGTTTGTTTGTATGGAAGTCGTACCACCTTAAACGACAGAACGGAAAATATCGTTCTGGCTATAAAAAGTACCACTGATCTTGTTCGGAGTGCACTACAGGCGGATAATTTACAATTTCATGATCTATGTTTTTATTTTCCAATGGAGACGCTAGTGGCGGTAACGTATCCGGTAGCACACATTTCTTTTTTGTAATATAGTTCAGTTTAATATCGTATCGTACAGGCAAGTCACGCGTTCCTACAACACCGCTGGGCGGCGGGAGTGACGGCGGTCATCAACTTGGACGCCGCAGGGATGAACGGAAAACCCTCAGTGTTCCAGGTAAAACATAATTGGTTAATTATTATAGAGTAATAATAAAAAAAATCTAGTATAAAAGGATATCAGGCGAGAACAGTCAAAATATTCGGGACGGAATTTTGGACCGTCTATTAGAACCAAATGTAAATGTAGACTACTTCATTATCATAGTATCTATCAGATCAGTATCAGTAGTATCTATCAGAGAGTAAGACAACGCTATTAATATTTTTTAAATTAATATTTCTTACACTCCCACCAATTAACCTAGCCCCAAAGTAAGTATTATGGGATACTAGGTTAACGGATATAAATACATATAGTTATACATATATAAGTATTTATGTGTAGAAAAATATATAAACGTCCATGACTCAGGTACAAATGCTCGTATTCATCATACAAACATTTGCCCCTACCGGGATTCGAACCCGGGACCCCAGAGTAGGCGACACCTTGAAACCGGTGTACGAACCACTCGACCACGGAGCTATATGCGTACATAGCGTCTTATTCGCTTATCTGCAGCATAACTGCTATTATGAGCGTCTATAATAACTTAAGCACCTTGTTTTATCAACATGCCATCGATGTTTTGTTTAATTGGCGATCAAAGATTTGTTTGAATGTAAGTATTATATAATATATTTTGTGGTACATAAGGTCCAAACTTCCAAAGGTAGTAGGTTTAAGTTGAGATTTGAAATCCGTCTGAGCAAGTTTGGAATTCGATTTTTTTCTAGTAAAAAAAATTACTTCAGTGAGTATCAAAAGATAAATGCTAGAAAAACGACTCGTATCACAAGATGTTCTCAGGCGAGTCTTCGATTTTTTTCTAGTATTTTTATATAAAAAAAGTATCATATAAGATAGCATTGAAAATGCAATTTTTTTATTATTTTTCTATAGGTGACAGACCCCCGATTACTGCGAGCTTACCAAAAAGGCACGTCTCGTCCCAGCGCGCAAGCCGTAGGAGAATTCCTGTTCAGCTCCGGCATAATACCGTCCGATACTGACTTCAGAGTGTTCAGGGACTTTGGGCAAATACAGGGTAAGTACAACAATGATAATATTCCCGTGGAGAACATCAGCATAAAATAATAATAGATATCTTTATTTCTCGTTACAAACAAATAAAATAGTTAGTGCTTTAAGTTGTTCTAAGCCACAGGCCTATATCGAGATAAATAACTAATAAATAAATAAATTGTTTATTGTGCTTTAACAGTGTGTACAGCGGTGGATAACAATTTAAGTACATTAGGCATGCAAAAGGAAATACAAAAATAAGGTTGCTAAGTTAACAATACACTAGTAACTAAACTAGGTCAAACCTGTAATATAGGTACTAGTTCCTTCCATAGTAGCTAGTTTTTATTTTTATTTTAGCTCAATACAAGCAAAAGGTAAACTATGATTAACTAACATACAATTTTAAATACATTTTCAACTTCTACATAAGACAATAATTTTTGCCAATCAGTTATTTTAGACTTACAATTATGATAATTTAAATGATAAATATTATTAATTTTATTGATTTTATTATATAAAATGGGCCCAAGAAAACATTGAAACTTTTTTATGAAAGTTGTTCTATAAGTATTTATAGAGCAGACGTTGTATTGTCTTCGAGTGGAAGCTGTTGGTGTTACATAAGTCATCTTTTTGTGTTGTGCGAGGATAGTGCTGCTAACAAACAAGTACCTTACAGTGAGTACATCACACAGTGCATATAGATCGCGTGTTGGAAATTTAAACGGTTTACAAGCTATTACTTTCAGCAAGGCTCGTTGGGCTCTTTCGGCTGTTATTATGTTAGATTGGTTGGCTCTACCCCATGCTGTATTGCAATATGATAATATGGACTGTGCTAAAGCGAAATTAATTGTATTTATCAGATTTTGTTCTCTATGGGACGGAGTGATTTAAAAATAAACATGAGTTTTCGCGTTCTCTCCGATATTATATTAACGCCAAGATACTTAATATTGTCGGTTTGATCAAGGGTCTTACATTGACATTCTGAGGCAATATTCAGGGAGCAGTTATGGGCTTTAATTATGTATTCGGAACCGGGCAGTTCATTTTTTGACTTACCAAAAGTTACGACCTTTGTCTTTGTGGTATTCAGGGTCAAGAAATTGCCTTTGTTCTATCCTCTTCCCAAGTTTTACCGTAAAATATTAGGGCCTTATCATCAGCATAGGTAAAGATCTTACAGCTTGATAGCTTAAGGTTGCAGAAATCATTAATATAAATAAGGAAGAGGCTAGGACCGACTACACTGCCCTGGGACACACCATAGATAACTGAGGAATCTCCGGAAGTGTGTTCTCCAATATGCACCCTTTGAGTCCGATTAGATAAATAACTGGTGAAAAGTTTTAGAGTGTGTCTTCGAATGCCTATTTTGTCTATTTTCCATAAAAGCAGCAGTATGGAGACCGAGTCAAACGCTTTTGCCAAATCTAAAAACACTCCTACACATTTATTTTTATTATCAAGATGATTTGTTAGTTCAGTAACGGCACCAGTTGTAGACTTCCGGGCTCTAAATCCAAATTGATTTTGAGATAAAAGATATTGATTCTCAAGAAAAGACCTTAGATAGCCTTTTGTTCATGACCTTCTCTAGTGTTTTGGATAGAGCAGGCAAGGCAGATATTGGGCGGTAATTATCCAGATAGATGGTAAAAGTGTACATTGCGTATAAAAACTTTGGTCCACGGTCAAAGTTTTCCGACCTAAGTCAGTCCGCTTGAGATCATTGCCATGAAAACACGCGTCATTCAGAAACGAAAATGGTTAATTGTGCTGTGTTTTCTTGCTAGAGATCGTCAATGACATTTCCACATCACTAAACTCGCTCGTGACGTCATCGTAGGTCCGAAACTTCAACACGCTAGGTTCTCATACAGTTTGAAGCGCTCTTTTCGTCTATCCCGATATAGGTCTGTAGGCTATGGATTAGCTCGTCTGATAATTTGGCCGTTAAAGAGCTAAGTTTGAGTCCATATTTGTTTTGTTTTTCACCAGGAATAGACG